>CM039676.1:168089840-169298173 GCA_022496015.1 Hordeum marinum
GCCTCGACGCCGAAGACATCGGGCCCCACCTCTGAGGTAACCTTCACCCTCGGGCTGTCTGGAACGCCCAATCCAGTCATTGCGACTGGATCCGCTATGGCTGAATAGGACCTGGATCCACTTTCATGCGATTTCGGAGCTGCGACGCCGCAGATCGACCCACTCGCTTCAACGACATGCATCCTACCATCGCCTCATTTCTAAACGAGTTGTTTGGTCGGATTAAGACCATGCATATGACTGACGACCAAATGTTGGTCTATGACTGGCTTGGGCTTAAACCCGACGATAGGGAGATTCTCATCCCCATGATTACTCACTTAGTCGCCACCATCGAGTGTCCGGCTGGGGGCTCATCCCCCGAACGACCGGAATTAAAAACGGTTTGTACCCCAATCTCCAATCATCAAGACCTTGCTTGCAACCCACATCCTGGAGTTCGCTCTGGAGACAGATTGGTATCGGTCCCTGATCTAGCACACTATTTGGAGCCCGTAATGTCGGACTCACATCGTAGCTTGGAGTGAAAAAATTCCCTCCCACCACCCAAGCCGCGCACTCAAGCATCGCAACAGAGTCCAAGTCTTCGGACTTACGGGATGTTAAATAGTTACCAGGAGAGTCAGTTCATCATTTTTGGGCTAGACTCCTCCTCACTAGAAACAAAGTACGAGGTCTTAGTGACAACGAGATAATGGCAACCTTCAATCGCAATTGCCATGACGAAGGGATTCTCAACACCCTCGCTCGTCGGCACATTCGTGACTTCACCGATTTGTCGGACTTGGTACAAAAATACTATTCCATGGAAAGCGCCTGGCAAGTCGAATGGTTATTTTCGGAACATCCCTTTATCGAGTACCCTAGAGGAGATCGAAAAAGAGGATACCTCCGGAGCGACCAGCCAAACTCGAACCCGCCGAAAAGAGAAATAGGCCCCTTACAAGGGTCGGAACTATCCTTGACGGGCTATTGGATAAGCCATGCCCTATACATTCTGTATTGCTGAACACAATCCCGACTCACAACCTTATAGATTGCTAGGTCGTCAAGTAGGTCACAAAAAGCGGTGAAGCCATCCTTGAGACACTACCGCCAAATAGGCGCTCCACATCTCCACCGGAATACAACGCCGAAGTCCTAAAGATCTACGAAACGTTCCAATCAAAGAACAAGAGGAAAAGAGCTCTTAGAGAACTCGAACAGGTCTATCATGTGGCAGCAACAAGTGCATGGGCAGAAATACCCATCACCTTCGGCGATACTGACCAACCAGCCGTTCGTCCCCATCATACACCATCCGCACTAGTCCTAAACCCCATAGTCGATGGCTTCAGGTTGCACAAAGTGCTAATGGATGGCGGCTGTGGTTTAAACCTTATCTATGAAGATATCATGGAAAAATGCAGTTCGACCGATCTCGCATCGAGCACAGCAACAAGACATTCCGGGGGATCATTCCTGGGAAAGAGGCGCGTTGTTCAAGACATATCGCCCTGGATGTAGTGTTCGGCACGCCCGAAAACTACCGATCTGAAGAACTTCTCTTCCACATCTTGCCCTTCCCCAGCGGCTACCATGCCCTGTTGGGAGGTGACGCCTTCGCAAAATTCTAGGCTATACCACATTATGGGTATATGAAGCTCAAGATGCCAGTACCAAACGGGGGAATCACAATCGCCAGTGATCCAAATATAGCCCTTCGAGCTGAAAACAAAACAGTAGCGCTTGCCCTCGAGGCACTAGCTGAGACCTTCACTATAGAAGAACTGACTGCACTTCGGTCAACAATAGACAAGGACAATGTGATCCTTAGAAAACGGCCCAAACCCATGTCCTTTAAACCTGTAGATGAAATCGTTAAATTTCAGGTACACCCAACGGACCCCAATAAGACATCGTCCATCAGAGCTTAGCTGGACCCCATAGTGGACGAAGCACTGCAAGCATTCTTACAAGAAAGCTGGGACATCTTTGCCTGGCATCCTTCCTATATGCATGGAATCCCACAACGGCTAGCAGAACATAGTCTGAGCATCATCACAGACTTTAAGCCCATTAAGCAGACTATGTGCCGCTTTTCCGAGCCCAAACGACAAGCTATGGATGAAGAATTAGCCAAACTGCGAGAGGCCGGATTCATTCGGGAGATTGAGCACCCCAAATGGTTGGCAAACCAAGTGATGGTACCAAAGAAAGACAAATCCCGGTGGGTGTGCGTCGACTTTAAAGACCTCAACAAGGCCTGCCCTAAGGACCCTTTCCCATTACCACGTGTAGACAAGATTATTGACGCCACAGCCGGACACGACTCATTGTGTTTCCTAGACGCTTATTTCGGGTACCATCAGATAAAAATGAACGAATCCGATCAACCTACAACCGCATTCATCACCTCGTACGGGCCATTCTGTTTCAACACGATGCCTTTTGGGCTAAAAACGCTGGGGCTACATACCAGCGAATGATCCAAACTTGTCTCGCAAAACAAGTTGGTAAAATAGTCGAAGCCTACGTGGATAACGTGGTAATCAAAAGCAAACACATCAGCCAGCTAATTGATGACCTAAGGTAAACCTTTACCAGCCTACGTGAGTGCGATATATGACTCAATCCAGAGAATTGTGTATTCGGAGTTCCCGCTGGTAAACTGCTCGGATGCACCGTTTCTCATAGAAGAATAGAAGCGAATCCAGCTAAGATCTATGCCCTATGAGAACATGCAGTTTCCGCAGAGCTAAAACACGTCCAAAGGTTGGCTGGTTGCGTGGCAGCGTTAAGCCGCTTTATCTCCCGCCTTGGTGAAAAGGATTTACTGCTCTACAGATTATTAAATGGACCAAGAATTTCGAATGGAACGATGAAGCAGCGGCTGCGTTAGAAGAAATTAAAACACTGCTAGCAAGTAATCCCATTCTCACAACACCAGGCGCTAGTGAACCCATGTTATTATACATATCGGCCACCAACCAAGTTGTTAGTGCATTGCTCGTCATCAAACGAGAGGAGGAGGGACACAAATTCTGGATTCAGAAGCCGATCTATTACGTGTGAGAAGTACAAACACAGTGCAAGTCCAGATACCGCACTACGAGAAGATAGCATATACAGTATTTATGGCATCATGGAAACTATGACGCTACTTTCAAGAGTGTTCGGTTATGGTGGCATCCGAAGTACCCCTGAAAGATATAATCATTAACAGGGACGCCACCGCCCGCATAGACAAATGATCCATTGATCTCCTTCCTTTTGATATTGCCTACAAGCCACGATGAGCTATTAAATCTTAGGTGTTGGCAGATTTCCTCGTCGAATGGATAGTGGCCGAGATCCCCAGGGAATATAGTACATACTCCCATTGGACGATGTACTTCGATGGATCCAAAACTTTGGGCAGACTGGGGGACGGAGTTCTTCTCACATCCGCCACAGGCGAGAATGTTCGATATGTGGTGCAGATTATGTACGCCAATTCCAGCAATGCAACCGAATACAAAGGACTCCTGCGCGGTCTTCGGGTTGCAGCATCAATGGGTATACAATGGCTAGAGGTGCAGGGAGACTCCAACCTAGCTATCTCCCAAATCAACGGCGAATTTCATGCTAAAAACCTGAAGATGGCAGCATACAGAAACGTTGTCCTCAAGATATCCGCATGGTTTGAAGGGCTAGAATTCCACCATGTCGCTAGAAACAACAACCAACCCGCCGAAATACTGGCCCGCATGGGGGCCAAACGCGAACCTGTCCCAAAAAACACTTTCCTATAACGGCTCTTTAAGCCATTAGTGGTTTGGTAGGATGATAATAAGGGCGCCAGTCTCACCAGCACGGAAGAGGTTGTTCCCCCTATAAGCGAACCACACGACCAAATCATCGGCGGTTCCATAATGGACGAAACGCCTTCGGCTCATGAAGTCATGGTAGTAATCGCGCCATGGACCGAGCCCTTCCTTGCCTACCTTCTTCGCAAAGAACTCCCTGACGATAAGAGGGAGGTTTGATGCATAATTTGGCGATCCAAAGCCTATAAGGTACATGAGGGAGAGTTATACAAGAAAAGTACTGCCAGAGTACTACAGCGGTGTATATCCGAGGAAAAAGGATGACAACTGTTAGCCGAAGTCCACATGGGCGGCCATCACGCTGCGGCAAGGGCCTTGGTTAGCAAGGCCTTTCGGGCCGGTTTCTTTTGTCCCACTACTCGAGCGGACGCCCAGTCACTTGTCAAGCACTGTGTGGGATGTCAGCTTTTTGCAAATCAAAGTCACGTGCCCCAACAGCTCTTCGGACTATTCCAATTACCTGGTCCTTTGCGTTCTCGGGGCTGGATACGGTTGGACAACTTAAAGGGGGGACCAAGAAGAATAAATACCCACTAGTCATGGTTGACAAATTCACCAAATGAATAGAGGTGAAACATGTCAAATCAGCCAAGTCCGGACCAGTAATCGATTTATATTCAGCGTTGTACACCGTTACGGCGTCCTGCAGAGTATAATAATGGACAATGGATCCAACTTCACAACTCAAGAGGTCAAAGACTGGTGCGGAAACATGAGTATCAAGCTCGATTATGCATTGGTTTATTACCCGTAGACCAATGGACAAGTCGAACAAGCAAACAGCCTCATCATGGCATTAAACCACGTTTTGTCCGATCTCTGCATGAGTCCGACTGCCATTGGGTAGAGGAGCTTGACTCCATTTTGTGGGGCCTGCGCACCACTCTGAACAAATCAACAGGATACCCACTATTCTTCATGGTCTACGGGGCAGAAGCAGTCCTCGCCTATGACATTATTCATGACGCACCAAGGGTGCGCATGTACGAGGAAAAGGAGGCCGAGTTAGATCGGCAGGACGACTTGGATGCCTTACAAGGAGAGCGCGACATAGCCCGGGCTCGTTCTACTTTTTATCAACAACAAGCCCGATGTTACAAGAGTAGGGAGGTTCGGGGAAAAGCGTATAATGTGGGAGAACTCGTCTTACAACTCCTAGAGAAGCAGAAGCATGAACTCAACGCCAAATGGGAGGTCCCCTTCATAATTGACGAAGTACTCGCGGAGGGGCTTACCGTCCTCGAAACCCATCAGATAACCTCCTTGAACCAAACCCATGGAACGCAGATCGTCTTTGGCGCTTCTACAATAGATCGGTGTCGTCATACTCTTTACCATTTACATCCTTTTATTTCCTTTCTCTTCACTTTTTCCTTTCCTCCCCACCTTAATTTTTGGTAGGGTTGGATTCTTTTTGTTTCTTCCCAAATCTATGTTTGATTAAACCGATCTTGTATTAAGATTTTCGTCTTAGAGTATCTCTAGACAAGGCCACAAAGGACCTCCCCAGGCCCCTTTTTTAACGCCGGCGGGCGAAAAAATGCCCAGTCGCGGCCTCAAGACGTCGATTTTCACCGGTTGGGGCCTTTGTTTGGGCCGGCAAATCGAGGTCGAACCCAGGGCGCTGGGGGTCTCCTGGGCACGCCGGCTGAAGCGAAAAGGCGGGTGGGGCCGAGGTGTCAGCGAGACCGGCTGCCACTTCCCGCGCTTTCCCCCTCCTTTTCGTCTATCCTGCCATTTCTTCCCTCCATTCTCTCCATTTCCGTCCATCTCCCTCTCTCCACAGCCATGCCGCCGAAGAAGTACGTCGCCCCTCGGCAAGCCCCCGGCCCGACTGTCGCAGTCGCCAAACCGCGCAAGGCCCGTGCGCCGATGGCAAGACCGCTAAGGTTGACAAACGCTGAGTGGAAGGCCGACGTCGAGCGGAGGGAGGTGGTGACCACCCATTGTCGCAACAGACTCCTCATGAAGAAAGCCGGCAAGTAGCGGCGGCGACGGTTGAGCAAGATGTGTCGTCTCTCTAGCCGATCTTCCTAGGGCGACAGCCGGCGGGCCCATTCCCACAAGGTGCCAGCCAGCAAAGCGTCGCGTCTCTGGCCAACCCTCATTTTCCTTCGTTGAACTTCCCTTCACCGGCGTGGGGATACGTGCCCTCGCCGGAGTACGTCGACGGCGATGCCCTCGGCGGATTCAACCCCAACATTACCTTCCCCCGCACGCCTTCCACCTTCTCCGCCGGCCACCCCAACACCCAGTACGACTACGTGCCCTCACCGACGTACTGTGGCTCGCCTGCAATAGGTCTGCGGCATGGCCCTCTGCCCTTCGCACCCGTCTCGGCACCACAGTACAGCAACGACGATGCCGAGATGCATGACATCAACAACACCGGCTCTGCCGCGACCGCCTTGAGCCCCGAATTTAGTTCGCAAGAGGCAGAGGACACTGGTGGCATGGACGATGCCGAGGTCGTCGCCGAGCCCGAAGAGGAGGAGGAGGAGCAGGAGGAGGAAGAGATTGAGGAGGTAGATCAGGTGTCGGAACCCATGCCGGCGAAGGACAAAGGGAAACAGAAGAGGAAGACGAGGTCGGCCAAAGGCAAGATGGGCGAGCACTGCATCAAGTGGACGTCGGTGGAAGACGTGTGCCTCTCCGAAACATGGAAGCTGGTCAGCATGGACCCAATCACCGACGCAAACCAGAACACCGAGACCTATTGGAAGAGGATCAAGGCGGCTTTCTTCGACTGCAAGTTGGTCATCCCCGAGTTCACCGACCGCTACAAGGACCGTGACACCAAGGCCATGTCCAACCATGGGGGGCATTCAAACGACATGCAACAAGTGGCATTGCATCCAGGAACAGATCCATGCTCGCCCAGACAGTGGCGCGAGTGTCGAGCAGCAGGTATGTTCGCCGACTCTGGTTGTTCTTCGCCGATCTGCACCATCTTTTCGCCGTAGTTGCCTTTTTTTGGCGCAGATGGTTCGGATGTTCGACTTGTTTCGCCGGGACATCGGATTCGACTTCAAGTTCCTCCATGTCTTCACCCGGATCGAGTCGTGCAAGAAATGGGACGAGGTCCGGCATCAGCTCGCCAACAAGGATGGCGTGCTCAACCCGGACGTGCCTGTTCCTGGGGCGGCGGAAGGGCGGCCAGATGGGAACAAGAAGGTGAAGAAGGCCAGGAACGATGCGCCAGTTTCTGAGCGCCTACACGCATCGATCGAGCAATGCATCGCCGATGCAAAGACTTGCTCTTCCCTAAGGGAGGACAAGACATAGGCAAGGTGGTCGGCATTGATGACGAAGTAGGACGCCAAGCTCGACTTCCTCAGCACCAATGTCACCGCAAAGAAGCACAACATCGACCAGGCATTTCTCATGGGAGGCGTCACGGCAGACATGGACCCGATGGTGAAGGCGTGGTACCAGGAGGAGCGCGATCTCATCCTCAACCGTATACCGGTGTATCCCCCCGTATCGCCCACGCCACTGCCGAGCCCGCCCGCATCTAAGACGTTGCCCGCTATGCTGACCTCGCCGCGGTCTACCGCTACGACGACCGCTACGCCGACCTCGCCTATGACGAATGCCATGTCGGCCTCTCCCGTTTATGCGGCCGACGACAAGGAGCTGTCCGTTTGAGAAGTTCTATGCTGACATCCCTGCTTTTTTTGTATGCCTGACAATTGGCATGTTTTGATCGCCGATCCTGTGGCGATCGCCGAAACCGATCGCATGATGGATGCCAACTGTGGCATGGCCGACACCGATACGCCAAACTCGCATTGTTTTTTGGGCAGCGAGAAACGCAATGTTTAAATTTGCATGCGCCGCGCCGGGGCCGCGACTGGGAAGCCGAGCCCCTCCCTCCCTCGAGGCCGATTTTAGCGCTGGCTGGCCCCAAGGCGGCGCTAAAATCGGCCCCTGGGGGGGCAACGGCTGGAGATGCTCTTACAACCTTACCTGTTAAATCTGAACACAACACCTAGGGGCTTCTTCCCGAAGCCAATGATTTTATACTCTAAGCATCTATTCACATTTATTGTTTATGCATGTTTCCCTTGTTGATTTTTAAGCCATTATATGCATGAATTTGAACTAAGATTTTTGCCAAGCTAGGTTGCCTCGCTCCTGTGCTTACCCTCTACGTTCCCGATTGTTTGGTTAGAGGGTAAAGGGAGCACCTCTGTGATTGTTACAACCGGGTCATCCAGACACGTACCTCAGACGGGTGAAGCTAAAAGCTAGCTATCTTCAGTAGAAAATTGGTCGGCTACGATGGAAACACCAAAATTATGGTTATCATCACCATTACTCGGGTCATTTTTTCCAAAAAGAGCAGTGAGTCGCATACTAGCAGTATACGGCCTTATTACCTATGATTTATGTAGCACCCCAAAGAAAGGTATCAATAGAGGCACTATTTTCTTTGGAAGGTGTTTCTTAAGCTAAGTAGTAATATAAGATATGACCATGTGCGCTTTTTGTCTGTCCGCACCACATGGCCATATTGCCTGGTACCCCGAACATAATTCACTCTTCTCGAGTGATATTTTATAAGGAACACTCCCAAGCTCTTAGGGCAGGAGGTCAAAGTCGATGGCCGGTTAATACAAAGTTTTAAACAGAGACGGAGCAATTTTCCGATTATCAGCACGTAGTTACACACAAATCATACATTTGGCTGCTGGTCAAGATTGTCTATTAGTGCATCTTGTGTGCAATCTTCATGTGAGAGACGAGCGGCAGGCATCACTTGGTCGTATACCAAATGAGGTGGCACTTCTTGCCCATCCGGTCCCTCCTGCCCAACTCAAGCCATATGATCAGGGTTAGGGCCGGTATAATGGGTCTTGATCATCGGCCATGCCTCTTGTGCTCCCTCTCGGCAAATCGATGTCTTCCATAGCTCGAACTGCCTTAGGGCTCCTTTGAACCAATCAACCAGGTCGGTCATCTCCTATGGAGGTTGCTCGGGAGGCCATAGTGCTTTTATCATGCTCTCCATGGCCTTCCGAGCGCGCTCATGAAGGGAGGACAGTTCCTTCAGAAGGCTTCCCCTGTAGGATTCGATCTCTTCTTTGGGCCGCCCGGTTAGGACACCTATACATGAGTCAAGGCATTCCCATTACGCTTCATATATAAGAAGTATTGTCCGATGTTAGAATCACACTTACTGTTGGGGATATACACCCAGGGTGAGACCCGCCCAGGTGGGGTTGGGTCATGCGGTTGGCGACTTACGGTAACTCCAGGAGGAAACATAACCAGTGGGCCAAAGGGCCCAGAGCCACAAGGCAGGGTGTAACCCGGTAGACTTGAGCCGTCGGGAGTGAGTTGCAAGATAAGGCATGTTTAGTTAGAGGTGAGGTCGCTTGTTAAGTTTAACCCGACCCGGACTCTTGTAAGCCTAGGGCCTTGGCCCGTGTATATAAGGACGGCTTACCTGGGCGGCTTAGGGCAGGAAACAGTAGATCACGCGCTAGGACAAGCGAACTCGACCCTTGTAATTGATACACAATCAATACAACACAAAGCATGACATAGGCTTTTACCTCTTTCTGAGGGGCCGAACCTGGGTAAACCCTTGTGTCTCGATTCCGATCAACCCCTTCGAGTTCACTGCCTTAGCGATGGCCTAAAACCTAAGTCCATTCACTTGGACATCTGTCGTGACAAATCCACGACACTTACCGAACATGCCCCTCTGTAATTTCTGGTTCTCTTCTTGGGCCTAGGCCAATTGACTATTTAAGCTCTCAATTTCTTCGGCCTCCTATTTGTTTTCTGCGTAGAGGCATTTCTTCTCCTCAAGGTTTCGTTGCAATGAAAGACAGTTGGCCTCATGCCGAGACTCAGTATACCTCTGAGATTCTCGCGCTGCATCTAAATCCTTTTGCAACTGCTCTATTGATTCAGTTGCTACAAAGTACGCTTCCGTCAGCATGGGATTATATACTAAGATGAGTAGAACAGATATACTCAACATGTGCCTCTCTGGTAAAATTCTTCACTTGCTCAAGTTCGGCCTTCATGGTCTCCTCCTGTGTTCGGCTCGCCTCCAATTCCTTGGACAGTTGCTCGTTCTACTGCCTTGAGGCCTCCATCATTAGTAAAACAATATGTGGACCCTTAATTCGGTTGTTCTGACAAATTCAAGGCTCGGGGGCTACTGGGTTTACAGGTGTGTTCACATTCTTATAGCCGATCACTCACCTGTAGGCTGGACGATATCAGTTTTATGGCCTCCCCAAACCCAGCTCGGGTAGCTCCGATGCATGCGTCAGCCGAGCGTAGAGCATTCAACTCTTGTTCGGAGAATGCTGGGTGGCGAAGGGCTTCTCTTCGCCGACGGTGACTCATTGCGCTATCTGCTTCGGATTTACTAATTGATAACACGTCCCCGGAATCTTCAGGGGCCTGATGGACCACAGGGACCTCTGCAGCAGGTTCAGCCTGACCCGAAGATCTAGATTCGTGAGCATTGGGGGACACCCTGGCAGTGTCCTCGTCATGAGATGGCTGAACTTGTTGCCTAAGTATTTTGACATGAAATCTCTTGGGAGGCCCTATCGATCATAATAATAAATTGAGCAGCTGAACAAAGTACCTTTGAGCTAAACGAGTGGCCGGACGTGTCCCCACGACCGGCTCACTTAACTGATCCCTATTGCCATCCTGTTCAAGCATTGCCGCCGTAGCCGATGTATGTTGCGCGGACCGACGATGCTTGGGAGCAGGAGCCGGCGCGTTTGGGTCGTTGGAGGATACTTGTGTTTTACGGGACGGATTTTTCTTCTTCTTGCCCGTAGTGGGGGAAGGGAGTGATCCGGGGTAACCGGCTATGATAGCCACCTTGGATCGGTCAAGGATCTCCTGGTAGAAGACCCGGTCCCCGAACTCAATTGAAAAATCCGGGTCGTCATGAAATCCCTGACTGTCGTCATGAGAAGAGTTCTCTGGTTGGGGGCCGGACAGTTAACTGTCTCGATGAAGCTCCTCCATTCCTGTATGCACAGATTAAAGGCTCCGATCACAAAGGGATAAATGTAAAATCATAAGTCGGGTCACAGAGTTGAAAGGCTCACCTGTTCGATGGGATTGTGACTTGAGTAGCCCTCCTTGGTCAATAGCCGAATAGAGTCTTCCTTCTCCCCTTTGTATAGGTCGGCAAGTGCGGCTGCTAATGCTGCTTCATTGGGATGGCCCAGCCGTTGGGAGCAAGTGGAGTCGCTTGTCCCGTTGTAACACCACAAAGGGTGTATTCTTTGCTGAAGGGGCTAGACACATCAGGTGATGGTGGCGACCATCACGTCTATCATGGTCAACTTATGATGAGCTAGCAGCCTCACGTGGGCAGCCAAGAGATGCACTTCGGCTCCGTCCTCTTGGGATGAGCTTTTCGGTCGCCACTTGTACATTTTTTTCAAGGGGGAATCGGAGTACTCGAGCAAACCCCTCCGAGCTGGATCGAATAGGGGAACGTCCTTGATATAGAACCATTCCGAAGACCATTCTTCGTACTCCTTTGGTGTTCCCATTGGATGCCCCGTCCCCGCTATGGGGCATATTTCGGCTCCTCCGACCTCTACAATTGTCTTGTCCCGAGTGTGAGGGATGATGCAGAAGTACTTCCTCCACAATTCAAAGTGTACCTTGTAGCCCAGGAACATCTCGCAAAGGGCTACGAAGCCCGAGATATGCAGAATGGACCCTCGGGTGAGATGATGGAGTTGGATCCCATAGAACTCCAATAATCCCCTCAAGAATGGATGAATGGGGAACCCGAGACCCCGCAAGAGGAAGGGAACTAAACATACTCGCTCCCCCTTTTGAGGATTAGGGAAGTTCTCCGCGAAGGCTTCATCTTTGAATGAAGTAAAACCGACGCTGGTAACCTCTATATCCGAGAAAGGAAGATACCCTTGGGTCTTGAGGTTGTGTAGTCGAAGGAGGGATACGGAGTAGCTTGTGCAATCCCAGGGACGAGAGCTGTAAGGGAGCGAGGGAGAGCTTGGGGCGCTTGGCATGTTCTTGTGGTGATTTATCGCTGAAGGTTTTTCCCGATAGAGAGGAAGAAGAGGATGTGGCCTAAACCATGTGGGAGGGGCAGTCTTGTAAAAAGTTGTTGAACTGCTCATCTCCCCTCGATGCGCGAGCATCGAGAAGCGCTAACAGTTGTTATAGTGAACCCTGCATGATCGCGACGCTTGGGATTTCGCCAATGATAGGATGGTTGCCGAACAAGAAGGGATAGAGGGACTCGCCTCGCATGCCGAAGACTTCGACGCGCAAGATTATCTAGATATTATACCTCAGCGTTGGAGGCTAGTCTGGGGCTACTGAGGATGTCCTGGTTTGAGGGTTCCTCGGATGGACGACATGTTCCTCATGGGCCGGACTATGTGGGCCACTGGCTGAGTATTGGATGATCGAAAGCCCCGTCGCCAGGGTGGAAGCTTCAAGGAGACGTAGTGTGACCTCCAAGTTTTTGACAGTAGACAGGCATGTTTTTCCCTTCGATGTGCAACCGACCATGTGTAAACCCTTATACCCCCCCAACGTCTATATAAGCCGGAGGGTTTTAGATTGTAGGGCAGAGAAACTCATCTAGGGTTTTTAGCTATTCGATCTCGAGGTAGGTCAACTGTGTAACCTTCACATCATCAATACAATCAAGCATGACGTAGGGTTTTACCTCCATAGGAGGGCCCGAACCTGGGTATACATCGTCTCCTTTGTCCCCTGTTATCCAAACTAGTCTCACATCTCGGGACCCCCTACCCAAGATCCGCCGGTTTTGACACTGACAACGATGTAGGCAAGAAGTCGGCCAAGGGCTAACTCAGATGAATTTAACCCAGATAAGCTAATAGCCGGGTTATGTTAATGACTTTTGAAAACTTTGTTCCAAGGATTTTTGGCTCCATGTAGCCTTGTAATATCCTTAGGTGAAAACTTATTGCTTGTGTTGTGCCTTCATGCACATTTATGCTTGTTTACCTCGTCTTAAGTTGTCGAGGGTTTTTTATATGATCAAGTGACACTCCTGCTCTTTATCATGTTGCTTAGGATCTATACATCCTGTGATTTGCACTTAGTTAGTCTTGTGGGTAAGTCGCCATTGAGCTTTTGAGATTGATCAGGTGTTGTAGGCCAAACATGCTGGTCTCATGTCTGAACTCTGCTATCCTTGCTCAAATGAGCTATAACTTGAAACATAATGGGCGAGTCAATGCAAGCCATCCTTCTGAATTCCTTGCACCCTTGTTTGTGAGATAATTGAACTTGCCATAACAGTACTATTAATAAGTCGGCTCAATGAGACTCGGCGGGAAATTGGCCTTGAAGTTTGGTCGTAATAAGGTGGGTCTCATAACCCATAATTGTAAAAGTGATTTAATAAGCCGGATCAGTGAGGCTCGGCAAGGAGACTGGCTTTCGAGGCTCAAGTATTGCTTCAATGAAGCGTGTATGATAACCCATGGTTTATCCTAGGCTTTCTATATGTCGGCTCTCACACGACGCATCTCGATGATTTAACCTTGACAAGTTCATGGTCCAAGATGGATTGACTTGTCGAGAGTACACGAGGTCACCTGATCAGATTCACGCAAGCATACAGGCAGGTTTAACCATTTTGTGGCCTTAATTTCCCCCAGATCAAGAGGGTGAGAAAGCTAAACTCAATGAGTTAGAAGCCCCCAAGTGACCTATGATCAGGGAAAAGCTTAGCCTAGGATTACAGGAGACAATGCTACTACTGCAGAACATCTGTTGTCCAGATAAAGCCGGCCTGATTCTAGTGATCATAATAGAATACCTATGTTTGAATCGTGCATCATGGAAGCTGATCCTCTTTGGCATCTTGTAACCCTTTAAATAGGGGCACTGATGTTTGAGCGACTGCATCACGGCGACTCGCCCTCTTGGGTGACCTTAAAATCCCATCAATAAGGCACGGCGCTCATGTGTGAACGGTCGCATCATGGCGGAGCGTCCTCTTGGGTGACTTTAAATATCCTATCAATAAAGCAGGGAGCTCATGTGTGAACGGTCGCATTATGGCGGCTCGTCCTCTTGGGCAATTTTGAATATCCTATCAATAAGGCAGGGCGCTCATGTGTGAACAGTCGCATCATGGCGGCTCGTCGTCTTGGATGACTTATGTTTCAATGAATAAAGACTCAAACTCAATATGTAGGCTGAAATGACAGAGACCCCGGATTTTGGGTGTGTCGGCTTTATTGTATTTAAACATAAGGAGGTATGTACAAAAACTGGGCAAGATACATAGGTAAGGATCTAATAGATCTAAGTATAATAAGGCCGAAGGTGGGCAATGTATCCTCTTGAGAGGTATATGTATTTGGTCGAAGATCTATCAGGTAATATGAACCATTGTTGAGGTTTTTGCTGATGAGGAAAGGACCCTCCCAAGGTGGTGATAGCATATGCATGCTTGTTTGATCTAGAATCAACCGAAGCACCAAGTCGACCTCTTGAAAAGTGCGGATCATGACTCTACAGCTATGATAGCGACGTAGGTCTTGCTGATATATAGCCGATCTCACCGCCGCCAAGTCACGTTCTTCTTCCAACGCGTCCAAGGAGTCTTGACATGCTTGTTCATTGTTAGCTTCAACATAAGCGACGACTCAAGGAGAATCATGCCGAATGTCACTTGGTAACACTGCCTCATCTGCATAGACCAGAAAAAAGGGGTGTAACCAGTATATTTGTTTGAAGTTGTCCTAATACTCCAAAGTACTATGGGGAGTTCCTAGACCCAATAGCCAGGGGTGTGCTGTAATGGTAGAATGAGTCGGGGCTTGATTCCTATAAAGATTTCCTGGTTAGCCCGCTCGTCCTGTCCATTGGACCGTGGATGCGCCACGACGGCTAAATCGAGCCGAATATGCTCACACTGACAAAACTTCTCCATGGCTCCCTTGGAAAGATTGCTAACATTATCAGTGATGATGCTGTGAAGGTAGCCAAAATGGTGGATTAGTTTTTTCAAAAATTTGGCTGTTGTCTCCATATCACAATTTGACATGCTCTGTCTCAACCCATTTGGTGAATTTGTCAACTACCACCAGTAGGTGAGTCTTCTTATTAGAAGACATCCTGAACGGGCCGACCATATTGAGGCCCAAAACCGCAAACGGCCAAGTGATTGGGATCATGCGTAGTTCTTGAGCCGGCACATGAGCTTGTCTAGTGAATTTTTGACATCCATCACACGTGCGCACAATGTCGTCTGTGTCTGCATGAGCTGTTAACCAATAAAATCCATGACGGAAATCCTTCGCCACCAAAGATCGTGAGCCGGCATGGTGTCTGCAGTCGCCTGTGTGAATTTTGTTGAGAATTTCCCGTCCTTCCTCAAGGGAAACACAGTGTTGACGAACGGCACTGATGCTTCTCCTGTGTAACTCGCCCTTGAGAATAGTCATGGATTTGGACCGCCGAACTATCTGTCGGTCAAGGGTTTCCTCAACTGGGAGCTCGCCTCAAGCCAGATAAGCCAAGTATGGCACCATCCTGTTAGAAATGGTGTGGAGATCCGCCACCAGGTGTGATTCCGGGTTAGGAATAGCTATATCCTCTTCAAAAGGAAGTTTTACTGAAGGGTTGTGGAGGACGTCCAGAAACACATGGGGGGACTGGTTTGTGTTGAGAGTTGAGTCGTGACAGTGCATATGCCGCCTCATTATGTCGGCGATCGATGTGGTCCACATGGTAACCTTGGAAGTGACCCGCCACATTGGTTACCGCACGTCGATAAGCCACCATGAGGGGTTCTTTTGAGTCCCAAGTTCCTCAGCCCGTTGACCTACCAGGTCTAAGTTGCCCAAGCACCTGACACAATTGAGGTTCATCTCTTTGGCAATCCTAAGCCTGTGTAAGAGGGCCTCATACTCAGCTGCATTGTTAGTACAAGGTAACATGAGCCGTAAAACAAAACAAATTTGTCACCTCTCGAAGAAGACAAAACTACTCCAGCCCACAAGCCCTCATATTGTCCAAAATGTATTGTCCAGTACATATGTTCTAGTCTATCTTGTGGGATTTGAAGCACCGTCAATCATTGATGAAGTCCACCAACGCTTGGGACTTGATTGTTGTGCGGGTGTGTACTTGACATGGTGGGCCAATTTCATTGCCCACTTTGCGATTCAACCAGTAGCCTCACGATTCTGAATGATATCACCCAGGGGTGTCGAGCTGACCACGGTGATCGGATGTTCCTAAAAGTAATGCTTCAAGTTCCTACTTGCCATGAAGACTCCAAAAATCAGCTTCTGCCAATGTGGGTATCGCTATTTGGACAGGCTCCGGACCTCGCTGACAAAGTAGACCGACCGCTGAACCGGGTACTCCTTCCCTTCCTCCTTATGCTCAAATGACAACTGCAACACACACCACTTTAGAATTAGCATCAATGTACAAGACCATGGGCTCTTTGTTAGTCGGGGCGGCTAAACCGGGCGGCTCACACAACTGCTTTTTGAGGGCTTTGAAGGCTTCATTAGCCGCATTAGTCGAAACAAAATTGTCTGTCTTTTTGAGCAACTGATAAAAAGGGATTGCCTTCTCTCTGAGGCGGCTTATGAAATGGGTCAATGCTGCAATACGACCCGCCATGTGTTGGACTTCATTGACATTTGACAGCTTACCGAGCAATGTTATCGCCTTGATCTTGTCCAAGTTAACTTCAATGCCTCGCTCGGAAACCAGAAAACCTAGTAGATTTCCTGCAGGAACACGAAAAACACACTTTGCTAGGATAAGCTTCATCTGATACATTCAAATATTGTCAAACGTCTCCCCAAGGTCAGGCAAGAGCTTTTCCTTCTTCTGAGATTTAACCACGATGTCATCAACATAGCCATGAACATTGCGCCCAATCTGACTATGCACACAATTCTGAATACAATGTTGATAAGTCGCCCCCGCGCTTTTGATTCCAAAAGGCATAGAGATATAGCAGAAAGCGCTGAAAGGCGTTATGAAAGCCGTCTTCTCCTGATCCTCCTTAGCCATTTTGATCTTGTGGTAACCTGAGTATGCATCCAGGAAACACAAGCGCTCGCAACACGCCGTAGAGTCAATAATGTGATCGATACGAGGGAGAGCAAAGGGATCTGTTGGACAAGCTTTGTTGAGGTCGGTGTAATCAATACACATACGAAAGGTGCCATTCTTTTTCAAAACAAGCACCAGGTTAGCCAGCTACTCCTTGTGAAAAACTTTGACAATAAACCTGGCAGCTAGGAGCTGGGCGACTTCTTCCCCGATGGACTTACATCTCTACTCGTTAAAATGACGGAGGTATTGCCGGACTGGTTTCATCTTTGGATCCACATTAAGATTGTGCTCAGCGAATTCTCTCGATACTCCAGGCATGTGAGATGGTTTCCATGCAAAGATGTCCCGATTCTCACGGATGAATTCGATGAGCGTGCTTTCCTATGTGGGGTCCCAATTGTGAATTGTTTAGAAAAGTCGCCTTCAGTGAAATCAACTAGCTTGGTGTCATTAGTCGACTTGAACTTTAGGGGCGGCTTAGACTCAGTGGTGGATTTCTTGAGGCGGCTCATGTCCGCTGGGTCAATATTGGTTGTACAGAACTTTAGCTCCTCAGCTACGCACGCCGACTCTGCAAAAGCCACATCCCCTTCCTCACACTCTTGGGAAATTTTACGGATTCCGTCCTGGTAAGAGTACCTTTGAGACCTGGCATTTTTAGTTTGAGGTACACCTAACATGGTTGGGCCATGAAACAAGCATAAGCCGGCCTCCCAAACAAGGCATGGTAGGGACTTTTGATCTTGACCACCTCAAACATCGAAGATTCACATTTGTAGTTAAATTCGTCACCAAAAGCGGCATCTAGCTTAATCCACCCAATCGGATACACCAACTTCCCCGGCATGATACCATGAAAGACCGTAGTCGAAGGTAAAGCTGTTTTCAGAGAGGTTCATCCGCCGGAAGGTGTCATAGTACATGATGTTCATATTGCTTCCCCCATACATAAGAACCTTTGTGAGGGTGTATCCACCAACCTGAGGCGCCACCACCAAAGCCAAATCGCCTGGGTTGTCCACCCGGGAGGGGTGATCTGCCCTTCTCAAAGTGAGGTCATATTCAGACAAGTTGAGATACTTGGGAATCACCGGCTCAACCACGTGAGCGGCTCATTTTTTGAGATTGTTGTCCCGCCTGGAAATTTGGGTGGTGAAGGCGTGGTATTCACCGTTGTTCAACTGCTTGGGGTTGCTCTAAAAACCAGTTTGGCCATTATGATGTTGGTTGTTCTGACCCGAGCGCTGCCCGCTACCATTACTTGAGTCGTCATGTCCATGGAAGCCAGATCCTGAGAAGCCGCCAGACGAGCCGCCCTAGAAACCTCCAGGTCCAAGCTGACCCGGATGTCCTCCTCCATTTCCACCTTGATGATTCCAAGTGTCCTGGCTACGTGTCACACCCAAGATGCAATCCTATCCTCATTTAGGCACAAGGGCCTCGACAGGGATAGAAACGCATCTCGTCGTGTTGCAAGAATGGATGTCATTACAAGTACATTTACAGAAGAGATGAGTATATGGAATTGGCTTACAATCGCCACAAGCTACATCAGAGTCACATCAATACAACAACATATTCAAACATCATACAAAAGAGCAGGGTCCGACTACGGACGAAAATGAACGACAAAATGGCATCCATCCTTGCTATCCTAGGCTGCCGCCTAGAACCTATCTTAGATCGATGAAGAAGAAGAAGAACTACAAAACAAAAAAGCATCCCGCTCACGTCAAATCATCTCATTACCTTTACCTGCAACTATTGTTGTAGTAATCTGTGAGCCATAGGGACTCAGCAATCTCATTTCCAAGGGTATCAAGATTATTAAAGCTTAATGCGTGAGGTATGGTTAAGTGGTGAGGCTGCAGCAAGCGACTAAGCATTTATTTTAGTGGCTAACTTACGAATACGGCAAGTAAGTATGGTGGTCTATGCATAACAGACGTGAACTAGTAATGATCACTAACTGATCCTGAACACTGACTTACGTCAAACATAACCCCACCGTGTTCTCTCTCGGATAAGAACTCGCGACAAGAGACAGTCACGGTTATGCACATGGTTGGTGTATTTTATTCGAGTTTACTTCAAGTTTTCTATGACCGGGTGTTAAACAAAGTTTCCAAAGTTGCCACATAACCGTGGGCACGGCTTTCCGAAAGATTTAACCCTGCACGGGTGCTCCAACTCATCCATCAAAAATTAACCACATGTAACGGGAATAACCTCGACCACGGCTCTCGTGATCTTCCTAGGCAATTCCAAAGGACAAACCGCCAACCTCGAGATAGCCCGAAGTATTTTTGAAATTCCTCACTAAAGATGTTGGAGAAAGGTAAAACAAATCCAGCAAGGCCGCCCGGCGTGTCGACGATCCCAATAAGAGCCGTGTATCTCGTTCTCAGGACACGATGGATTGTCCAAACTTCCGGTAGGCCAATCGTAGAGTTGCCCCTGGTAGCCACCAGCGGTTGACAGGTTGGCCCAACACTCATGGGGAGCACTGGCTCGGGTTGCTGATTAAAGATCCTCGGGTTAATTACTCCCTATGCAAGTTTACTAGTTAATAGGAAAATGTAGTACCAATGTTGGTCCTTGCCAGACAAGCTTTATCCTAAAACAAAAATCAAGGGGGTCCCCATTACAACCCCGAGCATGTTAGGAGCGCTCAATTATGGAATATAACACCGTTACACAAGTAACTAGGGGCGGCAAAAGCGGAACAAAACATCGAGCAAAAGGCCAAGGCTTCCACCTTTTACCAAGTATATATGTGCATTAAATGAAATAGCAATAATATTGTGATATAACAAAAGAATCTCCATGTTGTCACATGGAAGCAATTGCACCTACAGCTAGAAATGCTATAAGAAGGGCTGAGCAAGCGGTGACATAGACAAACAAAGGTTTGCTGGGAAGGTGGATGGTTAGAGGCTTTTCATGGCAATGTCGAGAGGCTTGTCAAACAAGTGGTAGGTAGCATGACATAGCGATAGAAAAACGAGACATCTGGCATGGCAATGATAGTAGTGGTATCTAGGGAAATGTGTCATCTTGCCTGAGAGCCCGCTTGGGAGAAGAACGAGTCCATGAAGAAGATGGGCCAACGTAGTCGAACGAATCCTCACACTCCGAATGCTTTCGGAACTCTATCGAGAAGAAGCAAACCGGAAACAACAATCAACACGCGATAGTTATGCAAGACATGATGCGCAAACAAACATGATGCATGTCCGGTTTAGTTATGCAAGACATGACATGGCAAATCATATCGATCAAATACTACACATTAAGTGAAGCTCAATATGCAACAAGTTGCATATTGACGAAACTCCACAATCAAATATTTAGTTTAGTCTGTTTATTTACTCGGCAACATTAAATGTTGTTAAACATGGCAAAAGGTGAAGCAATAACAAACTACATCATCTAGGCATTTTAAATGAGGTCGGAAGCAACGAATAACAATTTCGGAACGACCTCATATGCATATTTTAAGTTTGGTCCAGATCTATCCTAACATAATTTTATATTTATTAAACATGGAAATAAAGTGTGGCATGAGACTCTACACATTTTTCTAGTCAAGTTACATATGTGGAACATTAAAATCGGAGCCACGCTTAATTAGTTATGAAATAAATCATTTTAGCATGGCATTTATGCAAAATAAGGAAACAGCAAGTTAAACATTTCAAACATGTGTGAAAGTTGCAAATTGTGAATCTACAAGAAATTCTAGTCATTTTACATATATAAAGTATTTCATTCCGATGCACGGTTAATTATCTATGAGCAAAGCAAAATAATGACATTGTATATAAAAAGAATATGCATGCCCAAAGAATAAGTGATCGATAAAAAATAATGAGGCTCCCTAGGATTCAATCCCAGGACCTCCTGATTATAGGCAAGCGTGGCTCACCAGTTGGGCTATGATAGAACTCTAACCAAGAATGGATACTGGGCAACAAGACGAAAATAAAAATGGGGGCAAGCTGAGTTCGACCCCAGGACACCTCGAATGGATAGGAGCAGCGCTAACCACTCTGGCTACTACATGCTTTCGATGCAAAATATGATAACAACACTATATAACCTCTACAATAAAAACAAATCTAGGAAAAACACGAAGCTTCAGAAACGAAGCTCACATCAGGGAAAACAGAGGCCGACGGCCATAGCAGCGGGTCAACAACGTCGGCTGGGACTCGAGAAGGCATGGAAGTACGCTGATGAGGCACGGAACGGACGGATCCGGACAACGGCAGTCCATTCCCGGCAATAAGGAGGCTTGGGGCGGCGCGATTGAAGGGATCAGGTGGCGCCACCATTGTTGCGAGCTCCTGTTGGCCTGGGGACAGACCAATCGAGAGATGAGCGAGGGAGGGAGCACCAGAGAGGAAAAGGGGGCTCTAGGGAGAGATGGTGGTCACCGGCGACGGCACGTTCCGACGCGGGCAGGGATGGCCTTGAGGTGACCGGCGGAGCAGCTTCATGGGGCAGCGCCATGGCCATCTGCCCGTCTCCTTCAAGCTGCAAGAACAAAGAGAGAGAGAGAGAGCATGAGAAAGAGAAGAGAGAAATAGGGGAAGAAAATGAATGAGTAGCCGGGACATCGGGGGTACTATGCTTGGGACAAGCCGCTTTTAATGTCTCCTCAGAATTGCGTGGCTATCTCCCATTGTATGCTCCTACTGGACGATTATTTTGATGTTGGTTCTGGAAACCAGTATTAGTGTTGGCAACAAACTCTGTCCCGCCATCAGGTTGCCTCCGCTTTCCCTTATAACCTTGGCTTCCCAGATTTCCATTGTGCCAGTGATTCTGATGATGACCCTTGCCACCATCACCTTTCTTGCCTTTTCTAGCCTTATCCTTGTATGATCCGGGATCCTTCGTGCCATCTGAATTGGTGTACCTGGTAAGGGTGTCCATTAACTCGCCCATATCCTGAACCTTTCGTTTCAAACAGCCGAGTTCCAGACTAGCGGCTGAAAGTGGCAATTTTTCTGGAAGACTAAGACAGCTTGAGTCGCCGTGATGCCATATGACGAGTGAATAATTTCTGAGACCCGGCAGGTCCAATGATAAGCTGACTCATCCGCACGTTGCACGCAATGCCGAAGATCCACAATTGTCATAGGCCATTTGCACGTGCCTTGGAAGGTTTTTATGAAACGCTCTTTCAGCTCTACCCAAGTGTTAATGGAATTAGGCGGAAGATTTTTTAACCAGGTCCGAGCCGCCCCTTCCAGCATCATCGTCAAGTACTTAGAGCACACCGCATTGTTGACCTCGAGCATATCCATGGCAAACTCGTAGCTCTCAGTCCATGCCGCAAGCTCGAGATCCGCCATATAATTTGGCACCTTACGAGGTCCCTTGAGGTCCTTGGGCATGCGCTCACTACAGAGAGCCGGAGACAAAGAAGGAGCCCCCACTGTTCTGTTGCTTGACCCCCCCCCCATGGAGAAAGCTGACTGAGGGCTAACTAGGGCAACTTGATCCGCCAGTGCTTCTGCCACTTCCGTTTCTGCCTGGCGTGCAGCCCGGGCCGCGTCGACAAGTGCTTGAGCGTTTGACGGGGGAGGCCGGGTTGTTGGCACTTGAGGTGGTGGCCGGCGTCCGCTGCTGGAAACAACCGGAGACTCCACATGGGGCTCTTACTGCGGCTAGCACATGGTGTGGAGTGCATTCGATCCTGGCTATAAGAGTACTGCACTTGTTGTGCCACCTCAGTTTTCAACACCTCGATGGCGTTTCTAGCCTGGATCTCAACGGAGCTGTTGTCGTAAATAGGGAGTGCATCGAGGTTGCGTGTTGCCGCCAGCTAATTATCGACAGGATTGGAGAAGTGGCCATGTGGTATATCGAAGCGTTGATACGGTGACTAAACCGATGGAGGCTGAGCCGCCTCTACCTTTCGATCTATCTGACGTGGCCGGTCCTGCTCAGCACCTGGAGTGTGCGGGCTGGTGAACAAGCGGGTCAGCTCGAGGTTTCCCAGCAGACGGATCTAGTGTCTCCTCTGGTGCACCGCGTCAGAAGCGTTTTGCTGGAACCCCAATTGCCAAGCCTCGGCCTTCAGGCATTTCGACTCGTTATGGATTTGAGTCTGTAATTCTGCCATCCGGGTGTTTTTGAGGTCGATCTGTTACTAAACTTTGGCCATCTCCTCGTGAAGTTTCGTTAGTTCATGTTGCGCTCCTCCTGATTCTCCGCGGTGACTGGTGTTGCGTTGAGTTTGGTCATCTCTTCCATTAGATCCATCATGGCTTGAGCCGGCATCTTGCCTGACCAGGATGCTCCGTTTGTGGCCGCCTCCCTCTGGCGGATTCTGAGCTGTCGTGGTCCCAGCCATGTAGATGACAACTTGGCGGGCGGCTCAGGTGACTCCTCGGTAACTTACGTTTCCAAAAAGCCCCCGGCCTCTCAACATGGAGAGGATAGATTCATTTGGTATCTCCTATCGATGACTCATCATCACAGTTAATGGGGGTGTCTCCATTATCCGTCGGCTCATCTAGGAGGCTAAGTCCTTCGGTAAAACCAACGAAGTCGCGACACTACCGGCTTGATGCCAGCCTGGTTGGGCTTGTCGAGCAGACTCGACGATGTCGGTGCATATTTCCGGCTCGGGTACCGACGCACCAATTTTGCCAATGAAGACGTGGACCTTGCCGAAGGGGACCCGTTACCCCGACTCAATTAAGTTGGCCTCAGGACCCCATCTCGAGTTGTCCATGTAGAGCTTCCAATGGCGGCTCTTGGTCATCAGACCTATCGCGTAGCTCCCGAACACTAGAATGGCTCACTCCGAGAACTCAACTCCACTGCTCAACAGCCCCACAGTGGGCACCAATTGTCGAAGTTTTGTCACGGCAGATGTCCTCATTGGAGAACTTTGATGTGAGGCCATCACAGCTATGTGGCAACTCGAAGGGGTTCATCGGGAATGAGATACGAGTTTACCCAGGTTTAGCCTATCTAATAGAGGTAAAAGACTATGTCCTGCTTTGTGTATATTGATGGTGTTATCGATTACGAGGGAGCGGGATTGCTTAACCTAGCTATCGACGGATCGTAACTTGACCTAAGCTGCCGTAGGGACTCGCCTTTATATACACAGCTCGAGTCCCTAGGCTTACAAGAGTTTGGGTTGTGATATGATTCATGACCCGACATGTGTCTAACTCGCATTGCCTCCTAAGAAAGGAAACTCCTGGCAGCTCTCAACCTCTTGGGCCAGCAGTCGCCCCTTCACACCTTGGGCCTCTAGGAGGCTTAATTCGTAAACCTCCTTGTGTCTCTGGGCTAAGTACACCAAGGCCCATCTTTAGCGTAGACTTTACGCTGTCATAACTATAAGCTGGCCCATCAGGGCGGGTTATACCTCGGGGTTATATCCCTAACATCTCCCTCTTTGCCTCCTACTGTCATTAATATTTTGTAGGAGTTCCCTGGTGTCTTCCCACAAGACGTGCCATCGGGATTACCACCTATTAGAGGGATTCAACATCAGATTGACTTAATTCCAGGTGCATCGCTACCTAACTGTGCACCATATCGTACAGATCCAAAGGAGACAAAGGAGATTATGCGTCAAGTACAAGAGCTGCTCGACAAAGGTTATATACGTGAATCTCTTAGTTCTTGTGTTGTTCCTATTATTCGAGTGCCAAAACAGGATGGTACATCAGTACGTGTGTGGATTGTAGAGGGATTAATAATATTACTATTCGTTATCGCCATCCTACTCCTAGGCTAGATGATATGCTTGATGAATTAAGTGGCTCTACAATTTTCTCCAAAGTTGATTTGTGTAGTGGATACCATCAAATTCGTATGAAATTGGGAGATGAATGGAAAAATGCATTTGAAACTAAGTTTGGATTATATGAGCGGTTAGCATACCATTTGGGTTAACTAACACACCTAGCACTTTCTTGAGATTAATGAACGAGATTTTATGTGCTTTCATTGGACGATATTTGGTAGTCTACTTTGTTGATATACTGATTTATGGTAGATCTTTGGAGGAACACTTGGAACAATTACGTGTTGTTTTTGTTGCTCTACATGATGCACATTTGTTTGGTAACCTTGGGAAGTGCACCTTTTACACCGACCGAGTATCTTTTCTTGGCTGTGTTGTTACTCCACAGGGAATTGAAGTTGATAAATCCAAGATTGAAGCTATTGAGAATTGCCCGCAGCCCAAAATGGTCACACAAGTGAGGAGTTTTCTTGGCCTAGCTGGTTTCTATAGGCATTTTGTGAGAGATCTTAGCACGATTGCTGCACCTCTCAGTGAGATTACAAAGAAGGATGTGCCTTTTGCTTGGGGTACCGCATAGGAGGAAGCCTTCATGGTATTGAAAGATAAGTTAACACATGCTCCTTTACTCCAACTTGCTGATTTAATAATACTTTCGAGATTGAATGTGATGCTAGTGGAATTGGATTAGGAGGTGTCTTATTACAAGATGGTAAACCTTTTGCATACTTTTCTACAAAATTGAGTGGGCCTAGTCTGAATTATTCTACTTATGATAAGGAATTCTATGCTCTTGTTCGGACTTTGGAAACATGGCAACATTATTTATGGCCCAAAGAATTTGTAATACATTCCAATCATGAATCTTTGAAACATATTAAAAGTCAAGCAAAACTGAACCGTGGACATGCTTAATGGGTTGAATTCATTAAGACTTTCCCTTATGTCATTAAACACAAGAAGGGTAAAGAAAATGTTATTGTTGATGCATTGTCATGTCGTTATACTTTTCTTTCACAACTTGAATTTAAAATAATTGGTCTAGAGACCATCAAAGATCAATATGTGCATGATGCTGAATTTAAAGATGTGTTGGAGAATTGCAAAGAAGGGAGAACATGGAACAAGTTCGTCATTAATGATGGATTTGTGTTCCGTGCTAACAAGCTATGCATTCCATCTAGCTCTGTTCGTCTTTTGTTGTTGGAGGAGGCGCATGGAGGAGGATTAATGGTACACTTTAGCATGAAGAAGTAGGAGGACGTACTTGCTACACATTTCTTTTGGCCAACGATGAGACGGGATGGTGAGCGTTTTGTTGCTCGCTGTACTACATGTCAAAAAGCTAAGTCACGAATCAATCCTTAAGGTTTATATATGCCCTTGTCTGTACCTAGTGTTCCTTGGGAAGATATCTCTATGGACTTTGTTTTGGGTTTACCTAGAACAAACAAGGTGAGGGATAGCATATTTGTTGTCATGGATATATTTTTGAAAATGGCACACTTTTTACCATGTCATAAAAGTGATGCTGCTGCTAATGTCGCTGATTTGTTCTTTCGTGAAATTGTTCGCTTGCATGGTGTGCCAAATACAACTATTTCAGATCATGATGCTAAATTTCTTAGCCACTTTTGGAGAATTTTATGGGCTAAGTTGGGGAGTAAACTGTTTTTTAGTACTACATGTCACCCCCAAACTGATGGACAAACTGAAGTAGTGAATAGATCATTGTCTACTATGCTTCACTACTAGAATCAACAAATTTGCCATCTACCGGTTCTTTGCCGTCAGCTGGCGGATGGCAAAGAAGCTCTTTTCCATCCATTTCCAAAAAGAAGACGACAAAAATCTAGATGATGGCAAAGAACTAGGCTAGGGCCCAGGAGCTTCTAGCGGAGGCAAACAGGCAGGCGGCATAGAGGGAGAGGAACATGGAGGAGAGGACAGCTAGGCTGTTGGAGGAGGAGAGGAACCGGAATGACGCGTCTCACCGGGCCCTATACGAGCTCCTCGTGGTAAAATTCTCCTGCATATTAGCCAAATCATGCACTTAATGTTTGTTTCATCACTAACTAATATGACTGACTCATGAAAACAAAATGTGTAGACCGTGTGCCAGAACAATGGTCAGACCCCTCCGTCGATGCCCCATATTGCTATAACACCCACGGTGAGTTTGATTTGAATGGTCATTAGTTACTAGTATTCACATTTGAGTTGCATCATGCTAACGAGACATTGCAAATGATCTTTGGCGCAGTGTGCCTCCCGACAAGCATCGACCGATCCTTCTGCGTCTACCGCAACCCCGACCGGTCCTTCTCCGTCTCACACTAGCGCAAACCCGACCGGTCCTTCACCTCCGTGATGATGGTAAGTTTTCCCAAGTGTTTTGCTTAACAAATGCATACTTAGCTTAAGAAATGACTTATTTAGCTCCAAAATGACTTATACTTAGCTTATTTAGTTCATTTATGACATACTGAGCATACTTAGGTAAAAAAATGGCATGATAACCTTGGTTTAGCTCCAAAATGACATAGACTTAGCTTATTTTCCTCCAAAATGACAAAATAACCTTACCTACCTCCAAAATGACCGATTATAACTAGGATAGCTCTAAAATGACCTACTCTTGCAATTTTGTCCTCCAAAATGAGTAAATATGATTAGTTAGCTAAAAATGGCATAACTACCTAGGTTAGCTCAAAAATGACCTATACTTAGCTTGTTCAATTCATTTATGACATACTTAGCATACTTAGGTAAAAATGGCATGATAACATTGGTTTAGCTCCAAAATGACCTATTTACCTAGCTTAGCTCTAAAATGACCTACACTTAGCATTTTTACCTAGCTTAGCTAAAAATGGCATTTTTACCTACCTTAGTTAGAAGAAGAAGAAGATAAAGAAGACGAGAGGATAAAAAGAAAGAGAAGAAAAATTATTACTCTTCTTCTTCTTCTTCTTCTTCTTCTTTTTCTTCTTCTTCTTTTTCTTCTTCTTATTCTTCTTCTTCTAACTTCCTTCTTTCCCAATTTGCAGATTTGCTTTAGATGAGGAAGCTTGCGTTGATGGAGTCTACTCTTCTCCTTGTGCTTCCTTTTTGTTTTGATTGTGTACGATGAACTTTGTTGTTGGATATGTTGTTGGAAACTTGTTGGATATGTTGTTGGAAACTAGTTGGATATGTTGTTGGAAACTTGTTGTTGGATATGTGTTGGTAACTTGTTGTTGGATATGTGTTGGTATGCTTGTTGAAAGTATTTTCAAATGTGTATATATATATGAAATTCTGTGAAATTGAATAAATTTAAGAAAAAACAGAAAAAATAGGGGCTATACAGGTTCTTTGTCGTCTGCTGGCAGACGACAAAGAGCTTTGCCGTCAGCCAGCAGACGGCAAAGCTACCACGTGGCAGCTACGTGTGCAACCTGGGGTGGCACTAGGCTGGCCTATGTGGTTTCTTTGCCGTTTGCTGGCAGACGACAAAGAACTTTGCATATTTGCCGTCAGCCAGCAGATGGCAAAGAACTTTGCATCTTTGTCGTCCGCTGGTAGACGGCAAAGAACTTTGTATATTTTCCATCAGCCAGCAGACGGCAAAGAACTTTGCATCTTTGCCATCCGCTGGCAGACGGCAAAGAACTTTGCATCTTTGCCATCTGCCAGCAGACGGCAAAGCACGCCATTAACCCCTTAACAGACGTAAGCTACCACGTGTGCCGCCCATGACCTTTGCCGTCTGCTGGCAGACGTCAAAGACCTAAGCATCTTTACCGTTTGCTAGCAGACGGCAAAGCACCCTTTACCGTAGCTTATTCAGCCGGACGGTTGGCCATTTGCTGGCAGACGGCAAAGCCTTTGTCATCCTCTCTGCATGCCTTTGCCGTCTGCTATGGTAGAAGGCAAAGTTGCTGATTCCTGTAGTGCTTAGGGCTATTTTGAAGAATTAACTTAAAATGTGGGAAGAATGCTTGCCTCATATTGAATTTTCTTATAATCGTTCGCTGCATTCTACTACTAAGATGTGCCCTTTTGAAGTTGTGTATGGTTTCCTACCTCGTATACCTATTGATTTGTTGCCTCTTCCATCTTCGGAGAAGGTAAATTTTGATGCTAAAGAACATGTTTAATTGATATTAAAATTGCATAAGTTAACTAAGGAAAACATTGAGCGTATGAATGCTAAATATAAACTTGTTGGAGATAAGGGTAGAAAACATGTTGTCCTTGCACCTGACAATCTTGTTTGGTTACATTTGCGTAAGGATAGGTTTCCTAATTTGTGCAAGTAAAAGTTTATGCCACGTGCTGATGGTCCTTTTAAGGTGTTATAGAAAATAAATGATAATGCATATAGACTTGAGCTGCCTGCAGAGTTTGGGGTTAGTCCCACTTTATCATTGCAGATTTGAAGCCTTATTTGGGTGAGGAAGATGACCTTCCGTCGAGGACGACTTCAGTTCAAGAATGGGAGGATGATGAGGACATGAATACCATTGTTACACCCACAGCCCCTGCTGCTATACATATTGGACCAATTACTA
Source organism: Hordeum marinum (assembly GCA_022496015.1). Lineage (NCBI taxonomy): Eukaryota > Viridiplantae > Streptophyta > Magnoliopsida > Poales > Poaceae > Hordeum > Hordeum marinum. The sequence goes on from CM039676.1 coordinate 168,119,129, forward strand.
AAGCTCACGCACGTCAATTGAATTAGTAGGTACTATCGTTTCTTGGAAATCCTTCTAATGTTTATGAACATATGATGCTGCCTAAATTAGATACTTTTGTTTTACTAATGAATGAAGGACCAGGCATGGACAAGAAGGATGGCCATTGGAGCGGGATCAAGCATGGAGGAGAAGTTGCACACACGCGAAAGAACAACAGAGTTTCCAGTGATAATTTTCGCACTTTGAAGCCACCATCAGGAGAGCATGAAGGCTTGGACGAAATATACAAGATGCCACTTCATAAATTTTGTCCATAGGCTAATATAGGTGTTGCGTCACCTTATTTTTGGGCCAGGCCCATGTAATTTCAAAATACCACTTATTAGGCTGTTTTTAGAGTCCGTATGTGTGGGGAAACTGAGTTAAGGTTGGTTTCGGACCCCTCCTCCGAGGGCCCACGAAATTCCCCTCTATTCCCCCATATATACAGCCCTTAGGGCGTTGTTTAGACTTGGGTTTTATTAGATTAAAAATTCGCCCTATGTGTAACTTCATGTTCTTCGTTTGTGTTCCATGACTAGACAGAGGCGTCACCGAATGCCACTTTCATCAATAAAGCTTTCCTCTTATATTTGCAATATCCAGATTGCAATCTTAGTTTCTTTCTTATTCTTTGTTTGCATCCAGGAAACAGACCCTCGTGGTCAGGTTAATCGTGCTCCCGCGTGGTCAATAACCTCTCAGAGTTGGTTTAGATATTGCTAAGGCGTGATGTTATCACACGTTCGTAGTCGGATCGTCAAAGTATACTCCACCAAAATATAGCCACCATATCATCCAAATATAGGGACAACTGTGCCTCTATCAAAGAATGAGAAACCAATAAAATATAAAAGGAATACTGATGTAAGGGTAGAGATCTCCCAATACCCTCCTATTGTTTCGCGTGATGAATTAAGTTGCAGGGAAGAGCTTTCCATCGAACCAATCTCTTCAATAAGAAGCTCAAAAAAATTACTTAAACCCACACATAAAGTTGTGAAGAAGAAGAAAATAAGGAAAAGTAGAGGTAATAAGGTATCTCTCCCAAATAATGTTTCTCCTATAAGCGTTGAGAATGAATCCGAAGGTAGTGTGGACAATGATACCCTTGATGATTATTTTGTTATGACCATTATTTGTTGTGATGAGGATGACCGGGAATATAATGATACTCCTTATAATATTGAAAACCGTTTTTGCAGCAACTTGGAAAATTATTATGATAATAATTGTTACACTATTGGTCCTATTCATGCTATTGATTGTTATGCTAATGATATGAGAACCCATAAGCTTGGGGATTCTATGCTTGACAAAAATGACATATTTTAGAATATATTTGTTGCAATTAATGCATGTCCCAAGCTTGGGGATGCTATGCATATGGATGATGTTCTTTTTATTCCCCCTACTTTCAATGATCAAATTTCTTATGATGATTGCATGCCTCCTATTAATGACGTTTGCAATTTTTCTGAAAATGGGTTCGGAAGAGTGTCAAGTTTATATGATTATTAACCCATTATTTTGGAGGGTGTTGAATCTTATTATAACGATAAAAGTGGTTTTGGAGAGGTCCTCACTTTATTTACTGACGAGTCCACTATTTTGGAAGAGGTTTATATTGACTATGACAACAAAGTTCCAATATATGATGATTATGGTGATGACATGTATGCTATAAAGAGTGATGGTAACCATGAAAATTTTCATGATTTTAAAATTCAATGTGGTTATGTCAATCAAGTGTCTCATGATAGTTATTTTGTTGAGTTTGATCGCACTATTATGAATGCAAAGAAATTTGCTAATGTGGAGAGTAATGAAAATTCTATGCTTGTGGATCATGAAAAGAATGCATTGTGTGATAGCTATATTGTGGAATTCCTTCATGATGCTAATGTAAATTATTATGAGGGGGGAACATATGCTTTTAGGAATTGCAATAATATCAAGTTTCCTCTCTATGTGTTCAAAGTTTTGATGTCATGCTTGTTTTGCCTACCTATGCAAATTGATCATTGCTCCCATAAATTGTTTGATCACAAAATCCCTATGCATAGGAAGAGGGTTAGACTTAAATGTGCTTTTCATATGCTTCATGATGCTCCCATTGTGTTTCAATTCTTCAGTTTTATGAGAGCATCGTAGAAGTCATCATGCCTAGCTAAAAGGGCTTTAAAGAAAAGCGCTTGTTGGGAGACAACCCAACACTTATACTTTCTGTTTTTGTGTGTTCACATGATCAACCTACTGTATTAATCATGTTTTGTGTATTTTATTTCAATAAAGTGCCAATTAAAGCCTTTGGGATAGTGTGGATACTTGTTAGTTTGATTCTGTGCAAGAACAGAAACTTTTACGTCCAGTGCAGAATTTATCTGATTTTACAAGGGAGTCGAATAATTCTGAAATTTTAACGCAGATTTTCTATGCAAATTATCTCGGTTTTCATAATGTTTTAGAATTTTTAGAGGCAGGGGAATATGGTTATGCTACAGATCTTCACAGATTGTTCTGTTTTTGTTAGATTCTGTTTTGCATGCATAGTTTTGTTGTTTTAGTGTTTCCATCCGTTATATTTAGTTGTATAAATTATGGGAATGATATAATGCATTAGTTATTATGTTATAACAATTATGAATCTTTTCCTGACGTACATAAGTGAATGATCTAAATTTATTATACTAGCCCATCTCACGAAGTTCCGTTGAGTTTTGTGTGATTGAAGTTTTCATGTTTTGGGTGAGACACCAATATAAGGAGAATAAGGAGTGGTAATAACCTAAGATTGTGTATGCCTAAGGCACCCCCAAGGGTAATATCCAAGGAAGACTCGAGCGTCTAAGCTTGGTGATGCCCGGGAAGGCATCCCACTTTCTGTCTTCAACACCATCGGTATATTTTACTTGGAGCTATATTTTTATTCATCACGTAATATGTGTCTTTCTTTGAGCGTCATTTTATTTTGTTAGTATTTTCTTGCTGTTAGTTATAGTTTTGTTTTTCAATAAAAAGTTACAATAATTGCCATTTAGGATGCTTGCATTACATGTTTGATGTGTGTTGTGTGAAAACAGAAATTTTTCCGTAGTGTTTGAATTTTCATATTTTACTGGAATGTGGAAACTTTCTAAAACTTTTACGCAGTATTTTCATCAAAATTCTTTAGCATTTCCTAAATGTTAAAAAAATGAATTTACAGAAGTCCACTTTGTAAATTAATTGCTACAGAATGTCCTGTTTAGACAGATTGCTGTCATAGTTTTGTTATCTACTTCTCCTATAGATTTCATGACTTATATTGATAGATGTAAATTGTGGAAATGATAGTATACAGTACATGAAGTGTTGATTTATTCCTATGTGTACTAACCTATCTCACGTGTTCTTTTCGAGTCTTTGTGGATGAAGTTTTGAGACTTGGGTGAAACCGGGATATGAGAGGATTGAATGAGATACAAAATATCAAGCTTGGTGATGCACAAGTCACCCCAAGTTAATATTATAAGAAGTCTCAAGCATCTAAGCTTTGGGATCCTATGCATCCCACCTATCTTCATCAACAACTATCGATTAGCCTATGTTGAGCCTAAATTTTTATTGGTCCACATGATATGCTATTCTTCAAATGTATTTGTTTAGTTTGTTGTTTGAATAAAATTCTCAAATCTGAAAATCTTTATTACGAGAGACCTCACATAGCTAATTAATTGTTTGCCTACTCTTTGATCTTAAGCCTTATCTTTTGAGAGTAGTTTGATGTTTACTCTTGTGCTTCACTTATACCCTAAGAGTAGATTGTGAATGAACTGAATATCATAAATCTGAAATTATCCATGTGCATTATGCTTAGTAGTAGTTTCACATTTTCTTTAGAAAGTAATATCTATTGAAGTTTGACAATCATAGTATTGGTCACAAAGCAATTCATGAATGATTAGTATAAGAAAGAGAACTTTCCCATACAAATATATTATCTTGGACATCTTTTATGATTGTGGATACCCATTAATTATTCTCAACCATGATCAAAATAGTTGAAGTTGGACAAGAAAGACAACATAATGGTTATGTTTAGGTATATTTGCATACAAGTTATATTGTTATGGATCCTCCACCATGTGAAGCTTGCTTAGAACCTTTTGCTATCCAAAACTTTGTACTAAGTAGAGATAATACTTGTGCATCCAAATAATTGTGACAAGTTTCTTCCATGAGAGTCCACCATACCTACCTATATATAATATTTCACTGCCATTCCAAGTAAATTTTCATGTGCCACCTCTAAACGTTCAAATAAACATCCGTTTTGTGTGCTTGTATCGCTCATCGAGTAACGGGGCGGTCATTATATTCCATGCTAAGCGATTTATTCTCATGATGAGTGTTTATTTACTTGTCATTGCATGAGAGCGACTGGTAAAAAGGATGTCTAGTCCTGCATAATACAAAAATGAATAAACAAAAGCTCCCCCTAGAATGTTGATTGTTTGGAGGGCAACCGTGGATTCGGCCAACCATGGAATGTGTTTGAATGGTGGAGGGGGAGTAAAATTTCAATTCTGTTTGGGAACCGTCGATAATGTGTCTAGGATGGAAGATATTGAAAACTCTATTGTGACGTTGACAGGAAAAGTATACCACTCAGAATTACATATTCATCTATGTTTTAAACAATGAGCTCTCCCACCTATACAAATCCATGCTTCTGTCTCCCAAGGGACAATCTATTTACTTCTATGTTATTAATTTTAATATTACTTACTTATCATGTTGAGTCAACTTATTATCCCAACCTCAATCTATTAGTTGGCAAGCACCATGTGGTGGGGAAAGATCCAAACTCATATATCCAGTCAAATATATTTGATCATGATTCATTAATGTTGACAATTATCTTCATGATAAGTATGTTGGGAGGCGAAACATTAAGCCCCTATCTTTCTCTGTGTTCCATGCATGTTGTTTGTTCTAAAAATATTTTTTGATTATTAGCAATCATAGAAGACTATATGATAATTGAGGATGTGGAGTTCTTACTTAGACTTGATGATGCATTGAAGTTTTTTGGTGACTAAGAACATGGGTTATTAAGTTTCAAGACAACGCATTGTTTGAACCATGAAATGTGAATTGATCGCTACTCAACCATGGCAATTTTTATGAAAACATTGCTAGTTATGATGCTAGAAAAAGTGATTCGAATTATCATTGATGAAACTTATATATATGCTATCATTCACACATCATAAAATATTTCTTTTATCATTTACCTACTTGAGAACGAGTAGGAATTAAGCTTGGGGATGCTAACACGTCTCCAAAGTATCAATAATTTATGAAGTATTCATGGCATGCCTATGTTTACAATACTTTCATATGGTTTGATGCACTTTATATGATTGATTTAGAACTAACCCAGACTGATAGTGTTTTCAGCATAATTACCATGGTATTGTTTTTGTGCACAAAATAGAAGTTCTCTGAATCATGCAAAACATTTTTATGTTTCTTTCTGGAGGAAATAATAAATATCGGAGCAAAGAACCACCAGAGGGGAGCCACCTATGGGCCACAAGCCAATAGGGCAAGCCCACCCTCTGGGCGCGCCCTGATGGCTTGTGGGGCCCATGTAGCTCCGTTTAGTGTAATTCCAATGCCAAAAAATCCTATATATACAGAAACCCTTAGAAATAAACAAAGAACTTGTCCTCCGCCACCGAAACTCTCTCTATCGACAAAAACCCCATCTGGAGCCTTTCCAGTACGTTGCCGAAGAGGGAAATCATCATCTGGTGGCCATCTTCATCATCTCGGTGGAGCCCATGACGAGGAGGGAGTGGTTCACCCTCGAGGCTGAGCGTATGTACCAGTAGCTATGCGTTTAATCTCTCTCTCTCTCTCTCATGTTCTTGAGATGGAACGATCTTGATGTATCATGGGCTTTGTTAACATAGTTGGATCATATGGTGTTCATCCCTTGCTTTCTTGTTATGATGAATTGAATCTTTCCCTTTGATATCTCGCTATGTTGGATTGAATATTTTGGTTTGAGAACACTTGATCTACATCTTGCATGTGGTTACCCGTAGTGACAATGGGGTATTCTATTGATTCACTTGATATATGTTATGGCATCAACTTGCGGATTTCGGTGACCTTGGGGGTCTATGCATAGGGACTGATTGCACGTTTTCATACCACGTTCTCCGATAGAAATCTTTGGGTGCTCCTTGAAATTCTTTATGTTGTAGTGAATATGATAGATCTGAAATTGTTTGATGGATGTCGCATAATTTACCCATGGGTACTTGAGGTGACATTGGAGTATCTAGGTGACATTAGGGTTGATTGATATGTATCATTGGTGTTATTTTAGTACGAACTCTAGGGTTTTTTGTGACACTTATAGGAATAGCTCAAAAGATTGATCAGAAAGAATAACTTTGAGGTGGTCTACTACCTACACCAATTTCATCTTATGTTCTCCGCTAGATAGGAACTTTGGATTGATTCTTTGTTACACGTTGAGGGATTATCATATGATTCAACTATGTTAGCATTGTTAGGACTTTGCACTAGTGAAAGTATGAACCCTAGGCCTTGTTTCCAAGCATTAATTTGAAGTTTTGCTCGTTGTTTACCACTTGTTACCTTGCTGTTTTTATATTTTCAGATTACAAAAACCTATTTGTATCATCCATATTGCACTTGTATCCCCATCTGTTCACCCAACTGGTGCACCTATACAATTTGCCATTGTATTGGCTGTGTTGGGGACACAAGAGATTTCTTGTATTTGATTGACGGGTTGTTTGAGAGAGACCATCTTCATCCTACACTTCCCATTGATTGATAAAACTTAGGACAACCACTTGAGAGAAAATTGCTACTGTCCTACAAAACATCACGCTTGGAGATCCAACAGAGTCTACAAGAATAAAGTTGCATAGTAGGCATCAACCATCTTCATCGCATCTGCCATATATCACCACACACGATCATCACGTCTACTACCATGTATCACCACCCCATATCCGCCTCTAATCGGAACTCCTCAGTTATTAGGGTTGTTTTCGAGTTCTCACTCTTTTCAGTTTCGTGTTTCCTTGCCTAAGTAGGTCTTGAGACCACCAGACAGTTTTTAGGCCAAAATTTTGGTTGGTGAATTGTTTTCCCCTATTCTGATTTTAGGATTTGTAGATCATTTAAAGACATTCGCCACTGTAGGATCGAAAGTAGTGCTAGAGGGAGGGGGTGATTAGACTACTTGACCAAATAAAATCTTGTTTTTCCCAATTTTATGTCTTGGCAGATTTTAGCACTCATCGTAAGTCAAGTACACCCTATACATGCATGTCTACGAGAATAGCAGCGGAAAATAAAGACAAGCATGTAAGTAAAGGAAGGGTAGGAAAATCAAACACAATTGGTGACACGATGATTTTTCCCATGGTTCCGATAGGTGACGCTATCGTACATCCACATTTATGGAGTCTTCAACCCATGGAGGGTAACGGTCGCGAGAGTCCACGGAGGGCTCTAACCACGAAGGGTTCCACGAAGAAGCAACCTTTACTTTACCATGATGGCCTACTTCCACAGAGGACTAGCCTAATTCGGGGTAGATCTTCACGAAGTAGGCGATCTCCTTGCCCTTACAAACTTCTTGGTTCACTCCACAACATGAAGTAGGAGGCTCCCAAGCAACACCTAACCAATCTAGGAGGAACCACCCTCCAAAAGGTAATAGGCTCGATAATGTCAATGAACTTCTTGCTCTTGTGCTTCAAGATGATAGAGTCCTCAACACACAATCACTCTCTCATAGATTTGGCTTGGTGGAATATTGGGTGGAAAGCCACTTGGGGAGGCTAGAGATCAAGATTCATATGGTAGGAATGGAATGACATGATATCAACACATGAGTAGGTGGCTCTCTCGGAGAAAATCAGTTGGTATGAGTGAGGAACTGTTCTGAGTGCATCTCTTGTGAGTGAGTGGTGGTGGAGGGGTATATATAGGCATTTCCAAAAATCCAACCGTTACACACAAAATGACCAAATTGGTGACACCAATGTGTTAATCTTGGTGGTACCGATGTGACCAAAAGATGGCAACTTCTGAATCTCGGTGAGACCGATATAGGAAACTCGGTTGCACTGATAAGGTGACCAACGGTTAGATTGCCCAATCTCGGTGATGCTGATCCAACAATCTCGGTGGGACCAATATTGTGAATTTGCGTAATAGAAAGTTGGCAACCTAAACTTGGTGGCACCGAAGCAAAATCGGTTGCACCAAAGTGGCTAGGGTTTGGCTGAGTCTATCTAGGTTCTGGAATCGGTGGCACCGAGTGGAAAGTGTTGGTTGCACCGATTTTGAATATTTGGCTTTGGACAAACTTTTTAGGAAGAGCTTGTGGGTGTATGTGGTGACTGTCACTTGTGCATGTATGAGCATTTTGTTCACCAACAAAACCTTACCCCCTTTTAATAGTATTGGCTTTCCTATGGACTCAAGGTGATTTCTCACAAAAGATAAAATCTAGAGTCCTTTGCTTGAGGCTTTTCCAATCTATTTCCTTGCATCTTGGGGTATTCCACAATCCTTATGCCAACCCATCATTGAAATTTTCCTGAAACATACTTAGTGGAAACATTAGTTCAATGACATATATGTTGTTAATAATTGCCAAAACCACCAAGGTCGCAAATGTGCTTTCAATCTCCCCCTTTTTGGTAATTGATGACAACGTATAGATCAAAGATTTGACATATGATATAATCAATGAATATAATCGTCACTTTGAGAAGTATGTGATAAGCAAGAGCTTGCCCTAAATTTGTGCATTATTTTAAATTTGCGTTTGAATACAAATGCACAATTGATTAGGTACATGGGGCACTTCTTCCATGTCACATACATCTTGGTGGTGTGTGAGAATAATACGAGTTAACAACATAGCACAACACATCAAGCAAAGTGAATGATCATCACATAATGATCAAAAAGATAGGAAATAGTAGCAACACACATTAAGGTGTATGATCATACACAAACAAAAGTATCTCACATCCAAACCAAAAGAAATATTTGGACGAACATTTGGTCTTTAAAAAACAGCAAATAAAAGTAGACGCTCTCTCACTTGAAGCCTGAGATCTATGTACAACTTCTACCCCTTTGGCAAGAAGTTACCAAAAAGCTCGAAGAGATATAGCTAGTCGTCCTTCTGCGGATGATCTCCTCCAGTAGTCGATGTCGGAGTCAAGAGAACTGCATCGGCGAAGACTTCTGCTGAAGTCCCGGATGGAGTTGGAGTAGATACTGGAGGCACTGGAGCTGATGGAGCTGATGGAGCTGTGGCTGGAGCAGATGATGAAGGCCTCGTTGCTGGAGCTAGCACTGTAGGTGTCCTGGCCTTAGTCGTGAATTGGACAGTCGTCCTGACAGATGCACTACCCTCATCATCATCAGACTCGGACTCTGAAGAGGTGCGACGGATAGGGGATTCATCTACCTCCTTCTTAAGATCATTGACTTTCTTAGTGAGCCCATCAACCTTGTCATTAAGAGTTTTCACTCTATCCTCAGTAATGTTTACAAGGCTCCCCTGAGTGTCCATGATGGTTTTGATATCCTTCTTCATGTCCATGACAGTGGTGATCAAGAGATCCATCTGCTCGTTCCTGGATCTCGGGACCTGAGCACTAGTGGCTCGAGCTGCCTCTCCCTCTGCCTGAGCTGCGGCTGATGTGGGATGATTTGTGTCCATCACCACAATGTTGTCCTCGAGATCTGGCTGAAGTGGAAAGTGGGGTCTATCCAAAGCAAAGATGTGCTTCTCAAGCTTAGAATTGATAAGCATATGAATATAGGGTGCATAGCAGCATGAGCGCTTCTGATTAGTAGAAACCCTCTTCACAGTCTCTATTATCAAATCCATCACTCGAATCATGGTGTGACGATCAAGATGGATGAGCATGTTGATGGAGTATCCACGAATCATCTTCTCATCTCCAGACATGGGCATCAAAGTATGCCTCGGGATGGTGTTCATGGTATGGAGGCCTGGCTGGAGGAAGTAAATAGACCCCAACTTGTGAGATTGCACATTAGCAGCAGGGATAGGAATATACATATACTTCATAGCATTGTGACTCTCCTTGGATTCTCAGTAGACATCCAAATCTCCATCCTGTACCTCTGGGAATCCTAAGATGGTAGCCCACTCGTCAACAATAGACTCATATCTTGCTCCTTCAATCATGCAAACAATCTTGCCATCTCCATAAAAATGAGCAGTGGAGTAGAACTGCATGATCATCTCATCTATCCAAGCAATGAACTCCTTGCCAACAAAATTATCTAGCCCAATGCAGTAGAAGTTGTCTTGGACACATTGAAAGTAGTCCTCATTATCCTTGATATATTTCCAGTCCACATATCTTATGTCACTGACTACAGGGCTCTTGTCAAGCAATATCGTCTCGTAGAAGTCTTTATGCTCTTTAGTATAGAACCTGTAGTCCACAGCAGCATTCCTCCTCTAGGCATATGGATCAATAGCTCTCCATGCCCTCAACCCTGAATCCTTCCTCTTCTTCATATCCTCAGCTCTAGGATGGTTGGCATCATCTATAGGAAGGTGAGGTCTTAGCTTCATCAGAACCGTCATAGCATCATCTGCTTCTCTAAAAGTTGATCTCTTATTCTTCTCTGCAGTAGGAATATCTCTGTTAGTCCTCTTGGACTTCTGTGCAGCAGCTTTCTTGGGAGCAGCCTTGGTGCTCTTGGAGGGACTAGACTTAGGCATAGCATCAGCCAAAAGTTTCTTAGCCTTCTTCTTAGGAGGGGCCTGAGCAGCAGGTTCCTCCTCTTCCTCCTCTTCAGCTGCAACACCAGCATCCTCCTATAGATCCTCATACATAGAGGTATGCCTTCCCATAACATGGATGATCCTCTTCTTGGCTGTCTTATTCTCTCCTGCCTTCTTAGGCAAAGATTTTCTTGGAATCTCAACAAACATAGTTCCCCAAGCACTCTTATGTGCTTTGAAGGTCTTTGCAGGTGCATAAACTTTGCTGACCACCCTCCTAGATGAGGTGGCCTCATTGGCAGCCTTCTCTTGCTTCTTAGCAAGAACATCTTATGGAACAAAATCAGAATCTTCCTCATCACATTTGACTCTCTTCCTGGTCCTTGTTGCAGCCGTAGGCAACCCATGAGAACTGGGAGTGCCTGGATCTAAGGATGAGCTAGACTCAGGACTAGTGCCTGAACTCATATCAACATTCTACTCCTGTAGATTCTGGCTATCTTCAGCATCTGACATGTCTGACCCTGTGAATAGAATATAGAAGAGTGGAATAGGATAAGTCATCACAAAATGCAGAGATTTTTGAAAGTTTGAACTAAGAATTTCTAAAGTTTTGCATTCTGTCAAATGTATTTCGGTATAGCTGAGGCAAACTTTTCGGTCACACCGAGACAAACTACCTTCTTTCTTGGAACTTGGCACCCACCAAAAATGAGCACTCGGTTCCATAGAGGTGTTCTCCGTCTGGCAGAAAAAAATCGGTGACACCGATTATTTGACATCGGTTCTACCGAGATATAGGAGGCGGACGACAAAACTCTAAAAGTTCATTGTTCGCTATGTAATGGGATTTTCTATCGGATGGAATAATCTCAAACAGTGGATAGACTGGGAATAAACTCTAATGCGCATGAATCGGATAGTGGAGCGCGAGAGGGAGCCGAATCCATACCTTAATTTGCTGATGGATCTGCTACGATGGCGATGTTGGAGATGAATACGTCGGCGGTGGCGATTCCCAGTTGCGGAGGCGCTCGGGGAAGCAAGACGATGACCAGGGGCCTTCAGAACGGCAGCTAGGGTTGTGAAGGCGCGACATTTGAGGAATGGATTTCAAAACGTCGGGGTCCACGGATTATATACCCATCACTGTCGGTGACACCGATTTGATATTTTTGGTGTCACCGAGTTTCACAACTGTCAACTCACAGGGAAACTTGTTGTAACCAAGAATATGAAATCGGCAATACCGAGATTGAAAAACCAGATCAACCCTAGGCATTCTGTGAGACCGAGAATTTGGAGTTGGTTCCACTGAGATGCAGTTGGGAGGTTTTAATGGTCAGTCCTTGATGATACAGAACTCCAAGTGCTCCTCACACAGATTGATCGAAAAGTACTTGTTCAAATTTTGTGATGCAACATGAATAGAATATGACATGAGAAAGGATAGATAGCTAGAGGATTGGTCCTAGGAATTCTTGTATATCCAATTTGCAAGTGAAAATCAAAAGCCAAATAGCAACAATTGGATATCCTCAAATGAGTAAATAAATGCAGTACAACATGCTCACACAATAAGATGTCAAATGAAGTCATGGCAAACATGCACAAACACAATAGCATCTAACAAGCACTTTGGCAATGACAGAGTCATATATATATGAGTATATTGACTTAGGACCCAAGTAAGAATACTTGACCATAGGTCATACTCATCGTTTAAGCACAAGTGGGGTTACCTCTTTTACATAAAGCATTTAATGTTGTCACATTCTATGAATTTCTTTGACTCAAGTCTTAGAGTAAAGCTCCCCCTTGATGTAACATCCCCCCATAGGAGGGATAAAGTAACCTTGGGTTTTGTCAATGAAGACTTCATGTAGGTGAATTAGTGGTGGATGCTCAGAGTTGATGAAGATCACCAAGAGTTGGGAGCATCCTTGTTGTTTCATTACTCTTCTCACCTACATGGGTTAGTCCCAACACACAAGAGACAGATACAAGCATATCTATGGACATGGAGTGTAAAGCATATGTGATGATGTTCATTGATTTGTTGATTACCTTGTCCCTTGCTTACATTTGAGGGAATGTGTGACTCCTTGAACTATTTCATGATGTTGGTGTTGATTGCAACTAGTTCTTGCCAATAATGAATATGAGTGAATTTCATTGGCGGAGTCACCCCTCAAGAACTTCTCTAGTTCTTCTTCTTGGGGACCCACATCAAGTTGATGGTATCCTCGGTATTGAAGTAGGACTTGTAGAAGTTGAGCTTGTAGTAGCCTTGGGAACCTACTTCACCAAAGCTTGGGATTCATCTTTGAGTTAAAGTCCTCTTGAAGCTTGTTCTTGTCCCCTAGCTTGGGGGTCTTATGGTGGAAGGTGATCTTGAGCTTTTGCTCCCTTGGGGAGAGTATTTTCATACTTCTCCTTTTGAGGAAAAAACTTGGGATTGGGGTATTGACCTTCTTCCCATTCAACTCAATTAGCGTTGAAGTAGCCAACACCATGATTCTTCCGTATACTCCGTGCTTGCGTACAATCTCCTCAAATTTTTTGTACCCTTCAAGACTCTTGTAGATACCTTTCTCTATAATCCCTTTCAAGAGTTCATTTTCTTGCTCAAGTGTAACTTGGCAAAGAGAAGAGTTAGTGGGATCAAGAGAGCTACTAGAAGCAATATCATTAGATTTATCATTTTTATTGCTACTAGTTAAAGAACCTTTCTTTCCTTTGTTACTAGCTTGCTTAGACTTAACTTGTGGCATGAATGTAGATAAGAGAAGTCACTTGGCCAAATAAGAGGAAGTCTTCTTTCGATGATCGTCATTGATAGCTTTAAGGAACTCATGCTCTTGCTCTAAATTGAGCTTCTCGAAGCGTAGCTTCTCATGTGTCCTTACAAGCTCACTATGATATCCTAGAGTTGACTCGTGAGCTAACTTAAGAGTTTTTAGTTCTTGAGTTAGTCGTTCTATTTCTAACTTATCATCACCGCATGACTTATCTACACTAGAGTGAGTACTAGCAAGTTCATTTTGACTAACATTACTAGATTTGTCAAATAGCAAGTCATATTTAATAAACAAGTCATCTTCGTCACTATTGAAATCAAGATACTTGGGTTGTGATACCTTGGGGCCTTTAGCCATGAAGCAATGTCCACTACCTTCATTTGGTGAATCAAATATATCGTAGGATTCGGTTGTCACTATTGCAAGTACGGGAACACCTTCATCTTGACTATAGTCGGAGTTGGAATGATAGCTTCTCTCGGAGTGGTTGTCAGATTCGGAGCCAGAAACCCATTCAACAACATGATCTTGATGTTTCCTTCTTGAGTATCTCTTTGTGTACTTGTCCTTCTTCTCCAAGTCCCTACCTCTCCTTGTGGGTCTTCGTTCATAACGATCATCTCTACTCCTTCTCTCTCTTCGAGGTGACTTGTATCTTGAGCTTCATCTTCTTGGTGACTCTTCTTTCCTTTTTTTAAGGAGCCATGCACTCATTGGAGTAGTGTCCAGGCTTCCCACAATTGTAGCAGTTTCATATCTTCAGTTGGATCTTCGATCTTTGCTTCTATTCTTGTAGATTCATTTGTGATAAGGTTGTCGCGTGAGGTAGTGGGGGCATCACTTGTTTCTTTGTAAGCATCGCTAGACTTGTGGTGACGCTCTTCCTTGTCCTTGAGTGGCATCTCATGAGCAACAATTCTTCCAATCACTTCCGTTGGCTTGAGATCTTTGTAGTTGGGCATCATTTGGATCAATGTGCAAACGTTGTCATATCGATCATCCAAAGCTCGAAGTATCTTGTTAATGATGAATTTTTCAGACATTTCTTTGCTTCCTAAGCCGGCAATCTCATTGTTTATGAGAGTACATCTCAGCGACTCCTTCACTATCCTTCATCTTGAACTTGTCAAGTTGACTTTGAAGAACATCCAACTTCGATTCTCTAACAGATTCTGTACCTTCATGCATATCAATCAAAGTATCCCAAATCACTTTTGCATTCTCAAGACGGTTGATTTTGTGGAATTCTTCGGGGCATAGGCAGTTGAAGAGAAAGTCACATGCTTCAGCATTGAATTGCAACATCTTCAATTCATCTGTTGTCGCTTCGCGATCCGATTCCCTTCCTTCCGCAAAGAATTCACCGTGCATACCAACATGAACAACAGCCCGAACGGCGAGGTTATGACCAAGCAAATGCTTTTTCATTTTGTTCTTTCAACTAGCAAAATTTGTGCCATCAAAGTCGGACCTCTACGATGATAATTTCCCTCACTAGACGCCATACTCTCCTAGGTTGTGAGACCAATGCAATGGAGACAAATGCTCTGGTACCACTTGTAGGATCGAAAGTAGCGCTAGAGGGGGTGATTAGACTACTTGACCAAATAAAATCTACTTTTTCCCAATTTTATGTCTTGGTAGATTTTAGCATTCATAGTATGTCAAGTACACCCTACATATGCACGTCTACGAGTATAGCAGCGGAAAATAAAGACAAGCATGTAAGTAAAGGAAGGATAGGAAGATCAAACGCAATTGGTGACATGATGATTTTTCCGTTGTTTCGATAGGTGGCGCTATCGTACATCCACATTTATGGAGTCTTCAACCCACCGAGGGTAACGGTCGCGAGAGTCCATGGAGGGCTCTACCCACAGAGGGTTCCACGAAGAAGCAACCTTGACTATACCATGATATCCTACATCCACGGAGGACTAGCCTAACATGGGGTAGATCTACACAAAGTAGGCGATCTCCTTACCATTACAAACTTCTTGGTTCACTCCACAACACGAAGTAGGAGGCTCCCAAGCAACACCTAACCAATCTAGCAGGCACCACCCTCCAAAAGGTAAAAGGTTCGATTGCGTCGATGAACTCCTTGCTCTTGTGCTTCAAGATGATAGACTCCTCAACATAGAATGACTCTCTCATAGATTTGGCTTGGTAGAAGAGATTGATTGGGTGGAAAGCAACTTGGGAAGGATAGAGATCAAGATTCATATGGTAGGAATGGAATGGCATTATATCAACACATGAGTAGGTGGCGCTCTCTCAAAAAATCAGTAGGTATGAGTGGGGAACTGTTCTGAGTGCTTCTCTTGCGAGTGAGTGGTGATGGAGGGGTATATATAGGCATCTCCAAAAATCCAACCGTTACACACAAAATGACCAACTTGGTGACACCGATGTGTTAATCTCGGTGGTACCAAAGTGACCAAAAGGTGGCAACTTTTGAATCTCGATGAGGCCGATATAGGAAACTCGATTGCACCGACAAGGTGACCAATGGTCAGATTTCCCAATCACGGTGAAGCCGATCCAACAATCTCGATGGGACAGATATTGTGAATTTGCGTAACAGAAAGTTGGGAACCTAAACTCGGTGGCACCGAAGCAGAATTGGTTGCACAGATGTGGCTAGGGTTTGGCTGAGTCTGTCTAGGTTCTGGAAGCGATGGCACCGAGTGGAAAGTGTTAGTTGCACCAATTTTGAATATTTGGCTTTGGACAGACTTTTGTGGAAGAGCTTGGGGGTGTATGTGGTGACTATCACTTGTGCACATTTGAGCCTTTTGTTCACCAACAAAACTTTACCCCCTTTTAATAGTATTGGCTTTCCTATGGACTCAAGCTCATTTCTCACAAACGATAAAATGTAGAGTCGTTTGCTTGAGGCTTTGCCAATCTATTTCCTTGCATCTTGGGGTATTCCACAATCCTTATGCCAACCCATCATTGAACTTTTCCTGAAACATACTTAGTGGAAACATTAGTTCAATCACTTATATGTTGTTATTAATTACCAAAACCACCAAGGGAGAAAATGTGCTTTTAACTAGCAAGTGATTTTTGTCGTATTTTTGGTCGTCGCAGCCTCATACCATTCCAGAAAAAAATTGTCAGATTTTGTTGTGGATATCCTGTTTCTACGCCTTGGGAAGAGTTTTGAGAAACTCGGCATTATAGTGATTTTCTATGAAAAAAAAGAGTGAAAAAGAAAGGGTGCCAAAAAAATGAGATTTTTTTAGAGTGTGCTCTTCCCTTCATTGCATGTAGCATCATGATTTTGTTAGTGTTCTAGGCTCGTGTCTCTAGCATGGTCTAGCCTAGGACCAACGCAGTACCTTCGTTGAGCGTTTATTCAACTTTGCATCTCTAAATTGGTCATTGGTGACCCTTTTTTCTACCATAGTATAAGCCATCCCAGCTCCACATACATATATGTCATGTCTTTGACACCAGCTGGCAATCACTCTATCCAAGCTTTGAGAATTTTGACTACAAGGGTTGCTGATCACCACCTACTGCTTGTAAGAACTGGTAAGAATTTGAGATTTGCTTGATGGATTTGTGACACACCACCACCACCACGTCCTACTAGTATGTAGGTTCGTATTATTGTGTATTCCTATTGCTGCTAACCATGCCAGGATCAAAAGGCGAAATAGATCGACTAGGAGGGCATGAACAACAAGGAGCTCCACAATAAATTTCGGCAAATGGTGGGTCAACAGGTGGATGACGTGGTTACCATCTTCGGAGAGGCCATGAAGAAGCTGGATCATTTAGAGAAGACATTCCACACAAAGATGGACGCTAAGTTCAATGAGGTTCTTGCACATCTACCATCACCAGCTGCACATGTCATACCTCTGCAGCAACAACGACAACATCGTCAGAATTTTCCGGGATGAGCGCAATGTGTGCCTATCAGTGAAGGCCAAAATTCTAGTGTCGTTGCTACTGCTGCTACTGTTGCCGTGTCTTTGGCTACTACTACAACTGTAGTTGAGCAGAACGAGGACTATGATTGTGATTATGATGATGAGGGAGAGGTTGCTCCCAAATCAACACCAGGGGCAACCACCACCATAAGCACCAGGTCGTCCAGATGCATACAATCGCAATGGTAGGGTTGCACTCCCCCCCTCAGGTACGGAATCATGAACATCTCCCTAAACTTAAATCGAATATTACGACATTTGAGGGTAGTTATGTTCCTGATATATATCTTACTTGGGAGTTAGAAACAGAACAACATTTTACATGCTTACAATTTCTCGAGGATAGACGTGTTGCTGCTGCTATTTATGCTTTCACTAGTTTTGCTTGTGTTTGGTGGTTTGAACATTGTAAAATACATCATGATAATATCCCTACTACTTGGGCTGATTTGAAAACTTCTATGCGTAATCATTGGGTTCCACCATATTATCAACGTGAATTGGTTAAAAATTTGCAGAGTTTAAGACAAGGATTTTTTCGTCGAGGAATATTATCATGAATTACAAACTGGCATGATTAGATGTGGTATTGTTGAGGAGAATGAAGCTACGCTTGCACGTTTTATGGGTGGATTAAATAGAGAGATTCGGACTATTCTAGAGTATAAGGTGTATAACACTACCACTCATTTATTCCATCTTGCTTGCAAAGCTGAATGTGAAGTGCAGGATCAATAGGCAATGGCGAGAACTAATGTTTCTGCAGGTCGAGCTTCATCATTAACACCACGTACATCATCTACTTCCACATGACCTACTACAACACCAGTTACTTTAGCCGTAAACTCCAATAGAGATACAAGAAAATAGGTAATGCCACGAGCCTCCACCAATAGCACACCTTTGGGGCTTGCACCGAGCTCTTCTTCATCTATGGTATCTACAGGATAAACACATGAGGTTATTTGTCGTTGTTGCAAGGGTGGACGTCACTATGCGAGATAATGCCCTTCCAAGCGTGTTATGAATGTTACTAAGGATGGTGGATATGCGTTCGCTAGTGATTATGATGAGGATACTTTGGCTCATATTGCAAGTGAAGAATGGGGTGACGGGGATACTGAACAAGAGACACACTACATAGTTGCTGACTATGCTAACAAGTATGAAAGTTTAGTTGCTCAACGTGTTTTGAGTGTGCAGGTTGTTGGGGAACATGACAGAAAACAAAAATTTCCGGAATAGCGAGCACACCCAGGACCACTATGGAGACTGCATACAAGGTTTGATCTGATCCGTACCAACTTGAAGCGCAGTAGAAGAAGACTTGGTGGAGATCGTTGGTGCAGATCCTCGCAGCTAGGATTTTACAACCTCCCAACCGCGAGGATGTACTCCCTCATCGGACAGCCCTTCGGGAGGCGGTCGGACAGTCCCCTGGACGATGTCGTGGATAGCCCTTCGGGAGGACCCTCGAAACTCGAACAAAGACTCGGACAGCCCTACGGGAGGACACATGAACAGACCCTCGGGCAAAAGATCGAAACTACGACCTCTCTACGGGGTTGCACACATATGGTGTCATCTATCCGGCAGGGCTTCGCCGTCCAGAACTAGTTCCTGCCGGAACCCAGACAGCCTTTCGGCTCTACGAAAGACTCTTTTCGTGGGAGGGAGAGAGAGCTTGCAAAGCAAAGCATGTGTATGAGAGCACAAGGATGAAGAAATGGCAGCCCACTCACCTCCTATTTATGCGATGAAGATTGGGGCATAATTTATCCTTGATTGAAATCTTTTGTGCTGTTGAATTAGGGGCACGCGATGGTTAACTCCTCCCAGCCTCCTCCCTAGGAGCCTACGAGTACTACTTGGATTTGTGATAAAACTAATAAAACTTTACAATAAGTATATATGTTCTTTATGACTAATGTGAATACATGGACATACGCAATCTCACCTATCATATTTCGCTAGCCTCTTCGGTAATGTGCATTGCCCATTCTCACCTCGAGGATCGGTGAAACTTTCATTGGTGCATCCTAACCCCGTGACATGATATGCTCTGTTCCACATAAGCCTCATTATATCTTCCTCAAAACAACCACCATACCTACCTATCATGGCAATTCCATAGCCATTCCGAGATATATTGCCATGCAACTTCCATCGTCACTTCATATGACTTGTATTTCCATTGTCATATTGCTTTGCATGATCGTAAGTTAGCTAGCATGATATTTACATGGCTTGTCCATTTTTGATATCTTTTTCTACACTAGATGATTGCACATCCTGGAACACTGCCAAAGGCATTCATATAGAGTCATATCATCCTATCAATTTTTCATATTGAGTTGTAAGTAGATAATAGTGTGATGATCATCATTATTAGAGAATTGTCCCGGTAAGGAAGGATGATGGAGACTATGATTCCCCCACAAGTCAGGATGAGACTCCAGACGTAAAATAAAAAAATTGGGGAGGCCAAAGAGCCCACCACAAGAAAAGAGAAATGGGGAAGGAGAAAAAAATTAAAAAGGAAAAAAAGCCCACCATGAAAAAAAAATAAAAAAAAAATGATAGAAAAATAGAGAAGGGACTTTGCTACTATCCTTCACTACACTTGTGCCTCAAAGTGGCAGCATGTTCTTCATATAGTGAGTCTCTTGGTTTATCACTTCCATATGCTAGTGGGAATTTTTCATTATAGAACTTGGCTTGTATAATCCGATGATGGAAGTCCTAAAATGCCCGAGGTATTCATGAGCAAGCAAGTTGGATTCACATCCACTTAGCTTCAGTTGAGCTTTCATACACTTATAGCTCTAGTGCATCCGCTGCATGGCAATCACTACTCCTCGCATTAATATTTATTGATGGGCACCCTCCATAGCCCATTGATACGCCGAGTTGATGCGAGACTTTGTTCTTCACTTTCAACCCTTTTGCTATCTACCATCATATCCTATTCCACCCTTATGCTATGTCCATGGTTCATGCTCATGTATTGCGTGAAGAATAAAAAGTTGATGCGGATTGAAAAAGTATGATCCAATTGCTTGGTTTGACACCGGGGTGCTCATGACTTATACTTTATGCTAGGAATACCATGCATGACAGGCTATATGATTTTGTAGGGATAACATTCTTTGGCATTGCTATTTTGAAAGGACATAATTGTTGCTAGTAAACCTAAGTACGTAAGTCTTTTTGTCAGAGTGTTGCCTTGAATCACTTGTGTCTTAATATTCATGCCATGATTACACCTTTGTTCAAGATTATGTTAGGTAGCATCCCTCATCAAAAATTATCTCTTTATCATTTACCTACTTGAGGAAGAGCAAGAATTAAGCTTGGGGATGCTGATACGTCTCCGTCGTATCCATAATTTTTAAGTGCTTCATGCCAATATCCTGTAACTTTCATATACTTTTGGTAACATTTTATATTATTTTTGGGACTAACTTACTCATCCAGGGCCCAGTGCCAGTTCTTGTTTTTTGTGTGTTTTTTTGTAGAAATTCCATATGTAATGGAGATCAAACACAATAAAAATTTACGGAGATTTGTTTTGAATATATGTTAATTTTAGGCGTCGGTGCGTGAGGCAGGCTCAAGCCAATAGGGCCCGCCCCCCGGGGTGGCGCTCGCTGATGGCTGGTGGCCATCCCTTAGGTCAGTTGTGGCTCTCCTTCCACCGCAAGAAAGATATTTATCGCGATAAAAATCCCCTCAAAATTCCAACCCGATTGGAGTTATGGATCTCCGGATATTTAAGAAACAGTGGGTCGGAAAAAAGGCACGAAAAGAGAAGAGAAACCGAGAAAGAGAGAGATCCAATCTCGGAGGGGATATTTCCCTCCGGGAGCCATGGTGGCCATGGCCCAGAGGGGAAGATCTCCTCCCACCCAGGGAGGAGGCTAAGGAAGAAGAAGAAGAAGGAGGAGGAGGAGGAGGAGGAGGAGGAGGGGGCTCTCTCCCCCTCTCTCCGGTTGGCACTCGAGAGACGCCGACGGTGATCTACACCAACAACTTCGCCACCATCACCACCAACTCTCAGCCCTCTATGAAAAGGTGTAAAACCTCCTATCCCCTATTTAATCCCTACTTGAACATGGTTCTTAATGATATATATTATTATCCAATGATATGTGGCTATCTTATGATGTCTGAGTAGATTTCTTTTGTCATATGGGTTGATTGATGATCGTGATTTGTTTGAGTTTTATGATCTATATTGGTGTTGTCCTAAGGTGCTTTCCATGCGGCACACACGTGAAAGATTCATGCTGGAGGGTGTTGCCATATGTTTATGATTCTCTTATGGTGGGTGGCGAGAGTGACAGAAACTAACACCCAAGTAAGGGGATTGTTTACGTATGGGATAAAGGGGACTTGATGTGTTAATGCTATCGTTGGGTTTTGAAAGCACATTTGCTCCCTTGGTGGTTTGGGTAATTTATAACAACATATAAGTCATTGAACTAATTTTCCACCAAGTATATTTCAGGAATGTTCAATGATAGGATTGGCAAAAGGATTGTGGAGATTGTGGAATACCCCAAGATGCAAGGGAATAGGTTAGCAAGGCTTAAAGCAAGAGGACTCTACATTTATATTTGTGAGAAATCACTTTGAGTCCATAGGAAAGCCAATACTATTAAAAGGGGGTAAGGTTTTGTTGGTGAATAAAATGCTCATACGTGTACAAGTGATAGTCACCAAAAACACCCACAAACTCTCCCACCAAAGTCTATCCAAAGCCAAATACTAAAAATCGGTGCAACCAACATTCTACACTCGGTGCCATCGATCCCAAACCCTAGACGGACTCAGGAAAACACTAGCTTTTCGGTACAACCAATACTGCTTTCGGTGCCATCGAGTTGGGCTGCCAACTTTCTGTTACGCAAGTTCACAGTTTCGGTCCCTCCGAGATTGTTGAATCGGCGTCACCGAGATTGGGCATTCTCACAGTTGGTCACCTTATCGGTGCAACCGAGATTCCTATATCGGTCTCATCGAGATTCGAAAGTTGCCAACTTTTGGTCACTTCGGTACCACCAAGATTAACACATCGGTGTCACCGAGTTGGTCATTTAGTGTGTAACTGTTGGATTTTTGGAGATGCCTATATATACCCCTTCACCACCACCTACTCGAAAGAGAAGCACTCAGAACTATTCCATACTTGCCCCATCCAATTTTCTGAGAGAGAACCACCTACCCTTGTGTTGAGGTCAAGATATTCCATTCCAACCATATGGATCTCGATTTCTAGCCTCCCCAAGTTGCTTTCCACCTATCCCATCTCTTCCACCAAGAGAAATCTATGAGAGAGTGATTGTGTGTTGATGAGTCTATCATCTTGAAGCACAAGAGCAAGGAGTTCATCGTCATTACTGAGCCTATTACCTTTTGGAGGGTGGTGCCTCCTAGATTGGTTAGGTGTCTCTTGGGAGCCTCCTACTTCGTGTTGTGTAGTTGAACCAAGAAGTTTGTATGGGCAAGGAGATCGCCTACTTCGTGAAGATCTACCCATAGTGAGGCTAGTCCTTCATGGACGGAAGCCGTTATGGAATAGTCAAGGTTGCTACTTCGTGGACCCTTATGGGTGGAGCCCTTCGTGGACTCTCGTGACCGTTACCCTCATGGGTTGAAAACTCCATAAACGTGGATGTACGATAGCACCACCTATCGGAACCACAGGAAAAATCATCGTGTCTACAATTGCGTTTGATCTTCCTACCCTATCCCTTCTACTCATGCTCGTTATTATTTTATGCTGCTATACTCTTAGACATGCATGTGTAGGGTGTACTTGACTTGCCATGAATGTTAATATGCAAACACTAAAATTTGGAAAAGGCAAAAAAATTATTTGGTCAATTAGTCTAATCACCCCCCCCCTCTAGCACTACTTTCGATCCTACAGGTTTACCCTAAGGAATTGCTAGTAGTTGCGGATGCTTGCTAGAATTAAAACAAAAGTGCATTTGATCCAAGTACGGGAAGTATGTTAATGTATGTCTCTCCCTCATAAACTACAATAATGATACCGGTCTAGTTATCAATTGCCTTGGGGAAAATATTTCTCTTGTGTTACATAAAAACCTTTCTACTAACTATTTACTTTATTGTTCTTTATTTAAAACAAAATCTAACTTTTATATCCATGTTATGTATTATCTTGCAAAACTCTCTTTATACCTACTAAGTACTTCTAGTTTCATTCCCGCAAAGTAGTTTCCTAGTTGTTCTAGTTGAAGTAAGTGTTAGCGTGCATAGAGTTTTATCGGTGGTCGACAGAACTTGAGAGAATATTAATTCGACATTTAGCTCCTCGCTGGGTTAGACACTCTTACTTATCGAAAAAGGCTACAAACGATCCCCTACACTTGTGGGTTATCATATGCTTTGCATCATCACCCCTCCCCCCCCCCCCCCGGTAAAGATCCATCCTCGGATCAAGATCTTCATCACCATGGAAAGGGTAAAATTTCTAGACGTTGAAGATGTCGCTAAGATTGTACTTGTCGCGTGAAATATTGAGCTTGTAGGCATTGTCATTGTAGCATGCCAACACCTTGAAGGGTCCGTCGGCTTGAGGAAGTAACTTGGACCTGCGCTCGGTGAGGAAGCAATCCTTGCATATGTGGAGCCACACAAGATCACCGGTCTTTAACACCATGGGGTGCTTGTTGAGGTTGTGCTTGTTGGTGACACGTTCCACTTGGCATTTGATCGTGTGCCTTGTATCTTCATGCATCTTCTTGATGTAGCTTTCCCTTGCACTTTCATCCATATTGACGCATTCTTGGAGTGGTAGTGGAAGTATGCCGAATGGAGACAAAGGGTTGAAGCTGTAGACCACTTCGAAAGGAGACTTGCCAATGGTGAAGTGAGGCGCGCGATTGTATGCGTACTTGGTGATGGGGAGGCAATCTTCACATTCCTTAAGATTCTTCTTGATCAACACGCGTAGGAGCGTAGATAGCATCTAGTTCATCACCTCCATTTGCCATTGGTTTGTAGAGGATAGGCCTAAGAGAATAGTAGCTTGATTCCAACCTTGGCGCATAGAATCTTCCAAAAGTAGCTAAGGAACTTGACATCACGGTCCAAGACAATGGTCTTGGGGATGCCATGTAGTCGTAAGATGTCCCTACAAAAGAGATTTGCAACATGTGAAGCATCGTCGATCTTATGGCATGGAATGAAATGAGCCATCTTGGAAGAACGATCCACAATGACAAAAATGGAATCATGGCCATTTTTTTCGTTGCAAACCAAGCACAAAATACATACTAATGCATTCCCAAGGTTGGAAAGGTATAGGAAGATGCATGTAAATACCATGGGATTGAGCTTTAGACTTAGCTTTGCGAAATGTAGAGCATCAGTGGTGAAGCGTGCAACATCATGAAACATCTTTGGCCAAAAGTACATTTTGGATAGCGTGACATATGTCTTGTCGCGTCCAAAGTGACCCATAAGTCCTCCACCGTGAGCCTCTTGCAAAAGCAACAAACGAAGAGAAGACTCAGGTATATAAAGCTTGTTAGCACGCATAAGATAGCCAACTTTCTTGTAGTAGGTCCCCTAAGAAGGTTTCACTTGTCACTTAGCATATGGAGTAGCAAAGGAAACATCATGCTCATACAAGTCTTTGATATGATCAAAATCATTGACATTAAATTCAAGTTAGGTAACTAGCATGCATTTGCGGGGAAAGAGAATCCTCCACAACATTTTCTTTACCATTAATGCATTTGATGACATAAGGAAAAGACTCAATGAATTGACTCCATTTGCCATGTTGTTTGTTCAACTCAGTTTGGCCCTTAAGATACTTGAGAGTTTCATGATCGGTATTAATGACAAATTCATGAGGGCGGAAATAATGCTCCCAAACATGTAATATTCTCACCAAAGCATACAATTCCTTTTCATATATGGGATAGTTAAGTTAAGAGATGGAAAGTTTCTTACTGAAATACGTAATTGGGCGCTTCTATTGCATTAGCACACCATCTATGCCATTACCACTAGCATCACAATGCACTTCAAAAGTTTTATCAAAGTTGGGTAAGGCAAGCAAACGTGCATGAGTAAGCAAATTTCTAAGCTCAAGGAATGTGGTGTCTTGCGTTGGTCCCCAAATGAAGGATGCATTCTTTTTGCTCAAAGCATCTAGAGGAGATGCAATCATGATAAAATCCTTAACAAAGCGACAGTAAAAGCCAGCTAGCCAAGGAAGCTACGCACTTATTGAAAATTGGGGGGTGTGGGCCAAGTTTTAATAGCATCAAATTTAGTTTCATCAACTTGAACACCCTTAGAAGAAATCACAAATCCTAGGAAAACAACCTTATCAACACCAAAAGTGCATTTTTTCCATGTTTGCATACAAGTGTTCATTCCTAAGAACTTGCAATGCTTCCCTAACATGTTTAGCATGCTCCTCTAGAAATTCACTAAAAGCAAGAATGTCGTCAAAGTACACCACAATGCAGTCACCAATGAGATGTTGTAAGACATGATGCATGACTCACATAAAGGTACTTGGTGCTTCGGGTAAACCCATAGGCATCACCAGCCATTCATAGAGACAAAATTTAGTTTTGAATGCCGTTATCCACTCATCTCCCTTCTTGTATGCGTATTTGATAGTAACCAATTTTTAAGTCAATTTTGGAAAATATAGTGGCACCTCTAGGTTCATCTAGCATGTCATAGAGGTGAGGAATAGGGTGGCAATATCTAATGGTTATAGCATTGATAGGGTGGCAATCCGATCGCATGCGCATACTACCGTCTTTCTTTGGTACTAGTATCACCAGAACCGCAAAAGGACTTAAGCTCCCACGTACATGCCCTTTATTGAGGAGTTTTTGGACTTCCCTATGTATTTCCTTAGTCCCTTCGGGATAGACGAGGAGGAGGTGCATCATTGGTGTTGTCGAGTTGACGTTGTGTTTGTCTTGGTGCTTCATCATCATTGTGCTCGACGTGATGTTCTTGAGGACGTTGACGAGATCCTCGCACGCGGTTCCTTCCTTCTTGTTGCTCTTCTTGGAGAGCGTCTTCTTCTTGTCGTTCTTGTCGGAGTGCTTCTTTTTGTTCGTGAGCTTGGCGGTTGCACTCTTCCAAGGCGCGAGTAGATTCTTGTAGTTCACGTTATGCTTGAAGTGCTTGGTCATGGCGACGATGGTGATCTTCCTCTTGGCGTTGTCGTTCTTGTTCTTGCTCCAATGCATTTTGGTTTTGTCCATGATGATGGTCTCGAGCGTGGAGTCGATCTTGCAATCCATTGCAATGGAATGGATTCTTTGTGACTTGACGTTGGCGACCTTGTGGTGAACTTGGACCGGAGCCTTCGTCTTCATGATGAACACGTGCTCGAGGAGGACTTGCATTGGAAGAGTACTCCGATGAGTGGCGACTTGAGTGATGCCGCCTTGATGAAGTAGATGTTGAAGGAGTGCGATTAACCATCAAGGACCGGAACTTCTCCATTTGTCTTGAGAGCTTGCTGTCAAGGTAGTCCCGCGTGCGCACCTCGGATTCGCGCAAGTTGGTGACGAGTTGCTCGATGCGGTCGTTCAAGACATCTTGTGCTTGGGTAATTTATTTGTGTGCGTCGACGAGATGCAACTTGGTGACGTAGTCATTCGAGTCATTATCATGCTCCTCAAATGTCGTGTTTGACATGGTAGTGCTATCAAGTAGAATCTAGGTGGAAGAATGATAAGAAAAAACCAAGTACCGTTCCAAAAGTTGAAAATGAATCAAGCACTCAATGTTAAAATATAGAAATAGTAGAATTGTTATCGAAGATCGCCCTTCTCAAACCTACACAATAAAAGGCTTATGGAGTAGCATGGTTAGGAGGGTGGCACAAAATTCAAGCAATCCGAAGATAAGATTCAAAAATGTTGAAAGAGATTCCCACATTCGCAAGTAAGACAATGTAGATCAATAGCAATGAGTATGCACGAAAACACACACATGGTTAGATAAGTGGGGTCATGTAACCAAGTAATGAGAAAAAAATGTGAAATACATGGAAAATGCTCATGTTGCATAACAGTAGAGAGACGCTAGCACGATTACTCAAATGCACGTGATACGAACTTGTGCACAACCTATAAGAAACAAAATATGTCGCCTTCCTATTCCCGAATTGCTATGTATGTATGAGGCACGTGTCACTCGCTCAAGTGAGATGATCAAGTATGATATGCAAAATTGGCGATGCTATTGAGTTTGCTCTTTTTCTCTTGCTTAAAAGCTTTGCTTCTCTTTATTTTAACGATGATGTTTTTGTATGGTCACAATGTGGGACGTGCACACCAAGATAGCAATTATGTATGCGGGTATTATTGTAACACAAGAGATGATACTATGATATATGCACACAATTGAAGCTATGCGGAGTATGTATCACTAACGTGCACATACTAGTGCATGCGCCTGCTATACAAATGGTTTTTAACTCATTTCCTTGACATACTCTCAAACCGTCGCCTTGCATGTGTGGGCGACAGGGGGGCCTATTTCACACAACACGGAAAACCCATTGGCGATGTATGCTCCCGCTCACACACGATAGGCAAAATTATGTCGTGTGCGATTGGAAGGACTATCACAAACAGGTATTTAGGAGAAACCGTGTAAGATGTGCATACCATCCCACACAGTGAATCCCAAACATATGGTTCCGTTCATATTGTACATCACACACAATTTTCTTCATAACATCGTATGTGTTAGGGGTGGCCATCACGCACGGTGCCTAGAAGAAACTGTTTGGCATAGGGATGTCCATCACACACACACACATTTTATGTGAAAAGGTTTGCGAATGGGTTTTCTAACACACCTAGTTTGCGCCTGGAAATCGTGTGTGATTGTTCACAAATCCAACATGCCATTTTTCCAGCAAGCGTGTGGGTTTGCTGAGGTCATCGCTGATGGTGTTCTATGACAAACAGTCTGCAATATGAAACCCCAATAATCAGTCTAATTGCTCTATTATTTATAATCCAACTAGTAAACAAATTGATACTAGATATCAAGCACAAAATATATTTCATATCGTATTACGGCAACCAAGATTTCATAATTGAAATACATCAAAGTACAACATCATATAGGCATATATGATAACCCACAAGTGTAGGGGATCGTTTGTAGCCTTTTTCGATAAGAGTGTCAAACCCAACAAGGAGCTAAAGGTAGAATTGATATTCCCTCGTGTTCTATTAACCATCGATACAACTCTACGCACGCTAATGCTTGCTTTACCTAGACCAAGTATGAAACTACTTTGCGGGAATAAAACTAGAAGTACTTTGCAAGAAAATAAAGGATGTGGAAATAAAATTTAGGTGTTGTTTTAATACAAGAACAATAAAATTAAATAGTTTTGTAGCAAGCTTTTTGTGTAACACAAGAGAAAGATTTTCCGTAGGCAATTGAATATGATACGATAGATACTTGTTGTATGCAATGAGGGACAGGCATACGCTAACACACTTTCCGTACTTGGATCATATGCACTTATTATTTGAACTCTAGCAAGTATCCACAACTACTAAAGATCATTAAGGTAAACCCAATCATAGCCTTAAGTATCAAGTCCTCTTTACTCCCATAAGCAACATCCCACCTACTCGGGTTTATCCTTCTGTCACTCAAGCAACCCACCATAGGCAAATCATGAACATATTGCAACACCCTATGGCAGGGATTCCTCATGCTTGAACGACACGGAGGGCACCATAGGACAACAACATATCAACATACAACTCACATCCATAACATCATACCCCAATTTACCCGTAGGACAAAAGGAATCTACTCACACATCATAGGATAGCCAAATATCATTGGGAAATAATATATGGAATTGAGCATCATGTTGAAGTAGAGATTACAACGGGGAAGAGAGGCATTACACCTCTGCATAGAGGGGGGTGGTTGGTGTTGATGGCTACAAGATTGTTGATGTAGATCGTAGTCACGATGATTGCCCCGACGGTGTTCCGGCGCCACCAGGAGAAAGGGGTGAGAGCCCCCTCCTCCTTCTTCTTCTTTGGCCTCCCCCTAGATGGTAGGAGAGTTACCCCTCTGGTCCATGGACTCCGTGGTGACGGATGGGCGAGAGCCCCTCCGAGATTGGATCTCCCTCTCTGTTCTCTTCTGTTTCGTGTTCCTATTTTGTGGACGAAAACGGATTCTTATATTCCCGGCGATCCGTAACTCCGATCGGACTGAAATTCTGAGGGGATTTTTATCCAAAAAAATAGTTGGTTCCGGTCAAAGGAGAGCTCCAACCGACATACGACGTTAGCATGGTCCACCAGGGCCCGTTTGGGCCCTGACCCCGTGGGCCTCCGTTTGCGTTGATTCGACTTCTCAAAATTCACAAGTATTCCATAAAAAATCTCCGTAAATTTTTGTTGCGTTTCGACTTTGTTTGATATGGATTTTCTATGAAACAAAAAACACAGAAAAAACTATAACTGGCACTGGGCACTGGATCAATAGGTTAGTCCACTAAATCATATAAATTGTTGCCAAAAGTATGTGAAAGTTGTATAATATTGGCATGAAACAATCAAAAATTATAGATATGACAAAGGCATGTCAATATACTATGTATCTACCCAATTACACGACAGGATCGAGTTTCACATGCAACATCTAAAACCTTTGGAAAATAGCATCATATATGGTAAATAGACAGATGAATCTCGTCTAGAAAACTGGTGAAGTGGAAGGCAAATATTGAGCTTTCACTGATGTCGAAGGTTCTTGCAACTTTATGCTAGTGCCTGTGGATGGTTGCCCGCACATCCATCATCCTCTTGAGGAAGACTTCAAGATTATACCGTGGGTACTGTATGAATACCTTCCTCGCCTCTTGACAATATATGTGGTTTGAGATGTACTCATCGATGAACTGCTTTGCAAAGGACTAGAAATAAAGATATGCGTAAATTTCGTTTCTAAAAATTGAAATGTCACAAAGGGAAAAAAGAAAAGGTAGAAGAGATAGTACCATCCTATAGTTCACTGATGTGTTCTTCATTGTGTAGACAAACAACTTGTTGTTTTTCGTCGCAAGTTTCTTGAACTTAACAATCTTTCTGAGTTTCTTGATTTGACTGATGTACATGAACACATCATTTCCCCACATGCAAAATGGGTCAAACAGTGGGTCTAAACCTCTTACGGCGGGACCTACATGTGCAAGACCAAATTATTTGATAGAAACCTAAATATTAGAATGCTTCCCGCAATTCCACAATAATGTTTTATTAGCCAAATGATCATGAAAGTGCAAACCTTGATGGTAAACATCAGTGTCTCCCATTGTTCCCCCTGTAATGTGTTTAAGAATAAATATTGATAAGGTTTTAAGTGATATTTGGCGTGCTATCAGTAAAATCTGTTAATGAAAGATAAATGCATTGCATATCCAACATATGAATTCAAGCCACATGGAAAAGCCAAGTGTGCTAAGAACTTGAAATATAGCAATAGTAGGTTTCACATGCATAGAAAAACAAAATTGTGCCAACAATAATTGAACATCACATTGCAGAAGATCACCAAAACAACTAAACCAAACAGTTAACTGAGCATCACATTGCACAACACAATATACTAGTACAAGGTCAGATTGCATAGTAGCATTACATTGCATATTTCACTATTGTTTCTTAAAGAAAGGCAGGATCAGCACATTCAGATGGTAAAAAAACTTGCGTAACAGGCATAGCTAGCTGAACACAAGTCATTAGTAATTAAGCTTCAAAAACAAGATATTCCTCGTCGTTGGAGATATCGATAATGATGGGCTTGGACGAGGGCGAGGCCACCACATCGTGGGTGCACTCCTCGTAGTGGTGAGTTGCCTCAGCCTGTCCAGGAACCAACCTGCCTGCTATGGAGTTGAGAAAAGAATGGGCACACTAAAAAAAACAACTCGGAGTCATCGTCGAAGGCAATAGCAGAGCCTTGGACAAAACACAACGAGTTGTTGTTCAAAGTACCCAACCGCATGGCAGCATCCGCACGCGAGGCGTCGATGGTGTCCTCGATGTCTAGATACTGCTCCAAGGTCTGGGGGGTAGCACACATGGCAGCCATCGCGGCCTCATCTGTGCTTGCGGTCGCGATGTGCTTCTCCGCTGCCATGTGCTCCTTGAGATCCTGGCTATACTGGATGCACCATGTCTTTCGGCGGCAATTCTATGGGGGGTGGGCTGGTGATTTTGGTGGAATGTGTCATGCCGACGGTCGATCCATGTGGAATGGAGGAGGATGGGTGGAGGGGGAGGGGTATGGGGAATGTTTGGATTACCTAACTTTGACTAGATGGATGAGGCCGAGCAGCAGGAAGGAGCGTCGTCGGCAAGGAGGCGGCGCTGCAAGCAAGCAGTGAAGGTTTCAACTTAGGAAATGGAAGGGAGGAGCAGGGGAAATGTGGCTTTTGGTTGGTACGAGGGGCGGGGCGGGTAGATATTTGCGCGGGAACCCAAATTTTCATTCGGTGCGGCAAAAAAGTAGTGGGCATACTCACACCGGACACAATACCTTTACCGTAACTGTATGCAATATTCAACAACACAAACGTATCCTATAGTTTATCCTGTGTGTGATGAGACTGAACATGGAAACTTTGGTCTCCAATCTTCCAGCGTATGATATCGGATACTACATTGCACACGGTAATTGCATTTCATGTTCATTTGGAAAAGGAAATGGGGATATAGAGGCAAATTTTGGTATGAATTTCCCTTGTTATGTTGGTCATTGCTTAGTTCAACAACACCTGCAAATTTGAGTACTACACAAAAGATCCTACAACACTTCGTGCACTTAGTTAATGGAGCAACTAATAAACATTAGTTAATTGACTTAAACATTACGCTAACAACACACCATTGCTCTAGATAGAGACTAATATTTCGCCCCGCATTCGTCGATCCCCGCCGCCTCCTCAATGACCAGCTGCCGCTCGACGAACTCTAGGGAAAGGAGATCCATGTGATCCATCGCCACATACTCCAGCATCTCATAGTCTTCGTCCACCATATCTTTGGATAAGGCCGCCATTAGCCGGGCGTGAGCGGCCTTGCTCCGGGCATGGACGGCCACAATCTTGGCTAGGGAGGCCGCCAATGAATGGATGCCTCCTCGAGCACACTCAGCAATTACCAACTTAACAGAGGTGGGTTTTCGACGGTGTCAGAGAAGGCAGATGTGATTTGTGCAGCGACCGTCACGAGATGGACATGGGCGGCCTCGAGATGGTACTGGGCGTCCGCCATCAGGGCTAAGGCAAACGCCGAGGAACTGATAGCCGATGTGTCATTCTAGCCAATTGCTTACATGTCGCGGTTGTTGCTCTCGCCCTCTCAGCTATCGCAGATACCATTTCGGTTGCTGCAGCCGCTCTGTCATAGGTAGCGGCCGCATTCAAGCATGTTGAGAGTGCGCTCATGGCTGATGCGACCATGCACTGGCTGGAGTCGGTTGCCAAAGTTTCCCTCACGACGGGGATTCACGTCCCCATCTTTCACCGGCAACAACTGAAAATTAAAATGGTCTGAGGAGTCAGTGCGGTAAACTGGTCGGCGGTGTACTGCAGCCGACAAAGCTTCCGGCCTAAGCCATGCATTATGAGGATTGGCCCAGGATATTTTGTACTGCATCACACACGATTCCTGAATGTCAACTGTTTGTGAAAGACTTAATTTTCAAAATGTTTTTAAAACAAGAAATGAGATTAGTTTGACAAAGGACAGTGTTTTGATTGCAATAAGATTTATCTGCAGTGAACACTGACCAATAGTTGTGTCGCGCTAAAATATGGAATTATTCAAGGTCTGTTTGGCATTTTTATAAACTAATTGTGTTTTCTAGACATTTAATGTGTATAATTAAAATTTTAACTATCGTCCCAATGTTAGTGCATTAAAGTGGGATGAAAAATCATATTAGTGTCCATGGCTTCATCTTAGGTCACGGGCAATAAATGGGAATGAACTCCAAACATCTCGGCATCTTGGCTCGGCCACAAACGTTGAGAAAGTTGGTTTTTAAATTACTGTAAATCCAAAACGCGTCAGAAATTCTAAAAACTTGACAAGTTATCATGACATAGCACATATGTGCCATGGTAAGAAATTGTCCAACATGGCACAATTTTAGCCACAAGTCCCTTACAAAGCACAGCTTCTCACTTCAATCTTTGAGGTCCCGATAAGGAAAACGTCACCTTACATAAGCAAAACGACATCCGCTCATCTTCTCGCCATGAACTTTTGTTAGAGACGAATCGCACCAGTAAGTGTGTCTTGCTAAAATATGGAATTATTCAATGTTCTTTTCTCATTTTCATACGTTAATTGAGTTCTCTAGGCATGCAATGTGGATAATTAAAATTTGAACCAAAATCACAAGGTCCGGTGCATCAAAATGAGTTGAACATCATACAAGTGTCCTTGGCTACTTTGGGCCCCATGCAAGATATGGGAATGGATTTCAAACATCTCGGTTCTTGGCTCGGCCACATACATTGAGAAACTTGGTTTTACATTCATGTATAACTCGAGAAATCATCAAAAGTTCAGGAAACTTGGCATGGTGTCATGGCATGGCTCATATGTGTGTTGATGATAAATTGTCCGATTTAGGACAAGTTTTGGCAAAATCCCTTACAAACCTCAGCGAATCACAGGAAGCTTGCTTTTGTGGTTTCGATAAGGAATGTGCCACCCTATGTGGGCGAATTGACATTCGCTGCCTCTTCTCGTCTTGAACTATATATTTCTAGAGGCAACATATACCAAAATGAGTGTCGTTGCAAAATATGAAATTATACATGGTTCATTTGGGCTTTTTATAAATCAGTTGACTTTTATATGCATTATTTAACGTGCATAATTCAAATTTGAACTACATTCACAAGGTACGGTGCATCAAAATGGGTTGAAAACTGTATAAGTGTACATGCATCTTTAGGATCCCATGCAATATATGGGAATGAAATTCAAACATCTCGGGATCTTAGCTCGGCCATACAATTAAACATTGAGAAACACATGTTTTAAATCATTTGTAAATCAAAAACTAGTCCAAAAATTCATGGAACTTGGCATGGTGTCATAACATGCATGGCTCCTATGTGCCCTCGTAAAATAAGATCCAATTTGGGACAAGTTTCGGCACAAGCCCCGCACAAACCAAAGACTAATTATCATGTGAAGTTTTGTTTTTCCTATATGGAATGTGTCACCTTATGTGGGTGAATCGACATCCGCAGCCTCTTCTCGTCTTGAACTATTTCTATAGGCAACATATACCAAAATGAGAGTGTCGTGCAAAATATGAAATTATACATGGTTCGTTTGGACTTTTTATACACTAATTGACTTTTATATGCATTATTTAACGTGCATAATTAAAATATGAACTACAATCAGAAGGTCCCACGCATATAATTGGGTTGAAAACCATATAAGTGTACATGCTTCTTTAGGATCCCATGTAATATATGGGAATAATTTCAAACATCTCGCGGTCTTGGCTCGGCCACAGAAACATTGAGAAACTCGGGTTTTAAATCATGTGCAATTCAAAAACTAGTCAGAAAATTCATGAAACTTGGCATGGTGTCATAACATGCATGGCTCATATTTTACCTTGTAAAATAATGTCCAAATTGGGAAAAGTTTTGGCACAAGTCCCGCACAAACCAAAGATTAATTATCACGTGAAGCATTGTTCGAAATGGAATGTGTCACCTTATATGGGTGAATCGACATCCGCTGCCTCTTCTCGTCTTGAACTATTTCTATAGGCAACATATACCAAAATGAGAGTGTTGTGCCAAAATATAAAATCATACATGGTTAATTTTGCCTTTTTATACATTAATTGTCTTTCATATGCATTATTTAACGTGCATAATTCAAATCCGAACTACAATCAGAATGTGTGGTGCATGGAAATGGGTTGAAAACCATATTAGTGTGCATGCATCTTTAGGTCCCATGCAAGACATGTGAGTGGATTTCAAACATCTTGGGGTCTTGGCTCAGCCACAGAAACATTGAGAAGCTAGGGTTTTAAATCATGTAAATCAAAAACTCGTCAGAAGATTCATGAAACATGGCACATAAAGCCGTCATAGCACTTTGTTTTCCTATCTGAGACTCATTTTTTAATATATATTTTCTTTTAGAGCCAACATTGAGAATATTAGTTAAATTATAGTAAATCTAGGACTCACACAAAATTTAAGAAATTTGGCATGGCGTAATTATATAGAAGTAATATGATGTGGTATTTTTCGTGTCATTAATAGCAAAGAAAAGCTTTTTGGAACAAAGAACTGCCACGTTTCCACGCAAATGGTTGCATTATTTTCAAACCGTTGGCATTCTGCTACCCTTTACGTGCTGCCAAGCATCACACTCTTTTATTCGCTAGGGCTTAGGTGGTGTCGTGCGAGCAGCTGCTTGAGTTGACAGGAGGCGTGTGAACTGGCCTCCAATGCGTAGGCTCACCTGGAGGCGTGCAAGCAGTACACCAAAGGCTCATTGGGAATCGAGCCATCCAACCTTTGTATCCGCCCTCCTTGCTTCTAACATGTCCATCAATGGCGCCCGAGCCACTGTTTAATAGGCGTCTTTACTGCCCACTCACTCACAATCCTCCATATATCTTCACTTCACATTCCCCTCCATCTTTAGACCTCCACGACGACCTACGCCATGGTGCAAAAGGATCATATGCCACTAGTCTTCCGGTTTGGTGAAGTTGACACCAAGCCGGAAGAGATAGAACGTAGAGTCAAATGGGATGCCATGGACATGGCCCTAGAAGAGCTGCATGCCGCAACGGATGCTGCCCCTACGCACTTGCCATCAGCCATCACCACTCCCATGCCAGCAACCATCCCCGTGGCATTGACGGGCTGCTCGCCCAGCATCATCGCAATGCTAGAAACCACGGGCATCAGGGAGGACCCCGCCGACCCGCGTGAGCTCGTGTACGTGCAAGCGCTAGCGCCTCCTCCTCCCCCGTGCTTGTGTGCGCCCTTGAACAAGCCACGCCGGTCCCAGTGCGTGTTCCCGCACCGATGGCGCCCGACCCCTTGCGCGCGCCTGCACCCATCGCGCACGTGCCTGTGTGCGCACCTGGAACCATCACGGCCCCCTCAGCGGATTGGGTCGCCGCCGTCGATAGCTTTCTTGCAGCGCCGCTAGTCGCCGCTCCTCGGCCCCGCACCCATCAATCGGGCGATGACCGGCTCTTTGATTGGAAGTCTCGGTTGAAAAATTGTACAAATGTGCCCCGGAGCACGAGAACGCCGCCGCAGGAGGCCGCTGCCGCCGCTGTCGCAACTAGTTTTCTTTATATTGTATCTAGATTGTATGAATGTAAAATGAAAGCTTGACTAAATGAAATCTATGGTTTGATGAACTAAGTATTTATCTCTGAATTCATGTAGAAAACAACAAATCATAATTGTTTTATATGAATGAACACATATCACAATCGGTTCAGGTTGAATACCTATTTGAAGATCGACAACTATCTTTCCTTTACCCGTAAGCCAAGTCAAAATATAGGCGCGAAGGATTGGTCCAATGCGTCATCACAAACGTTTATCGAATATGATCTGTATGCCTAGTTCAGACAATTTGGGAAGATTTGCATCTATTATACTTGATAAATTGCCATGTGTCACATCAGCAACATTGGCATCTATCGATCGAGGAACACTGGCAGTTGACAACATTATAGCATTTGCATTTGTCAAGTATTGAAGGAACAAAATCACAATTAGGGTTTAATTTTAAAACTAAAAGTCACTTTAAACATGGATTTGATTCATACATTAAGCACTAGTCTTTGTACAATACACTTCAACTCGACAGCTGAACCGAAAAAACTTTTCCCCAATTGTTGCCAACCACGTACTGAATTAGCTAGTTCAACTATATACTAGCTAATTAATGTACATTTCAACCATATCTGTAGTTAGATGAACTAAACAAACTAGCCCATAAGTACTAGTACTATGGAGGGGCTTTGTACTACTTCTAGCATAATCGAGGGCGCTTAGTAAGAGCAAGTGCAAGAGGAGCCTCTTGATGAGTTAGCGGAGACGTGTCCTTTTGCCTGCCAGTGCTGCCCTTCGGTGCTCAAGATGCCCCTCCTCGAAGCGACGGGACTCTGTGTAGATATCCGCATTCCGCGCCACCGCTTCGGCTCCTCCTCTGGCCATGGCGTCGGTAAGCTTCTTCGTGTGTGCGACCTGGCACTTCACCTCCTTCTCTAGGAAGTGGATGTAGCGCGCAAGGGTTGCAACGCAGAAGCCCGGCGGCAGGACTTTGACGGACTCTGCCTCCCGCATTCAGGCCTTGGTGGCAGCGCGGGTTATGACCCCGCTGCGTGACAGTGGGGTCGTTGCAAAGACGGGCGATGGTGGGGTGGCGGCCCCGGAGGCGACTAGCGTGGTGGCGGCCATGGCAGGCACCAACAGCAGCTGCCTTCGGGCAGCTGTGGTGGAGGGTGTAGTTGGTGGCATGCGCACACCCACCATGGATGCCACATGCACTACATGCTTCAGAGGACTGCCGTGCCGACACGATGAAGCCTCCCAGCTAGAGTTGTCCTCTGGCGGCGTGGCTGGTAGACGACGAACGGCCGGTGCCATTGGCGATTGAGGGAGAAGCAAACTAGACAAGCTACGGGAGGGTAGATAAAGGCAAGTCGTCGGCCGTGAGGGTTTATATAGCAGGCTGGCAAGCATGTGGGATTTCATCGAGCATGGCGGGAAGCTAGAGCCATAGCATGGTTTTGCGTGTGGGAACCATGGTTCTGAGCGGGAAAGGGATCATCGAGCGGGTACGTGGCCAAAAGTGGTGCCGAAGGGTGCACAGGAATACTCAAGCGGCAACATGGTGACAAGATGTGAGAGAGGCGGACAAAATTATGCGGAGGCACACGCGTCAAAATAATAGAACGTTTACGATATTAATATAGGCAAGCAACACTTCCTAATGTAGTGTCTGTAATCATTTCATCCATCGCTGACAATTATTTGGCAGCAACCGTCTACCCACAACACACACAACTTGTCAGTATGAATCGTGTGTGTTATTTATGGTGTTCACACATGATTCTCATTACTCACTTGTTTGTTGTATGTCGCACATATCGTGTTACGCCGAGTCATTTGTGTTCTTCTACATTAGCGCACAGAGTTTAAGGGAAGGAACTATATGATGTACTTCACACATGTATGTAGTTTTACCAACCGTTTCTATTATGTTTGTAATCACAAACGGTTCATAAGAACAAACTTCCTGCCATATATCACACACGCAACTAGTTTTTGAATCGTATTTGATGGATCCACCTTCGCACACATTTCTTGTGATTAGCAATGGAGCTTGAACTATACCGTTTGCAATTCATGCATCACACATAGTTTCATCAAAGGGTCTGTGATTGATGTGTAGTGTTTGGACCATTATGTAGTAGTGACAAGTAGCAGAGCCCGACAATACTCGATGGCTAGTCTGAGTAGGCATGTAACGCAAATAGTCTTAGGGTAAGAATGTCAAAATCGGACTCGGAATGTTAGTTATGGTGAAAATGGTGAATCAGTCGAGGATGAAACTGGGAGGGCGGTTGTATAGCTTCGAAGGGTGGTTGTACCGCTGCTTGAGCATCGTGGAGGTGTTGCTTTTGAGATTGTGGAAGTGTGGGGCCTGGGAATTAGCGGTTGTATGGCTAGTTATGGTGCTTGTACGGCTTGTTAGGGTGGTTGTACAACTCCTGGCAAAACTGTAGTTTCAAATTAAAGGGTTAGAAGAAAATTTGGGGCGATTTTGTGGAGGAAAATGATGGGGATGGTGGGAAAAAGCTGCATCTACCTATCTACAATGAAATCCACGGATCAAAATCAACAAAATCTCCTCAAATCCAACGAATTCAAGAAATTTTGGTATGGTTATTTTTGTGGAAATTTCGAATTTAGGTCAAATGAAAACAATATTCGGCTAGAAATTGGAGGGAGAGTGTCAGGACTAGATGCACACGATCAGCTATGGGGCCATCAGCCCCTTTGTGGTTCGGCGGGGGGCGTGGACGTAAGCACAAAGATCAAAGGCAGTGAAACGACGGGGCGATTTACCAAGGTTTGAGCCGATGTGAAGCGTCAAAGCCTACTCCTGCTTTGTGGGTGGATTGATCAGAGGAACACGAAGAGTGTGCAACACTCCAGCCCGGCAAGGGTTGCCGTCGGGTAGTTACTACGCGTGTACAAGTGTTCAAAAGTACAAATCCTTAGCTAGGTTGCCTTGGGTCTCCTTTTATAGCACAAGGGGCAACCACAGTGGGAAAACAGACATTGTCTGATGGTTAGATAGCAAGTAGAGCTTATCATACCTAACTCTAGCATTAGAGACAAAATACCATCATTGCTAGTCTAGGTGGCGTGCGGGGGCGCATCCTAGCAAGCTTATAGTGCTGCTCTAGCTAACTATTGTATCTCAGCTCGACACGTCTATGCACGGGTGTCAAGGAGGCGTAATTGGTCTTCCAGCATGTTGCCATGTGCTTGGCGAGAGCCACTTAGCCACCTAGGGGCTCGACACCTCATCGACAAGCGACTGGCCTTGCGATGAGGTGGAGTGGTGACAGATAGGCTCGCACCTTCCGGGGGATGACTTGTCGGGTCTTCAAGAAGGGGTGCACGTCCTGGTCCCCAGCAAGTGTCGAGGGCATGCTTGGCGCGCAACAGTCCAAGTTTGGGTTGCAGCGTCGGGCTTGTTGGAGTCTATCTTGATCATTTGTCTGGTTGGCTCAATGTTTGAAGGGTTTGGTTGCTACCGCCTATGCATAAGTCAGGGGCATTGGGTACCCCTCTCCTAGTGCACCGACAGGAGCCCCGGGTCTGGCCCACACTTGCTCGCCAGGTGTCGTTGGGTCAGGCCTGAAATTCATGCACAAGCGCGCGATGTGAGCGAGTAACTTTCAATTTACTAGTCAGCACTGACCCACTACCTCAAGCTGTTTCTGCCACGCACATCGCATGCATAGTGTGGAGTTACGGCGAACGTGCGTGACTTAAAGCTCTGGTCATGGAAGAATCGGCAGCGCCATGGATTGGTGCAAGGGGGCGGTTACCTATTCACCCGTTATTGTGGGTAGTGGGATTGGTGGAGATGGGTGGTGACCCTTGGAGTGGGGGCAGAGCCAGCCCCATGAGTCCTCCCTATAAATTGGGAGGTCTCGAGAGGCGATGCTCATCCACGCCCTCCTCCTCCTTTCGTTCAAATCCACAGAGCCTGATCCTCTGCTCCATTATCTTGAACTGCACTCACCGCCAACATGCCCAGGGGATGAGGGCATACTCCGGTTTCCACCGCGACGGTGGGAGCTTCCCATCGGCATCATGCCACCGCTTTAGCCGTAGAGGTGGAGGGCGGATCTAGTGTGCATGGCGGAGGCCCTGGAAGGAGCTAAAGTCGACGAAGGGCCCGTGGACAGGGAAGACAAAGTGCCCTCTCTTCCCCCTTCGCGGAGGGTCATAACGAGGGGATGGCGCTAGAGTTCATCATCAAACTGTGTGGTCGTCCCCAAAGCCGCCTACGCCTCCCTCGCCCTTTCTCCAGGGTGATGGACGTCGATAATCCGCATGCACTATGGTTGCAGGCGCATGGTTGTTGTAACGGTGCCGTGCAAGCGGACATCGAGTTTCCCGAGCGCCACCTCATGTTTCTCAGGCACGGTTGGAAAACCTTCCCACGTGCCCACAACTTCATAGGTGGGCACGTCCTCCACTTCAAGTTCGTGGAGGCCGACCTGCTCTCTGTCAAGATTTATGGGTATTTAGGTGCCCATCTTGGCTGCTGCGAGGATAGCTCAAGTGATGTAGAAAGCTCCTCCTCTAGCGATAGCGATGAGGAGGACAGTGTCAGTGAAGACGACGATGAGCCCCCAACCGTCAAGTCGGAATACGCCAACTCAAACTCAAGTTGAGTGTCGGTCGCACCATCACCGTCAGCTACCCCTCCCCGGCAGAGCGATTTTCCAGGGGTTCTTGACTTCAGTGCCGCCTTCTCCCCCAACCGAGTTCAATAGACTCGTGGCTTCGGCTTCGTCTTCCCTTCCGATGGGCCTGCCATCTGCGCAATGTTGGTCCTGACGGGGTCAGGGTGGGCTTCTGTTGGGGCCCTTCTTTTATCCCCTTTTTATTTAGTGTCTTGTTTCTAGGGGAGAAACCAAATAAAGCATTATTACAAAGGTGCGCTTTCAAATGTAACCTTTACCCAACTTTTATCAAAAATGAATGAGAAAAGTGCCATTTTTCTTCCTGCAAGTACTATCCTTTTCTTTCCATGTTTTTATTGTTATGGTATGCTTTCTCCTTGCTACATGGAGCCGCTTGCCGGATCATCACTAAACCACGAGTGCCAAGAGGGAAC
This sequence comes from Hordeum marinum, assembly GCA_022496015.1. Lineage (NCBI taxonomy): Eukaryota > Viridiplantae > Streptophyta > Magnoliopsida > Poales > Poaceae > Hordeum > Hordeum marinum. Next base: position 168,161,259 of record CM039676.1, read on the forward strand.
GAGCCCCCGACAACAGGTTGGCGTTGTTCCCTAGCTGAGCTCCTTGTCGGTGTCGATGCAGCCCCCACAGATGTAAAACAAAAACAATGGGGGTGGCTCGTCCCAACAAGGGTTCTCACCACGTGGAGAACTCCACTACCCACAGCAAGGAAGATACTAAGGATTTCCTTGGGGCATTGAGAAGGCACCAAACTTGAGATATGTGGTTACACTTATCTTTCCCAAGGAGTATCCTTCTTTAGAGCTCGATGGGCGGCTGTCCTCGTTTCTTTGCTCCTCTTCCCTGTCTTTTCGGCGGTACGCCATGTAGGGAGAGAATAGTAACAAAGATTATAGGTTTATCAAGTATTCTAGCAAGTCTTATACCTTAAATGCGATAACATTGCAATCATAAGAAATGCGTAATGAGCATGTAAAATGATGATATGATGCAATTCCTAGCTATATTATTGTTGTACAGGGTCTACGACTGGCTTTGTACTAATGATTATAGTAGACGGTTGCCTGAAAACGCCTCGAGTTGCCCCGAGGTCGCACCGCTGACTGCTAGGTGGGTGGACCAACACTCATGCAATTTTATTAAGTTATCCCGTAGTCCACCCACCTAGCAGTCGGCGATGCCACCTCGGGGCAACTCGAGGCGTTTTCAGGCAAGCTTCCACTTCGCATAGACGGATGATGCCCGTTGATAGAGAGCGCACGGCTCTAGAAGCGGATCTGGCTCACCGGGTGGTCTTGCTGGACTTGTTTTACCTTTCTCGAGTGGCTTGCGTAAGGGACTCCAATTTTCTTCAGGCTATCTCGAGGTGTCGGAATTCCTGTGGAGTTGCCTAGGATGATCATGAGATTCGTGGTCGAGGCTATTCCCGCGGAGTGTGGTTAATTTATGATGGACTAGTTGGAGCACCCCTGTAGGGTTAAAACTTTCGGAAAGCCGTGCTCGCGGTTATGTGGCAACTTGGATATTTGTTTAACACCCGGTTATAATTAACTTGAAGTAAACTCTAATAAAATGCACCAACTGTGTGAGTAACCGTGATCGTCTCTTCTCGTGAACATGAACCGAGAGAGAACACGGTGGGGTTATGTTTGACGTAAGTAGGTGTTCAGGATCTCTTAAAGGTCATTCTAGTTCTCGACCGTTTATCGTAGACCACATATGTACTTTCATGTTCTCGTAAGATTAGCCACCATAAATGCTTAGTGATGCTGCAAACTAAACACTTATCCCCCATCCAACCTATAAGCTTGAATAGTCTCGGTACCCGGGCGTGAGATTGCTGAGTCCCCGTGGCTCACAGTTTACTACAACAATCCAGGTGCAGGTACAGATGAGATCGTGCCAGATGATGTGACACAGCTCCAGTGGGAGTATGACGAGGAGTGTGGCAGGATGTACATCACATATCCAGATGACTAGAGTGGCCGTGGTCGTGATCTTCGGGGCTAGCAAGCCAGTGTCATTGCATCATTTTATCGTTTGTTTTTGTCCGTAGCCAGACCCTGCCTTTGGATTGATGTTTGAATAAATTGTGTGGAATTGTAATTTAGCATGTGGCGAGTGTAAGCCAACTCATATACTCCTCTCTTCATAAATGTATGTAATGATGTTGTATTTGCGAACGACAAGATGTGCCTCTATCCCTGTCGAGGCCCCCATGCCTAAATATGGATAGGCGCGCATCTTGGGCGTGACACATCGGCAGAGTGATCTTTCCCTTGGGTCGACTCCTTCCGGGGTTGATTCCTTGGAAGGTACCCGTAGCCTCAAGCTCTTCATCATGGATCTATAGTTTGTCAGCCACTTTATGGGAGATCAGATTCAATCCGGCCCTGCCGTCAACTAACATCTTAGACACCTTGAGGTTGCGGATTGTCGGGGAAACCAACAATGGAAAGCATCCGACCATAGTGGTACGGTCAGGATGATCCTCTTCGTCAAAGATGATAGGCGTGTGGGACCATCTGAGTGGCTTCCGAGATTCTGATGTTGGCTCCCCGACATTGACCTCACGCGCCCACTATTTGAGCTGGCAGTGAGAGGAATGCAAGGATGAACCCCCGTCAATGCACATGACTTCGGTTGCTTTATGAAACTCCCTATCACTGGAATCCTCATCATCATCCTCATCCTCGCTCATATCCTCTGTTTCCTTCTTCTCACGGCCTCTCGTGGGTTTGTCCTTTTGTTGCGGGGTTTTGCCGCGGCGGTCTCCTCTACCACCACGGCCCTTCCCGGCAGCATCATCTTGGACTTTTTCTTTGTCACGCTTCTTGTATTTGGCCCTCTGCTTCTCAACAAGTTGGTCGACTTGTCGGAACTCTTGGAGATCGTGGCCCTTGGTGCGATGAATTTTGCAGTATGGCCTGTCGGACTTCCCGATCCTCTCATCTGCAGCAGCCTCCCGGCAATTAGCACATGCGGTAGCTCCCTTTCCGAGGATTTCGGCTTTTGCCTTCTTGTCGTCACTGAGGTCTCCGAAACTCTCAACGGCTAGTACTGGCTTTCCTTGTGCTTCTTGTATCTTCCCTTCAGATCAGGGATATTGTCGTCGTCATCAGAGTCAACGTCGACGCTTGCCTCCTCCCCGGGGAGTCACCTTCCTTCTTCAGCTCGAACACATTTATCCTCCAAGCTGTAAAGCTCATTGACAGTCTTGGGGATCTTGACATTCATATTGGCTCGCATCCTCCTATTGCGCACATTCGAATGGAACATGGCGATTACAACTGCGGGATGTATTTCTAGGATGTTGCGATGCACTCAACTGAATCTATGGATATACTTCCTCAAAGTTTCTCCCTCCTTCTATGGGAGGACTTTGAGATCACTGGGGTGACCCGGCTCCTGGTGACCACTTGTGAAGGCGCCAACAAACTAGTTGCATAGATCAGCCCATGACGAAATCGAATTCTCCGGCAGGTGCATCAGCCATGACCTCACATTTGGCTTAAGAACTCTGTCGGGTTCAGCTTCCCGTCGTATTTCTTAGGTAGCTCAGGCTTGAAAGCTCGGCTCGATGGAAAGCGGACCCGTCACAGCTCGCAAGTGAAGGCAGGGCAGCCAACCTCGTAAGGAAGGTACCTGCCAGCACTGGGCGTGGGGTTGCCGACGTCTGGACTGTTGTGCTTCTCCGATTATGGTGTGATTCCCGTCATAGCTCGAGGGTGATGCACGCATCTTCTTTCCTCCAATATTCAAGGACACGTCGTTGATCCCGGTGGTTGCACAGACTAGACGAGACCATGGATGCCTCGTCGTTCTCGTCAGCATGTGAAGTTTGATGCGGCTGCCTCTGGGCCTTGTGTCGCGGAGGGGAATGCGCCGTTGGTGCAGACCCCTTGATGACCTCGTCAGCCTGGGCTGCTGCTGCCATTCACGTACGTCGCGATGGCTCTGCATGCCGAGTCTTGTTGGCTTCGACAAAGGAAATCAAACTCTGAATGGTGGCTCTCCATTCATCCATCTTATCGGTTGTTGGCATGAAGTAGAGAAGCATCTGGACTCGCGCCATGGCTTCCTCGGTTGTGTCTGGCATGGTGAAAGAGGCGGACTGCAATGTCGCTCAGCTCTTGGTGGGACCAAGAGAAGCTTCGCCGCTCTCTCGATGTTGTGTGCCGCTCGCCATGGCTGTTTGATATGCGAGAGGCCGAGCATGTGGGATTGCGGCCCCGCTCGGTGCTCTGTCTTCTTCTACGCGGGGCGCACACCCAGCAGCCCCATCAGTGATGGGCGCAGCTAGAGGGTCACGGCTTGCACCAAACTGGGCGCCTCCAAGGTGGCCGCAGAGATCCGAGCGGTGGGGAGGCAAAGGACGGTTGTCTCCCTTGCCCATAGCATTAGGGCCGGGCTTGCCAACTCATTGTTGTGGTTGCTCTTCTCCGGCATCTCCTGCTCCATCTTCGGCCATGGAATACTAGACGGGGGCGCCGCCTGCACCGGTCGTGCGCCCACGATTAACTTCTCACCTGCGAGCGCTGCGGTGTCGATGGCGACCGCAGCCACGTGTGAGGGAGCCTTCGAAGTGGAGGGATGCGTGGCTGCACCGGATTTCTTCTTGGGAGCGATTGTTGGAGAAGGTGATGATGAAGATCGATGCGTCGATCATAATCTCAGGTTTGCACCAACGCATATCCCCCTACCTGGCGTGCTAAAGATGTCGAGGCTAGATGCACATGATCACCTATGGCTCCATCGACCCCTTTTTGGTTCGACAGGGGGAGTGGACATAAGCACAAAGAGGAGAGACAGTGAGACGACACGGGGATTTACCCAGGTTCGGGCCGCTGTGAAGCGTTAAACCCTACTCTTGCTTTGTGGGTGGATTGATCAGAGGAACACAAAGAGTGTGCAGCACTCCAGCCCAGCAAGGGTTGCCTTCAGGGGAGTTACTACGCGTGTACAAGTGTTCAAAAGTCTGAATCCTCAACTAGGTTGCCTTGGGCCTCCTTTTATAGCACAAGGGGCAACCACAGTGGCAAAACAAACATTGTCTGATTATTAGATAGCTAGCAGAGCTTATCATACCTAACTTTGGCATTAGAGACAAAATACCATCATTGCTAGTCTAGGTGGCATGCGGGGGCGCAACCCTGACAAGCTTATGCCATCGCTCTAGCTAACTATTATACCTCGGGTCGACACGTCTATGGATGGGTGTCAAGGAGGCGTAATTGGTCTTCCATCATGTTACCATGTGCTTGGCAAGAGGCACTTAGCCACCTGGGGGCTCGACACTGCATCGACAAGCGACTGGCCTTGCGATGAGGTGGAGCAGTGACAGATAGGCTCGCGTCTGCTTGGGGATGACTTGTCGGGTCTTCAAGCAGGGGCGCATGTCCTGGTCCCTGGCAAGCGCCGGGGCGTGCTTGGCGCGTAGCAGTCCAGGTTTGGGTTGCCACATCGGGCTTGTTGGAGCCTGTCTTGATCATTTGCCTAGTTGGCTCGATGTTTGAAGGGTTCGGTTGCTACCGGCTCTGTGGGGACCCCGACTCATAAGTCATGGTCACTGAATGTACGTGCATAGTGATCCCAGGGATCAATGCTCACTGAACACACAGAAACTGAATAACAAGAGTCTTACATCCATTACATACCAGTTTACTCAAATATGGCCTTCATGGCCAAGTCTTCATATGATTGCAGCGGAAATCTTCGACGATAGCGTGAACCCATGCCATCTGCCTTAACCCTACAGGCATTCTGACTGGGAAGCGTCCTAGTTCGCATGTCCGTCACCAAGCTAATCTTCATCATAACCTGATCTTTCATGCCTGGACAATAAAATAACCAGTGGCAAGCCAATGAGTACTTTGAATGTACTCGCAGGCAACCCATGTGTGGAACAAGGCAATAACAATGCATGATATAGCACTAATAGGTAAGTTTTGCAGAAAGCTAGTTTTGAGTGCAATGACATGATCAAATAACTTAAGTAAGCCTGCATCAACCATGAACAGGTGTTCATAAGAACACGTCACAGTCATCATCATCGACAGGGGGTTGGACGTCTCATGTTCAACCATCACATCAAGTCCTTAGACTTGTCTCATGTACCGTCTGAACATCTCATGTTCAGTCATCATGCCAAGTCATCCGACTCGACTCAAGTGTCATCCTTGTCACCACACACACAAACCAAGTTTTGAGGAAACATCTGGACGTAGGTTAAGAAGGACCTCCAACTGTCCATGATCGTGGACATGCCTACTCAAATAGTTTTACACTCCGCAGAGGTTGCACGCTTTACCCACAAGACTCGGGGAACTTCCATGTCATCCACGACTCACGATATATAACATACCCGAGGTAAGCACCCGAACAATGCCTTTCCCATGGTGATACTACACAAAGAGTCCACTCCTTGGTGCCATCCCTCATGATATACATCACACGTATCATCCCAGAGGGCACGCAACGGTGTGCCCGGTGCCTATAAAGACAGTGCATGTCCTTCCACTTCCGGGACGACCCCGTCTCAAGAGTGACCACTTCACTCTTGCCACTAGTAATGCAGGCCCTTTGCTAGCACCAATCATAGTAATCAACAAAGCCCCGTCCCATAAGGTGTATCGTGGTTAAGGTTGGGACGGTCAGCAGACCGTAAAACTCTTCTTTTTCGAAAACACACCCTCAAGTTGTTCCGGCACACGACTTCTTTCTCAAGTGGTCACCCAACTCCTCATCATCTCCCTCGGGCATTAGTGGACCCCGACGGGTTTTTCGAAAAGTCTTTGAAATCATTTCTTCCTTTCCATCAGTATGCATAAATCCAAAACCCACTTGGGCAGAATCTACTAGCATCCTATCTACACCCACCTGCATAACCCTCATAAGGTGGTAGGGTCATGCATGATGCAAGTGTCAACGGTAAGAGTAACGGAGGCAACCCACCTAAGTGGGGAACTCCACATCATGATCAATCATCGAAACAACAAGTGCTATATGTCATGCATGAAAAGGTTTTCCTAACATGGTCAAAGGGTTGCTTGCCTCGCTTAGCAACATCTTCGAGGTCTTCACACGCTTCTCGTCCACTCTCAGCATTTCATCTACTTCGTCAACTATCGTTGGAAACAACCATAATAAGCAACACCACAAGCAGAGAAATAAAATTGCTCTATAATTAGGAGTTTTATTTTTCTTGGACACCTCTGGTCACAAGAAAAATAACCAAGTAGGTTTTGGTGGATGTGGGTCAAGGGGGAGTTTTGAATGGTGGGAATGATGGAAATGATGATCCTTCAAGATGTCAACAGAAAATAGTTTCATAAAAATGAGTGGAGGCACTCATAAAATAGGGCATGATTTTAGAAACATGTTGGAAGTGGTTTCAATGGATTTGGAGTTGGTATGAATTTCCTAGGGATTTGCAAAGATGAGATAAATGGAAAAGTGGGTTATTTATTAGGTCCAATATAATAGGTGCATGGTAAAAATGTTCACCAAGGCTAGAAAAGTAGGGTATGACACTTAGAGTACCTATAAATTGGAATTACTCCATTTCGAGATTATATGGATGCTCTGGGAATTTGCAAAGTGGGGCATTCCAAAGTTCAAATTCAAATTTGTATTTGAAACCTAGATAAAAGTTTGCAGAAAAAATGTGCAATGCACATATTTGGACAGTTCAAGATTTTAGGAATCTGTAGGATTTTGAATTAGCTAAAATGGAGGTCATATGAATTTTCTATGTTGTTTTCTTCATCTATTAAAAAGAAAGTGGGAAAAGAATTTAGCCAACGAGAAATCAGCTATACTGCGCTCATGGGCGCAGGATAGTGCCTGGGCCGGCCCAATGACCCGGCCTGGCCAGCAGGGTTCCACGCCGAAGGCGTATTCAGGGGAATACGCCTTCCCCGCGGAGAGGCTCAGACAGCGGAGGCCGCCTCCACTTATGTGCAGGCCTGGCCGTTGGCTCGCTAACGGGTGGGCTCCGCCTGTCGGGTTCTTCCCCCTCCTCCCGCCTAGGCAGGGGAGAAACAGAGGAGGCGCAGCCGAGGGGCGCCGATGATGCTCCCGGCGGCTCAGGCCGCCTCCGGAGAGGCTCCAGCCACCAGCGTGCTCAGGAGAAGGAGCCACACCACACCCGGGTTCCTTCCCTCCGTCGAGAAGTGTCAGTCGCACGCGGCCTCTTCCGCAACAGATTCCGGCGACAACGACCATGGAGTTCGGTGCTCTGGCTATCGGAGGACGAAACGAAGAGTGAGGGAAGGTGGTGGTGGTGCTAGAGGTGGCCTGCTGAGGTTCAAGGGGAAGGAGAGGCACGGGGGAGCTCAGACCCGAGCGGTGGCCGTGGCCGGCATGGTGGCCATGGGAGGAGGACAAGGCCACGGGAGCAGGGGGGTCTCGATCTGGGGAGGTCCAAGGGGCGAGGGAGAGCCAAGAGGGGTGAGAGGGGGCTCGGGAGCGGTCCTATAGGCGGGGGCGGCCGGGGGGCTCGGGTGGCCTCGGGCACACCTAGGGCGCGGTGAGCATGCGTGCCAGAGGCGCCTTGGAGGTTTCTGAGTGTCGAGGGGGCGTGGGAGGTCAATGGATGTCAATGGCACGCTGGGATGCTCTAACGAGGACGGATGTGAGATACAGGACAACGACAAGCGGCAGAGCGCCGTTTCTGCATGCTGGCTGCGTGGTCACCATGCCAACCCTAGTCCATGGCATCTTTTTTGTCGGCCAAAGTTGTCTCGGTTGTGAGGCGTGCATGCAGTAGAGTAGTAGTAAATTCTCAGGGTAAATGGGGCTGGTTACATGGGCTTTCCACAAGGGGTAAGTTTGAAGCAGCAAACTTGGGTATGATCTAGTGGGTTTTTACTCTAGGGCACTATTGATAAAACTATGTCCAGTAGCCCTAGGTATGGAAGGACTATACTCCCACCAATTTGCAGCTCAAGAAAATGATTCTACAGAGTACTTGCAGTATAAAGGAACTATTGCTACCATAATGCAGGTTTAGATGAACTGCTCATATTTTCCACATGAGCCTGCCATATTTGGGTTTGGTTTGAAGCATATGTATGCAAGTGAGGTTGTGGAAAAGTTTGGGGTCATTACCATGATCAAAACGGAAGGAGAGGTCCTGCCATCGTAAAAAGAGAGGGAATAAGAGAGAGTTACCCCCCCCCCAAATAATTGACCAGAGGCCATGGCAAAGTTACTGGAGGTAGAAAAGGGTTATAATATGATGTGGTAAAAAGTTGGGGGCAAGGGGAATCTTTTTGGGTCAACTTTGCTTGTCCACTACTTTATGGAAGAAGGTGTTTGTGCTGTGATTGGGCTAGGTAGAGGGATCCTATGACCTTGAGATTTACCAGGGGTAAATGGTAAGTCCATTTGGTCCTAATAACAGGTTTGGAGATTATTTCAAGAAAGTTTGCAATGTAAACTTAGTAAACCCTAGGATTCAATATAATTAGGTTTCTATAGATCCAGTTGGGTTAAACCAATCTCCTTGATTCACAACTTGGTGTAACATCATTATTTGGGGATTAGAACATGTCCAGAAAGTTTGGGATCAATAAGATAAACTTCACAATCCAAAGTTGATCAAATTTGGCTCTGAACAGGAATGGTTTTAGGATATTTTGGGGAATCAAAACAATTGGGATTGATATGAAACTTAGCAAGATGAACACATATATCATATTTGACATGCTAGAATTTTCCTGGATTTATTTGAGAATATTTGTTATAGAAATATTTCAAATGCTTGGAATAGGCAGAAATGGTTTTGAAGGGTTTTGTCCAATACTTTGAACATGACCATGCCTTTAAACTCTTATATATGGACAATATATGTCCACTGAGCTTTCCTAATTTTTTCCTAAATATTTTTAAAGCATTTAAATATTTTTTCCCTATAAAAGACCATTTCTGGTCTTAAGGAAAAGACTTCAAATAAAATATTAAAATAACCTTTTAAAATAATATTTTGTGGTTTTGGGAAGTAATATATATAGTAGGTTCCAAATAAAGCATTCGGGGAAAAAGGATCCACCCAATTTGGGGACTTGAGGTGCAAATCTCAAATCAGGGGGTTTTGCAAACCTAATTTGAATAAAACCTATTTGGCAAAAATAATATTTTGTAAAAATATAATTAAGTCCTATTCACATGGCATGATCATTGGAAAAGAGTGGGGATCAGGGAAAAGAGTTTTGAGAGTAGGAGGGATTTTATGAATATAGAGCACTAGCAAGCAATCAGACAATCAATAATCAAGTCAAGCATAACAAGTGCACAAAAAATTTAATTGGCCCTGATTTTTGAGTCATGATAACTTAGTCATGAAGCAAATCACAAGGTGTGACACGGCTGTGCATAAGTCAGGGGCACTGGGTACCCATGTCCTAGTGCACCGACAGGGAGACTCCAAGGTGTGAATCAATGTTGGCTTATGAGACCATGCTGATATGGGGAAAACCCGTGAGGGCCACTCTTTTCACACTTAGAGGGCAAAAGAGAGGAAAATCATGAGGGCAACAAAGAACGCTCAAGGACAATCCTCAAATCACACACCTACTAGATCCATAGAACACAAGAGATACAAGGTTCGAATTCAACATACTAATACAAGTACCGGTAGTTTTACCACTCCTAGAGGAGGGGCCCTGAAATCCACGTGGTTATCTCCCCTAAGAAGGGGCCTTGGCATCCATATGATCTTCTCTCAAAGAGGTGTCAATCTCCTAGGGAGAAGTATATGGAAGGAGCAATGCTCAACTGGTCTACGGGCTCTTGTCATGGGACCCTTTGGAGCTTGAGGTGTTGGTGATGAGTCCGTGGGGCTGACCATGGGATGCTATGCATCAAGGCTGCTGGATTTAAGCATGCGCCAGCGCACGTTCGTCTTGGGTCATGAAGAGCCAGACCCTCCTCATCCCCGGTCCTATAAAGAGAGGGTGGCGAGGAGAGTGTTGTTCATCCGCGCCCTCTTTCACCAGTCTGTCGACCAGAGTCTCCTTCTTCCTCCCTCCACGGTCTTCACTAGTGCACCATCTTCAGGATGGGATGGGCTCGTGGTCGCGCCCGTGGGTCTCGCATCGCAGTGAGGGGTGCTCCCTAGAGCTCGATGCGAATGGTGGTGACGGTGGCGGGGGCCAGCTTCGGCTCCCATGGAGGGATGGTGTCCAGAGGGCACTGGAGGATGGCTTCGTCGATCTACGGTGGTCGAGGTGGCGCGCCTCCTTTGCATCCCCATGTGGGGACCCATGCGAGGGAGGAGGTGCATGAGTTCGTCATGGTGCTCCCTCGGCGACATCCGAGCTGGTTGCTTCTGCCTAACCCTTTTGCGCGGGCCATGGAAGGCACACGGACCCAAGGTATGTGGCTCCGGGTGGACGACTGCTGTAATGGGCCCATCTGGGTGGTGGTCAACTTCTCGCCTGGAAGGGCCATGTTCCTGACGCGTGGGTGGAAGTCATTCGTCTGCTCCTGCAGTGTCAAACCTGGGCAGCGCCTCCAATTCCAGTTCGACGGCTCTGACACCCTCTCCGTGAAGTTCGTCGTGGCGTTCGGGGTCCGTCTGGAGTGATGTGCGGAGAGCTTGAGTGGCAGTGACTTCGACTCCTCCAGTGACACCAACAATGACGCCAACGTCTTCGGAATCAAGTAGGAGGACTTCGTTTAGGCACACCCGGTGCAGTAGTTAGACCTTGGCAATGAGGCGGTTGGTACGTAAACAAGGCTCCATCCATGAGACCTTGTTTCTGGATCAATTGTTGCGTCGCACTGGCAGATCTCATTTTGTGTTTAGACTATACCCAATGTAATCCTATGAAGAATTAGAGAAAATATTGGGTACTTTTCCTGAAATGTTTATAGCTTTTATAATTTAATTGCGTCTTGACGAGAGTTTACTTCCATCTGAAGCGACCCCGCACTCGTGCGCTCTTACTTCTGTTGCTTTGTGGGAACGCTTGCTGGAGATGCTCGATATTCCACGAGTTTTGCACCTGGGTGCCTTCTTCGGTCTCCAGGCGGACAGGGTCGGGCCTGGTGACTCGTACTACCCTTTAAGGGCCTAACCACTTCAGTATCAACTTGTTGGATCCCTTCGCGAACTGAATCCATCGAAGAAGAAGGTCGCCTTCCTCAACACTTCTAGCGAGCACTTTGCGGCTATGGTAGCGGCACAAGGCCTATTGGTACTGAGCAGCACGCAGTGCATCCTGGAGACGGTCTTCGTCGAGGAGTGTGGCATCGTCTTGTCAGAGCTTCTCTTGCTGGTGTTCGTCAAAGGCCTGTACTCTCGGTAACCCGTATGTGAGTTCCGTGGGGAGCATTGCTTTTGGACCATAGACTAGGGAGAAGGGTGTTTCATTGGTGGCATGATTTGGCATCATTCTGGTTGACCAAAGAACCGTCGGCAGATTAAATCCACTCAGAAGCGTAATACCCAACATCATGTGTGGTGGTTCATTGCGTTGTTCACACTACAAGAGTTGTGCCACCCGGCAAGGGATGCTCTAGGGTGATGTGGCTACGCGTGTAGAATAAACAGAGAGTCGACCTTTCTAAAGGTGGCCATGGGCCTCCTTTTATAGTTTAAGGGGTTACCACAATGGCTAAGATAGTAATTACATAGGGTAATAGTGCACACTGTAACTGCCCGAGACACTGACAGGAGCTATAGTGCAGAATATCTAAGTCTGCCGGAGTAAGACGTGCACATTGAATGCTCCGTGAGGTGGCGCCCTGGTGGCATCTCCCAGCAAGAATGGTATGTCCTTGTGTGCCATTCGCCTGGCTACCTCCTATTCTCTTGCCATGTTGTAGGACGGGTTTCATTAATGCCCTGACCAGCTCCACCTAAGCGCCTGCCCGCCCGCCACTTAGCCGATGTAGATAACCAGCTTGGTGACGTGGGGCGACTTCTTACCAAGAAGATGCTTGCAGTTCTCGTAGCTGGACCTTCTAGGCCGGCAATGAGGCTTGCCAGTAGTATTATCCTTGGCTCGAGGTTGCTTGGAAGTGATCCCTTGCCTGACAAAGTATTGTCGTGTCGGAGGCCGCGGTCGTCTGTGCACAAGTCTGGGGACTAAGGACCCCGTTTCTTAGTCCACTGACACTAATCAACCATCATCTCGTGTTGCATCTCAAATAAAATTGAAGGGTGGATGTTTACTTGTTACTAAATCTGATAATACTGATTTGGATGTAACTACATATGTTTGTTGTATGCTTTTGTGTCCAAAGATGTATTATTTTCATTTGAGGACGTGCCTCCCTCTATGCCTCCTATTGTCATTAACATTTTGTAGGAGTTTGCTGACGTATTTCCACAAGACATGCCACCGAGATTACCACCTAGTAGAGGGATTGAGCATCTGATTGAACTAATTCCTGGTGTATTGCTACCCAACCGTGCGCCATAGAATATCAATCCAAAGGAGACGAAGGAGATTATGCGTCAAGTACAAGAGCTGCTTGATAAAGGTTATATACGTGAATCCCTTAGTCCATGTAGGTTTTAGAGGCATTAATAATATTACAGTTCGATATCGTCATCCTATTCCTAGGCTAGATGATATGTTTCATGAATTAAGCGGATCTAGAATTTTGTCCAAAGTTGATTTGCATAATGGATACCATCAAATTAGTATGAACTTGGGAGATGAATGGAAAACAACATTTAAAACTAAGTTTGGTTTATATGAGTGGTTAGTCATGCCTTTTGGGTTAACTAATGCACCTAGTACTTTCATGTGACTAACGAACAAGGTTTTACGTGCTTTCATTGGATGATTTGTGGTAGTATATTTTGATGATATACTAATTTATAGTAGATCCTTGGAGACGGGATGTTGAGTGTTTTCTTGCTCGCTGCACTATATGTCAAAAAACTAAGTCACGACTCAATGTTCATGGTTTATATATCCCTTTGCCTATACCAAGTGTTCCTTGGGAGGATACATCTATGGACTTTGTTTAAGGTTTACCTCGAACAAAGAAGGGGAGGGATAGCATATTTGTTGGCGTGGATAGATTTGCAAAAATGGCACACTTTATACCATGTCATAAAAGTGATGATGCTACTAATGTTGTTGATTTGTTCTTTCGTGAAATTATTCACCTGTATGGTTTGCCAAATAGAATTTTTTTCAGATCATGATGTTAAATTTCTTAGCCAGTTTTGGAGATGTTTATGGCTAAGTTAGGGACTAAACTACGTTTTAGTACAACATGTCACCCAAACTGATTAACAGACTAAAGTAGTCAATAGATCATTGTCTACTATGCTTAGGGCTATTTTCACGAATAACTTGAAAATGTGGGAAGAATGCTTGCTTCCTTTTGAATTTTCTTATAACCGTTCATTGCATTCAACTACTAAGATGTGCCCTTTTGAAATTGTGTATGGTTTTATACCTCGTGCACCTATTGATTTGTTGCCTCTTCTATCTTCGCATAAGGTTAATTTTGATGCTAAACAATGTGTTGAATTGATCTTAAAAAAGCATGAGGTAATTAAGGAAAACATTGAGCATATGAATGTCAAATAAAAACTTGCTGGAGATAAGGGTCGAAAACATGTTGTCTTTGCACCTGGAGATCTTGTTTGGTTACATTTCCGTAAGTATAGATTTCCTAATTTTTTCAAGTCAAAGATAATGCCACGTGCTGATAGTCCTTTTAAGGTGTTATAGAAAATAAATGATAATGCATACAAACTTGAGTTGCCTGTAAAGTTTGGAGTTAGTTCTACTTTTAACATTGGAGATTTGAAGCCTTATTTGGGTGAGGACGATGAGCTTTCGTCAAGGACGACTTCATTTTAATAAGGGGAGGATGATGAGCACATCAATACCATTGTTACACCCACAGCTCCTGCTGCAATACATACTGGACCAATTACAAGAGCTCGTGCATGCCAATTGAATTACCAGGTACTTTCATTTCTTGGAAATACTACTAATGTTCATATTGATTTATATGGTACGTTTGATTTATATGTTGAACATTTTGAAATACCATTCACCCAATTTTACCAAATATGCTTGATTCCCTCTAACAAGGGAATACACGAGCCTAAACTAGAAGAGTTCGGGGACTTCCTCCTTACCTTAACTGTGGGTGAAACTAGGGGCGTATCAAATGCTAGAGACAAGAGTCTGCATTTTCTGTTGTGCACTACTTTGCTTTATTTATAGGAAAATGTATAATTGCTATGGAGCAGGGTGGCGATCTCAGTGCCCCCACCCTCGCGATCTTGCACCGTGCGTTATTAGTCGATGATACATTCAGCTTAGGAGCTATCGTTGCACGCCGCCTACATGGTAACCTGACTAGGGTAAAGATCCACATTGGAATTTATGGCACTCATTTAGCAAAACACTTTGAAATCAATATAGACCCCACTGATTACTTGTTACCTAAGGTTTATCTAGATCACCACTCCGTGCTGGAACATTAATTTACTGAAGAACCACAGCCTCCGCATCACATTCATTATAACTTAATATACAACAAGAGGGCTCGCGATGTTATTGTGTTGCCTGCACCTTCTTTGTTTAAATATCATGCCAGATATGTCATCATGCCACCAGATGTAATTGCTTACCGGAACAAGTTGGCTACAGTGGAGGCCACAACTCAGGCTTGGGACGCTCAAGTACCTCAACCCAGCTACTTTCTGATCAAGACATCAATACCATGGTTACACCCACATCCCTTGTTGCTATACATACTAGACCAATTACTAGAGCTCATGCACGCCAATTGAATTACTAGGTACTTCCGTTTCTTGGAATTACTTCCAATGTTCATGAACATATGATGACGCCTAAATTAGATACTTTTGTTTTACTTATAAATGAAGGGAGTAGCATGGACAAGAAGGGATAGCCATTGGAGCGGGATCAAGCATGGACAGGAAGGTGTGTGCGGGGGAGAACAATGGTGTCTCCAATGGTGATTTTTGCACTTTGAAGCCACCATAAGGAGAGAATGAAGGCTTGGACGAAATATACAAGATGCCACTTCATAAATTTTGTTAATAGGCTATTATGGATGATGCATCACCTAATTTTTGGGCTAGGCCCATGTAATTTCAAAATACCACATTACAGGCTATTTCTAAAGTCCTTTATGTGGGGAGATTGAATTAGGGTAGTTTTTGGACCTCCTTCTCCAAGGGGTCACGAAAATCCCCCTCTATTCCCCACATATACAGCCACTTAGGGCACCGTTTTGACTTGGGTTTTGTTTAGATTACAAGTTTGCCATGGATGCAACTTCGCGTCCTTCGTTTGTGTTCCATGATCATACCAAGACGTCACAAATCCCCACTTTCATCAATAAAGCTTTCCTCTTGTATTCACAATATACAGATTGCAATTTTAGTTTCTAGCTTGTTCTTCATTTGCATGCAGGAAACAGACCCTCATGGTCAGGTTGATCATGCTCCGACGTGGTCAATAACCTCTCGGAGTTGGCTTAGCGATTACTAAGGCGTGACGTCCTCACACGTTTGTAGTTGGATCGTCAATTGTACTCCACCATAAATGATAGTCACATCTCATCAAAAAACAGGGACACCTTCACCTCTACCACTTTCCTCATAGAATAGATGGCTACTTCGAATGGTGATCGCCAAGCTAGGCAAACTCCTAATCTTGGGGGTGTTTGTATTTCTCACCAATATTATATTCATGTTCACACACTTCATATCAATTGTCGGTGTTCATCCTCTTTCATTGTATATCCATGCTAGTTTTTATTCTTCGCGTTCTTCTTGTGTGTTTGAAAAACTTTGAAAATCAAAAATATATTTCTCGCTTCTTTTTAGTTTTTCTTTCTAGCTTAATTAGCTCGTAGTATTAAAAAGAAAACCCAAAAATATATCCTTTGCATGTTGGGAGCTTTCCCGTGTAAATATTTTTTCTCCTTCTTATTTTTCCTTTGTTTATTTGCTTCCTTCGCAAAAATCAAAAACTCCAAAAATATTTCAGTGTGCTTCTATGAATTTGTTTTCTTTTGATTGAGTCACTGAAAGGAGAACACCACGATGAAGATAAAATATTACCTTGTTTTCTCCTTTGCATAAACCGTCTTGCAGATTCCATCTTAGTCCATGGTACACTTGCACTATTACTATCACATCATTCGGTCGTGCAAGTGAAAGGCAATAATAGCGATATTTCATGAAGTGATCGTGGTAAAGGAAGCTGCTATGAACTCTTTTTGTTTTTCATTTTTCTAAATATGTTTAGCTCGTTCGATCTTGATTCAACATATTATGAGTAAACATGTTTATGTTGGCAATAAGATATTATAGTTGCTCATGTCATGTTTAAATAGCTAGTAGTGGATAATGATTTATCTTATGTGTCAACATGCATTAATGCTTATGCATCCAAACTCCTAAACCCAAGTTGTCCCAAATGAGTCCACCATACCTACCTATATGCAGTATCACCCTGTCGTTCCAAGTAAATTCGCATGTGCCACCTCTAAATATTCAAACAAACATCTCTTTTGTGTGCTCGTACCGCTCATGGAGCAATAGAGCGGTCAATATCTTCCATGATAAGCGGGTTATTTTCAAGATAGATGTTTATTCACTTGTGATTGCACGAGAGAGTCTGGTAAAAAGGGATGCCCGGTCTTGCATAATCAAACTTAAAATAAACAAAATTCATGGGACAGTTGATATGTTGGCACACACCCGTGGATTCGCTCAACCATTGTTTGTGTGTATATGGTGGATGGGAGTAAACTTTACAATTCCGCTTGGGAACTACCGATAATGTGTTTAGCATGGAAGATATTGAAAACTCTATCGTGAGGTTGACATGAAAATCACACCACCCAAAACTACAATGCCATCTTTGTTTAAACCTTGAGCTCTAGAACCTCTGCAAATCAATGCTTCACTCCGTGAAGGGTTTTTCTATTTACTTTTATGTTATTTTATTTTATTTGAGTCCTCGTCCTCTTACTAAAAGCACCAGACCTGAGAGCACTATTGTCATTCTTATGCATTGAGTATAGTTACTGTTGGATGTGAACATGACTAAACATTTTCTACCCTAAATTACAATGTTTAGTTGCTGCTTGGATATCACAGGTGCTCTGCATTTAGGTTTTGCGGTCTCAGAAAGTCCTAAAAAGATACCATGTCATCATATTATATCATGATTGTATTGACAAACTGTTGGCATGTGAGATATTTTATTATTGCTCGCTAGTTGGTTATGTATTGCCATGAGTGAATATGATGTTTAATTATTATCATGGATATGGTTATTTATGATTTGTGCTCAAAACCTAAACACTAGCTAAGCATATATATATATATATAGAAACAAGAACAAAAGAGTTTGTAAAAGTTTTCTTTATTAGTTTCAGTTTATCAACTGAATAGCTTGAGGACAAGCAATAAGTTAAGCTTGGGGGAGTTGATACGTCCCAAATGTATCTACTTTGCCAAACACTTTTGCTCTTGTTTTGGACTCTAATTTGCATGAAACTAACCCAGGACTAACGCTGTTTTCAGCAGAACCACCATGGTGTTATTTTTTTGCAGAAATAGAAGTACTCGGAATCGGACGAAACTTTGGTGGATCTTTTCTGGAAAATAGTAAGAATTATGGAGTGAAGGCCCACTGGAGGGGGGCCACCCGTAGGTGCCAAGCCAGCAGGGTGTGCCCACCGCCTGGGCGCGCCTTGATGGCTTGGGGCCACCTCGTGGCTCCTTCGACCCTAGTTCCAGTCCTATAAATTGAAAATTACAAAGAGAAAAAAGCGAGAATTTTTCATCGCATTTTACGAGACAAAGCCGCCGCCACCTATGTTCTTGTCACGCCCAAGATGTGCGCCTATCCATTTTAAGACATGAGGGCCTCGCAAGGGATAGAGGTGCATCTTGCCGTTCGTAAGTATAGTAACATTGCATCATACATTACAGAAGAGATGAGTATACAATTTGGCTTACACTCGCCACATGCTAAATTACAAACCACACAAAGTTCAAATCATCAAGATGAAGACAGGTTCCGGCCACGGACGAAATCAAACACAGATGCAAATGATCCTATCTCGCTATCCCAAAGATCACGACCATGGTCCTCTACTCATCCGGGTAAGTCACGTACATCCTGCCTCTTTCCTCATCGTATTCCCACTGGAGCTGGGTAAGATCATCCTATACATACTCATATGTACCTGTACCTGGAGGGTTGTAGTAATCTGTGAGCCACAAGGACTCAACAATCAAGCGCCCGGGTACTAAGACTATTCAAGCTTAAAGGTTGGGATGGGGTATGTGTTTAGTTTGCAGCAGCACTAAGAATATATGGTGGCTAACTTACGCGACATGAAAATAAATAGGAGTGGCCTATGATGAGCGATCGAATCTAGTATGACCTCTATGAGATCCTGAACACTTACTTACATCAATCATAACCCCACCATTTTCTCTCTCGGATCTTGTTCACGAGCAGAGACGATCACGGTTACGCACACAGTTGGTGTATTTTAATTAGAGTTTACTCCAAGTTTACTATAACCGGGTGTTAAACAAATATCCAAGTTGCCACATAACCGCGGGCATGGCTTTCCAAAAGATTTAACCCTGCAGGGGTGCTCCAACTAGTCCATCACAAATTACCACACTCCATGGGAATAGCCTCGACCACGGATCTTGTGGCCATCATAGGTAATTCCAAAGGAATTCCAACACCTCGAGAAGACCCGAAGAAAGTCAGACTCCACACGCAAGTCGTTCGATAAAGGTAAAACAAATCCAGTAAGACCTCCCGATGTGTCGATGAACCCGATAAGAGCCGCGTATCTCATTCTCAGGACACGACGGATGAGCGATGGTTACCATGCCAATCATCGAGTTGCCCCGGGCGGCGTTAATAAGCTGCTCTGGGTTGGACCAACACTCATGCGGAGCACTGGCCCGGGGGTTGATTAATTATCCAAGGGTTTGCAAGGCCCTATGCAATTTTATTAAGTTGTTAAGCAAATGTAGTACCAATTTTGGGTCTTGCCAGACAAGTTTTAATATCAACTGAATAAACAAGGGGGTCCCCATAACAACCCCGAGCGTGTTAGGAGCGCAAAATATGGAAACCATAACATCGGTAAGAAGAACTATGGTGATAACAACGAAACAAAACACTTAGCGAAAGGCCAAGCCTTCCACCAATACCAAGATATATATGTGCATTAAATTAAATAACATAAAATATTTTGATATCCAAATCCATGTTATCACATGGAACAACCTGCACCTGCAACTAAGAATGCTATAAGAGGGGCTGAGCAGCGGTAACTTAGCCAATCAAAGGTTTGCTAGGATGTGGAGGGTTAGAGGCTGTCATGGCAATTAGGAGGCTGATATCAAGTGGTGGGTAGCGCAATTGTAATGATAAGAGCGAGAAACTAGCAAGCAAGAATAGTATCGGGATCCGGGTACGATCATCTTGCTTGTTGGTTCTTCAGTGGAACAAGTAGCGGGATCCTCGTAGTACTACTCTCCTGGGTCCTCGTACTCAGTATCAACACTCGCGTCTACCCAAGAAAAACAGAAACAATAAACATCCAACCAAGGTGCTATGCAAAACCAAGATGATGCATGATTCATTTATGAAGAATTAAACATGGCAATCCAAAACTAGTCATGTTTCACATGAAAAGTTTGTTTATTAATGAATCTAGACAGAACCTCATGTTAAGTTATTTAAACATGCATGAACATGGAAAATATGGATGCAGCATGCAAAATTTATAGAAATGCATATAAAGAACGCAAGAAACGGAGTTGCGGTTCTCACGATACGCTCACAACAAGGTACGGAGGCAAAAACACAAGGCAACCAAGTCATGGAATAATTCTTGGCATTCCAAGGTAGCCAATGGTTAGGTAATTAAAAACCAATCACAATAGGCTCAAATATCAATCAATTCCATGGAGTATAGCTCCCACAAGTCACAAAACAATAAAACAAACAATCTGTCACAAAACAGCAACATAGCAACTTACACAGCCCACAACTTGAGCTACAGGAATCCTACAGCCACAAGCAAGATATTGGTAGAAACTACATAACAAATGCATCAACTTATCCAACTAGGCAATCAGCAAAGGATGAACACATCAATAAGCATGAAGCTATCAAGTTGGCATGATGAAACAGTTTTCTGGGACTTAGTGAAAATTACAGTTTTCTGGGATCTGAGTTAATAAAGTAGCAAGTGGGTAGCAGTATTTAAACATGTTAGAGACCACCTCTTGGCATGAAAATTAACAAGATGATAGTAGACAACATCTAGTCCAAAATACTAACACTGAGCATGAGCTAATTCACAACATATCACAAGATACCATCCACTCTATATGGCATAAAAATAACAGCAGATCCCCAGACTGTAGTTTTAGCATGCTGAAACAGAAACATTAAGTTGGCTACTTAACAGCATGGTTCCCACTTATATGGGTGATTCTCATGTTAAACAAAAATACCATGGCATAATAGATGTAAAACACTAGCACTTCCATGTTGGCACATGCCCCAAAGCAAGCATGGATTAAATCATGCAAAAACGACAAAGTGGCATCATAGCTGAAAATGACAGTTTTATGAACTTGCTCAAAAGTGAAATCTGAAAGCACCAATGGATTCATTGGCTCTTTATACCCCAAAAACATGGGTCATACTCATATGTTTATGTGAAACAACAAGGCACAAATAAGATATCAAAATACCACATATTCTCATAAGTGATACATAGCTCTAATGGAACATGGGCATAAAAGATTATAACCAGATTTGTAACTTAGCTAGATATGGCAATGAGCTAACAAATCACAAACATGCATATCTACAACAAAGGGGTATGTCAAGTGGCGAAATCCACTAGTCCCCCCACATAGACATACACCCTACACCCACACTACATGGCAAGCACACACATGCTCTATATATGCCCAAGGCATATGAGCACCAATACACCCATGAACATACCACCCATGAGGGGGTGTTCATCCACACACAACCTCACATGCTCATATATGCATAATGCACATAGGCATACACAGACTCACTCTCACAAGTGCACTAGGCACATACACTCACATACACTCATGCTCATGTGTGGGTGGGTATGCAACCACACACATATGCACACACACATATGCACAAGTGCATATATGCCTATACATATGCATAGGACCACACACACACACACATAGGGGCACAAACACTACGTACACTCACATATGCACTCACCACATGGGTGCAAACAGCCACACACACACTCACAAATACTCTGCCTATATACAGCATAAGTGAACACACATACATGAGTATGTATGCATGAGCACAACACTCACAAGCTCATGCATATTTGCACACTCACATGCACATACACATACATACACTACACTCACTTGCAAAAGCACATGTGTATGTATGCACTAGCACACACATACACCACACACTATACAATAGGAAAAAGAAAAACAAGTCTCTACACATACATACTACATACATGTATTCAAAAGAGAAAAAGAAAAATAAAACAAAGAAAAAGAAAAAAACAAGCAAAAATGGGGGAGGCTCGGGCTCGAGCCCATGACCAGCTGGTCATTTCCCCCGAGCACAACCACTTTGCTACGTGCGCTGATGCTAACAGAGGAGGGGCTCTGCCTCTCATATACGCACGCGCTACGAATCTGACAAAACTGGAAAAGCCGAACAGCTACAGCGACAGAGCAACGGTGAGCACAATTCCGGAGACTATGACAGATCTTGGCGATACAAAAGGGCCCTCACGCAAGAAGGAACCACCGGGAATCCGTTCCCCTACCCACCTAGCGATGAGGAGGAAGGAGGCGAGCGGCAAGCGCTCACCTTGCGACCGGTGGCGACTGACACGACGACAACTACCTGACGAGCTACATGGGAAAGGAGGGGCTTCGAGGACCGGCTGCTCACCAAGGGGAGACGACGACGGATCGGGCGCAATGAACAGGAGGAAGCACGATGACGACGTGACGGCGACGACGAGGAAGGAGACGACGACGAGCTTCGGGATCATGGCGACACCGAGGAAGAAGACGACGATTGGGAGCCTCCCACGGCACCCTAGCGCCGGGAACGGAACACGGACCGCACCGCGAAGGAGCTCAACATCCTGCCGACGACGGGCGCCACCGAAGGCGGCGACGACGACCCGAAGAGAGTCACCGGCACTCTGCTGCTCTCTGAAACCCAATTCCCTGAACCTACCTGACAAAGAAGTGGAAGGGAGGAGGAGTGAGAAGAGGAGCGGCGGCGGCAAGGGGAGAGAGGGGAAAACCTAGGGATCCGCACACTTAAGTAGGGGACCGGCCTCAACGTTCGTGAGCCCTGACGGCGACGGCGTCGGCTCTCCTGCGCTCCTCTCTCTCTGAATCTGCAACTAACAGAGGAGGACGAGGCAGATAGCCGTCAGCTACCTGCTAGGCCATGTGGGCCAGGGAGGCCTCAGCCCTCTCACACTATCTCGCTGGCAGAAAAACAAAAGCAGAGTTTCCCCTTTTTTTAAATAAAAGAGAGAACAATCCTATTAGAGAAAAAGAAAAAGAATAAATACAAAACAAAATACTTTTGTAAAGAAAATAATAGGCACTATTTAATAGAAATATTGAGATGATTTTTAGGACAAGAATTTTTAATACTTAATAAAATGATAGATCCTGTTATTTAATCACCCCATTAACATAAAAGCACAAAACAATAAAAGGCCAACTCTCACAATCTCAAAACAACATAGGCTAGACTTTAACATTTTAAAACAATTAAATTTGCAAGTTAATTCTGTTATGAAAACAACATGAGGAGAACAGGGGGATATTGGAAGGTCTTGTTGCAAAGGAAAAGAGAGTGGAAGAGAAAGAGTTGCACACAAGAACCAACCACACACAAACCAACAAGCCACACTCACAACACCCACACCAAACAAGGACACAAGGAAACAAGAAAGGCATGATGAATGCTATGATGGATGAAATGATGCATGAATGCAAAACAACACATGCCATGACAAGGTGCAATCTCATTCATAGCTCAAGTCACAAGGTTCATCCAAAGATTACATGCCAAATAAGGTAGGGACAGCACTTGGGCTGTCATAATTCTTCCTCTAGAGGGATGGTCTGGAGTCTGTTTGGGACTCCAGAGAGGGGGGTTCATTGTCGTTGTCATCACCAACCCTTCTTCATCAACACCACCATGATGCTCACCACCGGGAGTGTGTAATTCCTTTGTAGGCTTGCTAGACGGTGATGGGATTGGATGAGATTGATCATTTAATTAAGTTATTTTGATAGGACTTGATCCCTAGATCCATCATGTTCGGAGATTGATGTTTCTATGACTTTGCTATGCTTAATTCTTGTCACTAGGGCCCGAGTGCCATGATTTCATATCTGAACCTATTATGTTTTCATGAATATGAGAGTGTTTTAGATCCTATCTTGCAATTTGTATGCACCTATTACGTGTTATGATACGCATACCCCAAGGTGACAATAATTGGGATTCTTTTCGGTGATTGTCATAGTTTGCGGAGTTCATGTATTCACCATGTGATAATGATTTGCTTCGGGTCTCTATTAGAACGGGGACTTAATATCCCTTAGTTTCCTTATGGACCCCGCTGCCACGGGAGGGTAGGAAAAAAGATGCCATACAGGTTCTTATTGCAAGCACGTATGACTATATACAGAATACATGACTACATTACATTGATGAATTAAAGCTAGTTATGTGTCGCTCTAGTGTGTAATTGTTACATTATTGATGTCTTCTAAATCATTATCCATCATCGGTTCACGTGCCTACGCTTTGCATACTCAAACTTGCTAAGTTACTATTGTTGTTGCCACAATTACAATCACTACAAATCGGCTACTATTAGCGTTACTCTTACTACTACTATTTTCATGTGCTATGAAAACCTTTGCTGCAGAGAGATATCCCAGGGGTGGTTCAATTGACAACTCAACTACTAAGACCGAAAAATATTTTTTGGCTCCCCTTGTGTCGAATCAATAAATCAGGGTGTAATACTACCAATGAAGACTGTTGAGATCCCCTATACTTGTGGGCTATCAGAAGAAAATTATCCAATGATTTGCTCAAAGTTGTTTGTAACCTGGGACACGGCTAATCATGAACAATTTTATACACTTTGTAGAGGTTGATGTAATTTACATGTGATTCCTAATCACACATTCCTACTACTTAACTTCTCTTGTGAAGTAGTTAGGTAGATCAAGACAAGACCTTTGGGGAGTAGTCGCCCTCTCAGAAATGATAAACCCCAGTCCAACCTACAATGCAAATGCTACATCTGCTGGTCTGTAGCAGGAGTGTTCCCATAATTTACTCGATCTCGATAGAACCCATAATGCCTCACGATCACACATGAAAGCTACTCAACTTTGAACTCGTACAATCTCTTTGATACCTGGGTGGCCTTACCCACCAAAGACTACACTCCGATGACCCAATCAAAGCTAGTACACCTAGGTCTATTCCTTAATTTAGTAGTAGTTATGTAGTCAAGCATGCGGTTGTATGGTGGAATTAACTGGTGTTTCCCAATCCACGTCAGAGCAGCTAAGCAACTACTCATGAGTTATAAGGTCAGGGTATAATGGAACTAATCATTCTACTGGGTTGTATCAATCCTAAAGTAAAATCCTATAGGGGTTACTAGTTGAAAATCCACTACAATGCATCAAAACATGGGTTATGATCAAAGGTTCCACTTGCCTATATTGATGCTTCTTCAGTCTTGATCAACACTTTCCGCTCTCCATAACAATCTGTCGTAAGTAAAGAGCAAGCATGCACAAACATACATTACAAGCAATACTCAATAAGAGTTGTGCATGGTTCTAGTGTCATTGTGTTGTGAGATCATGTGTCCAGGCTTAACTCATAAGAGTTTGGAAAACAACCTAGTGCTTGTCATTTGGAATACATGTGAATAAGGGTTCACATGCAAATTTCAATAAAGGTTCAACACATAACAAGAATGTGATGTCAAGTTGTGGTTGTCAGATCCAGCCAAAGGATCCTAACAATAGAGTCAAGTTCTATGAATCTTGGATAGCCATGTTCATGTTCAAGTTTGAATGACAACTCAAACTTGTTGACCTTTTGTGAACTTGAATACACTAAGGTTTGAAAATGATAACTCGGTTTGATATGCAATTCAATTTGAATTTAAATTGTGGTACAACCTATTTGAATTCAAATTGAATTGAATTTACATGTTAATTAGGTTTCCCCAAGTTAGACTAGTTTATGAATCATTTCATAATTGATTTGAGTTGGATCAACTTAATTCAAATGCCACATTCTTAATCCTAAAGGCAAATCCAAATCCAATAATTACTAAAGTATATTGTTAAATAAGTTTTAAACTAAAGTCAATTATTAACTAAGTCTAAAACTAAAGCCAATTATAATACCATACAATTACTATAGTGTCTTTATTTGATTTTAATTTAACTAAAGTCAAATATAAATCCCAAAATGTTTATTAGGGTTCAAATAGTTTTCAAAATAGTTTGAGTTTGAACTAACTTAATTTGAGTTCATCTGATAGAGGTGAAGTTGTCCCTATCTTTCGATGAGATGTGACTTTTGTTTATGGTGGAGTAGACTTTGACGATCCAACTACGAAAGTGTGAAGATGTCGCGCCTTACCAATCGCTCAACCAACTCTGAGAGGTTATTGACCATGCCGGAGCACGATCAACCTGACCATGAGCGTATGTTTCCTGCACACAGATGAAGAACAAGCAATAAACTGAAATTGCAATCTGGATATTGCGAATATAATAGGAAAGACTTAATGATGAAAGTGGGGTTCTCTCACGTCCTAGTCTAGTCATAGAACATAAACAAAGGACACAAAGTTGCAGCTATGTCAAACTTTTAATCTAAACAAATCCCAAATCTAAACAGCGCCCTAAGGGTTGTATATATGGGGGAATAGAGGGGAATTTTGTGACCCCTTGGAGGAGGTGTCCGAAAGAAACCCTAACTCTATTTCCCCACACATACAGACTCTAAAAACAACATGTAATGTGGTATTTCGAAATTACATGGTTCTGGCCCAAAAATAAGGTGACACAAGACCTACAATACCCCATGGACGAAATTTATGAAGTGGCATCATGTATATTTCGTCGAAGCCTTCATGCTCGCCTTATGCTGGCTTCAAAATGCGAAAATCACCAGTCGAAACTACATTGTTCTTTCCCGCGTATGCACCTACTTGTCAATGCTTGACCTTGCTCGAATGGCCATCCTTCTTGTCCATGCTAGATCCTTCATTTATAGTAAAACAAAAGTATCTAATTTAGGGAGCATCATATGCTCATGAACATTAGAAGGATTTCCAAGAAATGGAAGTACCTCATATTCAATTGGCATGCGCAAGCTCTAGTAATTGGTCCAATGTGTATAGCAGCAGGGGTTGTGGGTATAACAATGGTATCGAAGTCCTCATCATCATCCCCATCTTTAAATGAAGTCGTCCTCAACGGAAACTCATCTTCCTCACCCAAATAAGGCTTCAAATTTGCAATGTTAAAAGTTGGACTAACCCCAAACTCTGCAGGCAGCTCAAGTTTATATGCATTATCATTTATTTTCTTTAACACCATAAAAGGACCATCAGCATGTGGGGATTCGCTTTGACTCGCGCAAATGAGGAAATCTATCCTTGCGCAATGTAACCAAAAAAGATATCCAGGTGCAAAGACAACATGTTTTCTACCCTTATCTCCAACAAGTTTGTATTTCACATTCATACACTCAATGTTTTCCTCAATTACCTCATGCATTTCTAAGATCAATTCAGCATATTGTTTAGTATCAAAATTAACCTTCTCTGAAGATGGAAGAGGCAACAAATCAATAGGTGCATGAGGTATGAAACCATACATAATTTCAAAAGGGCACATATTAGTAGTAGAATGCAATGAACGATTATAAGAAAAATCAATATGAACCAAGCATTCTTCCACATTTTCAAGTTATTCTTCAAAACAACCCTATGCATAGTAGACAATGATCTATTGGCTACTTCAGTTTGTCCATCAGTTTGGGGGTGACTTGTAGTACTAAAAAGCAGTTTAGTCCCCAACTTAGCCCATAAAAATCTCCAAAAGTGGCTAAGAAAATTAGCATCATCATCTGAAACAATCATATTTGTCACACCAACAGAGCAAATAATTTCATGAAAGAAAAAATCAGCAACATTAGCAGCAGCATCTCTTGAATGACATGGTATAAAGTGTGCCATTTTTGTAAATATATCCACGACGAAAAATATGCTATCCATCCCCTTAGTTGTTCAATGTAAACCTAAAAAAAAGTCCATAGATATATCCTCCCAAGGAACACTAGGTACACGCAAAGGCTTATATAAACCATGAGGATTGAATCGTGACTTAGCTTTCTGACATGTAGTGCAGCGAGCAACAAAACACTCAACATCTCGTCGCATCTTTCGCCAAGAAATGTGTTGCAAGTATGTCCTCTGTATTCTTCACGCCAAAGTGTCCCATTAATCCTCCTTCATGCGCCTCCTGCAACAACAAAAGATGAACGGAGCTAGCTGGAATGGATAGCTTGTTAGCACAGAACACAAATCCATCATTAATGATGAACTTATTCCATGTTCTCCCTTTTTAACAATTCTGCAACACATCTTTAAATTCAACATCCTGCATATATTTATATTTGATGGTATCCAAACCAAATATTATAAAATCAAATTTTTAAATCATAGTATAATGATGAGACAAAGCATGAACAATAACATTTTGTTTTCCCTTCTTGTGTTTAATGACATAAGGGAATGTTTCAATGAATTCAACCCATTTAGCATGTCTACGGTTTAGTTTTGATTGACTTTTAATGTGTTTCAAAGATTCATGATCAGAATATATAACACATTCTTTGGCCATAAATAATGTTGCCATGTTTCCAAAGTTTGAACAAGAGCATATAATTCCCTATCATAA
The DNA here is from genome assembly GCA_022496015.1 of Hordeum marinum. Taxonomy (NCBI): domain Eukaryota; kingdom Viridiplantae; phylum Streptophyta; class Magnoliopsida; order Poales; family Poaceae; genus Hordeum; species Hordeum marinum. The sequence continues at coordinate 168,189,803 of CM039676.1, forward strand.
GTTGAATAATTTAGACTAGGGGCACTCAATTTTTCAGAAAAGTGCTACAGGTTTACCATCTTTTCATAACACACCTCCTAATACAATTCCACTAGCATCACATTCAAGCTCTAAAGTCTTATTAAAATAAGGAAGCTGGAGTAAGGGAGCATGTGTTAACTTATCTTTCAATACCATGAAGGTGTTTTCCTATGCGGTACCCCAAGCAAAAGGCAAATCCTTCTTTGTAAGCTCATTGAGAGGTGTAGCATGGTGCTGGAATCTCTCACAAAACGCCTATAGTAACAAGCGAGCCCAAGAAAACTCCTTGTGTGGATGTTTTGGGCTATGCTCAACTCTCAGTAGCTTCAATCTTGTCTTTATCAACTTGAATTCCCTGTGGAGTAACAATATAGCTAAGAAATGATACTCGGTCAATGCAAATGGTGCACTTACCAAGGTTACCAAACAAACATGCATCACGTAGAGCTATTAAAACAACACGTAAATGTTCCAAGTGTTCCTCCAAAGATCTACTATAACTTAGTATGTCATCAAAATAGACTACCACAAATCGTCCCATGAAGCACGTAAAACTGCGTTCATTAATCTCATGAAAGTACTAGGTACATTAGCTAAACCAGAAGGCATGACTAACCATTCATATAATCCAAACTTAGTTTTAAATGATGTTTTCCATTAGTCTCCCAATTTCGTACGAATTTGATGGTATCCACTACGCAAATCAACTTTGGAGAAAATTGTAAAGCCACATAATTCATAAAGCGTATCATCTAGCCTAGGAACAGGATAACAATAACGAATTGTAATATTATTAATGCTTCTACAATCAACACACATACACGATGTACCATCCTTTTTCAGCACTAGAATAATAGGAGCACCACAAGGACTAAAGGAATTCACGTATATAACCTTTGTCGGGCAGCTCCTGTACTTGGCGCATAATCTCCTTCATCTCTTGTGGATTGGTACAGTATGGTGCACGGTTGGGTAGCGATGCATCGGGAATTAATTCATTCTGATGCTCAATCCCTCTAATAGGTGCTAATCCCAATGGCACATATTGTGTAAAGACGTTAGCGAACTCCTGCGAGGTGTTAGTGACAACAGGAGGCAATGAGGGAGGCATGTCCACGAATAAAAATAATACCTCTTTGCACACAAAATCATAGCAAACAGATGTAGTAACATACAAATCAATAATATCAAATTTAGTGGCAAGTAAACATCCACTCTTCAATTTCATTTTAGATGCAACAGTAGATGATGGTTCATTACACTTATTCTGTTGCTAAAATTCCTTTGCCACAATATGATTTTTACTCTTACATTGCTCTTGTTTTGCCTTACTAGCTCTAATAATGTGATCTTTCATAATATGTTCCGGAGACATAGGAGGCAAAGTTATATTTTTATCCTTATGAACAAGAGTATATTGATTTGTCCTACCATGGTGTACAAAATTTGTATCAAATTGCCATGGTCTACCAAGTAAAACGGAGCATGCTTGCATGGGTACCACATCATAATCAACATAATCAGAATTTGTTGCAATGCTAAAATGCACATGAACAGTAAGTGTTACCTTAACCTTGCCGCTATTGTTGAACCATTGGATGTAATTTGGTTGAGGATGTCATCTGGTGGTGAGAGACAACTTCTCCACCATCTCCATGCTAGCCAAGTTATTACAACTTCCTCCATCGATGATGATGCGAATAGAACGTTCCTTCACAACTCTCATCGTATGGAACAAGTTGTGCCTCTGATTTTGCTCAACCTGTGTAACCTGCACACTCAAAACACGTTGAGCAACTAAACTTTCATACCTGTCAGCGTAGTCATTGATACTTATCCAACATATCTACTTTTCCCCACTCTTTTGCCCTTCTTTTGGACTCTAGTTTGCATGATTTGAATGGAACTAACCCGAACTGACGCCGTTTTTAGCAGAACTACCATGGTGTTGTTTTTGTGCAGAAATAAAAGTTCTCGAGATGGAACGGAACTATTTGGAGATTTATTTTGGAGAATATTAAAAATATTGGAGCCAGAAACCACAGGAGAGGGGGCTCAGGTTGGGAACAATACACCAGGGCGTGCCAGGCACCCCTGGTCGTGCCCTGGTGGGTTGTGCTCACCTCGGGGCCCCCACTTTCCTTACCTCCTCCACTATAAATTCCTAAATTAGGAGATAGAAAATAAGAGAGAAAGAATTATCGCATTTCACGAGATGGAGCCACCGCCACCTCCTACTCTTCATCGGGAGGCTAGATGTAGAGTCCGTTTGGGGCTCCGTAGAGGGGGATCTTCGATCATCGTCATCACCAACCTTTCTCCATTGCCAATTCCATGATGTTGCCCACCGGGAGTGAGTAATTTATTCGTAGGCTTGCTGGTCGGTGAGGATTTGGATGAGATTCATCATGTAATCGAGTTAGTTTTGTTAGGGCTTGATCCCTAGTATCCACTATATTCTAAGATTTATGTTGGTATGACTTTGCCATGATTAATGCTTGTCACTAGGGCCCAAGTGCCATGATTTTAGATCTGAACCATTTATGTTATCATCATTATATCTTTTTTCTTGATCCAATCTTGTCCGGTCATATTGTCATGCCAAGATACGATACTATCCTTATTTTGGCAAAAGGGCCTCGACAGGGATAGAAGCGCATCTCGTCATTTTGCAAGAATGGATATTATTACAAGTACATTGACAGAAGAGATGAGTATATAGAATTGGATTACACTCGCCACAAGCTACATCAAGATCACATCAATACAACAACATATTCAAACATCATACATAAGAGCAGGGTCCGACTACAGACGAAACCAAACGGAAAAAATGACATCCATCCTTGCTATCCCAGGCTGCCGCCTGGAACCCATCCTAGATCGATGAAGAAGAAGAAGAAGAAGAACTCCAAATCAAATAACCATCGCTCTCACGTAAATTCATCGCATTACCTATACCTACAACTATTGTTGTTGTAATCTGTGAGCCATAGGGACTCAGCAATCTCATTTCCAAGGGTATCAAGACTATTAAAGCTTAATGGGTGAGATATGGTTAAGTGGTGACGCTACAGCAAGCGACTAAGCATTTATTTGACTGGCTAACTTACAAATACAGAAAGTAAAGTATGGTGCTCTACGCATAACGGACGTGAACTACCAAGGATCATTAAGTGCTCCTGAACACCTACTTACGTCAAACATAACTTCACCGTGTTCTCTCTCGGATAAGGACTCACGAGAAGAGACAGTCACGGTTACGCACACAGTTGGTGTATTTTATTAGAGTTTATTTCAATTTTTCTATGACCGGGTGTTAAACAAGTTTTCCAAGTTGCCACATAACCGCGGCCACGGATTTCCGAAAGATTTAACCCTGCAGGGGGGCTCCAACTCGTCCATCACAAATTAACCATACGCCATGTTGGAATTCCTCAACCGCGGAATCACCCATAGTATTTGCGGAATCATGTGCGAAAATCTCAACTTCGAGATAGCCCGAAGTGTCGTCAAAATCCCACGCGCAAGATGTTCGAGAAATCTAAAAAAAATCGAGCAAGGTCGCCCGATGTGTCGACGAACCCGATAAGAGCCGTGTATCTCGTTCTCAGGACATGACCGGATGGGACTAGCTACAAGGAAAAACAATCCCCGAGTTTCCTCGAGGCACCCCACAGGTAGCCCGTTTTGGACCAACACTCATGAGGAGCACTAGCCCGGGTTGTTGATTAAAGATCATCGGGGTCCGAAAAGTCCCTATGCAATTTTATTAGTTATTAGGCAAATGTAATACCAATGTTGGCCCTTGCCAGACAAGATTTATCCTAAAACGAAAATCAAGGAGGTCCTCATAACGACCCCGAGCATGTTAGGAGCGCTCAATATGGAACATAACACCAGTTCACAAGTAACTAGGGGCGGCAAAAGTGGAACAAAACACCGAGCAAAAGGCCAAGCCTTCCACCTTTTACCAAGTATATAAGTTCATTAAATTAAATGGAAATAATATTGTGATAACAAAAGAATGTCCATGTTGTCACATGGTAGCAGTTGCACCTGCAGCTAGAAACGCTATAAGAAGGGTTGAGCAAGTGGTAACATAGCCAAACAAAGGTTTGCTGGGAAGGTAGAGGGTTAGAGGCTTTTCATGGCAATGTTGGGAGGCTTGACAAACAAGTGGTAGGTAGTGAGACATAACGATAAAAGAGGAACAACTAGCATGGCAATGATAGTAGTGGTATCCAGGGAAATGTGTCATCTTGCCTGAGATCCCACTTGGAAGAAGAATAATTCCATGAAGAAGACGAGTCAACGTAGTCGAACGATCCTCACACTTCGAATGCTTTCGGAACTCTATCGAGAAGGAACAATCCGAAACAACAATCAACACATGGAACACCACAATATATGCATGATATGATGCAGAACAAATATGATGCATGTCCGGTTTAATTATGCAAGGCATGGCAAGCACAACAATCAACTTCTACACATTAAGTGAAGCTCAATATGCAACGAGTTGCATATTGACGAAACTTCACATTCGAATAATTTAGTTCACTCTCGTTAGGTACACGACAATATTAAATGTTGTTAAACATGGAAAGAGGTTAAGCATAAGTAAACTATCTATCTAGGCATCTTAAATGAGGCCGAAAACAACCTATAGCATTTCCGAAATGACCCCATATGTTAATTTCGAAATTGGTCCAGATCTAAACTAACCATATTTTTTATTAGTTAAACAACATAATAAAGCATACCACACAATTCTACACATCATTCTAGTCGATTTACATATATAGAACGTCTCAAATGAAGCTATGGTCTAAAAGAAATGACCCGCACAAGATAATATGCCATGAATGCAAAATGCATGAAAATGACAACCACAGACGTCTCAAATCATGAATGCAGCAAGATATTATGATACTACATGAAATTCTAAGCAAGTTTCATATATGGCATGTCCAAAACGTAGCTACGATTCAACCACAACAACCAACACAAGTTTTATTTCAAATCTGCCCAAAACAGCAAGATGGCATTTTGCACACATGAAAACAACAAGCTACAAGTTTCTAAAATGCACAAGCTAAGCATGGGGCAGTATAATATAACACACACTTCATTTAATCTTCAGATATCATACTCAAAAGAGGCATGGATCACATGGTGGGAACCTCACAACATGGCTAATTGAAAACAGTTTCAGACTTTGTGAAAATAGCAGTTTTTGATAGTGCAGTTTTTATCACGAAGGCATATTGACAGCAGTAAAACTATATGCTACAGGGAATATTATGGCATGAAATTTATACGCATACTAAAGGATATTATCAACTACAAATAACTCAAGTACACCTAACCCAAAGGGATTCTATATCACTAGCAAAACACATGGCAAGACTGCAACAAAATGTTACACATCCCAGACTTAGAAATATATTAGCATCTCAAAACAGCACATTTTTATAGCATGTTGGCAACAAAATATTAACACCTAAACATGCATTATCATGTCAAATAAAATGACCAGGGCCTAGGGCACATGTCAAAGGGCATATCTCATGTTCAAAATTATTTCATATCATGCGTATATTTAATCAAACGAAAATGACAAATGGGCATCACAGAAAAAATGGCACGCACACAAATTTACTCCAGTGACAAAACTTAATGCACAGTTAAATTATATGGATTTTCTACCCCGAAAACATATACAATATGTCTAGGTTCATGTAGGTAAATATGTCACATTTAATTATGCAAGTTTATGGCCTAAACGGATTTAACAAGTTATTTATGGAAAACAAATACAAACAGCAAGTTAATCCTTTTAAACATTTATAAAAGTGGGATATAATTAATCTACACAAATTTCTACATATTATTCATGTATAAAACATTTTGATATGGTGCACGATTAATTAGTTATGAGCATTTTAAAAACATGCATTTTCCTGCAATTCTGAAAATCCTCGAATAATAGAGAAATTCGCGGGATAGAAGAAAACATGCAATGGGCCAAATCTACAACAGGCCCGAAATAGAGGCATGGGCGACAGATAGCTATACGACGTCTGCGCATCGGATAGGGGAGGCTGGCAGTGCTCACCATGGGCCTAGCCCAGGCGGTGAGGATGCCAAGTAGGCCGGATGGAGGCAGGTCCTCGGTTGGGCCTTGCTACAGTTGGTCAGCCCACGCGCTCTACAGCTGCCATGTCTGGCGGTCAACGCCTTGCGCGGGCGAGCTCGTCCCGCACGGGCGAGATGAACGAGTGGCGACAGCAACAGGCAAGCTGCCCCAGCGCTAGCAGAGGACAAGGTGACGAGGAACTGCTAGATCCGGTGAAGATCCTCCCGATCCGGCCAGCGGCGGCGAAGCTTGAAGCTGGTGGCGGCCATGGCGAGGCAAAGCCCGGGGCGACGGGGCTCGATGCGGCGGCGACCTCTGGCACAGGGCTCCTGGCGACAAAGGGGCACAGCGGCAAGTTCCCTGGCGGGGTCTCAGAGGCGGGAACACGGGGCTGACGGGCGGCGTGGCGCCATGGGACACGGGGGCGAGTAGGCGCGGGCTCCGGATCGGGAGGTCCTCTCCCGATCTAGAGCGAGGGCGGTAGATGGGCTTCGTGGCGGGCTCGGATTGGGCCTGGCAGGCCCGACGCAAGGAGGGAGACAGGAGGCGCTAGGTTGGCGGCTGGCTGTTGGCTCGGTGTGGAAAATGAGGAGGGATTAGGGTTAGGTCGAAATAGGAAGGGGAGGAGTGTTTAAATAGGAAAGTGGGGCTAGGTTAGGGGGTTTTGCTCCGTTTTCGGACCATGCGATCTCGATCGGATGGTCCGGAAGTGGAGGGGTGCTAACATGACTAACTGGGCTGTGTAGAGGTGGTTGGGGCTGAGATGAGAGGGAGTTTGTGGCACCTGACAAGATTTCAATCACCGAAAAACGTCCGCTAATTCGATCGATGACCGCACTACTACGGTTGACTCTTGGGGTATCAAACAACCTCTAATTGCAACGAAATTTGGCAGGCGGTCTTCTGACAATAAAACAAGACCACACGCCAACTTTCGAACCAATCCGAAATATTTAAACGCACTTTGAAACCAATATTTTATCGATGCCGCGGGCGCGGGCATGTGTGGTTGGTCTCGAAATGGTCGGCGACACAAACGGAGAGAACCGGCAACTACGAACGGATGCAAGTTTTCAAAAATGAGTGACGTTGCTATGCAGATGATGTGAATTATGCAATGATGAATGCAACAACCAAAGGATTCACACGACGAGGATGGAAATAAAAGGGGAATCTTCTGGAGCGTCGGTCCCGGGCTGTTACAACTCTCCTCCACTACACGAGGATCTCGTCCCGAGATCTAAGGATGAGAAGGGGAAGAGAAAGAGCAAGAGGTAAAACTTAGTTGCTTCTCTAACAGAGGAGTGAAACCAATGATCACTGAAGGTTTCAACAAGATGAAGTCTGACATGAGGAACAAGCAAGAATTCACCAGAAATTTTGGCACCACTTCGGTAGGAAAGAGAGGCAAAACTTGATATGATGGAAAGAAATTGAAAGAGAGACACCAAACTTCGGTTGGACGAGTCAAAACTTCATGAGACGGAAGGATCATGAAAAGATTTCACAACACTCCGGTTAATGGACAAGCAAGGGAAGAACATGATCTTGACAAAGCAAGATGATAGATTGAAGAGAGCAACATCACAAGGCCTGCATAACAAGAGAATAGAAACTGGATTGATAGAAGGAAAAGAACGGAGAAGAAAATGACAACTTCTACCACCAATGAACTTGATAAGCATAGGGTGAATGGAGTTGATGGAGAATCAACAACAAAAAAATAGCTTGTTATGGGCTTGTGGAAAACATCTCAAAATTATGAGGTGACAACCTGGCACAACAGAAACAATTGATTGCTTGAGAGTAACAAGATATGAAAAACTTCTTTCACCAAGAAAAGGGGGAGAAAACTTGGATCATTTATGACACCGTGATAGCAACAAACCTTAGGAAATGCTTTAGGTGAAATTCAACCCAAGATAACTCCGAGAAGACATAATGGGTTTACTTATACCATTCTTGACAATTTTCCTTCAAGAGTCCTCATAATCAAGAATTTAATAACACCATCTCAAAATACAATGGAGAAGGAATTGAACTTAGAAATCCAAGAGAAAGAATACTTGAACACCTCCAACAAGAATCTTGAAGAACACTTCGAGAAGAATTACATCCTTACAACCCACCATGAAGAACCATCGGGAAGAACTCCAGAATGAAAGGATGATAGAAAAATAATTGAAGGATGCAAAAAGACAAGATTGAGGCCTTGCTATGATATAGATGAAGCTTCAAAAAGAGTTATTTGAGCAACTTGAACTCCGGAAAGAAAACAAGAACCACTTAGAATTGAGAATTTTCTATCATGAATAACTCAGGAAGAAGGATTGAAATCATCTTGAAGAAAAGAATAAGAATTATTATATGCCTATCCTTCATCCAGTTAAATTGATGACAAGCAACGGATTTGCATACCACTTATTCTTCTTGAAATGATTAAAGAATGATAGCATGAAATGAAAGAAGTCTTGAACGAGACACCGGTAAGAATTTGAAATGAATGAAGATACTACAAATGAATGGAGATACATGGCATGAGGATGAAGAGATCATGATCCGCCTAGAGAAAACTTGAATGAATCACTGGAATAATTGAGATATGAACAAAGAGACATCATTGAGAAGAATTTAAGAACAAAGCTGAAAGCTGAGAACAAGGAAATCTTCTGAAATGATGTCCTTCGGAGGATCAAGAAATGAAAACAACTCTGAAATGCACCGGATAGAATGGAAGGAATTACTCATGATTGAAACAAATTGAGAGGATACCACGAAGTTGAGCAGGGAATTCTTAAAGAGAAAGGATAAGGATTTAAAAGAAACTCTCCTTCGATCTTCAATGCAGAGAATGATGATGAGAAACAACACCATGAATTACTAAGATGCTCTGGAATAATCAATATATAAAGGATGAGCCAATGATGAAAATAATTTAGGAGCGATCTTTGAGAAGGAATATGACTGATGAAAATCATTCTTGCATCATATTGAAGAAACCTTGAGAACATCTCCGGACAAGCTTAGAAGACCCAGGTAAGATCCTGGGGGGAAACATGTGCGTTATGGGCCCACTCAAAGAAACACCGTTGAAACGATTGCTTAGGAAGAGAGATTGCACCAGTACCAATGAAAAACTCGATGAGGTGAGAACCTCGAATAATTGAAAGGAATTGAATGCAAACACGAATCTTCTGAGATATCTTCGGCACTCCAGATAGAATTGAAAGAGGAATAAACAAGAGAGGCTTGGATAAGAATTTCCGACATGGGCAATCATTGAACGAATGAGAAAGAATATGTGGAACACCGAGATCTTGAATTGAATCCATCGGATAAGAAAACGGAGATGAAGAAATGATGAACTTGAAGCACTTGAGAATCTTCACAATGAATCACCGGATATGATACAAAAGAAAAGATATAGTGGAAGCATCACATGAATAGACAAGATACTTGCATGAGAATTTAATCATTGAAGAAAAGGGCGGGAGGGTGGGAAAAACAAAGAAAACTTGGGACACATGAGATGATCTCCGGAATTAAAATAAGAGGATTTATCTTGAAAATATTGAAAGGATTTAATTCACTTGAAGAGAAGTGCAGCAGATAAAAAGAGTTGATATGACAACTTGATTGAGCAAAAGAATTAGCATTCCTACATAAATATGATAACACAGCTTCGGAAAGATATGAGATCACCAGTTGACATCGAAGAAACTCAAATTACCATACTCCAACAAAACAAAGGATGAGGCTTACGAAACAAGCTAGAACAAATTCATGACAGAGATTCCACTCGATATTTTCATGGTAAGGTTCTCACAGGCTCGATCTTACATTGGTTTGTCATATTGAAATGATGCTCGAATATGCTCCCTAGGCATAGCGAACTACAAGGCTTGACGAAGCATATTTGATGACATATATCGAGACTGTCCTCTGTAAGAAATACCATGAACAAACGAATCCACTAGATGTCAAACCCCAACCTCACATCACACATTTGTTGAAAGATGGCCTAGGTAACTGCTTGAATTCCCACCTAAGAACTCCCGAAATCTTCTGGTTATGCAATCGGGTATTGGGGATATAGGGAGGCAAAATATCTCACACAACTAAAAAGCCCTACACTCTAATTGTATCCATCCGTCAACACATAACCAGAGGCTTCCGAACTCCATCTATCTCGGACCCTCGAAAACACAACGATACCAAACATGGCAGTACCCCGGACGCCTCCCCAGTATTGGGTGACTCCAGCCTTATCTCACCATGAAAATTATTGAAGCAATTTCGAACATCCTCCGTCCTGAGATACTAAGGAAACTCAACGATAACGATGTGTCAAGAATCCCCTGGAGCTCCACTCCTCGGTAACAGGAGGCACGCATCATATAGATTCCAAAATATCCACGTGATCCTAAAAAAAATTTGAGCGAGAACAGGAGTAGAATAAAATTCCTAAGTCGAGTTCCTCACCAGAGCATAGAAGAGGAGCAAAAAGAATCCTACTCTCTGATATATAACTAGACTCAAAATAGTTTTTCACTAGACTCAACTCAACCAAGGTTCGATCAATCAAGGGGGCTCCTAGGTCGGTACAAGCTCTGATACCAACTTGTCATGCCCAAGATGTGATCCTATCCTTATTTTGGCACGAGGGCCTCGACAGGGATAGAAGCGCATCTCGTCGTTTTGCAAAAATGGATATCATTACAAGTACATGTATAGAAGAGATGAGTATATGAATTGGCTTACACTGGCCACAAGCTACATCAAGATCACATCAATACAACAACATATTCAAACATCATACATAAGAGCAGGGTCCCATTACAGACGAAACGAAACGAAAAAAATGACATCCATCCTTGCTATCCCAGGCTCCCGCCTGGAACCCATCCTAGATCGATGATGATGAAGAAGAAGAAGAAGAACTCCAAATCAAATACGTATCGCTCTCACATCAATTCATCGCATTACCTGTACCTGTACCTGTTGTTGTCGTAATATGTGAGCCACAAGGACTCAGCAATCACATTTCCATGGGTATCAAGACTAGTAAAGCTTAATGGGTGAGATATGGTTAAGTGGTAAGGCTGCAGCAAGCGACTGAGCATTTATTTGAGTGGATAACTTACAAATACGGAAAGTAAAGTATGGTGGTCTACGCATAACAGACGTGAACTAGCAATCATCACTAAGTGATCCTGGACACCTACTTACGTCAAACATAACCCCACCGTGTTCACTCTCGGATAAGGACTCACGAGAAGAGACAGTCATGGTTACACGCACAGTTGGTGTATTTTATTAGAGTTTACTTCAAGTTTGCTATGATCGGGTGTTAAACAAGTTTTCCAAGTTGCCACATAACCGCGGGCACGGCTTTCCAAAAGATTTAACCCTGTAGGGGTGCTCCAACTCGTCCATCACAACTTAACCATACGCCGCATTGGAATTCCTCAACCGTGGAATCACCCATAGTATTTGTGGAATCCCGATGGAAAATATCAACTTCGAGATAGCCCGAAGTGTCATCAAAATCCCAAGGGCAAGACGTTCGAGAAAGGTAAAATAAATCCAGCAAGACCGCCCGACGTGTCGACGAGCCCGATAAGAGCCACGTATGTCGTTCTTAGGAAACGACTGGATGGGACTATCTACAAGGAAAACCAATCCCCGAGTGTCCTCGAGGCGGCCTCGCATGCAGCCTGTTTTGTACCAACACTCATGAGGAGCACTGGCCCGGGTTGTTGATTAAAGATCCTCGGGGTCCGGAAAGTCCCTATGCAATTTTATTACATATTAGGAAAATGTAGTACCAATTTTGGGCCTTGCTAGACAAGCTTTATCCTAAAACAAAAATCAAGGGGGTCCCCATAACAATCCTAAGCATGTTAGGAGCGCTCAATATGGAACATAACACCGGTTCACAAGTAACTAGGGGCGGAAAAATGGAACAAAACACCGAGCAAAAGGCCAAGCCTTCCACCTTTTACCATGAATGCAAAATGCATGAAAATGACAACCACAAACGTCTCAAATCATGAATGCAGTAAGATATTATGATACCACATGAAATTCTAAGAAAGTTTCATATATGGCATGTCCAAAACGGAGCTACAGTTCAACCACAACAACCAACACAAGTTTTATTACAAATCTGCCCAAAACAGCAAGATGGCATTTTGCACACATGAAAACAACAAGCTAAAAGATTCTAAAATGCACAAACTAAGCATTGAGCAGTAGCATATAACACACACTTCATATCATCTTAGTATATCATACTCAAAAGAGGCATGGATCACATGGTGGGAAGCTCACAACATGGCTAATTGAAAAAGTTTCACACTTAGTGAAAATAGCAGTTTTTGAGAGTGCAGTTTTTATCACGAAGGCATATTGACAGCAGTAAAACTATATGCTAAAGGGAATATTATGGCATGAAATTTAACCGCATACTAAAGGACATTACCAACTACAAATAACTCCATTACACCTACTCCGGAGGGGTTTTAGATCACTAGCAAAACACATGGCAAGACAGCAATAAAATGTTACAGATCCCAGACTTAGAAATATTTTAGCATCTCAAAACAGCACATTTTTATAGCATGTTGGCACCAAGAAATTAACACCTAGACATGCATTATCATGTCAAATAAAATGACCAGGGGCTAGGGCACATGTCAAGGGGCAAATCTCATGTTCAAAATTATTTCATATCGCGCATGGATTTAATCACACGAAAATGACAAATGGGCAGCACAGCAAAAATGGCATGCACACAAATTTACTCCAATTACAAAACTAAATGTAGAGTTAAATTCTTTGGATTTTTCTACCCCGAAAACATATACAATATGTGTAGGTTCATGTAGGGAAATATGTCACATCTAATTATGCAAGTTTATGGCCAAAACCGATTTAACAAGTTATTTATGCAAAATGAATACAAATAGTAAGTTAATCATTTTTAAACATTTATAAAAGTGGGATCTAATTAATCTACATAAATTTCTACACATTTTTCATGTATAAAACATTTTGATACAGTGCACGATTAATTAGTTATGTGCATTTAAAAAACATGCATTTTCCTGCAATTCTATAAATCCTCGAATAATAGAGAAATTCAAGGGACAGAAAAAAAAGATGCAATGGGTCGAATCTACAACAGGCCTAAAATAGAGGCATGGGCGACAGGTAGCTATATGACGCCTGCACGTCGGATAGGAGAGGCTGGCAGTGCTCACAATGGGCCTGGCCCTAGCAGTGAGGATGCCGAGCAGGCCGGCTGGAGGCAGGTCTTCGGCTAGGCCTTGCTGTAGTCGGTCGGCCCACCCGCTCTAGAGCTGCTCGGTCTGGCGGTCAACGCCTCGCGCGTGAGAGCTCGTCCCGCACAGGGGAGATGAACGAGCGGCAACGGCAATAGGCAAGCTGCCCCGGCGCTAGGAGAGGACAAGGCGACGAGGAATGGCTAGATCAGGTCAGGATCCTCCTGATCCAGTCGGCATTGGTGAAGCTTGAAGCTGGTGGCGGCCATGGCGAGGCAAGGCCCGAGGCGATGGGGCTCGATGCGGCGGCGACCTCTGGCACGGGGCTCCTAGCGATGAAGGGGCACAGCGGCGAGGTCCTTGGCGGGGTCTCAGAGGCGGGAACGCGGGGCTGACGGGCGGCGCGGCGCCATGGGACACGGGGGCGAGTAGGCGCAGGCTCTGTATCAGGAGGTCCTCTCCCGATCTAGAGCGAGGGCGGCGAATGGGCTTCGCGGTGGGCTCGGATCGAGCCTGGCAGGCCCGGCGCGAGGAGGGAGACAGGAGGTGCTAGGTTGGCGGCTAGTTGTTGGCTCGGCGCGGAAAATGAGGAGGGATTAGGGTTAGGTCCAAAATAGGAAGGGGAGGAGTGTTTAAATACGAAACAGGGGCTAGGTTAGGGGGTTTTGCTCCGTTTTAGGACCGTTCTAGAGCTGCTCGGTCTGGCGGTTAACGCCTCACGCGGGCGAGCTCGTCCTGCACAGGGGAGATGAACGAGCGGTGATTGCAATAGGCGAGATGCCCCGGCGCTAGGAGAGGACAAGGCGACGAGGAATGGCTAGATCAGGTCAGGATCCTCCTGATCCAGTCGGCGTTGGCGAAGCTTGAAGCTGGTGGCGGCCATGGCGAGGCAAGGCCCGAGGCGACGGGGCTCGATGCGGCGGCGACCTCTGGCATGGGGCTCCTGGCGACGAAGGGGCACAGCAGCGAAGTCCCTGGCAGGGTCTCAGAGGCGGGAACGCAGGGCTGACGGGCGGCGCAGCTCCATGGGACACGAGGGCGAGTAGGCGCGGGCTCTGGATCGGGAGGTCCTCTCCCGATCTAGAGCGAGGGCGGCAGATGGGCTTCGCGGCGGGCTCGGATCGAGCCTGGCGGGCCCGGCGCGAGGAGGGAGACAGGAGGCGCTAGTTTGGTGGCTAGCTGTTGGCTCGACGCGGAAAATGAGGAGGGATTAGGGTTAGGTCCAAAATAGGAAGGGGAGGAGTGTTTAAATAGGAGACAGGGGCTAGGTTAGGGGGTTTTGCTCCGTTTTAGGACCGTGTGATCTCAATCGGATGGTCCGGAAGCGGAGGAGGGCTAGCAGGGCTAAGTGGGCTGTGTACAGGTGGTTGGGGCTGAGATGAGAGGGAGATCGTGGCCCGTGACAAGATTTGAAACACCAAAAAACGTCCGCTAATTTGACCGATGACCGCACTGCTACGGTTGACCGTTGGGGTATCAAACGACCTCTGATTGCGATGAAATTTGGCAGGCGGTCTTCTGACAATAAAACAAGACCACACGCCAACTATCAACCCAATCCGAAATATTTAAACTCACTTTGAAAACAATATTTTTATCGATGCCGCGGGTGCGTGTGTGTGTGGTTGGTCTTGAAATGGTCAGCGACACGAACGGAGAGAACCGGCAACTACGAACGGATGCAAGATTTCAAAAATGAGTGACGATGATATGCAGATGATGCAAATGATGCAATGATGAATGCGACAACCAAACGATTCACACGACAAGAATGGAAATAAAAGGGGAATCTTCCGGGGCGTCGGTACCGAGTTGTTACACATATGCACCTAGTACGTGTTATGATCCGTCAACTCCATAGTGACAATATTTGGGATACTTCGTGATGCTGACCGTAGTTTGAGGAGTTCCTGTATTCACCATGTGTTAATGCTTTGCCCCGGTTCTCTATTAAAAGGAGGCCTTAATATCCCTTAGTTTCCTTATGGACCCCGCTGCCACAAGAGGGTAGGACAAAAGATGTCACGCAAGTTCTTTTCCATAAGCACGTATGACTATTTACGGAATACATGCCTATATAACATTGATGAACTAGTGCTAGTTCTGTATCGCCCTAGGTTATGACTGTCACATGATGAATATAATCCAAGGAGTTACCGATCCAGTGCCTACGACCTTTCCATTCATTGTTCTTGCTAAGTTACTACCGCTGCTGTTGTTGTTCTAACTGCTACAAAACCAATGGTACTACTATTACTATTGCTACAACTATCAAATCTATCATATTACTGTGCTATTGATCACTTTGGTGCAGATATTTATCTCCGGGTGTGGTCGAATTGAAAACTCAACTGCTAATACTCTCAAGTATTCTTTGGCTCCCCTTGTGTCGAATCTATAAATTTGGGTTGAATACTCCACCCTCGAAAACTATTGCGATCCCCTATACTTGTGGGTTATCAAGACCTTTTTCTAGCGTCATTGCTGGGGAGCATAGCAATATTTGTTGAGTCACTTGGGGTTTATATCAATTTATCACTATGAAGAATCTAAAGGATACTAAGACCAAGTTTTTTCCCTCTACTATGAGGGGAGGTAAGGAACTGCCACCTAGCTGTGCACTTGATTCACTTTCTGTTATGAGTAAGTTTGCAATACCACCACATGCTATTAATCCTGATATTGATGATGCTACTTCTGCTATGAATGATGCTTATGATGATACTAGTACCATACTTGATGATACTATGCCACTAGGTGAATTTCTTGATGAACAAATTGCTAGAGCTAGAGAGAATGAAATCATTGAAACTGCTAAAATTGATGAGAACTGTGAAATTGATGATTATGAAACACCTAATAGGCCTAGATCTCCTCGATTTGAAATGCCTAACATATCTGAAGGTGATGCTTTGGATGAAGAAATATCTAGAGAGATTCTTGCTTGTAAGGATAGGGATGATGTTAAGAAACTACTATGCAAGTATAAGGAAAATACTTTGAATGCTAGAATCAAATGTGATACTAAGTTTGCTACTTCACCTATCTGTGTTACCGATAAGGATTATGAATTCTCTATCAACCCAGAGTTAATTACTTTGGTTGAATCTGATCCTTTCCATGGCTATGAAACTGAAAGTGTAGTGGCACACCTTACTAAGTTGAATGATATAGCTAGTCTCATAGCTCATGATGAGAAGATTCGCTACTATTATATCCTTAAATTTTTTCCATTCTCATTAAAGGGTGATGCTAAGACATGGTACAATACTCTTGCTCCTAGTTGTGTGCATAGTCCCCAAGATATGATCTACTACTTCTCTGAAAAATATTTTCCTACTCACAAGAAACAAGCTGCCTTACAGGAAATATTTAACTTTGTGCAAATTGAAGAAGAGAGTCTCCCACAAGCTTGGGGAGACTTCTCCAATTACTTAATGCTTTGCCTGATCATCCTCTCAAGAAAATGAAATACTTGATATCTTTTATAATGTACTAACCGATGCTTCTAGGGACTTCCCGGATAGTTATGTTGGTTGTGTTTTTAGTGAACGAACTATTGAACAAGCTGAGGATTATTGAATGATATGTTGGAGAACTATGATGATTGGACTCTTCCTGAACCACCACCTAAACCCACTCCAAAGAAGAGAGGTATCCTATTTCTCGGTCCTTAAGATATGCAACAGGCAAAGAAATCTATGAAGGAAAAAGGTATTAAAGTTGAGGATGTCAAGAACTTGCCACCTATTGAAGAAATACATGGCCTTGACACACCACCACCTCCACAAGTGTTAGAGGTAAATTCTTTATTAAAGTTTGATGGAGGTGATATCCCTTACAATAAAAATCCTAGTCAATGCTTATATGAGATGAAAAAAAGCACTTCAATGCAAACGTTCTGAAACACTTGAAATATAATTCTGATATGATTGTTCTCTTAAGTGACTTGTTATTAGAATCAATAATGATGTTAGAGGTGCAGGAAAGCATGCCTCTATCGTTCAAACTCAGTTAGAGCAAGTTGCTAAGTCTCAAAAAGAATTGCTAGATGAAATGAATAATAATATGCATGATTTTGCTGCTAGAGTAGTAACTAGAGGAGGTAGGATGACCCAAGAACCACTCTATCCTGAGGGTCATCCTAAAATAATTGAACAAGATTCTCAGAAAATTAATAGGGATGCACCTAGTCCTTCCAAGAAGAAGAAGAAAAAGGAAAATGATTGGACTTTGCATACCTCTAGTGAACCTGAGACACAAAAATCTCCTAATAGTAATGATGTGTCTATTTCTGATGCTGAAACTCAGTCTGGTAGTGAACACTCATCTAGTGATAATGAAAATGATAATGATATTGTTCAGGATGATGTTCAGCCTAGTAATGTAGAACCAGATAATGATGTAGAAATAGAACTTGTTGTTGATCTTGATAACCCACAACCTAAAAATAAACATTATGATAAAAAGACTTTGTGGCTAGGAAACATGGTAAAGAAAGAGAGCCATGGGTTCAGAAACCCATGCCATTCCCACCAAAGACATCTAAGAAAAAAAGATGATGAAGAATTTGAGAGCTTTGTTGAAATGATTAGGCCAGTCTTTTTGCGTACCCGCTTAACTGATATTTTGAAGATGGCCCCTTATGCTAAGTATATGAAAGACATCATCACTAATAAAAGAAAGATACCAAAAGCTGAAATATCCACCATGCTTGCTAATTATTCCTTTTAGGATGGAGTACCTAAAAAACTTGGAGATCCAGGAATACCAACTATACCTTACTCCATTAAGTGAAATTATGTCAAAACTGCTTTGTGTGATTTGGGAGCCCATATTAGTGTTATGACTTTCTTCTTATATAAAAGACTTGATTTGAATAAACTCACACCTACTGATATATCATTGCAAATACCTGATAAATCAACGGCTATAACTATTGGTATTTGTGAGGATGTGCCCGTTTTTGTTGCAAATGTTACTATCTTAGCGGACTTTGTTATTCTTGAGATGCCCGAGGACGACAGCATGTCGATTATCCTTGGTAGACCGTTTTTGAATACTGCAGGGGTTGTTATTGATTGCAACAAAAGCGAAGTCACTTTTCATATCAATGGTAATGAGCATACGATGCACTTTCTGAAGAAGCAATTCCAAGTGAATGGTGTTAATGCTATTCAAAATTCTCTGACACTCACTATTGGAAGGTTTCAATTAACTCTACCTACTGTCAAAAAGAAATATGATATTATTATGGTTGGGGATATGTGTATCCCCATTGAGGTAACCTAGTGTTTTACGGAAGTTCTTCGGTTTCATGCTAATCAGAAGTGGTTGTTAATAAGACTTGATCAACCTTATTAAAATCGTTTTCGGGAGGTGTCAAGTTGATGAATTTAGTAGACGAAACTCTCTTTGTATCCACTTTTACTTTTCTGTTTTACTTAGTAGAATAATATAAAATGCCATGTTTATCCTATTTTCTGTTTTCTCTGTGCAATAAAAAAATGACCCAGAAATAAAAATTCTCAGAATGCTTGAAAATTTAACACGATTTTTTTGATTATTTAAGAATTTCTGGTACAAATAACACCTGAGGGGGTGCCCCTGGTGCCCACAAGACACCAGGGTGCGCCAGCACCCCTTGTCCGCGTCCTAATGGGTTGTGGCCCCCACGTTGGTCCCCTCACTTATCTGTTTAGCCCACATTGTCACCTACCTCCTGGAAAAAATCACCACAGCCAACATTTGCGTGTTCTTGCTCTTAAACCCCCGGATTTCGATCTCTTTGCTCGAAGCTCCGTTTCCGAAACTGTTTGAAGGGATTGCTTCTTGGTATGTGACTCCTCCATTGCTCCAATTAGTTTTTGTTTTAGGGTTATTTTTAGAGTAATTAGCTACTCTTCGTGCTGTTGTAGATGAGCCTTCATGTTGAATTCTTAGAGTTCTAAGTAGTTTGAATGCTCAATATGGCGTCTATGCATGCTTGGGAGTAGTTGCTAACAAACTTACAAAGTTTTGTTGACAAAGTTTTTGTGGACTAAATTTTTTTAGAAATTTTATAGGAGTAAATGCAAATCTTTAGTAAGTTTTCCTCCAAGAAAAATGCCAAGGGAGTCATTGGGAAATCATCGGACAGTGACATTCGTATTCCAAGAAAGGTGGTGGAGCGGCCGTGTGAATGGCCACATGATCCCTTAATGGAGGAGGTCGGGTTCCATGAAGAGTTTGCTCAGTTTGTCGCAAATGCTGGATTAGCCGAGTTCCTCGCAGCTAAGTGTGACCAATATCACATCCTTATGAATTCTTTTGTGCAAATCTTTAATTATCTAGGGAGAAACAATCCTGCTGAAGTCGAATTTAATCTTTATGCTGAAACTCATAGAATGTCGCTAACCGACTTCTATAATATATGCTTTATTCCTTGTGATGGGGATTTGACGCAACCTAGGCCATCTAAATTTGAGGATTTTCTCCTCGTGTTAACCGTGGGTGAGGATAGAGGCGTGTCGAGCGCTACTGCTATTAGTCAACAGTTTCCCTTAGTGCATTATTTCGCTTTGGTCATCACTAAGTGTTTAACTGCTAGGGAGAAGATCGACGCACTCAGTGCTCCTAACCTTGCTATTTCAAGTCGTGCACTTTATGACGATCACACCTTTCGCATGGGACCTATTATTGCTCAATGCTTACATCTTGACAAAACCAAGGGAAAGATACATGGTGGTATTTATGCTACTCGTTTGGTGGACCACTTTAGAATCCCATTTCGCACCCATGATTATCTTTTACCCCGAGTTTACCTTGATCATAGGATATTGCAGGCTCACCAATTCCTTGACGTAACTTAGTCTCCCCATGATATTAATTATAACTTAGTATTTAGTTAGGAGACACGTGGTGTTATTCCGTTGCCTACACCTACTTTGCTTGATCCTATTGCCAGGAACGGATACAGGATTATGCCAGATGACATTATAGCTTACCGGAACAACCTAGCAGCTGCTGAGGAGGAGCCCCATGGGTGGGATGCTCAGGTGCCGCCTCCGCTTCAATACGACTTGGGACTGGACGGCTACTACAGATGGTGATTACCAAGCTAGGCCAAAAGCCTAAGCTTGGGGGAGTACGTATTCCCACCGAGATTACATTCATGTTCACACATTTCATTCCAATTGTCGGTGTTCACACTTTTTCATTGTATTATCCATGCTTGATTTGTTTTCTCGCTTTCTTCTTGTGTGTTTGAAAAACTTTGAGAAAACCAAAAAATATTTCCTACTTCTTTTTAGCTTTTCTTTCTATCTTAGTTTAATTGTAGCATCAAAAGAAAACCCAAAAAGATTTCTCGCTTCTTCTTTTACTTGTTGGGAGCTTTCCTATGTAAATAATTTTTCTCGTGCGGCTGGTGAAGGCGGCAACCCTCGGCGCATGTTAAGGGCCTAGCCAGCGATGGGACCCGCCAACGGAGAGGTTGTATGACGCGGTGTTCTGAGGCCCGCCGGCGCTGCTCGTGCCACACGGGCAGCTCGCTGCTCGGCCCGGGCCCATCATCCTTTTGCCATGAGCGCGACGAGCGGAGGCGGGGTGAGACTCAGGGTAGGCTTAGACACACCACCTACCCAGCGCGCCAAATGTCGGATTTCGGGCTCCGAAAACCCTTAAGGTTCAAACATAGGGGTGTGTGCCAAGGTTCCCTGTGGCCTCACCCTACCTAGCTCGCTACTCGATGGTTACTATGGCAAACTCGCTCGATGACGAGGAATAGGATGAACACGGCAGTTTACCCAGGTTCGGGCCGCTGTGAAGCGTAATACCCTACTCCTGCTCTGGTGGATTGCCTCTCGTGGAGGTTTGGATGGATGAACTAGTACAGTTGGCTTGAGCCTTGCGAGGGCGCTCAAGATGTGTTCTTGGCTCTCAGTCTTGTGGTGGTGCATCGAGTGGCTAAGTGTTGGATCAGATCTCGTGTACGATCTGGCCTAGCTTCTATATATAGCGGTGGACCGGGTCCTCTTCCCTTATCACAATGGCGGAATGGGATCCCACAATGGCCAATTTCTAAGGGGGACAGGGGTACATCTGTGCCCTGTCGAAAGGCGGTCTTTGCCTACCAAGTAGTTGTTGGTGATGCAGTGGTGGGCTCGGCAACGACATTTGTCCTGGGGGGCTCGTGGTCGTGGCCTTGTTGCACCGTAAAGGAAACCTTTGGGCGGCACTTTGGGAACCCACGTACGTCCTTGCTCCCTTTGCACCAAAGAGGAAACTGTGCCGCCTGGCACGCTGGCGCCCGCCTGTCCTTCCTTGCGTCACCTTTGACTCTTGAGGTCGGGCTCTACATAGAGATCTCCGCCACTCAAGAGGGGGCCTAAGGAGGCCCGCCCTTGCTGGTCTTGATGTCGTCCTTCCTCGCGAGTCCTGGGTCCCCGTGAGGGCCTTGTCTTGAATAGTGTCATGCCAGGCCATACCTAGCTGATGAAATGGGCCATGTCCTGGGTCGTAGGCAGGTAGGGCTGGGTACCCCCGTTCCCAGAACGCTGACAGTAGCCCCCAGGCCGAAGGCGCGCTCGAGCTGGCTTTTGGGCAAAGCTTCAAGGATGGCCCAGAGCATGCCGGATCCTGAGGGGCCCTAGCCCGCCTTTCTCTGCGCCAGCTCAGCTACCATATGGTCTATTAAATTGCTTGATGCACACCACCAAGTCGCCCTAGCCCTTCGTCGATCATGTTGTCTATCTCCCCTCTTCTACAATCCTCGACCATTCTACTAAATCTCCACGCACGCCGCCCGGCCCCCTTCGCCATGGTTCCCAAGAAGGAAGAGGGCGAGGGGCCGAGGGCGCCGGCCGGCGCATCCAAACCCCTACCCACGTTGGGCCGGTCTTTGGTGGTGAACCTGGAGAGGTTGGAGAAGGTTCAGCTGGTGGTCGTCATCGGCTCCAATGAATGAGGGGCGACTAGAATCTAGTCGGGCTCATTGGCCCAGGGCAAGCTTGCGGCTTCCGCCGTTCCTCTCCATATCCATGCCCTCCTCTCAGCCTTTCTGCCGCCATTCTCGGACTTCCTCTCAGTCGTGCTGTCACACTATCAGATCCACATGCTCTCTTGTCCTCGGGGGAACTCGGCTCTCTTGTCCTCCTCTCGGCCTTCGCGTTTCCGTGCGAGGCCTTTGTGGGCATCGTTCCCTTCGTGGCCCTACTGCGCCACTTCTTCTCCCTCGAGTCGACCTCGGGGGAACAATCCTCTGGGGGTGTGTCCTTGAGAGCAGCCGATGCACTGACAGGAGGGGCCCTTGATGCGCAGCTCTCTCTAGAGGCTGAAGGGTTCAGGCAGTAGTGGGTGTATGTCGATGCAGCCGGGGCCGGCCCCTGTTCTAACTCCCGCTGTCCCCAGCGGTGCCGCGCCACGGGTAGAAGCATGAGGAGGTCACCGACCCGCGGTGCGTCGCGTTCTAGCCAGGCTGGCGAGGCTAAAGGGTGCGGGTGTGACGATGGCGATGGTGATGCGGGAGTTCGTGCGTCGACGAATCGCTCCCCTGTAGCGTCATTCACGTCCAATTTGGGCCTTCAGGGGGCCCCGCGATCCCATGAGAATCCAAGCCTTGTCTCTTTCCCCTAACGTGCTATGCGAATTGCTCCGCCGCCTGACCGGGGGAGCCCGATGAGCTTCCTCAGGGCGGCCTCCCCTTGTATAACTACAATGGCCGAGAAACCCTGGCCCTGAAGATGTCGCGTTTTGACGAGGGGGGGATCCTTCCTCCTGAGAGCGCTGCTCCTCCCGAGGCCGAGATCGGGCGCCCTTCACCGGATGCTCCTCCAGTTCCTGCCTTGGGCCAACCCAGAGTCGGAGGTGTCTCCTTGCTGACTATAGGGGTCGCCGCCCCCGTTCTCGAGCGCGTGGCACCGATCGTCGGCTCATCGTCTCCTTGCCGCCACTCTGGACGGAAGAGGAAGGCACCAAACGGCGGTCGCTCATTGTCACCCCTGGGCGCCGTCGACGAAAGAAGCAGGTCGCCCTAGACAAGTAAGTGTCAGCATCACCTCGTCCCCTCCTTCTATTTTCTTGTTCTGATCTTGAGTCTTGCAGGCTCCCCCATGATGAAGGAGGAGCTGAGCTGGCGTCATCCGCTTTCATGGTTGCCGAGCTTCCCACGGACTCGCCCTCTGTTGGCAGCGGAACACTGGTCGCCACCCCGCTCATGACCGTGCTCGCTTGTCCATCAGGGGGGCCCAAGCGCAAGCCCCCTGCGATCTTCTTCGCCCGCGGTCTTTGACTTCCCCGGATGGGGTGGCGTCCGCCGCTGGTGCCCTTCCTTCGAGATATGCCGCGGGCCGTCCCTGGATCCCCTCTGCTTGGTGCTACAGGGCTTCAGGAGGTGCGATGTCCTTCTCGGGTGGTTGCGGAGGGGCCCCCATCCCCAAGGGAAGCGTCTGGGCTGGGCGGCAGCTCGCACACCACCCTTGTCCCTCCTGAAGGAGGTGAGGAGCCTGACTGGGCACTCGGGCTCTCGAGTGACCGGAGCGCCATGTGGTGGGGTTTGCTTGAAACTGCAGCGAAGGCGTTGGAACGCGTGGGCATGGAGCTCACTTGTAGTGACGCCCACTTGGGGAGGGAGCATCAACACCTTGTGCAGGAATGGCGCCGCCTTGAGGTTGCGGTGAACCTCGGGCGCCTGTAGAATGAGCTGCCCATTCCAAAGCTAGGGAGTCCCTTGCGATGGCGATGGAGGCCCGCGAGCACACCCTGGCCGAAGCTCAGGAAGCCGACTGCCGGCACAGGGCCTCGGAGGAACATTGTCATGGGAACGAACACCTATGGGACCGCAGGGGCCCCTTTTGGTTCGACGAGGGGGCAAGATGGCACAAATAGCCAGTCTGATGAGCTACACACAGGGAGTTTTTACCTAGGTTCGGGCCACACGGATCCGTAAAACCCTACTCCTGCTTGGTTGTATTGATCTTGTTCTACAGTTCGATCTACAGGAGCGCCATGGACGGCTACTACATGAGCTTGGCGATTGTTTAATTGCCTAACTGTCCGAACGCCCAAAAGTCAAAGGGTCCAAAATTCCTTTTCTGTAATGCCCTGAGCTTCCGTTTATACTTAAGGGAATCCCAACAGTGGTGTATAGTGTGCACACGGGACGCGCAGTGCTGCTACAGTGATATCATACCTAACCCTGACGGAGTAGGACAAGAGCATTAAATGCACCGTCAGCGGCCTCATGTAGGGCCGTCCCATCGGCACCGCTTAGCCCCCTCTAACATCGACGCCGCGACATGCGTCCAGGTGGATCGACACCTGTCATTTGCGCTGGCAGTGCTTGTCGGGGCCTTGCCTTGTGGGGATCTTGTCTTTCCGGGGGCCTTGTCTTGCCAGGGGCCTGGAGGCTCTACGGTCCTCCCGGCAAGGCCTTGCCAGCAGTCTTGAGTCTTCTCTGCTGGTGCTTGGTAAGTCTTCGCTGGGCCCTATCGCCGGGGCGGCTACTACTTCCCGTGCACGAGTAAAGGGGCACTAGATGGCCCAAAAACTCTAGTGGAGCGACAGGAGCCCCCGGGCCTAGGCCATACACGTCGCGAGGCGTTGTTGGGCTAGGCCCAAACAGTGCACGCGCACGCATGGCAGGGCCCTGCAATAGTGATCATTGAGCTCGCTGCGCTTCCCCACGATGCCCATTGAATGCGGGTAGTGAGATACGTGTGCGGCGCGCCCGTCGAGTTTTTTAATTACCGCATCAGATCTTTTCCGCTACCCGTGCTGCATGCATAGCAGGGGGATAGCAACGGGCGCCCGTGATTTAAAGTCTCTGGGGAAAGGCAATAACTGCGGCGCCATGGATTGGGGCGACGGGGCGGTTGCTGTTCACCCCGTGATCGAGGGTGCCGCTATTGGAGGAGGTGGGCGGCGTCCTTTGGAGTGGGGGAGAACCTGCCCCCCACGCTTCCTCCTATAAATTGGGGATGGCGGGGGCGGAGCTCATCCATCCTTCTTCCGCCTTTTGAGTGCAAGACTCCGCAGTCCGCCTCCTCCCTCGTCTTCTCGATCTTCAGGTAGCGCTCGCCCTTCGCCATGACCAGGGGACGAGGGCGACCACCTTCTTCTGATGCGAGGAGGAGCTCTCGTCAGGATCATGTCGCCGCTTCAGCCGCGGAGGCGGCAGGAGGCTCGAGTTCACGTGGAGGAGGAGGCGCGAGGGGCCGCAGCCATTGTGGAGGTCGAGGTGGAGGGAGGCGGAGCGCTGCTCTACCCCCTTCTCCGACGCCAAGCATCTCCAACGAAGAGGCCCACGCTGAGCGGACGGCGCTGGACTTCGTCCTCGAGCTGGGCGGTCCCCACCGGTGACACCTGCGTCTCCTAGGCCCCTTCGCCAGGGCGATGGAGAACAACCGGCCGTCTTTCCTGTGGCTGCGGGTGGCAGGGTGCTGCAATGGTGCGACGCGGGTGGATGTTGATTACCCAGTGCGCCACATCATGTTCCTCAGGAGCGGTTGGAAGACCTTCACTCGTGCCCACAACGTCCAGCTGGGGCACGTTCTTCGTTTTAAAATGACGGAGGCCGATATGCTCTCCATCAAGATTTATGGAAGCTCCGGCATCCACCTCAGCTGCTGCAAAGAGAGCGCGAGCAGTGCCGAAAGCCTGTCCTCCGGAAAGAGTGACGGGGAGGACAGCGGTGAAGACAGTGGTGATGAGTCCGGTCCTCGGGCGGTCAAGTCGGAGCTCGAAGATTCGAGCTCGGACTGACCGTCGGCTGCACCATCGTCGCCAGCTTCACGCCTCTCCCCCTCCCGGCAAGATGTCCTTGTTGGGTGCTTCAGTCTCGGGCTGCCTCATATTCCAGCTCCAGCAGGCCCACGAACTTCAGCTTCAGGGGTCCATACTCCTTTCTGCCCGCTCCGACCTTCTCCTCCGCACAATGCTGGTCCAGGAGGGACCAGCTCTTGCCTGCCCATATGGCAGCCCTGCTCGTCCACGTAGTGCTGGTCCAGAGGGGTCAGGTCGGGCTTCTACTGGGGGCCTCTCGCCATCTTTTTCTTCTTGTATCCTGCCTCTCCTTTCCATCTTTTTCTTCTTGTAATCTCCCCTAGGGGAGAAAGTCAAATAAAGATGTACTTAGAAAAAAAATGGTATCTTATGTAGATTTCATCCCATTTTGAATGAGTGAATGTGTTTTATCTTCCTTGTTAGACTCATTCTGTATATGGAAGTTTCCCTACGTCCTTTCTGGAAAAATCTTGCCGGCACTTGTAGTCCTATCGCAAGCGCTCTGAGGAACAGGTTCTTAGCAGCCAGCTGGCGGTGCCACTACCGGCAAGGCACCTTGGCACCCTTGGCGCGGTCGTTCAGGGCGTCGGCCTTACACGAAATAGGATAAGGGCGTGAGCGCTGTCACTTGGATCGTTGAGAGGACTCAAAACAAAACAAGGAGCGCGAGACAAGCCACTTAAGCCATTGAGCGGTCCCGAACGCAGTGAGGGCGCATTCAATCATGGCAAGGTTCCCATGCGTGCAGGTTTTCCATACAGAAGTCGAAACCACTCAAGGAAAATAAGTTTATGGCAAAGTTCCACAAGGGGTTTTCGCAACTTATCTTTTTGTTGCCTTTCTCCTTTCGGCAAGTTATTTTGGAACGTCGCTCTCAAGGGTATCCGTACCATCATTCCCCCCCCCCCCTCGGCAAAGCTGCACTCGAGGGATCCTTCTGCCCTTTCGACAAAGAAAGAAGAGAAAATATGGATATGGAACCTTGGTGATTCGTTAGTTCTTGCTGGAATTAAGCATAATGCAACTCTCAAGAAAAACATGCACATAAGTAAACATGATAGCCGAATAGGATTGCAGAACACTTATCTTTATTTATCTACGCACACGATCTGAGCCTGGCTTTGTACCAAGGATTACATTCTTTAGCGGCAAGACTTGTACAAAAGGTGGTTGTCGGACGCCGTCCCGGCAACCGTGCCTCATGGGTAGAACTTTCGAAGATGTTTGATATTCTAGGAGTTGCTTATGGAAAGCCATCCTCGGTCTCCAGGCGGACTGCGCCGGGCCTAGTGACTAGTACTACCCGATAAGGGCCTTCCCACTTCGGCATCAACTTGTTGGGATTCTTGGCGTACCGAACTCGCCGAAGAACAAGGTCACCTTCCTCAAGACTTCTAGCATTGACCTTACGGCTATGGTAGTGGTGCAAGGCTTGCTGGTAGCATGCAGCTCTCACAACAACCGGAAGACGGCTTCCTCAAGGAGCATCGCATCGTCTTGCCGTGACTGCTCTTGCTCGAGCTCATCATAAGCGAGAACTCGAGGTGACCCATATATGAGTTCCATGGGGAGCACTACCTCCGCCCCATAGACAAGGGAGAAGGGTGTCTGGCTGGTAGCTAGATTTGGTGTTGTCCTGATTGACCAAAGAACCACTGGCCACTCATCAATCCAGTTTCTTCCGCACTTGTGCAGCCTATCAAAAGTTCTTCTCTTGAGACCTCCCAGCACTTCAGTATTTTCCCTCTCTACTTGGCTGTTGCTCCTCGGGTGGGAAACGGAAGCAAAACAGATTTTTCTTCCAAGGTCTTGGACATATTGCATGAAGGTGAGGCTCGTGAACTGTGTGCCATTGTCGATGATGATCCTGTTGGGAACACCAAATCGGCAAACTAGTCCCTTAAAGAATTTGATGGCTGGCTGTGATGTCACCTTCCTCACTACTTCCACTTCCGGCCACTTTGTGAACTTGTCGATTGCCACGTACAAGTACTCAAAGCCCCCGGCAGCACGGGGAAAGGGGCCCAAGATGTCGAGCCCCCAGACCAAAAATGGCCAGGAGAGAGGGATTGTTTGAACAGCTTGAGCTGATTGATGTAGTTTCTTCGAATGAAACTGGCATGCTTCACACTTTGTTACTAACGCAATTGCATCCTGGAGGGCAGTGGGCCAAAAGAAACCTTGTCGGAATACCTTTCCGGCTAGTTCTCTTGATCCTATGTGGAAGCCACATATACCTCCGTGTATCTCTGCCAACAGTTCCAGTCCATCCTCCTGAGAAATGCACTTGAGTTTCACGTTGTTCGATCTCTTTCTGTACAGGACGTTGTCTATGAACTGGTACATATGAGACCAGCGGGCTACTTTCTCTGCTTCCTCTTGTTCCTCGGGGAGTTCTCTTGTCTGAAGGTGTTGGACAAGATGGTGTGCCCATGCTGGAGCCTGGGGCTTCACAACAAGGACCAAAGGCATATCCTCTGTCGAGGGAGCATTTGCCTCGATGACAAGGGCCTAAGGGCCTGCCGGAGTCTTCTGCGCCTCGGCAAGCCCGGCGGGAGCGCACGCTTCTATGGCAAGAGTTGATGGCCCTGTCGGAGCATAGCACTCACCGGCGAGCCCGCCGTTCTCTTGGGCAGTTTTCTTGCCGGCGACTTCAGGGAGCCCTGCCAGGAAATATTTGCCAGAACTTAACTTCCTTCTCTTCTATTGTCCAGTTGATAGTATCACGGAGGGTTGAGTTAGTTGGAGCACGAAAGTTCCTGGTTCCACATGTAACTTAAGGGCAACACATTTTGACATGCCATCGGCAACATTGTTCTTCGCACATGGAACGTGCTCCATTTGCAGGCCATTAAAACGTTCTTCCAACTTCCTCACTTCATATACATAAGGTTCCATCAACGAACTCTGGTAGTCTTTGTTTACTTGCCTGACGACAAATTGAGAATCACCCCTGACAATAAATTTCTTGATCCCAAGGTCTGTCGCGATCCTGAGACCGGCAAGCAGCCCTTCGTACTCAGTAGTGTTGTTCGTTGATCTCTCCCGAGGAAAGTGCATCTGGATCACATATCTGAGGTGCTCTCCAATGGGTGCGACAAGCAGCACTCCGGCACTAGCGCCTTGCAGCAAGAAAGCTCCATCAAAATACATTATCCACTCTCGATCAGTCTCCTTGCTGGGGAGAGTTGACTCTGGAATCTCTCCATCGGGCATCGGGGTCCATTACGCAATGAACTCCACCAAGGCCCTGCTCTAAATGGTCGAAGTGCTTTCAAACTTAATACCAAAGCTTGATTGTTCTAGAGTCCACTCCACAATCCTGTCGGTAGCTTCTGGGTTCCTCAATATCCGCTGCAGCTGGAAGCGGGTGACAACGGTGATCTCATGTGCTTGGAAGTAATGGCGCAGCTTCCTCTAGGCCATAAGAAGGCCGAAGTGCAACTTTTGCATGCCAGAATACCTTGATCTAGCCCCCTGCAACAAGGAGTTGACAAAATAGACTGGTCGTTGTACCACTTTCTTCCTCTGAACTATCTCTTTCAACTATGCAGATCCTTTCTTGTCGGCACCATACCCTGCCAAAGGCTGTCCTGGCTCATTGTTTGGCGCCTTTGTCGTTGCCGCTGCTTTTTCGTCAACCTCTCTTTCAGCCACTAATGCAGCACTCACCACTTGATTCGTCGTTGTCAAGTATTGCAGCAATGTCTCTTGTGGTTTTGGCGTGACTAGGACTGGTGGATAAGAAAGGTACTTCTTCAAATCCTACAGCATTGCCTCCGCTTCTGGAATCCATTTCATTGGACCTGCCTTCTTCACGATTTTGAAAAAGGACAGGGCGCGCTTAGCAGACTTTGAGATGAACCTACTCAGAGCAGAAATACAACCGGCAAGGCGTCGCACGTCCTTGACTCATCTTGGTGCCTCAATCTACTCAGTTGCTTTGATCTTGTTGGGATTCGCTTTGATTCTGTGTTGAGACACAGAGAACCTGAGAAGCTTGCCCGATGGGATGCCAAACACACATTTCTCGGGATTGAGCTTCATGTTGATCTTGCACAGATTGGCGAACGTCTCTTCTAGGTCCACGGTGAGCGTGGCCTTGTCCTTGGTTTTGACCACTATGTCATCCATATAAGCCTCCATATTTCTATGCAGCTGGAGATCGAAACCTATCTGGACCGCTCTCGCAAAGGTAGAACCAGCGCTTTTCAACCCGAAAGGCATACGCAAAAAGCAATACATACCACATGGGTTGATAAACAGGGTCTTCTCTTCATCTTCCTTGGCCATAAAGATCTGATGATAACCGGAATAGGCATCAAGGAAAGACAACAAGTCGCAGCCGGTGATGGAGTCCACAATTTGGTCAATGCGCAGCATGGGAAAAGGATCTTTGGGGCAGGCCTTGTTGATGTCCGTGAAATCAAGGCATAGCCTCCAATTCCCATTCTCCTTGCGCACTACGACTGGATTGGCCAACCACGTAGGGTGGAATACTCCTCTCATCAGACCAGCTGCCTCTAACTTCTTGATATCTTTGGCAATAAACTGTTGCCGCTCCAAAGCTTGCTTCCGAACCTTCTACTTGACGGGCCGCGCGTGCAGACAGACGACAAGCTGGTGCTCAATCACCTTCCTGTGAACTCCAGGGATATCAGATGGTTGCTATGCAAACACACCAACATTCGCCCGCAGGAAGGCGACGAGCGTGCTTTCCTATTTGTCGTCAAGGGTGGAACTTATGGTGAAAGTTCCCCCGTGCCATCTTCCTTGGCGGACACCTTCTTGGTGTCTGGTGGAGCTGCCTTGGACTTCTTGCTCTTGCCTGTGGAGCTCTCTGGAACATCATCAACAGTAGCGCAACACTCTGAAGAGGTGCACTTGCCAGAATGTGTTCTAGTGGCCTTTCCGGTCTTCTTCCCCCCGTGGGGCTTCAGTGGCAGGAGCAAGTGCCTTGGCGGCACGTGCTATGGCTGCGCCCTGGTAGAGTTGGTCAACGCAGATAAGTGTGCTCTTCTTGTCAGAGTTGATGGTAATGACGCTCATCGGTCCAGGCATCTTCAGCACGTTGTAAGCGAAGTGAGTGGTCGCCATGAACTTGGCCAGTGTCGGACGCCCGAGAATGCCGTTGTACGGCAATGAGATCTCGGCAACTTCAAAGACGATCTTCTCCATTCTAAAGTTGATATCACTGCCGCACATCACCGGTAGCATGACCTTGCCTTTCGGCCGAGTCCTTCCCGAATTGACCCCTTGGAAAGCGCATATCGGCTCGAGATATTCGTCGGGAATCTGCAGCCTCCGAATGACGTCGGGCGATATCAGGTTCAGGCTCGCTCCGCTATCGACTAACATGTTCGTCACCTTGAGGTTCCGGATTGTTGGCGAGACCAACAACGGCAGGCACCTGACCGTGGTTACGCGATCAGGGTGATCCTCGGTGTCGAAGATGATAGGAGTGTTGGACCATTTTAGAGGTTTCTGTGCGCTGATAGAGGGCTCTGCCGCATTAATCTCTCGCGCCCACTGTTTAAGTTGGCGGTGAGAGGAATGCGATGAGGCTCCTCCTTCTATGCACATCGCCTCCGTAGCCTTCTGAAACTCATGCTCACTGGACTCGTCATCCTCTTCGACATCATCATCATCTCCCTCTTGCTTGTCGCGGCCGCGGGCGAGCCGATCCTTCTGTTGCTTGGGCTTGCCGCAGCGGCCTCCTCGGCCAATACGCTTCTTGTCGGACCACTCAGCACCATCCTGATCCTTCTCCTTGTCATGCCTTTCATATGCGGCCCTCTGTTTCTTGCCAAGCTGCTCAACTTGCCGGCAGTCTTGGAGGTCATGGCCCTTGGTGCGATGGATCTTGCAATACTGCTTGACAGAGTCTCCTTGCTTTCCGACAACTGCCAAAGCATGACAGGAGGTGCACCCAGCAACATCGTGCCCAGGTTCGTCGACCTTGTCTTTCTTGGCGGTGCCGGCGTTGTCGGATCCTTCGACGGCTAGCACGGTCTTGCCCTTGTGCTTCTTGTTCCGCCACTGGCCCTTCTTTGGTAGGGAAGTGGTGTCATCATCCTCAGAGTCAACCTCTGCATCGGCATTCTTTCCAGGGAGTCTCCTCCCTTCTTCAGCACGAGCCCATTTGTTTGCCAAAGCATAAAGCTCGGCGACGTCCCTGACTATGTTCATCGCCAGCTCTTCCCGCATCCTATGGTTGCGCACGTTCTGATGGAATGCGCTGATAATGGCGGTAGGGTGAACGACTGGGATGTTGTGGTGCACGCGGCTGAACCTCTGGATGTACTTGCAAAGAGTTTTGCCTTCCTTCTGGGGGATGATGTGTTGGTCGCTCTCCTGGCCAGGAGCTTGATGGCCCCCGGTGAAGGCGCCAACGAATTCGTGATACAGGTCCGCCCAGGAGGTGATGGATCTCTCTGGTAAGTGCATCAGCCATGACCTGGCGTTGGGCTTAAGCACCAACGGGAAGTAGTTAGCCAATATCTTGTCGTCGCGGCCCCCAGCAGCCTGCACCGCAATGGTGTAGATGCTCAGGAACTCTGATGGATGACTCTTGCTGTCGTACTTCTCCGGGACTTCTAGTTTGAACGTGCGGGTGTTGGGCCACTTGACTTGCTGCAGCTCGGGGGTAAATGCTGGACAGCCCACCTCGTAAGGTCGGCTGACAGGGTACCCCGACGCGGACTTGTCTATAGTGGGTCCCGCGTGCCTATCCGACTGGAGGCACGCTTCCCGTCGCCACTCGATCGCGGTTCGAGCGTCCTCCTTGCCATGTTCCCGAAGGACATGACATTGAACACGACATGTTCATGGGTCAGACGATGCCATTGAGTAACCGCCATGAGCGTTGGTCCGTCGGGTCAGCGACCGATGATGCTGTCACGGAGGAGAGTGCGTCGAGATCGCTCCGACCCCGGGCACCTCACCGTTGTCTTAAAATGGCCCTATGGGCCGAAGCTTGTCTGCGAGGCTGAGGAGGCTCTGAATGGTGGCTCTCCATTCATCGAGCTTCTCCGCAGTAGCAGGGTAGTTCAAGAGTAGCTGCGCTCGCGCCATTGCTTCCTCTACTGTGGAAGGCATCGAGCGGTGCAAGGAACTCGAGGTACTCTAACTCCTAATCGTGTTAGAAGGAGTACCTTCGCGGTCCCGCGCCGGCATGCCACTCTTGCTTGCATGCTGATCCCACGCATCTTGGGAATGATGCACGGGAGCTTTTCCGTGGGGACGCTGAGAACTACGGGCGCCCAGGTGCGGCTCTCCACACGCGTCCTGAGAAGGTCGCGGCGTATGCGCCAGCGTGGGTGCCCTAGAAGAGACTCTTCTGCCCTCGGAGTTCGCCGTACCACCTACAGGCGGTACTACTCCGTCCTGAAACCCAGGGGCGCGGGGGTTCTCACCGCTGCCATGAGCGTCTCTGTGGCGAGCATTGCCAATTGCTTGGTCTTGGTCACCGGAGCGCCGCGGAAGTTCGGAACCTCCGCCTCCTCCTCCTCCGCCCGCGTCTATGCCATCCCCGTCCACGGAGATATAGGAACGGCAGACGCGGATGGGCCAACTGCTGTCAAGCCCTTCTTCTTAGGGGCCATGGCGATGATGAAGCTGGGGCACACATCACCAGACGGGTTCGTAGAACCTCTCACAAGCCCCCTACCTGGCACGCCAAAGATGTCGTGGGAACGAACACCTATGGGACCGCAGGGGGCCCCTTTCGCTTCGGCGAGGGGGCGAGCTGGCACAAAGAGCCAGTCTGATGAGCTACACACGGGGAGTTTTTACCCAGGTTCAGGCCGCACGGATGCGTAAAACCCTACTCTTGCTTGGTTGTATTGATCCTGTTCTAGGGTTCGAGCTACAGGAGCGCCATGGACGGCTGCTATGTGAGCTTTCTTAGGTTGCGAGGCGCATTTCGAATTGTGGAGAAAATATTTCTGTCTCGTCCCCTGAACTTGGGACAAGACAATTTTGGAGGTCGATGGAGCCGAAGTGTGCCGTATAGCGGGGATGGGGTATCCGGTGGGCACTCCGGAGTAATCTGAAGAGTGGACTTCGAAATGGTTTGATGTTGAAGACGGCCCCCTGTTCGAGCCATCTCGGATAGATCTACCCGAATACTCCAACGCCACTTGAAGAAAAGATACAACTGGCATCTGAGGAGTCCATCCCAGGAGGAAAGGGTCGAAGTACAATGTGTGGCGGCTCAGGTGCGGATGCTTGTCCACCATCAACTGACCATGATCGATGTCATGGCCGCTGCCATCTCTAGGTGCGTGCAACCCCTCCAACAGAGGGTTCACCCCTTGTGGCGCTATAACGGGACAAGCGACACCGAAGACTAGGGCCTGCCAACCAGGCGGTGTTGGCCACCGCCCTTGCCGACCTGTACGAAGGGGAGCAAGAGGAATTTATTCGGTGGGCGACCAAGGAAGGATACTCAACCCACAATCCTATCGAATGGGTAAGCCCTTTTCCCTCTTCGAACATTGTTCTGAGTTTTCATTTTGTACTTCATTTGACCGAAGTCTTGCGTGAATAGGAATGGAGGAGCTTCATCGAGACAATCAACTGTCCGGCTCCTCAGCCTGAAAGCTACGCACACGGTGATGATCCTGGTTTCCATGAGGACCCGGATCTTCTAATTGATTTTGAAGATGGAGTCTATTATCAGGTTAGCCTCGACCAATCCCCGGTACCTATCATTGTTGATTACCCCGGGTCGTTCTCCATCCCTGCCACAGACAAGAAGAAGAAGAGCTCGTCCCGCAAGAGGCAAGGTACCAACAGCACCCCTAAAGCATACCTAAATAGTGCACACATCAAGGGGGAGCTTGTCTATATTTTGTAGATGTTCTGGTCTTGCTTATTATCTTATGATATCTATTTATGCAAATCCCTCGTTATCATCAATCCACCAAAAAGGGGGAGGTTTTAAGAGCATATTTTTACCCCGGTAGTTTTAGTGATTGATGACAAAGTATTTGCAGACTAATCATGTGCGTTAAGTCTTTTAGATAATTCATTTAGCACAAGACGATTCAAGCCCCATGGTAGTTTAGAGTAAAGACAGTTTCTGTCGTGCGTTTCTTTCTCAATGGAGTTGAGTCGTAGGAGAACCGTACTATCAAGAGGGGGTCCGCATCAGAAAGGTTTGGGTGATATCATCACGTACACGGTCTTATGCACTGTTGCTCTTTTCCCGCCTCAATGAAGCTATTCCTCCTTCCTCTATTCTGAATCAGAAGGTAGTAAGCGGTAGTACCGCTCGTGTGAGCGGTAGTACCGCTCTGGGGCAGTAGTACCGCCCTGTACTACCGGCTACCCTTTTGTTCCTATGTTTTAGGCAGAAGGGTTGAGCGGTAGTAGGGCGGTATTTGTGAGCGGTAGCATCGCCCTAGAGCGATAGTACCACCCGCTACTACCGACTACTCTTGTGTTCTCCAGAACCCCCTCGCTTACTTGGGCAGCAGTAAGGAGAGGTACTACCAATGTCTAGCGGTAGTACCGCTCCTATGAATGGTAGTACCGCTCCAGCAGTACTATCACTCCTTATGCCTTTGCTCTAGCTAACTGCCATGGCCACCCGAGCGGTAGTACCTCTCCCTTGAGCGGCAATATCGCTTGTGTGCGGGCTGAGTGGGGATAATGGTTGGAATTGTCTCCCCCCAATAAAAAGGAGGGCTTCTTCCCCAAGAAGGTCATCTCTTCCCTTCCAAAGCTCCATTGTTGCTCCAAAGATCCATTTTAGCTTGATCTCTCTCCCTAACCAACGAAAGTTGTTGTTGCTCTAGGGTTTGGTTGAGAGGGCTCCGATCTACACTTCCACCAAGATAAATTTAATTCCCCCCCCCATAATCCCTTGTGGATCTTGTTACTCTTGGGTGTTTGAGCACCCTAGACGGTTGAGGTCACCTCATATCCACAATCCATTGTGGTGAAGCTTCATGGTGTTGTTGGGAGCCTCCAATTAAGTTGTGGAGATTGCCACAACCTTGTTTGTAAAGGTTCGGTCATTGCCTTCAAGTGCACCACTAGTGGAATCGCGGCATCTCACATTGTGTGAGAGCGTGAGGAGAATACAGTGGCCTTAGTGGCATCTCGGGGAGCATTGTTCCTCCACACTGTTCTAATAGATACGTACTTCCCCTCAAAGGGAAGGAACTCCGATAGCACATCCTTGTCTCCATCGGTTCCACTTGTCGTTATCTCTTACCTTTACTTTGTGCAAGCTTACTAGTTTTGTTTTATATGCTTTCTTGTTAGCTTGTTGTTGTTGGCATCATATAGGTTGCTCACCTAGTTGCATATCTAGACAACCTATTTGTTGCTAAACCTAATTTGATAATAAAAACTTAAAAAAGTGGTAATTGCCTATTCACCCCCCCCCCTCTAGTCAACCATATCGATCCTTTCAGCCTTGAGCAGCAAATTTAGGTATGAGCTACAAGTATATTTCTAGGATCTACATACCAATTACAAGGGATGCACTCCTTGTTTTAATCCTTTATTGGTAAACAATATTAAACAAAACATGAACTTGCAATGTCCAACTGGACTTTGTGAAAGCATTAACAAGTTCATCTTCCTTTTTTATGGTATATGTTCATCTTCCTAATTTTATTGTCTAATTCATCTTTTGGACAGAGTCATTTTTTCACTCCTATATACAATGTAGTAACTCATGACTTGCAGAATGTTTGTGTTCCTAAGAGCATCCATGGTGTTGCCTTTTGCAGCTTCTAAGACCGCCTCTAAGGCCATAGAGGCAGCCTCCATACATTGTAAACCATCACCTCTATATATTTTTTTCTTGGCATCGCCTGTAAGTTTGGAGGCATCCTCCAAGCAACAAAACTCAAGTGGGGACATCCTGTCAGTCTCAAGGCACGACAAGGTAAAAGTACTAAAAATGATGCATGGTCATAACTTTTTACTATCCCATGGCTCCACAACATGGGCTGGAACGATCACTATACATTACATGGTTTTCAAAAAAAGTTAGAGGCTGGTTATGGGGCCTAGCTTAGAGGCAAGCCAACCTTTAAACACTGTTGATGCCCTTACAATTTGTTGCAAAACCACATATATTTTTATAATTATTTCCTATCATTTGTTCGAAAAACTTGATATAGTAGTGAATTGACCTTTTTTATAATATGTTGTAATACTTTGGGATCCCTGTTTTATTTGGTACTCCCTCCGTTCACTTTTATAAGTCATTTCACGCAACTAAAATTAAGTTGTTCTGCATGTCGTCTCAAATCTCTACACCGCCTTATAAAAGTTAACAAAGGGATTGTAGTATGTGGTATCAAACCTTTCATAAACGGTAATTCAATGCTAGTTTCACATAGAGTTGCCTATGATTGCTTATGTCATCGCTATGGGATTCATAACCTGTGTTAGTTTCAATGGATTTGCGGGATGTGGTGCCGTGTCACTCCTAAGTTTGACTTGGCACATTGGTACATGATTGAGAGAAAACGAGCGAAATTTGCTAACCTAATTCGCCTGGTGGAGTGGTACAGAAAAGAGGGAGAAAAAACTAATTTTGGTGATATGAGATCTATGCTTGAGCTTGCTAGACCTGAACCCTAGCACCACGCAGCTGCATCGGTACATAATATTTTTCTTTTTTGAGAATGTGTGATTTGTGATGGCACTAGTACATAATCTGGCAAGGGGATTGAGGGATTCCCGGATAAGGGGGTCCTCGGATAACCGACCTGTTATTTATGGGCCGGACTATATGGGCTACTTACCGAACGCTGGATGATTTGAAGGCCCGGTTTCCAGGATGGAAGCTTTGAGGAGCATGGCTTGCGCCCCATGTTTGATGTAGTAAATAGGCATGTTTATCTCTTTGGTAGGTAACCGACCATGTGTAAACCCTAGGCCTCCTCGGCATCTATATAAGCCGGAGGGTTTTAGGGCTTAGGGACATAACAACTCATCTAGGGTTAAACATACGATCTCAAGGTAGATCAACTCTGTAACCCCTTCACCATCAATACAATCAAGCAGGACGTAGGGTATTACCTCCATTGGAGGGCCCAAACCTGAGTAAGCTTGTGTCCCCTTTGTCTCCTATTACCGTCGATCCTAGTCCCACAGTTCGGGACCCCCTACCCAAGATCCACCAGTTTTGACACCGACATTGGTGCTTTCATTGAGAGTTCCTCTATGAGCGAGATGGAATCGATGCCCCGCCTTGTCATCAACGAAGAGATCCGCAACATGGACGTTTTTGTCCCCGGGCAGATCTTTGCCTTCGGCAGCATTGTGCCGCATGCTGATTCCGCCGGCCATCTAGGCTGCGTGGAGAACTTCACCCCTGATCAAGAGGTCAGATTCGGAACATAGAGTTTTCTGTAGACTCTCGGGGCAACTTGTCACTAATTGGGCTCGCGGCTTCGCCTGTAGCCCCCAAGGACTCTAAGGCTTTAACCTCAAGCCCCTTCTTCGGACAGGCCGATGGGGTCACCCATGGCGACAGTCCGATCTCTCATCCTAGTCTGGCTATCAAGCCATACGACCGGACATACGTTCCTTCCAAACAATCCCCATGGGTGGACTTCATGAGGGTCAACCCAACGGGTTCCAAACAGTTGGATCCGATCGGGTCCTTAGTGGTTGACGAGGCCTTGGAGCAATTCTCGTCGATGAGGATTAACAACGATCCAGCCCTGATCTATGCCCGGCCCGGT
The DNA here is from genome assembly GCA_022496015.1 of Hordeum marinum. NCBI lineage: Eukaryota > Viridiplantae > Streptophyta > Magnoliopsida > Poales > Poaceae > Hordeum > Hordeum marinum. Next base: position 168,228,733 of record CM039676.1, read on the forward strand.
TACAGTTCAGGCAGGGATGGATTTTTTGACCCACCCACCACCCACTTGATAGCCACCGTCGAAGACTTAACCGACGTGCTAGACTACGCCTCCGAGGAGGAAGAATACATGGATGAAGAGGACCGTGCTCCCACCCCCATTAACACCGGGAGTTGGGCCGCCACTTCCACATACGACATCTACATGGTGGATACTCCTGCCACCAACGGCGATAATACGCCTCACAGCAACGGCGACAAATCTGGCGATGCGCCATCAAGGCGCCAGAAATTACATAAGCGGTCCAAAAGCAAAAAAGGGAAGAAGAGCTATTATCAGCAACGGGGACGGTAATGCTCCCGTCGATCATGACAATCCTGATATCCCCAAGCACCCGTGTGAGGGTCCGGAAGAGCCGCAGGACCAAAATGACCCAGATACTGTCAATGACCCCGAAGGCAACCATTACCTTCCTCCCGTCGAGGAGGAAGATATACCGGAGGCCGATGACTTGTACATCCTGATAACCTCATGGATCAAGAAGAAATCAGGAAGCAGCTCATTGTAACGGCTCACAGCCTAAAGGCCAAAGAGCGGCAACTCAAAGCCGAACAGGTCGACCCCACCAATCGATGGACGAAAGTCCTCTCGGTCGAGGAGGTATACGGCACTGGTCTGTCAAACCAGCCCAAAAGCTACCCTTGGAGAAGGCTGCTGCCACAATTCGACGATGAGCTAACTGACACTCCATCTCCTCATCATACCCCATATGACAAGTCGAACCTCCCTCCTCGTGGGTGTGACCGAGCGGCCAATGACATCGGTTATGTATCGGCGATGCCCCGAAGACGGGGTAAGGAGCCATTCGAGCCCAACGACAGGTTCGACCTGCGCGATGGCCTAGATCACAGAGCAGGCCGTACAAGATCCATCTATGGATCCAAAGATTACTCACCGGATAGATAGGGAGAGTATAAACCATGGTTAGACCACAACCAAAGAGTCCGAGAATGCAACCGGCCCCATGCAGACACCGAATAAAGGTGGGACATAGCTCGGGTCAGAGGCGCCGCTCACCCACTGTGCTTCACAGCTGAGGTAATGCGGCATTAGTTCTCTGAAGGGTTTAAACCAGTGAATATAGAACAGTATGACAGGACCACAGACCCAACTGTATGTATCGAGGACTTCCTCCTCCATATCCACATGGCATGAGGAGATGATCTCCATGACATCAAATACCTACCTCTTAATCTTAAGGGGGCAGCTCGTCACTGGCTAAACAGCCTCCCCGAAAACTCCATAGGATGCTGGGAAGAACTGGAGGACACGTTCCGCTCTAACTTCCAGGGGACCTATGTCCGCCCATCGGACTCTTACGATCTCAGCAATGTCGTTCAGAAGCCCGGCGAATCCGTCCGGCAGTTCTGGAATCTGTTCTTGACTAAGAAGAACCAAATCGTCGAGTGTCCGGATGCTGAGGCCATAGCCTCCTTCCGACAAAATATTCGGGACGAATGGCTGGCCCGCTAGCTAGGCCAGGAAAAACCTCAAACTACGTCCTCCCTTACCTCCCTCATGACCCTCTTTTGCACGGGTGAGGATAACTGGCTGGCTTGACGCAGCCACAATTCTAAAGATCCCGTGGCACCGAAATCCCACGATGGCAACTCCAAGCCAAAGTGCAATAAGAATAAGCGTCGGCACAATGGTAATGATGCCGATGACACGGCGATTAACGCCGGATTCCGCAATTCCCGACCTGGGCAGTGGAAGAAGCCCCCTAAAGGCAATCATGATGTACCCACCCAGCTGGAAAAGATAATGGAAAGGCCTTGTCAGATCCATGGGACTCCAGAAAAGCCCGACAATCACACACACCGCAATTATTGGGTGTTTAAGCAGGCCGGCAAGATACCGCCCGAGGACCAAGGCAAGAGCTCTCACAATGAGGATGAAGATGAACCTCAGGGTCCAATTGGTGGCGGGGGGAAGAAATTCCCTCCCGAAGTCAAAACGGTGAATATGATATACGCCACCCACATACCTAAGGAGAGGAAGCGGGCCCTTCGGGAGGTCTATGTTGTGGAGCTTGTAGCCCCAAAGTATAACCCATGGTCAGCATACCCAATCACCTTTGACCGGCGCGACCACCCGACCAGTATCCATCATGGGGGCTCGGCTGCCCTCGTCCTAGATCCCATTATAGATGGGTATCACCTCACCAAAGTCCTGATGCATGGAGGAAGTAGCCTCAATCTGATCTATTTAGACACGGTGAAAAAGATGGGTATAGATCCGTCAAGGATCAAACCAAGCAGCACTACCTTCAAGGGAGTGATCCCAGGCGTTGAGGCCCGATGTACGGGTTCTGTAACCATGGAGGTTGTGTTCGGCTCGCCTGATAACTTCCACAGCGAAGACTTGATCTTCTACATTGTGCCCTTCCATAGCGGCTACCACGCGCTGCTTGGCCGGACGGCGTTCGCTCGTTTCAACACAGTCCCGCATTATGCATACCTCAAGCTCAAGATGTTGGGCCCCAAGGGTGTCATTACTGTTAATGGCAATACAGAGTGTTCCCTTAGAACAAAGGAACAAGCACTGGTACTGGCGACCAAATTCAGCTACAAAGATAACCGGCAAGTTTTGGCATCTGCCTGTGGGAACCCCGACTCATAAGTCGTGATCACCGAATGCACGCGTATAGTGATCCCAGAGATCAATGCTCACTGAACACATAGAAGCTGAATAACAAGAGTCTTACTTCCACACTTAACGTCTTACACAAATAAAGACCATAAAGGTCTAGTCTTACAGAGATAGGGCCATGAGGGCCAAACACTTAAATAGAAAAAGCAGCGGAAATCTTGATCGAAAGCGTGAACCCATGCCATCTGCCTTAACCTACTGGCATTCTAACTGGGAGACATCCTAGTTCGCATGTTCGTCACCAACGAACTCTTCAACATACTCCTGTTCTTCCATGCCTAGCCAATTAAATAAACAGTGGCAAGCCAATGAGTACTTTGAATGTACTCGCAAGCAACCCAAGTTGTGGAACAAGGTAACAATGATGCATGATATAGCACTAATTAGGTAATCTGCGAAAAGCTGGTTTTAAATGAATTGACATGATCAAGAAACTAGTAAGCATGCATCAACAATAGGCAGATATGCATATCAACAAGTTATAGATACCAGCATAAGTAAGGGTTGAACACCTCATGTTCATTCATCATGATAAGTCATCGGACTTAGTTAAATTCCCATGCTAAGTCATCGAACTCAGCTCATGTGACCTCTCTGTAACTATCACACCCATACTCACACCAAGTTTTTACAAAAACATCCGGACGTAGTTTAAGAAGGACCTCCAACTGTCCATGACCACGGACGCGGCTATTCGAATAGTTTTACACTATGCAGAGGTTGCACACTTTACCCACAAGACTTGGGGAACTTCCGTGTCATCCACGACTCGCAGTATATAACACACCCGAGGTAAGCACCCGAACAATGCCTTTCCCATGGTGATACTAAACAAAGAGTCCACTCGTTGGTGCCATCCCTCATGATATACATCACTCCTATAATCCATGAGGGCACGCAACAGTGTGCCCCGTGCCTGTAAAGACAGCGCATGACCTTCCACTCTGGGACGACCCCGTCTCGAGAGTGATCTCTTCACTCTCCCCACTAGTAATGCGGGCTCCTTGCTAGCACCAACCATAGTAATCAACAAAGCCCTGTCCCATAAGGGGTATCATGGTTGCGCATGTAAGGTTGGGACGGTCAGCAGACCTTAAAACTCTCCGTTTTCGAAGACACACACTCACTTGCTCCGGCATACCACTTCTTTCTCAAGTGGTTACCCAACTCATCATCATCTCCCTCGAGCATTAGTGGCTCCCGACGGGATTTTTGAAAAGTGTTTGAAATCATATCTTCCTTTCCATCTCTATGCATAAACCCGAACCCACTTGCGTAGCATCTACTACTAGCATCCTATCTACACCCACCCGCATAACCCTCGTAAGGTGGTAGGGTCATGCACGATACAAGTGTCAACGACCAAAAGCATCGGGGGCACCCCACCGAAGGGGGAGCACCATGTCATGATTAATCATCAAAACAACAAGTGCTATATGTCATACGTGAAAAAGTTTCTTAACATGGTCAAAGGGCTGCTTGCCTGGCTCAACAAAGTCTCCGGGGTCTTCGAAGTCTTCGGGACCAACTTCCTCGTGAACAGCGCAATCTTTCATCACGATAAAATAGCAATAAAAAAATAAGCATCACACAAAACAGAGCACACAAGCCACTATCAAAAATGCTACCCTACTCTGATAAATACTAGAGACTATAGTAAAAATGTTTGTTTAATATTTTGTTATGAAAAACATTTTTAAAAACTATTAAACAGAGGCAGATAATGCCAAATAGCGTTTTTTAAATTAAAACAGTATATAAAAGATTTTTCGAAGATTTTTACAAGTGGCACTAATAAATTCTATGGATTATTTCAAGATTTTTGGTGGAAGAAATATTGTCATTGGAATTATTTTGGGTTCTGAGGGATTTTTGGAAGTTTGTAGAAAAAAAGAAAAAGGAAAATATTCAATGTGCCCTCTCGGGCCACACTAACGAGGCTGAGCCGGGCCAGGGGAAATGATCCAGTCTGAGGTGCCGCACGCGGCAGGTTTATTTTTAAACCTGCCCATGGGCCCTACTAGGCAGAGAGAGAGGAGGGAATGAGGGGATGATAGGTGGGCCCCACCTTACATCCCTCTCCTTGCGACAGGGAGCGGGGAGGCTCACCAGAGGGGGTTTCAGGCCGCGACATCTCAAACGGAGAGCACCGACGCGCTCAGGGGGCTCCCGCGCCTCGGTGGGTGGCCGAGGGAGGCCTTGGGGCAGGGGGAAACGCCGATGAGGGGGAAGACCCGATGGCGGCGAAGGGGAGGGGAGAGCGAGGAGAGAGGGGCAGGAGCTCGGGGAGGCCCTCTTTATAGGCGGGCGCCGGCTCACCGTGGACGCGGTGTGCCGGTGAGCATGGGGTGCTCGCTACAGGCCGCGGGGGAGGAAACTAGCGTGTCCAGGGCGCTCATGGGGGTGGTCTAGGCCAGGGAGAGAGGAGAGAGGCGGGGGCGCGCGCGCGTGTGAGCTTCCTGGTTGGCCGAGCTGCGCGGCGCCAGGCACGCGTGCGGGAAGTCGCCGGAGAGAGAGGGGGAGGGGCTGACCGCGTGGAGCATTGCGGACGTTGAGGGGGACAAGGGGACAAGATGGGGAGGCCTGAGGCTGTTGGGAGCGCTCGTTGGGCAGCGGCTACAGTGCGGGTGCGCACTATAGCGCACTCCAAAGCACGAGCTTTGCATGCCAGGGCATGCTCTTGGCATTTTCTGCGCGGCCACCTGTGTCCAGGGGATCCAAGGGAGTTAAACAATACCTAGGAGACTTCGGGAGGCATCTGGAGGTACCTTAGGGTAGAAGGAAAGGGGAGAGAGGGAGGAATGGGTGTTGTCCAGGGGTAAAAATGGAGGTCTTACCCGCCCCCCCCCCCCAATCATTGAGCTGAGCCCCTGAGGAAATTACTGGAGGTACAAGGCATCTACAAGAGGCTGTGGTAAAAAGTTGGGGGCAAGGGTAAAAGAGCAAGGGGTGGAAATGGTGTCTTTACTATTTTACCAGAAGGTGTTTGATAGGGTTTTGGGCAAGAAGAATTTACCAACTTACTGAGATATTCAACGGGATAAAATGCTAGGTAAAAATGAGATGGGTCACCAAGTTTGAGCTCAAGTGGGAAAAGTTGACAATGGAAACTTGGTAAACCCTAGAAATTAACAGAATCAGGTTTCTATAGACCTAGTGATGCTAGGCTTTTACCCTGGATGCACCACTTAGTGTTGCATCACTATTTGGTGATTAGAGCATACCCACCAAGTTTGAGGTCAAGGGGAGAAACTTCATAATGTAAAGTTGTTCAAATTTGAATCTGGACAGGAAGGGTTTTGGGATGGTTTGATGAAGCAAATCAACTTGGATTGAGGTGAAACTTTGCAAGATCATCACCTACGATAGTGTTGATTTGCTGGAATTTTCCTGGAATTTATTGAGAATATTTCTTATAGAAATATTCCAAAAGCTTGATTTGAATAGAAAGGGTTTTGAGGGGTTTTGCCCATGATTTGATCATGCTCGTGAGTTGAAACTCATATATATGGAAAATATATGTCCGCTGAGTTTCCCTAAATTTTCTCAAATATTTCAAAAGCACTTAAATAATTTTTCTCTATGAAAGACCATTTCTGATCTTAAGAAAAAGCCTTTAAATAAAATATAAGAATAATATTTAAAATTAATATTTGGTGGTTTTGGAAAGTCTTATATATAGTAGGTTTGAAGTAAAGCCTTTGGGAAAGAACAATCCACCCAATTTGAGGACTTCCAGTGCAAACTCATTTCATGGAGTTTTGAAAACCTAATTGGAATAAATCATTCTTGGTTAAAACAAAATTTGGTAAAAATAGTTTTGGGCACAATTCACATGGCATGATCATTGGGCAAGAATTTTGGGTCAAGGAAGATGAATATGGAAAGGGATAGAATCTAAGAGTGCCATACATCACAATCATCAAGCAAACAAACATCATTTCAAACAAGCACAAGCACTTTGAAAAAGTTTTAGTTGGCTCCAAATTTTATAAATCCAAACATAACAATGTGATACAAAGATAGGGTGTGACACAGCCGTCAAGGCACGAAAGGCTAGGAAGCGAGTTCGGATTCAGACCAAAAACTCGGATCCTTCCTCTTCCCCTCTATAGGGATTCGGCCCCCACCACAAAATTTCAGGACTAGCAAAGTACGTGTCGTGGAGGCACAACTTCGCACTTAAAATTCCATGGTAGCAGTGGGGAAATATAAGACGGGTGTTCGGCTGGCCCAAACTTCTACCCTTAAGGTGTCTTCAAACAAACGCAGGCTACACTAAAAGGCCTGCCCATGGCGTAAAGCTCATCTACAAATTCGGCGACTTCTCAAGTCTTTGTTTGCAAGTTCAATTCGCCGAACATTATCACCCATCAAGGTGCATCTAAAAGCAGGAGTTAACTAGCAACAGGGCATATCGAAGACTTCTGGTCACCAATTGAAGACCCCTGGTACAACAACTCTTGTAGGACTTTACTTCCTATTTTCTTTCGCATACCTGTAAACAGTTGCTTCGGCAATCCGAGTTATAAGAGTTGTTGAGGAAATGCAAAATTGCATGGCGCAAGTACACCTCATTTGTCCTGTTTTTGGCGCATACTTTTTTCTTCCCTCCCTCTTCTCGTGAACCTGTTTGGTATGACTCGAGGTAACCAGCTAATAGACCGGGGGCTCGATTTCAAACACAAATCGCCTTAACCATTGTGTGTTCGGCTCTTAGCATTTGCTTTATATGGATTGGTTCTGAACTATGTCTTCGGTCATTAAGTTGGGTTGCCCGGCTCCTGTGCTTGCCCCTTTATGTTCCGCTCGTTCGACTAAAAGGGCAAAGGGAGCACCCCTGCGATTGTGCTTCAGGATAGTCCGGTCAAGCACCTCAGGGGAGAAAGCCGACAATGGACTGATCTGATCTGTGCACCCCAAGTTATAAGTATTATACTTCAACCCTCGTAAGCGGTTATTCCGTGTTATACGAGGAATTTCCCCTTTGGGCAAACATTATGATGTCGGCTTCGGCCTCGGTTCATCCGAACATCGCAAATACTCCGGTGGCTAATCGTACGCTTCTCGCGGTCCTTTTTGCGCCCCTTCGGTTAAGTGAAAGAAATAAAGCACAATAGTATGATTGCCTAGTCTGCCGCACTAAACCGCCTTTGGGTTTTGATAATACGGCTAAGGGACACAGTGGATTGGCATAGACACCCCATGTAGTATCTACGTGGGGGCTGAAACTGACGACTCGCATCTTTCAGTATTAAACAACCATACATGAGTTATAAAGGAATGCAAAACCATATAAGAGCGGATACTAATATAATTAAAAGTTATCACAAGTCTTCGTACACATTACAAGCTCATACAAATAATTTTTTGCCCGAACACTGCGACGCTATCACCCGCGCACTCTCCATCACCCCATTGAAGTAAAGCTCGGGGCGTCGGTGCTCCTTTCCGGGTGGCGGCAGGTCGGTGGCGACCTTCATCAGATTGAGGCCCGGTAATGCACTTTGGCCTTGGCAAGGGCCATCCAGACTCCTTCGATGCAGGAGGAGCGGTTGACGGCATCGAGGCGGGGCATGGCAGCAATCAGTCATTGCACCAGGCCGAAGTAGCTGTCGGGGAGTGGCTCTTCGGGCCATAAGAGGATGCAGAGGTCCTTGATGGCCGGCTCCGCCATCTGGTGCATCTCCATCAGCTGTTTCAGCTGCTCCACCAAAAGAGGAGGATGCTCGGGGGCTCCGAACTGTGCCCAAAACGTCTGAGCTTCCTCTTCCTCTCCCCGTGAGGCGAGCAGCTGATTGGCGTCCGCCACGCTCTTCTGGAGATCGGCAGATGCGCCTGAGGATCGCCACACCCGGGTCAGAAATTCGAATATGCTATCCCCGAATACGCACTTTAGGGAGTACGGCTTACCATCGGCTATCTCCTTGGGCTGGCGAACTTGTTCCTCGAAGAACCGTCTGTCCACCCGCTCCTTTTGGAGATTGGACTTCATGGTGGACAGTTCAGCCGAGATCACCTTATTCTTTTGCTCCAAGGCCTCGCACCTGTTACTTGCGTCCTTGAGCTCATCTTGTATCTCCGCCACACGAGCCTCATGTTTATCACTCATGGCTCGTAGGGCGGAGAGTGTGGTGGCCGCTTCTTTGGCCGCCGCCTTTTCCACAGCTGCTTCATCTTTGGCACATTGAAGCTCGGCCTTGAGCTTTTCGATCTCTTTCGACGAAGCTACAACATGATACAACTTTATATAAAAATCTGCATTGACAGTATTTGGGGGAAAGTGTCCAGATTTGTATCAGACTTACCCTGCGCCTCGTTGAACCTCTTGTTGAGGGCTTCCACCTCATCCTCGGAGCGATTGCGCTTCCGATGTAGCTTGTCCAGATCGGCATCATTTTTGGCCGCCGCTGATGACAAAGCCTACATTACACACACAATGCGTACATCACATCAGCACTCACTTCCCAAATTATAGATATGACCCCTAGGTGAGCTTGTTCACCTCACCTAGGGCTCGGGAGTTGCCATGTATACAATATGAATAAATAAAAATCTTAGCAAAAACATCGGGTGACTTACTTAAAAGCCCACAAGGTGACCTTTGAAGGCCTCCTTCAGTCCGTTGTCGATGGACTAGACGCTTTGTAGTACCACACCCATAAGGGTGCGATGATCCTCGGGGATGGAGGCACTTGATAGAGCCTCCTCCATGGCCAACCACCTGTTGGTCGGCGGTGCCGGGGATGATTGGATTTTCCGATCACCCACCGGGGATGGGACCGGTGCCTCCGGAGGCACAATGTGCTCCTGAGATGTCCGCGAAGGGGACTGATTGCCCGTCTGTCCGGCCTCCTCGGTGTCCGGGCAGGGCATTGTCCCCTGGTCTTCTGTGGCCGAAGCATTAGCCTCGGCCACGGTGATAGCTCCCTTGCCCCGTGTGTCCACCTCCATTGGAATAGCCTGGGACGACACCTCCACGGCGTCCTTCGTAGCGCCTGGGGTGGTGGGGTGTGAGGCGTCCCCGCTCTCGGCCAGTTCGGCAGGCCGGGCCTCCCCACCCGATACCACCTCGGTGGGGATAACGTGCGGGGGCTCTTGGACCAATAACCTGCATGTTAGCAAACTCGGAATGTACTAGTTACAGGTAGAAGGGTCTTCGGATCCTAACCTAGATGGAGGGATCTTGACCCTTAGGCTCCTTCCTGGAACCTCCTCGGGGTCTTCGGACGCGGAGCTCGAGTCCGAGCTGTCATCGTACAAGAAAACTCGCGTCTAGCACACCCTCTTCGGGGCAAGAGAAGCTACCTACCTCGGGGCGTCCGAAGATGCCGCTCTTGTCTTGGCGTGAGGGGAGTTGCCTCTCCCCTCGCTCTCGACCTCCTCCTCCTCTTCTTCCTCCTCTTCGGCCTCCTCCTAATTTGAGGAGGCAGGGGTATCTTCGGATGTAACATTAGGCCGGTCCCTGATGCAAAGGCCAGCTTGACCTGGTTTCTTCCTCTTCTCCTTCTTCGTGGGAGCCTCGTAAGGCTTCTCCACGAGCATCCGGGCTAGCAGCCCGGTCCTCTCATCTTTGGACTGAGGAGCCGGACTGCTGATGTTGATGGCTTTCTTTAGCCATCTCTGTGTAAACAGATCGGACACAGGGTTATGGATCTTCTGTGTGATAAGGCCAACCAAACTAGGGTGTATCGTACCTCGGAATCCGGCTTGGTGGCGTGTAGGCCCTTGTCCTCCTCCTCGGCTGGCCAGCTCTTCATTGATTTGAAGAACGCCTTCCACAGCTTCTCGCGTGTAGTGCGGAAGAGGGTCCGGACTATGGGCTCGGCTTCAAGTTTTCGAGCCCACGGGGGAGTGTCCCAGCGCTTGCAGGGGAGGATGCGTCTTCGGAGCATCACCTGGACCACATCGGGAAGCTTGGTGTCGTCCTCGACTAAGGAACGGATGCACTTCTGTAGATCGGTCACCTCCTTGCTCGATCCCCAGACAAGGCCCTTTTCGAGCCATGAAGCCAGCCTGGTCGGGAGACCGAATCTGAATGTGGCGGCAGGGTGCTGACCTTCTTCTTGTGGTTCGGTGACATAGAACCACTCCTTTTGCCACCCCTTGATGGTGTCGATGAGGGTGCCCGACGGCCACCCGACGCGGGTGAGTTTGCCGATGACGGCCCCGCTGTAGTCGGCGTGCTTGGCGTCGACGCACTTTGGCTTGATGTTGAAAACATGCAGCCAAAGCCAAAGTGCGGCTCAACGTGCAGGAAGGCCTCGCAGACAAGGATGAAGGCTGAGAGGTGCATGATGGAATTCGGCAGGAGGTCATGAAAGTTGAGGCCGTAGAAGAACATCAATCCCCCGACGAAGGGGTGGAGTTGGAAGCTCAACCCCCTCAGGAAGTGGGGGATGAACACCACCCTCTCGCCTAGCCTAGGGGTGGGGATCACTTGGCCCTCCTCCGCCGCGCCATGAGGAATGTCGGTGAGGAGGTAAACGGCCTTCTTGAGGTCGAGGATATCCTTGTTGGTGACCGTGGAAGCATCCCACTGGCCATTGGAGCCCGCCATTACTGAGCTCGGGAGTGGAGGTGGAGAAATCTATATCTGTGCTCTAGACCTGCAAGGGAATAGGAGGCGGAGAAGTCGAATGGAGAGCGTGAAAAGCCTTGAGGGTTTTGTTTCTCCTTTTATGAGGTCTGCCGATTTGGGCTCCCCTTGCTGCGCCGTGAATCCCTTCACTTCCCGAGACACACGAGCCGTTGCGGGCGCATGATTGAGTATATCCCGTATAAAAAGGGACACAATCGACATGTCGATAGATCATGTGGATGGAACGGCATCGAATCGCGCATCGAGTGCCTGTAACTGGCCTATTGCTCGTGGAGGGATGTGGCCTTTCGTTAGAAGGGTCATCAGGAAACATTAACTTTTTTCCTGATGTTTGGCCTTCAAAGCCAATTTATCTCACGGGACATACCACTATGCGGAAAACTACTTATCATCGGAGGCCGAACTATGGTTCGGCAGGAAGGAACTCACCTCCAAGCTGAAGACTCTGTTTGCGAAGCTATTGGAGCTGAAGACCCTTGGCATTGGAGGCAAGTTTGGGGCTACTGAGGGAGTCTCGGATTAGGGGTCCTCGGATAGCCGGCCTGGTTTTTGTGGGCTGAACTATATGGGCTACTTACCGAACGCTGGATGCTTTGAAGGCCCAGTTTCCAGGATGGAAGCTTCGAGGAGCACGGCTTATGCCCCACGTTTGATGTAGTAAATAGGCATGTTTATCTCTTTGGTAGGTAACCGACCATTTGTAAACCCTAGGCCTCCTCGCCATCTATATAAGACGGAGGGTTTTAGGGCACAGGGACAGAACAACTCATCTAGGGTTAGACATACGATCTCGAGGTAGATCAACTCTGTAACCCCTTCACCATCAATACAATCAAGCAGGACGTAGGGTATTACCTCCATTGGAGGGCCCAAACCTAGGTAAACTTGTGTCCCCTTCGTCTCCTGTTACCGTCGATCCTAGTCTCATAGTTTGGGACCCCTACCCGAGGTCCGTCGGTTTTGACACCGACAAGGATAAAGACGATCTGGGTACAAGAAGGACAAAATGCTGCATTTAACTACACTACAAGGACTTTTTTGCAAATGTGCCAACAGTCCCATCATCATTTCGAATCATGTCCCTCCCTTTTGAATCCAACGGTTGATATATCGCTGGAGCATATGGTGCACCAGTTTACTCGTTTCACCAGATATGTTCTCCCAGCGCGTGTCTGAGCAGCTATGCATTATGCTACTGACCAATCGGCCATGCTCCAGTGCTAACTCCTTGCTACTAAATCCCAACTTTCAATGATTCTTTCGGTAACAACTGATTACATAAACTGCACGTCTATGTCCATCCCAATAATTCTATTCTATGCTTGAAAATTCTGGCTAGCATCGAGGTTGTAAAGTTGCCATGGGGAAGGAGCACCGCCATCCTCATGCGCTGCTACAAGTTGTCTCCTATCACCTCCCGCAAAGGGAATATGCCAAAACCGAGATTTACCTCACAACCAAATCATCCAATAAAACATCCAAACCATCGTCCATCATCGTCATTCGGGGACTTCTAATCACCACACCGTAGGAGTGACAAATCATGTGTCATGGCTCTGATTAGATGTGATGGTCCTACACCACGAAACATATTTTAGGCCTAATGAAACATCTCCAAAATTTCAACGGTGGTTGCACCATATTGTATCGCATTTGTGAACTATGTCCAATTTCCACAGCCGGCAAAATGTGTTAAGGTTCAGCAAAGAAACTGTGCAAGAGGGATGGTCTTACCGAACTCAAATCAGACTAGGATAAATCGAAAATCGAGTTCCCCAAACTTATGAAGGCACCAGCACACTATCACATACTCCTATCTATCTGCTCGTCAACATACAACACTCTCATATTTTGTTCCCTAAATCCATAAAAAGTCATGTAGATTAGATATCCTACGTACTATGTACTATCCTACTCTGCATCGTCGGAGATGGCCTCTTGCTCAGCCTGAGCCGCTTGTGCCGGAGCCTGAGCCGCCTGCACCTCCTCCATCCCAGAATGCGCCGCCTCCATCTATTGTCGATGAAGACGCCTAGCCTCTGCAGTCAACTTCGAGTGGATGGAGTTCAGGATGGCCTGCTGCTCCGCCCGCAGATCCACGTCCTCCATCGCCAGTGCCTCCTCCTCCCCCACATCCAGCAGCAGCGTGTCCTCCGTCGGCTCCTGCTCCTCCTCCTCTTCCTCATCCACTTCTTTTTCCTCCTCGAAATCCTCCTCTGGATCAAGAGGTATCCCCATGGCACTCTAGATCTGGAACTGCTCAACGAGCCAGAGCCGGTGCTGGATCATGTAGTGGCGGCAATGTGGGGGCATGGTTGGCGGCAGAGGGAGGGACGAAGTAGATGTGCTAGGGATGGGGACGTCGGCCAACTTAAATAGATGGCTCTGGCCTCGAATGGCAAGCCGGAGCGACGCCATGCGATGTTCACACCGCGGCAACGGTCAAGGCGCCTGTCGAATTGTTGAGTTTGCGGGCGAGTCCATGTGGGACCCCACCATCAAGACGACGTGGCGGGCGTGCCCGGGTGCCCCCGGACTCCCCCATATTTGGGCTGAATATGAGGGATGCCGGTCAGTCCGGGTGTTTGAGGCTCATTTAAGGCGCCCAGCTGAGTCGCATTTTCATGATCGGGCGGCCTGGCCGGGCGTTTGAGGGGGCTATGAGGGGTTCGGCTATAGATGCTCTTACATAACAAGGATTTCACAAAGGTTTTGTCATGACCATTTTGTAGAGAGATCGGTTTGGCAATGAAACTCACGATGTATTTATCGGGTGCATAAGCACGCATATATGATGTACAATGTGGGCCTCAACCTCTACCATAAGAGAAAGAGGAGGTGGGCCAAGATATACAATATACATGCAAAACAATATATTCAACTCCCCCCCCCCTCCGCAGTCGAAGCGTCACCGAAGATGCAGAAACTGGACCTGAATTCCTAGAAGACAGAAGTAGGTAAGCCCTTAGTCATCACATCAGCAAACTGTTGCGCTGTCGGAACGTGAAGAACTCGAATGCGCCCAAGAGCCACCTGCCCGCAAACAAAGTGGATGTCCAGCTCGATGTGCTTGTTTTCAGTAGAACTACCGTGGTGTCGTTTTTTGTGCAGAAATAAAAGTTCTCAGAATGGGCTGAAAATTTAGTATGATTTTTTGTGAACCAAAAGAGACCCCCAAAGCATTGGAGCTAGGCCAGAAGATCTACGAGGAGGTGGCAAGCCTGCCAGGCGCGGCCACCCCCCTGGTCGCGCCTCGTGGGCTTGCCACCGCCTCGTGGCACCCCTTGACGTGAGATCGACGCCAAAAATTCCTATAAATATAGAAACCTCCCAAAAGAAGCATAGATCGGGAGTTCCGCCGCTGCAAGCTTCCAAAGCCATGAAAAAACAATCGTGAGCCCGTTCCGGCATCTTGACGGAGGGGGAAACTATCGTGGGAACGAACACCTATGAGACCGTGGGGGGCCCTTTCGGTTCGGCGGGGGCAAGCTTGCCCAAAGAGCCAGTCTAGTGAGATGCACGCGGGGAGTTTTACCCAGGTTCAGGCCGCACGGATGCGTAAAACCCTACTCCTGCTTGGTTATATTGATCGTGTTCTAGGGTTCGAGCTACAGGAGCGCCATGAATGGCTGCTATGTGAGCTTGGGAATCTCCCCCTCTCTAACTGTCGGGCTGTCCGATTGTTTCACTTCCTAACTGTCCGAAAGCCCAAAAGACAAAAACTCCAAAAGTCCTCCTTTGTAACGCCCTGGGCCTCCTTTTATACTTAAGGAAATCCCAACAGTGGCGTATAGTGTGCACACAGGATGCACAGTGCGGCTACAGTGCTATCGTACCTAACCCTGACGGAGTAGGACAAGAGCATTAAATGCACCGTCAGGGGCCTCAGTCCGTCAGTGGGATGGGACGGGGGCCTGTCCTATCAGCACCGCTTAGCTCCCTCCAACGTCGACGCCGCAACACATGTCCAGGTGGATCGACACATGTCCTGTGTGCTGGCGATGCTTGCTGGGGCCTCGCCTTGCCGGGGACGTGGAGGCTCTACGGCCCTCCCGGCAAGGTCTTGCTGGTAGTCTTGAGTCTTCTATGCTGGTGATTGACAAGTCTTTGCTGGGCCTTGCCACCAGGGCGGCTACTACTGCCCGTGCACGAGTAAAGGGGCACTAGATGGCCCAAAAACTCTACTGCACCGACAGGAGCCCCCGGGCCTAGGCGATACCCGTCGTGAGGCGTTGTTGGGCTAGTCCCAAATAGTGCATGGGCACGCATGGCACAGCCTCGCAGTTGTGATTACTGCGCTCGATGCGCTTCCCCATGATGCCCATTGAATGCGGGTAGTGGGATACGTGTGCGGCACAGCCGTTACAGCAGTGCGCCTGCGGAACGTTTCCATGTAATCTTGTTTTTGGTATAAAAAGAGACCGCTCTGTGCCTTCCCCATAAAGAGGAGACTGCACCCATTTACCTCTCCCCTTTCCCAATCTGAGAAACGTCATCGTCTTCCTCCTCGAGCCCAAAATAGAGCCTCTTGCATCCGTTACTGCCCCCCCCCCCCCCCCGCCTACTCTTCATCCTCGGTCTCCATCCCCGCCATCACCATGCCGCCCAAAGCCAGCAAGGGCAAGGTGGCTGAGGCATCTTGGAGAACAAGGCGGCGAAGATGCGGAGGGAGCATGTCATTTTCCCGTCGGGGCTCGGTCTGGGCGTCCTGAAGAGGCAGTACTGGTGGGCGTGGGTGACTGCGATGGTGGGGCACCCCGCCACTTTCGTGAGTCTAGGTCCTTTTGGGGAAGGTCCAGGCAAATACCCTTTCTTCGCCAATTACTTTTATTGCAGGCTCTGCCCCCTTACTCGAACTTTTTCATCGACCTTATGATTACTTACGACTTCCAACTCCTGGACTTCACGCCAAACGTTGTGACATCCATGGTGGTTTTCGCACACCTCTACGAAAACGTTGTCGGACTAACCCCCAGCACCGCTCTCTTCCACCATTATTTCACCCTCCCAGCCAGCAAGGCGGAGCAATTTCTAGCGCCATCACTTGGATTCCTCGGCCAGGAACCAAGGAGACCTACCCTGAAGGGGCTTATTGTGATGGGTGGGATGAGTGGGGGGCAAGTGGTGCTGGCTCCAAGAGGAGAAGCCCCAGCCCTTCTATATGCCGCGATAGACCAAGATGGTGTGCGGCGATGACTGGAGCACCCTCGATCCTTGGGACGGGAATCTCATGGTCGTGACCACCAGGATCCATCGCCTCAGGGACGTCGGCCTCTCCGTGGAGATGATAGGCGCTCACTTTCTTTGCTGGCGCATCGCCCCCTCGCAGAACAAGGGCAGGCCGACCTGGGATTTCAGGAATGCGGCGGACATCTTGAGGTTGCGCCCTAGGCTAAACCACAATCTGACAACCATGCAGCACAGGGCCCTCTGCCAGAAGTTGTTCAGGTGCAGGGCCCTCCTCCTCATTGCCATGATGCCTCTGCCCACAGTCTTGACGCAACTTGGATGGAGCCGTTCGCGGAGGTGGTGCAAGAGTTTTTCGACAACCTATCGAAGACGGCCATCCGCAAGGAGGAGGGCCTTGTCCGCCACACCACCAAGGAGGAGCTGGCATAAATCGCCAGCAGGGCGGAAGAAGCGGCGCTTGCCGAGTAGGCCAGCAGCGTCGGCTTTTTGGAAGACGAAGCCGGGAAAGGGGAAGTACCGCCGCACGAAGATCTTGCCGGGTAGGGCGAGATCACCGAGGAGCGAGGCGACACGTCTACCTTGGGCCACCTTGCCGGAGACGCGTCCGAAGAGGAGCTGCTCGAGGAGGTCCCGTCCCTCATACAAAGGAAAAGGCGCGTCCTTAGAAACACTGCCTCCGGGCTCCCAGCTCGGCAAGCTTCTTCGAGTAGCGCGCCCCCGGCAAGGGGGCAACCGACAAGGCCGCACGGCAACGCGAAGTCCACCAGCAGTTCGCACCTGCCATGGCCAAGCGGTCTAGGAGCACCCCTCCACCCCCTTCCAGAGGCTCCACGGCAGAGGTTGCCTTCGACATTTCTGCCCTTAGCTCGGTGGAGGAAGAAGAAGAGTAAGGATCCTACCGTACTTCCAAACCTTCAGGCCTCCTTCCCTACTTGTCTAATCTGTCTTGGTTTTTCTTCATAGGGACGCGGAAAAGCTGGCGTAGCGGGCCGCGAAGAGGGCGAAGACTTTGACAGTTGAGGGGTCGAAGGCAAGCGCCAAGGGCGACCACTGCCAATCTGGAGACTAGCCCACGTCGCAGTCCTCGACTCAGCCCCCGGTGGAGCCCCCAGCGTGAGTTCACTACTCATTTCCCGCTAGCATGTGTCGGGGTCTGCATCTATACTGCTGACATCACCGGACGTGCAGGGGGAGGACGGCGACAAGGAGAGTCGTCGGCGACCACCCCGGACTCACCGCCCAGGGACCTTTCTCCGGTAAGGACCACCTCTAGCATGTTGTATTGCGATGAGGGAGGGCTGGCAAGCCCAAGTACTGGCGGGTCTCCGCCGGTAATCGTCGTAGGTGAAGGTATTCCCCTCTCTTTTTTTGTCTTCTTGAACTTCCTCCTTAGCTTTTCTTGGTTTCTCTCCCTGTCCTTCAGACACCCCCATGGCGGAGGGAATGGATGTCGATTCTGTCATCGACGAGACAACGAGGGATGCTGCCGCCGAGGCTGACAAGATCATCGCCGAAGAAGCCGTTAACAGCGCCGAGGCCGAGGCCTCCAAGAATGCTACTGCCGAGTCTGCCAAGAACGTTGTTGTCGAGGCCGCGAGCGCCGAGGCAGCCAACGCTGCAAAAAAGGAGGAGGCTGCCAAGAATGCTGCCACCAAGGCCGCTAGCGCCGAGGCAGCCAAAGCCGCGCAAGAGGAGGAGGCCACCAAGAAGTCTGCCGAGCAGGCCGGTGAGGAGGCCGGCGGGGGGACGGCTAGCATGGGCCAGCCGTCCGAAGCCCCTTCATCGAGCAGGTACTTCAAGGTTGGTGACAACCTGTTCATCAGCATCCCCGACATGGCAAGCACCGGGGCATCGCCTGAGGAAGGAGTCCTTGTTGAGAAGGCCGTCGTCGCTACCGGGCTCGACATCATCGACGAGCCAAACGCTGGCAGAAGATCCCAAGAGGAGCGGCTCATCCAGTCCATGGGCGACGGCCTCTGGAAGCTCCAGGCGCTTCACTGTGCCCGGAAGGAGAGACTCGACTCCAGGGCTACTGTCATCGAAGTTGCCGAGGCCAGTTTCCAGGAACGCATGGCGGAGACCCAGGCTTGGTATGCCTAAGTCACCAAGGACCTACAGACTGGTCAGTCACAACTGAGCGAAGGCTGGAGACCACTCTACATGCAGCATTCTGACGCTGAACAGGCGCAGGAGGAGGCCAAACAATGGGCCGCCACAAAGGACGCTCGTTTGACGGAGCGTCGCATCTTGCTTGACGCCCAAGAGGAATACCTCGTCGCTCGCGAGAAGGCACTCGTTGACAAGCTCCACGGCAAGGAAGTGGAGCTCGAGGATCTCATCGCGCAGTGGACCCAGGTGTTGGAGCGGGGGCACAAGGAGGCACTCGGAGCCCTGGCCACAGACCATGCCATTAAGCTGAAGGAGGCTGTCGACGCAGCCGAGGCTGCGGAGACCGCTAGAATCTTACTGGAGGAGAAGGTGAAGGACCTGGAGGCGGCTCTTGAAGATCAAGGCATGAAGGTCTCGTCACTCGAGGTCGAGCGGGACAAATTCGCTACCAGCATGATGGAGGCGCAAGTTGCTGCTTCCGACAAGGCTAAGCAGCTCTCTGCGGCCAACGAATCCATCAACGACCTGACCTTGAAGCTGACTACGCTGATTGGGACTCTCGAGGCCGCCAATACTCAGGAGAAGGCTCTGGCCAAGGAGGTCCACGACGAGAAGCAGCTTGTCGAGAGCGTTGTCGTCTCACACAACGACTTTGTGCATGGAGTGGAAGTCTGGACCGAGAAGCTCATCGGCGTCGTGGGGAAGCTCGCCGAACAACTATCCGCCATTGGCCTAGAGGGCTCGTCGTATTCTCCTGACGACAGGGTCCCTACGAGCGCCAAGGTGACCATGTTCTTCGATAGACTACTAGGGGCCCTATAGCAGCTCCATTCTAACTGGGCAGCCCACTTTGCCGGTGAATCGCGTAGGCTTTGCTAGGCTGTCCTCTGGAAGGTGCTTGTCAAGATGGCATGCAGGAATCCTAGCCTCAACCTCGCCAACTTCCTCGACCATTGGTCGAAGGGTGTGGACGTCCAGGCTCTCTAGGAACTCGTCGCGCCCATCGTCGAGCGGGTGAGTCAGGTCAGGCGGGTCGAGGGCGACCACCGAGATTAGTTGCCCTATTCCTCATTGTTGCACATGCCAAGAACAATTTATTTTGTGTTAGAGTCTGGAAAAGGCCGATGTAACACTTTCTGCTTATGCCTTGGACGATTGCTATGTTATCTTGCTTGTTAAACTGATTCTATGTATGGAATTTTCCCTACGCCCTTTCTGGAAGAATCTTGTCGGCGTGTGTAGCCCTACCGCGAGAGCTTTGAGGAACGGGTCCTTAGCAGCCTGCTGGCAATGCTGCTGCTGGCAAGACACCTGAGCGTCCTTGGCACGGCCGTTCAAGGCGTCGGCCTTACTAGAAAACGGGATAAGGGCGCTCGCGCTGTCACTTGGATCGTTGAGCGGACTCGAAACGAAACAAGGAGCATGGGCAAAGGCACTTAAGCCATTGAGCGGTCCCGAACGCGGTGAGGGCACATCCAATCGTGGCAAGGTTCCCATGCGTGCAGGTTTTCCATACAGAAGTCAAAATCGCTCAAGGAAAATAGCTTTACGACAAGGATTCACATGGGGTTTTTGCAATTTATCTTTTTGTTGCCTTTCTCCTTTCGGCAATTTTTTTTGGAACATCGCTCATAGGTATCTGTACCATCACCCCCCCCCCCCGGCAAAGCTACACGCGAGGGATCCTTCTGCCCTTTGGACAAAGAAAGAAGACAAAATATGGATATGGAACCTTGGCGGTTCGTTAGTTCTTGCCGGAATTAAGCGCAATGCAACACTCTAGATAAACATGCACATAAGTAAACATGAGAATTGAACAGGATTGCAGAACACTTATCTTTATTTATCTACGCACAGGGTCTAAGCCTGGCTTTGTACCAAGGATTACATGCTTCAGCGGCAAGACTTGTACAAAAGGTGGTCGTTGGGGCTGGCCCGTCAACCGCGCCTCATGGGTAGAACTTTCAAAGATGTTCGATATTCTAGGAGTTGCTCACCGGAACACCATCCTCAGTCTCCAGGCAGACGGCACCGGGCCTAGTGACTTGTACTACCTGATAAGGGCCTTCCCACTTCGGCATCAACTTGTTTGGATTCTTGGCGGACTGAACTTGCCAAAGAACAAGGCCGCCTTCCTCAAGACTTCTGGCATTGACCTTGCAGCTATGGTAGCAGCGCAAGGCTTGCGGGTAGCGTTCAACTCTCACGGTAGCCTAAAGACAGTCTTCCTCAAGGAGCGTCGCGTCGTCTTGCCGCAACTGCTCTTGCTCGAGCTCATCATAAGCGAGCACTCAAGACAACCCGTATATGAGTTCTGGGGGGAGAACTGCCTCCGCCCCATAGACAAGGGAGAAGGGTGTCTAGCTGGTAGCTCGATTTGGTGTCGTCCTGATTGACCAAAGAACCACCGACAACTCATCAATCCAGTTCCTTCCACACTTGTGCAGCCTATCAAAATTTCTTGTCTTGAGACCTCGCAGCACTTCAGCATTAGCCCTCTCTTCTTGGCCGTTGCTCCTCGGGTGGGCAATGGAAGCAAAACAGATTTTGCTATCAAGGTCTTGGACATACTGCATGATGGTGCGGCTCGTGAACTGTGTGCCATTGTCGGTGATGATCCTGTTGGGAACACCAAAGGGGCAAACTAGTCCCTTAAAGAACCTGACGGCTGACTGTGTCATCACCTTCCTCACTGCTTCCACTTCTGGCCACTTTGTGAACTTGTCGATTGCCACGTACAAGCACTCAAAGCCCCCGGCAGCACGGGGAAAGGGGCCTAAGATGTCGAGCCCCCTGACCGGAAATGTCCCGGAGAGAGGGATTGTTTGAAGGGCTTGGGCTGGTTGATGTAGTTTCTTAGAATGAAACTGGCATGCTTCACACTTGGTTACTAACACAGTTGCATCCTAGAGGGTAGTGGGCCAAAAGAAACCTTGCCGGAATGTCTTTCCGGCAAGTGCTCTTGATCCTATGTGGGAGCCACATATACCTCCGTGTATGTCTGCCAACAGCTCCAGTCCATCCTCCCAGGAAATGCACTTGAGTTTCATGTTGTTTGGTCTCTTTCTGTGTAGGACGTTGTCCATGAACTGGTACATATGAGACTGGCGAGCTACTTTCTCTGCTTCCTCTTGCTCCTCGGGGAATTCTCCTATCTGAAGGAATTGGACAAGATGTTGTGTCCATGCTGGAGCCTGGGGCTCGACAACAAGGACTAAAGGCGTATCCTCTGCCGGGGAGCATTTGTCTCGACGGCAAGGTCCTGAGGGCCTACCAGAGTCTGCTACGCCCCAGCAAGCCTGGCGGGAGCATACACTTCTACGGCAAGAGCCGATGGCCCTGCCGGAGCATAGTACTCACCGGCAAGCCTGTTGTTCTCTTGGGAAACTTTCTTGCCGGCGGCTTCAAGGAACTCTGCCGGGAAATACTTGCCAGAACTTAACTTCCTTCTCTTTTCTTGTCCAGTTGATGGTGTCACGGAGGGTTGAGTTAGTTGGAGCACGAAAGTTCCTGGTTCCACAGGTAACTTAAGGGCAGCACATTTTGACAGGCCATCGGCAACGTTGTTCTCTGCACGTGGAATGTGCTCCATTTGCAGGCCGTCAAAACATTCTTCCAACTTACTCACTTCATCTACATAAGCCTCCATCAACGAACTCTGGTAATCTTTGTTCACTTGCCTGACGACAATTGAGAATCACCCCTGACAATGAGTTTCTTGATCCCAAGGTCCGTCGCGATCCTAAGACCGGCAAGCAGCCCTTCGTACTCATCAGTGTTGTTCGTTGATCTCTCCCGGGGAAAGTGCATTTGGACCACATATCTAAGGTGTTCTCCGATGGGCGCAACAAGCAGCACTCCAGCACCAGCGCCCTGCAGCGAGAAAGCCCCATCAAAATACATGATCCATTCTCGATCGGTCTCCTTGCCAGGGAGAGTTGACTCTGGAATCTCTTCATCGGGCGTTGGGGTCCATTCCACAATGAACTCCGCCAAGGCCCTGCTCTGAATGGTCGAAGTGCTTTCAAACTTAAGACCAAAGCTTGGTAGTTCCACAGCCCATTCCACAGTCCTGTCGGTAGCTTCAGGGTTCCGCAATATCCGCTGTAGCGGGAAGCGGGTGACAACGGTGATCTCATGTGCTTGGAAGTAATGGCGCAGCTTCCTCGAGGCCATAAGAAGGCTGAAGAGCAATTTTTGCACGCCAAAATACCTTGATTTGGCCCCCTGCAACAAGGAGCTGACAAAATAGACTGGTCGTTGCACCACTTTCTTCTTCTGAACTATCTCTTTCAACAATGCAGATCCTTCCTTGCCGGCACCACGCCCTGCTGGAGATTGTCCTGGATCATTGCTTTGTGCCCCTGCCGTTGCCGCTTCTTCTTTGTCAACCTCTCTTTCAGCAACTAGTGCATCACTCACCACTAGATTCGTTACCGCCAAGTACAGCAGCAATGGCTCTTGTGGTTTTGGCGCGACTAGGGCCGACGGAGAGGAAAGGTACTTCTTCAAATCCTGCAGTGCTGCCTTCGCTTTCGGAGTCCATTTCATTGGACCTGCCTTCTTCAGGATTTTGAAAAAGGGCAGGGCGCGCTCGGCAGACTTTGAGATGGACCTACTCAGAGCAGCAACACAGCCAGCAAGGCGTCGCACGTCCTTGACTCGCCTTGGTGCCTCAATTTTCTTAATTGCTTTGATATTGTCGGGATTCACTTCGATTCAGTAGTGAGACATAGAGAACCCGAGAAGCTTGCCGGATGGGACACCGAACACACATTTCTCGGGGTTGAGCTTCATGTTGATCTTGTGCAGATTGGCGAACGTCTCTTCTAGGTCCGCTATGAGCATGGCCTGGTCCTTGGTTTTGACAATTATGTCATCCATATAAGACTCCATATTTCCATGCAGCTGGGATTCAAAACCAATCTGGACTGCTCTCGCAAAGGTGGAACCAGCGCTTTTCAACCCGAAAGGCATACACAAAAAGCAGTACGTACCACATGGGGTGATAAACATGGTATTCTCTTCGTCTTCCTTGGCCATAAAGATATGATGATAACCGAAATAGGCGTCAAGGAAAGACAACAAATCACAACCGGTGGTGGAGTCCACAATCCGGTCGATGCACGACAAGGGAAAAGGATCTTTGGGGCAGGCCTTGTTGATATCTGTGAAATCAATGCATAGCCTCCACTTCCCATTCGCCTTGTGCACTACGACTGGATTGGCAAACCACGTAGGGTGGAGTACTCCTCTGGTCAGACCAGCTGCTTCTAACTTCTTGATTTCTTCGGCAATAAACTATTGCCGCTCCAAAGCTTGCTTCTGAACCTTCTGCTTGACGAGCCACGTGTGTGGACAGACGGCAAGGTGGTGCTCAATCACCTTCCTGGGAACACCAGGGATATCGGATGGTTGCCATGGAAACACATCGACATTCGCCTGCAGGAAGGCGACGAGCGCGCTTTTCTATTTGTCATCAAGGGTGGAACTTATGGTGAAAGTTCCCCCCGTGCCATCCTCCTTGGCAGGCACCTTCTTGGTCTCCGGTGGAGCTGCCTTGGACTTTTTGCTCTTGCCGGTGGAGCTCTCTGGCACATCGTCAACAGTAGTGCAACACTCTGAAGAGGCGTGCTTGCCAGAATGTGCGCCAGAGGCCTTGCCGGTCTTCTTCCCCCTAGGAGCTTCAGCGGCAGGAGAAGTGCCTTGGCGGCAGGTGCTGCGGTTGTCCCCCGGTAGAGTTGGTCGAAGCAGATCAGTGCGCTCTTCTTGTCGGAGTTGATGGTAATAACGCTCATCGGTCCGGGCATCTTCAGCACATTGTAAGCGAAGTGAGTGGCCGTCATGAACTTGGCCAGTGTCGGACGCCCGAGAATGACATTGTATGGCAATGAGATCTCGGCAACGTCAAAGATGATCTTCTCCGTTCTAAAGTTGATATCGCTGCCAACGTCACCGGTAGCGTGACCTTACCTTTCGGCTGAGTCCTTCCCAAATTGACCCCTTGGAAAGCGCTTGTCGGCTTGAGATCTTCGTCGGGAATCTGCATCCTCCGAATGACATCGGGCGAGATCAGGTTCAGGCTAGCCCCACTGTCGACTAACATCTTCGTCACCTTGAGGTTGCGGATTGTTGGCGAGACCAACAACGGCAGGCACCCGACCGCAGTTATGCGATCAGGGTGATCCTCGGCGTCGAAGATGATAGGAGTGTTGGACCATTTTAGAGGTTTCTGTGCCTCGATAGAGGGCTCTACCGCATTAACATCACGCGCCCACTGTTTAAGTTGGCGGTGAGAAGAATGCGATGAGGCTCCTCCTTCTATGCACATCGCCTCCGTAGCCTTCTGAAACTCATGCTCACTGGACTCGTCGTCCTCTTCGACATCATCATCATCTCCCTCTTGCTTGTCATGGCCGCGGGCGGGCCGATCCTTCTGTTGCTTGGGCTTGTCGCGGTGGCCTCCTCGGTCAATACGCTTCTTGCCGGACCCCTCACTACCATCCTGACTCTTCTCCTTGTCGCGCCTTTCATATTCGGCCCTCTGTTTCTCGGCAAGCTGCTCAGCTTGTCAGTGGTCTTGGAGGTCATGGCCCTTGGTGTGATGGATCTTGCAATGCTGCTTGTCGGAGTCTCCTGGCTTGCCGGCAGCCGCCAAGGCATGGCAGGAGGTGCACCTGGCAACATTGTTGCCGGGGTCATCGACCTTGCCTTTCTTAGTGGCACCGGGGTTGCCGGATGCCTCTACGGCAAACACGGTCTTGCCCTTGCACTTCTTGTTCTGTCGCCGACCCTTCTTTGCTGGGGCAGCGGTGTCTTCGTCCTCAGAGTCGACCTCCGCGCCGGCATCTTCGTCGGGGAGTCTTCTCCCTTCTTCAGCCCGAGCGCACTTGTCTGCCAAAGCATAAAGCTCGGCGACGTCCCTAACTCTGTTCATCGCCAACTCTTCCTGCATACTGCGGTTGCACACATTCTGATGGAACGCGCTGATAACAGCGGCAAGGTGAACATCTGGGATGTTGTGGTGCACACGGTTGAACCTCAGGATGTATTTGCGTAGAGTTTCTCCTTCCTTCTGGGGGATAATGTGTAGGTCGCTCTCCTGGCCAGGAGCTTGATGACCCCTGGTGAAGGCGCTAACGAACTCGTGACATAGGTCCGCCCAGGAGGCGATGGATCTCTCCGGCAAGTGCATCAGCCATGACCTGACGTTGAGTTTAAGCACCAACGGGAAGTAGTTAGCCAATATCTTGTCATCGCGGCCCCCGGCAGCCTGCACCGCAATGGTGTAGACGCTCAGGAACTCTGAGGGATGGGTCTTGCCTCGTACTTCTTCGGGACTTCCGGTTTGAACATGTGGGTGTTGGGCCACTGGACTTGCCGCAGCTCAGGGGTAAACGTTGGACAGCCCGCCTCGTAAGGCAGGCTGACAGGATACCCCGGCGCGGACTTGTCTACAGTGGGCCCCACGCGCTGGTCTGACTGGAGGCGCGCTTCCTGCCGCCACTTGATCGCGGTTCTAGTGTCCTCCTTGCTATGTTCCCGAAGAACATGACGCTGATCACTATGTGTCCGTGGGTCAGATGACGCCGTTGAGTAACCCTCGTAGGCACCGGTCCATCGGGTCGGCGACCGACGATGCTGTCGCGGAGGAGAGTGCACCGACACCGGGCACTTGACCGCTGGTCTGAGGCGGCCCTATGGGCTGAAGCTTATCTACGAGGCTGAGGAGGCACTGAATGGTGGCTCTCCATTCATCGAGCTTCTTCGCGGCAGGAGGGAAGTTCAGGAGTAGCTGCGCTCGCGCCATCGCCTCCTCCGCTGTGGATGGCATCGAGCAGCGCGAGGAACGCGAGGTTCTCTGACTCCTAACCGTGTTAGAAGGAGCACCTTCGTATTCCTGCGTCGGCATGCCACTCCCGCTTGCATGCTGGTCCCGTGCATCTTGGGAATGATGCGCAGGAGCTTTTCCGTGGGGACGCTGAGAACTGTGGGCGCCATGGCGCG
Source organism: Hordeum marinum (assembly GCA_022496015.1). Classification (NCBI taxonomy): domain Eukaryota; kingdom Viridiplantae; phylum Streptophyta; class Magnoliopsida; order Poales; family Poaceae; genus Hordeum; species Hordeum marinum. The sequence continues at coordinate 168,255,332 of CM039676.1, forward strand.
GCTCTCCATGTGTGTCCTAAGAAGGTCGCGGTGTAGGCGCCGGTGTGGGTGACCTAGAAGACACTCTTCTGCCCCTGGAGTTCGCGTACCACCTATAGGCGGCACTGCTCCGTCCTGAGACCCAGGGGCACGGGGGTTCCCACCGCCTCCATGAGCGTCACCGCGGTGAGCGTCACCACCCGCTTGGCATTGTTCATCAAAGCATCGCGGAAGTTCGGAACCTCCACCTCCTCCTCCTCCACCCGCGTCTATGCCGTCTCCCGTTCGCGGAGATACACGGACGGCGGACATGGATGGGCAAACTGTTGTCAGGCCCTTCTTCTTGGGCGCCATGGCGATGATGAAGCTAGGGCGTAGATCACCAAAACGGGTTCGCATCACTCAAGCCCCCTACCTGGCGCGCCAAATATGTCGTGGGAATGAACACCTATGGGACCGCAGGGGCCCCTTTTGGTTCGGCAAGGGGCGAGCTGCCCCAAAGAGCCGGTCTGGTGAGATGCACGCGGGGAGATTTTACCCAAGTTCGGGCCGCATGGATGCGTAAAACCCTACTCCTGCTTGGTTATATTGATCGTGTTCTAGGGTTCGAGCTACAGGAGCGCCATGAACGGCTGCTATGTGAGCTTGGGAACCTCCCCCTCTCTAACTGTCGGGCTGTCTGGTTGTTTCACTGCCTAACTGTCTGAAAGCCCAAAAGCCAAAAAGTCCAAAAGTCCTCCTCTGTAACGCCCTGGGCCTCCTTTTGAACTTAGGGGAATCCCAACAGTGGCGTACAGTGTGCACATGGGATGCACAATGCGGCTACAGTGCTATCACACCTAACCCTGACAGAGTAGGACAAGAGCATTAAATGCACCGTCAGGGGACTTAGTCCGTTAGTGGGACGGGACGGGGGCCCGTCCCATCAGCGTTGCTTAGCTCCCTTCAACGTCGACGCCGTGACATGTGTCCAGGTGGATCGACACCTGTCATGTGCGCTGGCGGTGCTTGTCAGGGCCTCGCGTTGCCGGGGGCCTGGAGGAAGGTCTCCCCGCAAGGTCTTGCCGGTAGTCTTGAGTCTTCTGTGCTGGTGCTTGACAAGTCATCGCTGGGCCTTGCCACCGGGGTGTCTACTACTGCCCATGCACGAGTAAAGGGGCACTAGATGGCCCAACAACTCTAGTGCACCGACAAAAACCATCACCGGAGGCCATCTTGATCATCCAGGTGGTCTCCATGACGAGGAGGGAGTAGTTCACCCTCGGGGCTAAGGGTATGTACCAGTAGCTATGTATTTGACCTCTCTCTCTCTCTCTCGTGTTCTTGAGACGGCACGATCTTGATGTATCGCGAGCTACATTGATGTAGATGAATCATATGGAGTTTTCCCCTCTCTATCTTGTTGTGATCAATTGACTTTTCCCTTTGAAATTTTCTTATCGGATTGAGACTTTAAGGATTTGAGAACACTTAATGTGTGTCTTGTGATTGGATATCCATGATGACAATGGGATGTTCTATTGATCCACTTGATGTATGTTTTCGTGATCAACTTGCGGGTCCCGTGACCTTGGGAATCTATGCATAGGGGTTGGCACACATTTTTTTCTTGACTTTCCTGTAGAAACTTTGGGGCACTCTTTGAAGTTACTTGTGTTGGATTTAACATGATGAATTTGAACTTGTGTGATGCATATCGTATAATCAAGCCCATGGATACTCGGGGTGACATTGGAGTATCTAGGTGACATTAGGGTTTTGGTTGATGTGTGTCTTAAGGTGTTATTTTAGTACGAACTCTAGGGCTGTTCGTAACACTTATAGGGATAGCTCATAAGATTGATCGGAAAACATAACTTTGAGGTGGTTTCGTACCCTACAATAATTTCTTCATTAGTTCTCCGCTATTTGTGACTTTGGAGTGAACTCTTTGTCGCACGAGAGGTATTTATGTATGATTCAACTATGTCATTATTGTTGAGAGAAATTGCACTAGTGAAAGTATGAACTCTACACCTTGTTTTCAAGCATTGAAATACCATTTTTGCTCACTTTTGTTACTTGCTACTGATAGTGGCGAAGTTTTCCCTATCTTTCGATGAGATGGTAGCTATCGTTTTTGGTGGAGTAGACTTGGATGATCCGACTACAAACGTGTGATGACGTCGCGCCTTAGCAATCGTTAAACCAACTCTGAGAGGTTATTGACCATGTCGGAGCACGATCAACCTGACTACGAGGGTCTGTTTCCTGCACGCAAATGAAGAACAAGCAAGAAACTAAGATTGCAATCTGGATACTGCGAATAGAAGAGGAAAGCTTTATCGATGGAAGTGGGGTTCTTTGACGCCTTTGTCTGGTCGTGGAACACAAACGAAGAATGCGAAGTTGCAGCCATGGCAACCTTGTAATCTAAATAAAACCCAAACCTAAAACGATGCCCTAAGGGCTGTATATATGGGGGAATAGAGGGGAATTTCGTGGCCCCTTGGAGGAGGGGTCCGAAACCAACCCTAACTTAGTTTCCCCATACATACGGACTCTAAAAATAGCCTATAATATGGTATTTCAAAATTCCATGGGCCTGGCCCAAAAATAAGGTGACGCAGCACCTATATTAGCCTAGGGACGAATTTTAAAAAGTGGCATCATGCATATTTTGTCCAAGGCTTCTCTCTCCCATTATGGTGGCTTCAAAGTGCGAAAAACATCACTGGAAGCTCCATTGTTCTTTCCCGCGCGCGCACCTTCTTCTCCATGCTTGATCCCGCTCCAATGGTCATCCTTCTTGTCCATGCTAGGTCCTTCATTTATAAGTAAAATAAAAGTATCTAATTTAGGCAGCATCATATGTTCATGAACATTAGAAGGATTCACAAGAAACGAAAGTACCTGCTAATTCAATTGATGTGCGCGAGCTCTAGTAATTGGTCATGTATGTATAGCAGTCGGGGTTGTGGGTGTAACATTAGTAGGGATGTCCTCGTCATCCCCCCCCCCCCCTTCTTGAACTGAAGTCGTCCTCGACAGAAGCTCATCTTCCTCACCCAAATAAGGCTTCAAATCTGAATGTTAAAAGTGGGGCTAACCCCAAACTCTACAGGCAGCTCAAGTTTATGTGCATTATCATTTATTTTCTCTAACACCTTAAAAGGACCATCAGCACGTGGCATTAACTTTGACTTGCACAAATCAGGAAATCTATCCTTACGCAAATGTAACCAAACAAGATCTTCATGTGCAAGACAACATGTTTTCTACCCTTATCTCCAGCAATTTTGTATTTAGCATTCATACGCTCAATGTTTTCCTTCATTAACTCATGCATGTTTAATATCAATTTAGCATGTTCTTTAGCATCAAAATTAACCTTCTCCGAAGATGGAAGAGGCCACAAATCAATAGGTGCAAGAGGTAAGAAACCATACATAACTTCAAAAGGGCACATCTTAGTGGTAGAATGTAGTGAACGATTATAAGCAAATTCAATATGAGGCAAGCATTCTTCCCATATTTTTAGGTTATTCTTCAAAACAGCCCTAAGCATAGTAGACAATGATCTATTGACTACTTCAGTTTGGCCATTAGTTTGGGGATGACATGTAGTACTAAAAAGTTGTTTAGTCCCCAACTTAGCCCATAAACATCTCCAAAAGTGGCTAAGAACTTTAGCATCACGATCTGAAACAATTGTATTTGACACACCATGCAACCGAATAATTTCACGAAATAACAAATCAGCAACATGAGCAGCAGCATCACTTTTATGACATGGTATAAAGTGTGCCATTTTGGAAAATCTATCCACGACAACAAATATGCTATCCCTCCCCTTCTTTGTTCAAGGTAAACCTAAAACAAAGTCCATAGATATATCCTCCCAAGGAACACTAGCTACAGGCAAAGCCATATATAAACCATGAGGATTGAGTCGTGACTTAGCTTTTTTACATGTAGTGCAGCGAGCAACAAAACGCTCAACATCCCGTCTCATCTTTGGCCAAAAGAAATGTGTAGAAAGTACGCCCTCCGTCTTCTTCATGCCAAAGTGTCCCATTAATCCTCCTTCGTGCCCCTCCTGTAACAACAGAAGATGAACGGAGCTAGCCGGAATGCATAGCTTGTTAGCACGGAACACAAATCCATCATTAATAACGAACTTGTTCCATGTTCTCCCTTCTTTACAATTCTGCAACACATCTCTAAATTCAGCATCATGCACATATTGATCTTTGATGGTCTCCAAACCAAATATTTTAAAGTCAAGTTGTGAAAGCATGGTATAACGACGAGACAATGCATCAGCAATAACATTTTCTTTACCCTTCTTGTGTTTAATGACATAAGGGAAAGTCTCAATGAATTCAACCCATTTAGCATGTCTGCAGTTCTGTTTTGCTTGACTTTTAATATGTTTCAAAGATTCATGATCAGAATGTATAACAAATTCTTTGGGCCATAAATAATGTTGCCATCTTTCCAAAGTCCGAACAAGAGCATATAATTTCTTATCATAAGTAGAATAATTCAGACTAGGCCCACTCAATTTTTCAGAAAAGTACGCAACAGGTTTACCATCTTGTAATAACACACCTCCTAACCCAATTTCACTAGCATCACATTCAAGCTCGAAAGTCTTATTAAAATCAGGAAGTTGGAGTAAAGGAGCATGTGTTAACTTATCTTTCAAGACCGTGAAGGCTTCTCCTGTGCGGCACCCCAAGCAAAAGGCATGTCCTTCTTTGTAAGCTCATTGAGAGGCGTAGCAATGGTGCTGAAATCTATCACAAAATGCCTATAGCAACCAGTGAGGCCAAGAAAACTCCTCACTTGTGTGACCGTTTTGGGTTGTGGCCAACTCTCAATAGCTTCAATCTTGGCTTTATCAACTTCAATTCCCTGTGGAGTAACAACATAGCCAAGAAAAGATACTTGGTCGGTGCAAAAGGTGCACTTCCCAAGGTTACCAAATAAACGTGCATCACGTAGAGCAATAAAAACAGCACGTAAATGTTCCAAATGTTCCTCCAAAGATCTATTATAAATCAATATATCATCAAAATAGACTACCACAAATCGTCCAATGAAAGCACGTAAAACCTCGTTCATTAATCTCATGAAAGTGCTAGGTGCATTAGTTAACCCAAAAGGCATGACTAACCACTCATATAAACCAAACTTAGTTTTAAATGTTGTTTTCCATTCATCTCCCAATTTCATATGAATTTTATGGTATCCACTATGCAAATCAACTTTGGAGAAAATTGTAGAGCCACTTAATTCATCAAGCATATCATCTAGCCTAGGAATAATATGACAATAACGAATAGTAATATTATTAATGCCTCTACAATCCACACACATGCGTGATGTACCATCCTTTTTAGGCACTAGAATAATAGGAACAGCACAAGGACTAAGGGATTCGCGTATATAACCTTTGTCAAGCAGCTCCTATACTTGACGCATAATCTCCTTTGTCTCCTCTGGATTGGTACGGTATGGCGCACGGTTGGGTAGCGATGCACCGAAAATTAAGTCAATCTGATGCTCAATCCCGCAAGTAGGTGGTAATCCCGGTGGCACGTCTTGTGGAAAGACATCAGCAAACTCCTGCAAAATGTTAATGACAGCGGGAGGCAAACAGGGAGGCATGTCCTCGAATGAAAATAATACCTCTTTGCATACAAAAGCATAGCAAACAGATGTAGCAACATCCAAATCATTAATATCATATTTAGTAGCAAGTAAACATCCACTCTTCAATTTTATTTCGGATGCAACATTAGATGATGGTTTATTAGGCTTATGGTGTTGCTCAAATTCCTGTGCTATAATCTGATTTTCACTCTTATTTTTCTCCTATTTTGCTTTACTAGCTCTAGCAATGTCATCTTTCATAATATGTTCAGGAGACATAGGAAGAAAAGTGATATTTTGATCCTTATGAACAAGAGTATACTGATTTGTCCTACCATGGTGTACAGAATTTTTATCAAACTGACATGGCCTACCAAGTAAAACAGAACATGCTTGCATGGGTACCACATCACAATCCACATAATCAGAATATGTAGCAATGCTAAAATGCACACGAACAGTGTGTGTTACCTTAACCTTGCCACTATTGCTGAACCATTGGATGTAATAAGGATGAGGATGTGGTCTGGTGGTTAGAGACAGCTTCTCCACCATCTCCATGGTAGCCAAGTTATTGCAACTCCCTCCATCAATGATGACGCGAATAGAACGCTCCTTCACAACTCCCTTTGTGTGGAACAAGTTGTGCCTCTGATTTTGCTCAGCCTATGTAACCTGCACACTAAGAACACGTTGAGCAACTAAACTTTCATACATGCCAGCGTAATCAGCAGCCATGTAGTGTGTCTTTGGTTCTTTATCCTCGCCACCCTGTTCTTCACTCGCAATGAGAGCCAAAGTCTCCTCATCATAATCACTAGCGGACGCATATCCACCATCCTCAGTAACAAACATTACACGCTTGGAAGGGCATTCTCTCGCAAAGTGACCCCCACCCTTGCAACGACAGCATATAACCTCATGTGTTTGCCCTATGGATGCAATAGATGAAGAAGAGCTATGTGCAGGCCCAGAAGGTGTGCTCTTCGCGGAGGGTGGAGTAGGAGCCTGTTTCCTGTTATCTTGGTTGGAGTTGGAGGTTGAAGTAGGTGGTGGTGCAGCAGGACGTGCGGAAGTAGAGGAGGTACATGGCGTCCACGGTGAAGTGCGACATACAGAAAAATTAGTTCTCGCCGTTGCCTGTCGATCCTGCACTTCACGTTCAGCTTTGCAAGGAAGATGGAATAAACGAGTGATAGTGTTATACTCCTTATACTCTAGAATAGTCTGAATCTCTCTATTTAATCCACCCATAAAACGGGCAAGCATAGCTTCATTCTCCTCAACAATACCACATCTAATCATGCCAGTTTGTAATTCCTGATAATATTCCTCTTCAGAATTTTTTTCTTGTCTTAAACGCTGCAAATTTTGAAGCAATTCACGTTGATAATATGGTGGAACCCAGCGATTACGCATTGCAGCTTTCAAAGCAGCCCAAGTAGTTGGAATATTAGCATGATGTATTCTACAATGTTCTGACCACCAAACACAAGCAAAACTAGTGAATGAACAAACAGCAGCAGCAACACGTCTATCCTCGAGAAATTATAAGCATGCAAAACGTTGTTCTGTTTCTAACTCCCATGTAAGATATATATCAGGAACATATCTACCGTAAAATGTCATAATATTCAATTTAAGTTTAGGGAGATGGTCATGATCCCGTACCTGAGGGGGGTGCAGCCCTATCGTTATAGTTGTAGCCATGTGAACGACCTAGTGCTTGTGGTGGTGGTTGCCCCTGAGAATGATCTGGAGCAACCTCTCCCTCATCATCGTAATCACCATCATAATCCTCAACCTGCTCAACGGCAGTAGCAGCAGCAGCCACAAAAGTAGCAACAGTATCAACAGTACTAGTATGTTGGACTAGGCCGATAGGCACACGTCGCTCTCGTCGTTGAGAGGGATAGGAGTTGTAGCTGGTGGTGGTAGACGGGCAAGCACCTCATTGAACTTGGCGTCCATCTTGGTGTCGAATGTCTTCTCCAAACCATCTAGCTTATCCATGGCCTCTCCAAAGTTGGTCATGAAGTCTTGTACCTGGTTAGCCATCATTTGCTGAAATTTATCATAGAGCGCTTTGTTGGTCATGCTCTCCCAGTCGATCTCGTCGTCTCGTGATCCTGGCATGGTTAGCAGAAATAGGAAACACACAAGAATATGAAACCTACAGACTATTGGGAAGTGGTTGTGGTGGTGTGTCACAAACCCTTCAAGCGAATCTCAAATTCTTATCAGTTCTTACCCAGCAACAGGCGGTGATCGGCAACCGTTGTAGTCAAAACTCTCAAAGCTTGGACAAAGCGATTGCCAGGTGGTGTCAAATACACGACGTAGATGTATGTGGATCTGGGATGGCCTATAATATGGTAGCAAAAAGGGTCAGCAATAATCAATTCAGAGATGCAAGGTTGAATAAACGCTCAACGACGGTACTATGCTGGTCCTAGGCTAGATAATGCTAGAGATGCGAGCCTAAAACACCAACAAAATCACGACGCTACACGTAATCAAGGGAAGAGTACACTCTAAATTTTTTTCGTTTTTTTCGGCGCCTCTTTTTTTGCGCTCTTTTTTTTTGCTCAGCAAATCACTACAATGGCGAGTGTCTCAAAACTCTTCCCAAGTCGTATAAGCAAGATATGCACGAAATTTGTTGACTAATTTTTTTTTCTAGAGCGATTCGGGGGCTGCGACGACCCAACATTTTGACAAAAATCACTATGAGGGCAAGTGTCTCAAAACGCTCCGGAGAACCTAAAATCAAGATAGGGAAAAAATATTTTCAACTGAGAAAATTTGGGGCCAAAATGTGCTCTGCAAAGCATGCCAGACTCTTTTTTCCGAAACCTACTCACGTAGGAAAACGCGAATCCGAAATCAAAAGGATCTCGAAACTAAACCTAAGAAGATATGGACTCGGATTGGTGGCAGATTTGTGGTGGTATATATGGACACCAATGGATAGTGATGGTGGGTGGTGATATATGGCAGCGGTGATGATGGTGGTGGTATATGGCAACAATGAAGACGATGTGGTGGCGGCGTGACAACCTGTGAATAGAACTCGAAACTCTAAAGTACTATACACTAAGACCAGCAACTCGACACGACGATGTAACCGAAAATTCAACAAAGCAAAATACTGAAAAGACTATGCAAAGGCTCAGATTGGTTCGATATGATGATCTAACCCTAATTTTTTTGTGGCTTTTTCGTGGACTATAGGTATGAAGAACAGACGCGATCTAAACTACAAAAACTGGTAAATCTCACCGAGCAACCTGGAAATCTGATACCACTTGATAGAGGCGAAGTTGTCCGTGTCTTCTGATGAGATGGTGGCTATCGTTTTTGGTGGAGTAGACTTTGACGATCCGACTACGAATGTGTGATGACGTCGTGCCTTAGCAATCGCTAAACCAACTCCGAGAGGTTATTGACCATGCCGGAGCACGATCAACCTGACCACGAGGGTCTATTTCCTGCACGCAAATGAAGAACAAGCAAGAAACTAAGATTGCAATCTGTATATTGCGAATATAAGAGGAAAGGTTTATTGATGGAAGTGGGGTTCTGTGACGCCTTTGTCTGTCGTGGAACACAAACGAAGAACGCGAAGTTGCATCTATGACGAACTTGTAATCTAAACAAAACCAAAACCTAAAAGGACGCCCTAAGGTCTGTATATATGGGGGAATAGAGGGGAATTTTGTGGGCCCTTGTAGGAGGGGTCAGAAATCGACCCTAACTTAGTTTCCCCATACATACGGACTCTAAAACCAACCCATAATATGGTATTTCGAAATTACATGGGCCTGGCCCAAAAATAAGGTGGCGCGGCACCTATATGAGCCTAGGGACAAATTTTATAAAGTGGTATCATGCATATTTCGTCCAAGGCTTCTCGCTCCCATTATGGTGGCTTCAAAGTGCGAAAATCATCACTAGGAGCTCCATTGTTCTTTCCCGCGTGCGCACCTTCTTCTCCATGCTTGATCCCGCTCCAATGGTCATCCTTCTTGTCCATGCTAGGTCCTTCATTCATAAGTAAAACAAAAGTATTTAATTTAGGCAGCATCATACGTTCATGAAAATTAGAAGGATTTCCAAGAAACGAAAGTACCTGGTAATTCAATTGACGTGTGTGAGCTCTAGTAATTGGTCCTGTACGTATAGCAGTCGAGGTTGTGGGTGTAACATTAGTAGGGATGTCCTCATCAGCTACCTTGGTGTTTTTATATTTTTAGATTACAAAAACCTATATCTACCATCCATATTACACTTGTATCACCATCTCTTCGCCAAACTAGTGCACCTATACAATTTAACATTGTATTGGGTGTGTTGGGGACACAAGAGACTCTTTGTTATTTGGTTGCAGGGTTGTTTGGGAGATACCATCTTCATCCTACACCTCCCATGGATTGATAACCCTTAGGTCATCCACTTGAGGGAAAATTTCGGCTGTCCTATAAAACTCTGCGCTTGGAGGCCCAACACGAGTCTACAAGAAGAAGGTTGTGTAGTAGACATCAAGCTCTTTTCTGGCGTCGTTGTTGGGGAGGTGAGTGCTTGAAGGTATATCTTTAGATCTTGCAATTGAATCTTTTAGTTTCTTGTTTTTCACTAGTTTGGTTTTATAAAAGAAAACTACTAAAATATGGAAAATGATGGAAAGGAAAATTGTGCTCAAGTGTTAGAGGAAGAAGTTATTAAAATGTTTGGCACTAAATCTTTGAGTGATGAACATGATTGAAATATTGTTAGTATGAATTCTCTGAATATTCATGATGCTAATGATATGCAAAGCCACAAGCTTGGGGATGCTATGTTTGATGAATATGATATTTTTAGTCCCCCAAGTTTTGATGAGCAAAACCATTGTGATGATAGCATGCCCCCTATATATGATGATTATTGTGATGACATGTATGCTATAAAGAGTGATAGTAACCATGAAACTTTTCATCATGATTTTAATATTCAAAGTGGTTATGTCAATCAAGTATCTCATGATAGTTATTTTGTTGAGTTTGCTCCCACTATTATGAATGAGAAGAAAAATGCTTATGTGAAGAGTGAAAAAAATTCTATGCTTTTAGATCATAAAAATAATGCTTTATTTGTTGTTTATATTGTGGAATTACTTCATGATGCTACTGAAAATTATTATGAGGGAGGAACATATGCTTGTAGGAATTGCAATAATATCAAGTTTCATCTCTATGTATTCAAAGTTTTGAAGTTATGCTTGTTTTGCCTTCCTATGCTAGATGATTCTTGTTCCCATAAATTGTTTGCTCACAATATCCCTATGCATAGGAAGTGGTTTATACTTAGATGTGCTTGTCATAAGATTCATGATGCTCTCTTGCATATTTCAATTATTATTCCTATACGAGCATCATTGAAATCATCATGCCTAGCTCAAAGGCATTAAAGAAAAGCGCTTGTTGGGAGACAACCAAACACTTTTACTTTCTGTTTTGATGTGTTAACATGATTAATATACTGTATTAATCATGTTTTTTGTATTTTATTTCAATAAACTCCCAAGTAAAACCTTTGGGATAGTGTGGATACTTGCTTGTTTGATTCTGTGCAAAAACAGAAAGTTTTGCGTCCAGTATATAAATTATCTGATTTTACTGAAGAGTCAAAAAATCTGAAATGTTTACGAAACATTTTTACGCAAATTATGTGATATGTACTAATTTTTAATAATTGTTAGAGTCAGGGAAATATGGTGATCATTCAGATCTTTATAGACTGTTCTGTTTTTGACAGATTCTGTTTCGCATGCATAGTTTGCTTGTTTTAGTGTTCCCATAGCTTATATTCGGTGATATAAATTGTGGGAATGACGTAATATGGTAGGTATAATGTGAGAAAAATTGTTAATCTTGTCTTGATAGTACGTAAGTGAATGATCTATCTTTATTACACTAACCCTTCTCACAAAGTTCTGTTGAGTTTTGTGTGATTGAAGTTTTCAAGTTTTGGGTGAGACACCGTTATGAGGAGAATAAGGAGTGACAAGAACCTAAGATTGGGGATGACCAAGGCAGTACCAAAGTAATACTCAAGGAATACTCAAGCGTCTAAGCTTGGGGATGCCTCAGAAGGCATCCACTCTTTCGTCTTCAACACATCGGTATATCTTACTTGGAGCTATATTTTTATTTGTCACATAATATGAGTTTTGCTTGGAGAATCATTTTATTTTTTTTATATGCTAGGTGTTATTTATAATCTTGTTTTTCAATAAAAACTTCCAAGAATTGCCTTAGGATGCTTGCATTGCATGTTTTGATATGTGCTTGGTAAAAACAGAAACTTGTGTTGTAGTGTTTGAATTTTCATATTTTACTAGAACGTGGAAAGTTTCTGAATTTTTACACGGTGTTTTAATATAAATTTTATAGCATGTACTAAATTTTCATAATTTTTTGAGTTACAGAAGTACACTGGTTTAATAGATTGCTACAGAATGCTCTGTTTGGACAGATTGATGTCATAGTTTTGTTTATCTACTTGTCCTATAGTTTCCATAGCCTATACTGGTAGATATAAATTGTGGAAATGATAGTATATAGTACCTAATGTTTGAAAATTATTGTGCAACTTGTCTTGGCAGTACATGAAGTGTTGATTTGTTCTTATGTGTACTAACCTATCTCACGAGTTCCTTTTTGAGTTTTGTGTGGATGAAGTTTTTGAGAATAGGTAAAACCATGATATGAGAGGATTGAACTAGATGCAAAATCTCAAGCTTGGGGATGCCCAAGGCACCCCAAGTAAATATTTCAAGAAGTCTCAAGCATCTAAGCTTAGGGATGCTACGCATCCCATCTCTCTTCATCAACAATTATCGAATAGCCTATGTTGAGCCTAAATTTTAATTCGTTCACATGATGCATGCTATTCTTGGAGTGCTATTTTTATTTTGCTTGTTGTTTAAATAAAATACTAAGATCTTAAAATCTTTATTGAGAGAGAGAAAAAAAGTCCTCACATAGCTACTTAATTGTTTGACTACTCATTGATCTTCACTTATATGTTTTGGAGTAGTTTTGTCATTTACTCTCGTGTTTCACTTATATCCTATGAGTAAATGGTTGAATTAATTGAATATCATAAATCTGAAATCATATATGTTTTATATGCTTTTACCATGGGGAGTAATGACTTCACGTATAAGAAGTATAGGTGGTAAAATTTATTGAAAGTTAGCAAACACTGCATTGGTCACTTGAACAATTCATGAAAGAATATTGAAGGAAGAGAGATTTCACATATAAATATACTATCTTGGACATCTTATATGATTGTGAATACCCATTAATTATTTTCAAACTTGAGTAAATTAGTTGAAGTTGGACAAGGAAGACAACGTAATGAGTTATGCTTGGGTATATTTGTATAGAAGTTATATTGTTATGGATCCTCCAACATGTGGTGCTTGCTTCCACCTCATATTAGCCAAAAACTTCCACACCAAGTAGAAATACTACTTGTGCATCCAAACACCCTTAAACCCAAATTTGTTCCATATGAGTCCACCATACCTACCTATATGCGGTATTTACCTGTCGTTCCAAGTAAATTTGCATGTGCCAAACTCTAAACCTTCAAATAATATTCTGTTTTGTATGCCCGAATCACTTATATAGTGAACAGGGGCTATCAGTACCTTTCGTGCTAGGTGGGTTATTCTCCGATATATGTTGATTCACTATCATTCATGAGAAAGTGGCTGGTAATAGGGATTCCTAGTCTCGAAATCAAAGGAAAAATGCAAATAATTGAACAAAACTCCCCAGGAATGTTGTTGGTATGGACGGTACCCGTGGATTCGGCTCGCCGTGGAGTGTGATTGATTGGTGGAGGGGGAGTAAAACCTTTACCGTTCTGTTTGGGAACTGCCTATAATGTATCTAGCATGGAAGATACCAAGATCTCTCGGTTGCTATGGTGACAATGGAACAATACCGCCCAAAATTATTATTCATCTCTGTTTTAAAAGCTCAAGCTCTGGCACCTCTGCTAATCGATGCTTCCCTTTGCAAAGGGCCTACCTTTTACTTTCTAGTACTTACCTTTATGCAAGACTCATGGTGGTCTTCACCACTTCCTATATTTTGCCTTTTTCTCTTGGCAAGCGTCATGTGTTGGGGAAAGATCCAAGCATATATGGCCATTCAAATATATTTTATCATGAATTAGTATTGTTGACAATTATCTAATTGATAAATAAGTTGGGAGGCAAAACTTTAAGCCCCTATCTTTTTTGTGTTCGATGGATGCCATTTGCTCTAAAAATATGCTTTGAGTGTTAGAAATCATGGAAGACTATATGATAGTTGAGTATGTGGAATTTTCTAAATCAAAGCTCTTACATAGACCCTTCCTGAAAATAAGATGAATTGCAATTGTTTGGTGACTGAAAGCATAGTTTGTTCTATACTTTAACATGTGGATGGCTTGTTATTTCATCATGAGAAGTTTTATGAGATGAGCTGCTATTTATGATATATAATGATGCTAGAAAAAGTGTTTGGAATCATCATTGATCAAATTTATGCACTTGCTACCATTCACACTTCATAAATTATTTCTTTTATCATTTACCTACTCGAGGATGAGCAAGAATTAAGCTTGGGGATGCTGATACGTCTCCAACGTATCTATAATTTATGAAGTATTCATGTCATGTTTACAATAATTCCATATGATTTTGGTATGATTTTATTAGAACTAACCCGGACTGACGTTGTTTTCAGCAGAACTACCGTGGTGTCGTTTTTTGTGCAGAAATAAAAGTTTTCGTATTGCGATGAAAATTTAGTATGATTTTTTGTGGACCAAAAGAGACCCCCAAAGTATTGGAGCTAGGCCAGAAGAGTCATGAGGAGGCGGCAAGCCTGCCAGGCGCGGCCACCCCCCTGGTCGCGCCTCACAGGCTTGCCACTTCCTCGTGGCACCTCTTGACGTGAGATTGACGCCAAAAAAATCCTATAAATATAGAAACCTCTGAAAAGAAACCTAGATTGGGAGTTCCACCGCCGCAAGCCTCTAGAGACACAAAAAATCAATCGGGAGCCCGTTCTGGCACCCTGTCGGAGGGGGAAACCATCACCGGAGGCCATCTTCATCATCCCGGCGGTCTCCATGACGAGGAGGGAGTAGTTCACCCTCGGGGTTGAGGGTATGTACCAGTAGCTATGTGTTTGATCTCTCTCTCTCTCGTGTTCTTGAGATGGCACGATCTTGATGTACCGCGAGCTTTACTGATATAGATGAATCATATGGAGTTTTCCCCTCTCTATCTTGTTGTGATGAATTGAGTTTTCCCTTTGAAGTTTTCTTATCGGATTGAGTCTTGAAGGATTTGAGAACACTTGATGTATGTCTTGCGGTGGGATATCCGTGGTGACAATGGGATGTTCTATTCATCCACTTGATGTATGTTTTGGTGATCAACTTGCGGGTTCCGTGACCTTGGGAATCTATGCATACGGGTTGGCACACGTTTCTGTCTTGACTTTCTGGTAGAAACTTTGGGGCACTCTTTGAAGTTACTTGTGTCGGATTGAACATGATGAATCTGAAATTGTGTGATGCATATCGTACAATCAAGCCCATGGGTACTCATTGTGACATTGGAGTATCTAGGTGACATTAGGGTTTTGGTTGATGTGTGTCTTAAGGTGTTATTTTAGTACGAGCTCTAGCGCTGTTCTTGACACTTATAGGGATAGCTCATAAGATTGATCGGAAAAGATAACTTTGAGGTGCTTTCGTACCCTACAATAATTTCTTTGTTAGTTCTCCGATATTTGTTACTTTGGAGTGAACTCTTTGTCGCACGAGAGGTATTTACATATGATTCAACTATGTCATTATTGTTGAGAGAAATTGCACTAGTGAAAGTATGAACCCTAGGCCTTGTTTTCAAGCATTGCAATACTGTTTTTGCTCACTTTTGTTACTTGCTACCTTGCTGTTTTTATATTTTCAGATTACAAAAACCTATATCTACCATCCATATTACACTTGTATCATCATCTCTTTGCCGAACTAGTGCACCTATACAATTTACCATTGTATTGGGTGTGTTGGGAACACAAGATACTCTTTGTTATTTGCTTGCAAGGTTGTTTGAGAGAGACCATCTTCATCCTACACCTCCCACAGATTGATAAACCTTAGGTCATCCACTTGAGGGAAAATTGCCGGTGTCCTACAAAACTCTATGCTTGGAGGCCCAACACGAGTCTACAAGAAGAAGGTTGTGTAGTAGACATCAGTAGATGGCAGAGACGTTGTCGCAGTAGACAAGCGTGGCCTTGTGAACCTCACATAGCAACTTCTGGAGCAGCTGATGAAGCCAGGAGCATTCGGCAACGGCGTTGGCTACTGCACGATACTCAGCCTCGGCACTCGAGCAGGAGACTGTGTGATGTCGCTTGGAGGACCAATAGATCAGCGAAGGCCCGAGGTAGACGCAATAGCCAAAGGTGGAGCAACGCGTGTCGGGGCAGCCAACCCAGTCCGCATCGGAGTAGGCGACGAGGTCGGTGGAGGCGGATGCCGCCAGTGTGAGACCCAAGGACGTAGTGCCATGTATGTAGCGAAGGATGAGCTTAACCATGCTCCAATGAGAGTCGCACGGAGAATGCATGTGAAGGCACACCTGCTGAACGGCATACTGCAGATCCGATCGCGTCAATGTTAGGTATTGTAAGGCATCCACAATAGAGCGATAATATGCAGCATCAGACACTGGAGAGCCCTCGAGTGCGGAGACCTTGGCCTTCGTGTCGACAGGCGTAGCAACAGGCCAGTAGTTGAGTATGACGGCGCGCTCAAGTAGTTCATGAGCATACCTCTACTGATGAAGAAAGAACCCATCTGGCCAGCGGACCACCTCAATGCTGAGGAAGTAATGCGGGGGTCCCAAGTCCTTGAGGGTAACTCAGCATGAAGACGAGCGGTGAGCCATTGAAGGAGCTCAAGAGTGGAGGCTGTTAGGATGATGTCATCGACGTAGAGCAGTAGGTATGCAGTGGCAGCTCCCTGGTGATAAACGAAGAGTGAAGCATCGGAGCGAGTGGACCGAAATCGAAGCGACTGCAGGAAGGCAGCAATACGCTGGTACCACGCCCGTGGCGCCTGCTTCAACCCGTAAAGAGAATGAGAGAGCAAGCACACATGATCAGGGTGCACGGCGTCGACGAATTTGGTAGGATGCCGACAGTACACCTGCTCTGCAAGGTGGCCATGCAGAAAGGCGTTGGAGACATCCAACTAATGCACGGGCCAGGCACGAGAAACGGCCAACTAGAGCACTGTGCGTATAGTGCCCGGTTTTACAACCGGGGCAAAGGTGTCGGTGAAGTCCATGCCCGCGCGTTGTCGAAAACCATGGGCCACCCAACGAGCCTTGTAGCGCTCAAGAGTGTTGTCCGGGCAAGTCTTATGACGAAAGACCCATTTGCCAGAGATGATGTTGGCATGTGGTGGCCGAGGAATGAGCTGCCAGGTGCGATTCCGCTGGAGAGCGTTGAGCTCTTCCTGCATCGCAGCGAGCCAATGAGGATCCCAAAGGGCAGCTCAAGCTGACGACAGGGGAGGTGACGGCTCGGTGGCGGAGGCTGCGAGAAGATACTCATCGCTGCCATACCGCATGTTGGGGCGGTGGATGCCCGTCCACGACCGAGTCAGGGGTCCGGTGGTGGTTCCGGCGTGGCGGCGGGTGATGGTGATGAAGAACCCGTCGCCCCCGAAACGCCGGGAGATGTCGGACCACCAGAGGCCGTGCCAGGTGAGGAGGCCACACCAGTTGGGTGCGGTGGTGTGGAGGGCGCTGGTGACACGCGAGGCATCGACGGCACGGGGGACGCCGTGGGCGTCGAGGTCGGTGTAGCCGACGAGAGGAGAGGCGTGGCCACTGAGGCAGCCGGGCGGGGAGAGACTCGACCCGCAGCACGAGGTGTGGCCTCAAATCCGAGAGGCGGCCCAAGAGAAGCTCTTGAGCAGCCGTCACCAGAGAGGCTCGCCGAAGAGTCACATGAAGCCCGCGAGATGGAACTGCCGAAGGCACCTGCTGCTGAAAGGGAAAAACCATCTCATTAAAGAAAACATGACGTGATGTGCTCACGCGGTGGGAGATAGGATCATAGCAGCGATAGCCTTTGGTTTTTATTCGGTAACCGAGAAATATGCATGCCATGGAGCGAGGATCAAGCTTATGAGGGGTGGTGGAAGCGATGCTGGGGTAGCAAAGACTGCCAAAAATGCGCAGCTCATCATAAGTCGGTGGCCGCCGAACAGAAGATGATGAGGTGTGAAGTTCCCGCGAGTGTGACATGGGTGGATGTTTAGAAGAATGGTGGCAGTGGAGAGCGCATCAGGCCAAAAACGTGGGGGCACATTGGCATGAAAAAGAAGTGTGCGGACACAGTCGTTAAGAGTGCGAAGGATGCGTTTGGCGTGACCATTTTGTTGCAAAGTGTACGGACAAGTGAGACGAAAAATCATGCCATGTGTGGTAAGTAGGTTGCGGATAGCAAGGTTGTCAAACTCCTTCCCATTTTCGGTTTGCAACTCATGGATGGGCCGGCCAAACTGCATGAAAACATAGGAGTAAATGCGGTGAGTGTGGGAAGGGCATCCGACTTTTGCCACAACAGGAAGGTCCACACATAGTGCGAGAAATCATCAAGAATAACAAGATAGTATAGGTAGCCCGTATTGCTTGCAACTGGAGAGGTCCAAACATCACTATGAATTAACTCAAATGGGTATGAAGCGACATGCGATGAAGTGCTAAACGGAAGACGAACATGTTTGCCAAGGCGACAAGCATGACAAGTGTGATCGTCGATCTTATTACACGTGAAGGAAAAACTCCGAAGAATATGACGAAGGGTGGTAGGGTTGGGATGTCCGAGGAGAGCATGCCAGAGGTCCACTCCGGTGGAGAGCGCCATGGGTGCGGCGGTGGTAGAGGAAGGCGAGCGGACTGGGTAGAGATCGTCGGGGCTGTCACATCGGTGGAGCACCATCCGGGTACGAGCATCCTTAACAGAAAAGCCAAACATGTCAAATTCGACGGTGACAGGGTTTTCACGTGTAAGATAACGAACAGAGACATGGTTTTTGATAAGATTAGGAGACACAAGTATGTTAGACATGGAGATTGGCGTAGAATTGGAAGGGAAAGCGGCATGACAAATATGTGTAATAGGAAGGGGTGAACCGTCACCAACGGTAATCTGAGTGGAGGTATGAACCGGATGAGCGATGAGGAGGTTACCAGGGTTGGCGGTCATGTGAGTCGTAGCTCCGGTGTCCATGTACCAGTCACCACCGCTGGTGTAGTTGGATGGAGTAGGAGCGGAGTGCAGGGCGGCTAGGAGCGTAGGATCCCAAGGCGCCAGAGGAGCCGACGGTTGTGGCTGTGGCGGGGTGCCTGGAGCATCGGAGGTAGGCCGCCGACCGGAGGCATCAGTCCATAAGGCGCCAGATAGCCATAGGGCAGCGAGGGCGCGTACGGTTGCAGAGCAGCATGCAACGCCTGATGACTCGCTGGACGAGCGCCGAAGTTGCCCGGGGCAGGAGCGCGTGGTACCGGCATGGAGTACGCATGGACAACGCCCATCCAAGGGTTTTGTCCGGCGTACCAGGGTGTCAGCTGGTACTGTGGTTGCTATTGCGGGCGGGGCGGCCCACCCTGGTTGTCGGCCTGTGGAGCGCTGGCCTGCTGCTTGCGGCCACGGCCACCACGGCCCTCACGACGACCGCCAGCGGCAGGAACCTACAGGGCTGACTGGGTGGGTGCGGGAACCCTGGCGGCGGAAAATGCAGAAGGTCGCCCGGGGCCGGGCGTGGCGGCGGGGCCAAGGCGGGTGGAGCGACACTGCGAGAGGTGCCCGCGGCTAGGGCGGTGTGGGTAGCCCGAGTGCATGCCATCTTCATCCGACGCTCCTCCAACTTCAGATATGCCACGCCCTTGGAGAATGATGGGTCGGGTATGAGGGTGAGGTTGAAGGGCAGCGTTCTCGAACTCCTCGTTCGGGCAGTTGACGAGTGTGCTCAGAAGAAGCTCATCGGGGACCTTCTCACCGAGATCACGAAGCTCGTCAAGGAGCTTCTTGAGTCGCATGCAATAATCGTCAATAGACGAGTCAAGCTGTGACACCCATAGAACTCGCCGTGCGGGAACACCTTGCGTTGGAGCCTGTTGTCGGTGAAGAGGCCGTTGAGCTTAGTCCAAATGGCGTGAGCATCATCCTCATCAGAGACCACCGTGTGGAAGAGGTCCTTCGAGATGGTGGCGTAGAACCAGCGGATGAGAGTGGCATCTATGGTCACCCACTCATCATCGTCCTCCATGTGACCGGAGTCCACGGACCCATCGACATGATCCCGAAGATTGTACTCATGGAATACGAGGGAGAAGTACGTTTCCCAGGCGTAGTAGGTGGAGGTGTGTTGGTCGAGGATGACGGGAACGCGAGCAAGGATGTTGAGATCGCGGATGAGGGCGGGATCGGGACCGGCGAACGGGTTGGTGCGGTTGGAGATGGAGTTGATGGACGACATGGTAGGACCGGTGGGGTGGCGGCGGCTGTGCAACAACAGTGGCGGAGCTAGGGTTGTGGCGGCGGCGTGCAACAGCAGCGGCGGCGGGTTAGGGTTTTAGGGGCGGAAGCGGTGGGTGGGCTGGTCGCGGCACGACGGGGCAGCGGCGGCGGATGGGAGAGACCGCGGTGGCGACGGCGTGGTGAGACAACGGCGATGGGAAGAAGCGGCGGCGGCGGCGGGTGGGCTAGGTTAGGATCATAGGTATGATACCATGTAGAGATAGATTTGGCAATGCAACTCACGATGTATTGATCGGCATGTATATATGATGTACAATGTGGGTCTCAACCTCTACTATAAGAGAAATAGGAGGCGAGTATAGATGCAAAACCATATATTCAACACATTTGATTGCCTTAAAAAATATACGTAAAATTGATATATTTTTAATTTTACTTTTGTAATCATGCACATCATTTTGTTGTCTAGGGATGTTAAATTCTATGAAGTAGTTCACAAAAGATATTTTGTCTAATGTGTATGATTGTGCTTTTGAAAATACAATTTAAGTGGCATGACAATATTTTCTACCCATTTGAATTTTTTTGCGAAAACTATTTTTGTAGTATACCATGTGAATTCACTTGATGAACATTTGAGACGTGTGTTACACATGCATCGTTTACTAGTTCAATAAAAAAACCAAACCATCGTCCATCGGGGACTTCTAATCACCACACCGTAGGAGTGCCAAATCATGTATCATGGCTCCCATTAGATGTCACAGTCCTACGCCACGGAACATATTTTAGGCCTGAGGAGACATCTCTAAAATTTCAACAGCGATCGCACCGTATTGTGCCGCATTTGTGAACTACGTCCAATTTCCACAGCCGGCAAAATGTGTTAAGGTTCAGCAGAGAAACCGTGCAAGAGAGATGGTCTTACCGAACTCAAATGAGACTAGGATGAATCGAAAATCAGGGTTTCCAAACTTATGAGGGCACCAGCACACTATTACATACTCCTATCTACCTGCTCTTCCACCGGCGTTTTATTTCATCAGACATCACAGCAGTTATCCACCTTTGTTGCAATAAAAGCTAAACTGGAGCCAACATGTCCCTAAGTCCGCCCAGATGGCAACAGAAGCTAGATATAGATTGTAACAGCTGCAAAGGACTACTTAATGGAATCTGAATCCGCAATACTACCAAATGCCACATGTTCGCGTTACAGCTTACAAAATGCTCATAAAATGTTGCATCACTTCTGCAACAAATATTGAGAACCTTTGCACAGTAATAATTTCCCTAACACTTCCAAAGATACAAGAATCATATCGTCAAAAATAGGCTAATAAGCTCGGCTAAAGCATACGACAGGCTATTGCAAAAAGTTCACCATCCATTCGGTGATTTGCGGTGACCTACCTTTTCTGTAAGTTTAAAATGAAGATACACACATTTGCTTTATCTCTCTCAGTTTTCCTCCATGGCAATGCGTGCAGAATGAGCAGAGTTCCTACAATAACAACTCCAACCGTCACTTTGTCGCTGCAATTTGCATCAAAATTGCCTATCACACAAGCCTCGAACAAACCAAGCCTGATTCAGTTATCATCTCCTACTGTTTGCCGGTTCAGCCTTGTTGAGATTTGCAAGCTCTTCGATCAGCTTTCTCTCGTCGCTGCTTAGACGCTTTGGAATCTCAACCTGGACGCGTACCAGCTGGTCTCCGCGAGCATTAGACTTACCAAGAAGTGGAACACCTTTCTTGGACATCACCAGAGTTGTACCCGGCTGAGTCCCTGAGGGGATCTTCAGGTCAACCACCCCATCAACAGTGGGGACCTTCACAGTTGTCCCAAGAATTGCATCGATGTAAGAAACCTTGCATGTATAGAGAATGTTTGTCCCATCTCGCTTAAGAACTGAATCAGAGAGAACATCAATAAAGACATAAAGGTCTCCTGGCGGGCCTCCTCTCCGACCAGCATTCCCCTCAGAACGGACCCTCAACCTGCTTCCAGAATCCACTCCTGCGGGAACCTTCAGACTGATCCTCTTTGTCTTGCGCACACGGCCATCACCCCCACAGGTTTTGCATGGGGTGGAGAATTCACCAGTGCCACCGCAAGTATTGCATGTGGATACCTGCTGGAATATTCCAAGTGGTGTTCTTGTGGAGGAGACCACCTGGCCCTGACCACCACATGTTTTACACGTGGTTGGCTTTGTGCCAGGCTTGGCGCCAGTTCCATCACAAGTATTACAGCCTTCCAGCCTAGTTATCTCAATCTCTTTCTCTACACCAAACACCGCTTCCTTGAAGTTGAGAACCAAATTATAGCTCTCGTCATCACCCTGCATTGGCCTGTTACGAGCAGCACGGCCGCCGCCCATTCCACCCATTCCACCAAATCCTTCGAATAGTGACTCAAAGAGATCAAATGGGTTTGAGTAATCCTGCAAGCCAAAATGTTCATATTATTGTAAGTTAGAAGTTAAAACTACAAAAGACACTGTTGATCAAACTTGTGAACTGGATAACACTATTACGGAACACTTACTCCCGTTCCCATGCCAGAACCCTTCAGACCAGCTTCTCCATATTTATCATAGATCGCACGCTTCTCATCATCAGACAAAACCTACGACAGCAATCATCTTTATGTTAGCTGGAAGAAATGTGCACTCCTAGAATGAAGAACATAGAATGGATAGAACTTAAGGGTTTGGATAAGACCAACTGGCCTAACCTCATAAGCATTGCTGATATCCTTAAACTTTTGCTCAGCACCAGGCTCTCTAAAACAAAACAAAAAAGGACACATAAGAACTAACACTCATGTTCTTTGATCAAGCTAGATGCAAATATGGCTAATGCACAAACAAATAAGAATCAAGAGATATCTACAAAGATGAGAAAAGTACAAGGTCAAGCAGTCAGAGAGCTAAGAGAAAATAAGAAGTATAAAAAAGTGTTATAAGGAGCTGAAAAGCAACAAGGTAATGATTACCCAACTTACTTGTTCACGTCAGGGTGATAGCTCCGAGCAAGTTTCCGATAGGCTGGAACAAGACATATTCTCAGAACCAACACGGAAAATAAACTACATGTGTGTCTACAGTATTGCATACAAACCTCATATTTCCATTAAAACGAAATACTAAACAAGTGAAAGAATGAGCTAATGAGTTGATGAAAGTGACATACAAAATATCATAAACTCATGGCATTCATTTGAGTCCAAACTAAATGGGAGGTCAGGGCATACTTTGCACCAAAGGATAATGATTCAATTACATACTAATGGTGCAGGATGCTGATTTACCATTTACCAATGATACATATCTTAATGCAGTACTGTTTTTATTTTACATGTAGATTGTATGACTAAAAAGAATTAAATTGGAGGTTAGAAATCGACTATGAAAAGTTCGCATATCTGATAATCACAAGAATTTATATGACGGGCAACAGGATGATTAAGAAGGTTTAAACTGGAGTGAAACAAAACCTGGTAACAGACAACATAATAAGTAAAAAAAACTACATAGCATCAAATCAATAAATTTAGAGCATGAGCTGATAAATAAAGGGCACTCACCACTCTTGATTTCAGATTTACTAGCATTTCTCGACACGCCAAGTACGGAATAGAAATCCTGTCAATTGGAAGTTTATTAAAATCCATCAGGAATCAAGTACTTGCAAGCAATAACATCAGCGATGCAGAATGAAAAGAAATAGCTCACTGATTCAGCTCGAACGATAAACCGTGAACCCCTCCGGTGGCGAAATCTTGGTGATGGTGCATGATTTAAGCTAGCAGTTGGTGATACTAGGTGTTTACCTCTGCCTCTGGTACTGCACGAACAAATAAATAGTAAGATCAATTTAGTTTGCCGACCCAACCATGTGTATCCTATCAGACATGTCGGTTAAACATTACTAGCACACATCTTCATTGTTCAGCTCACGAACCGAAATTGCAACTACATGGCTACTGCTAATATTTGATTAAAAAAATGAGTTGATGACAGGAAGTGATAACAATTGGGAGGTTAGTACACAAACTGCAACTACGACAATGGAACGGATTGACCACATATTCCATCATGAGAGTCCTTAGCACTACAATCTATGTTACTATAATCGCCACGAACGTACCCATTTTTCGACGCCATGAATCTCGGATCGATGGCCACGGAACCCCGGCCCCCATAGATCGATCTGGATCGAGGTTCGAATTCGCTCCCCTGATTGGCTACAGGCAGCGAACCCACGAAACCGGAGCAGCATACCACAGGCGTCGTCGGCGTCGTCCTGGCCACTCGCCGGAGACGGAGGGAGGGCGGCGCGGGGGAGACGTGCGGGTGGACGGCCGGGCGGGAAGGGGTGGCAGGGAGGCGGTGCACTGGGTGGAGCATGGGGGCGGCGGGGGTGGCGACGCCGGCGAGGTAGGGCAGGGAGGAGAGGCGAGCTGAGTTGTGGGCAGCGAGCGAGGGAGGAGATTGTAGCTGGGTGGGCTGGCCCAAACCTTATCTCTGTCTCGCTGTTTTTCTTACGGACACGCGCGTTGCCGTGCTTCAACCTCCCATCCGACGGTTCTCTTCTGCCTCACCTGGTATTTACATTCTCGTGCCACCCTACTGCGCTTTCGTGCTCTCTCTGGATCTCTCTCGCGCGCCCTCCCTCCTCGTTCTGTCGTGTGCGCGTGCAGCGACGACAAAAAGTATTTGCTTGTTTGGTCGTCTGCATCGATTTTAGTTGCATTGCATAAACTTTTCTAAATGTTACTTCATCCATTTCACAATATAATGCGTTCTCGTTTTCCATGATTTAACTTTGATCATAAATTTAACCAACGAGACCGATTGCAGCGGGAACAATTATACCGTTGATACGAATATCAACGGTATAATTGTCCCCGCCGCAATCGGTCTCGTTGATTAAAAATATGGTCAAACTTCGATTTTGAAAAGCGTGGGCGCACTACATTGTGAAATGGAGGGAGTAACATTTACATATATGGCACGAGACAGACATGATTCATATGTCTCTATAACTATTCATCTTGTCATATCAAACATATGACATCAATGAAATCTTTTTTGTTTTAGACTTAAAAATATTTTATCTATTAAATAAAAAATCCAATTAAAAATTTGTTTTCACCATTAATCCGTCACGACGAGATCTTTAAAACTAGATCCCATATCGATATGTTTCGACGACTTCTTTTGCTACAAGTTGCCACATGTTGACACTGAAGTTGTCATAGGGTTTATAATAAAGTTACCATGACATGTTTCATCTAGTTTTTCTTTTAGATTTAAAGCTACCATTGTATGTCAACAAATCTTCACGGTCATTTTTATTAATTGGCCATGGCAAATTTTAGTAATTAACCACGACACATTTAATTCATGGACCATGAAACTTTTGGTAATTCATCATGGCAAATTGATTTTATATATTATGGCAATTTAAGTATTTTGACCATGGAAATTCTAGTATTTTGAAGATGAAAAACATTTTTTGTATGAACCATGGCAAATTTTAGTGCATGTATCATGGAAAATTTAAGTAATTCACCATGACAATTTTAGTTTATGGTTAATGGTAAATTTGAGTCAGTGACCATGCATTTTTTAAATAACTGACGACATGTTTCTTTTTTACTTATGAACCATGTCAAATTATTTCATGGATCATGGCAAATTATAGTAATTCATCATGGCAAGTTTAGTTTGTTAATTTCCTTTTTTATAACATGTCAAAGTTTATTTTAAACATAGAAGGAAAAGTAGTTGAAATATATCATAACAACTTCAACGTAATCATGATGGCAATTTATGTGCAATAGACATGAAAAAATTTAACCCGAAAAATCGTCAAAACATATCAATATGAGATCTAGTTTTGAATTCCGTCGCGACGGATTTAATGGTGAAAACGGTTTTTCAGTCGGATTTTTTATTTAAGAGATAAAAAAAATTTAAAAACTAAATAGACAAAAAATTCATGTTGACATCATCAGTATCGTCACTTCTGCATGCATGCGGTAACGTGGCGCAACATGTGATCATTGAGCATGTAGCCTGTTGTTGCTTCTACCACACGTGTGGGTGTTACCGTGACCCTATATTTTTTAGATGAGTCTCACTAGATAAAACAGCCTAAAAAACACCATTTGCATATTGTTTGGTTGCTCACATATAGGTTACCTGCATGAGCGAACTATTTTTGATCAGATGTTTGGTTGGCCGCATTGCATTAGGCGCACATAGGACACTTTGTTTGGTTGCATTTTGCATTAGGTCCTCTCATCATTTCTCACTAGTGGTGACCTTACCACACGTTATCTTAACAGTTTCATTTGTAGCTATGAAACAAATGACGGATCATCCTAACTACTATCAAACGGGCAATACATATTATTAAGAGTCAAATGTCTGAATGGAGAAAGTTCATCATCCGTCCTCTTCCTCTTATGTTGTTGTTGTTCCTCTTCCTTCCCTGCTGCTGCTTCCTCTTCTGTTGCTCATTTTGGTCTTCTTCTTCAAATCCTTGTTTGGCCTCTGTTATCCCACATTGTTTGTGTCTACTCCAGCCTTTTGGTCTTCTAGGCTTTGTTGTCAAATGCCTCCACACCATGGCCATCGAGATCAACGTTGTTAGGCGTCACTGTCGATGTCAAAACCAGCAGACCTCGGGTAGGGGGCGAGCTGTGAGATCAGATCGATGGGTTATAATAGACGAAGGAAACAAAGCATTTACCCAGGTTCAGACCATCTTGAAGGAGGTAAAACCTTACGTCCTGCTCTTATCGTATTTATGGATGTATCAAGGTGGTAGAGGCGAGGGTCCCGACCTTTTGATGAGATGATAACTATCGATTTGGTGGGATGACTTTGACGATCCGACTACAAACGTGCATGACATTGCACCTTTGCAATCGCTAAACTAACTCCAAAGGTTATTGACCACGCCGAAGCACGATCAACCTGATCGTGAAGGTCTATTCCTGCATGCAATTGAAGAACAAGCGAGAATATGATAATGCAATCTGAATATTGTGAATATGTATGAAGTATTCATAAAGGCGGGGATGCAAAAGCGGTCTTGGTCTGGTCATTGGACACAAATGAAGTACAGAAATTGTAATGGCTAACTTTTAACTATAGAAATCTCGATCAAAAATCTACTAGGTTGATCTACTTATATAGAAGCAAAGGGTGGCGGCCAAGGGGGTGGGAGGGCGTCCAAAGGCAGCCTAAAACGAATCCTAGGTCGTACAAGGCCTATGGGCCCAAGTGGAGGTGATGCAACACCTTTGGACTTATAGTTTGACTCGGATTGTGCTGAAGCGTCAGATTGTCGGGGTAGCTCATCACAGGGGACAGTGGAATTGACATGGCATTCATCATACACATGTGGAGATGTAATATCGGTACCTTTGTCATTACCTCTTATGATCAACTCAGGTGATGTAGGCACTCGTGAAGGTGATGTAGCCCTCAAAACAATTGATGTGGTTGTCATAGTACACCTAATAGTTGAAGTAACAATCGTATCAACTCTTGGAATATGCACCTTGCGCTCGTTCTTCTTATGGGCAACATGTTGTTTTATTTCCTGTTCAGCTTTGCAAGCAAGACGAAATAAACAATCCATAGGATAAAACTTTTCATGAATTAGCATCTCCTGAATATCATGGTTTAATCCTCCCCAAAATCTATCCATAAAATTTTCTTCACTTTCTTCTAATGAGGAATGCAACAAGGTCGTTTGTAAATCATCATAATATTTCGTTATGGTGTCACTACCTTGTTTTAGATGTTAACTTTTTAATCATGTCACAAGTATAATAAGCAAGGGATGAATGTGTGTCTTATAGCATGTTTCAAATCATCCCAAGTAGTAGGTATATAATCAGGGTGTACCGATAGTATTTGCTCCACCAAACTGAAACATAGCCAGTGAAAGAACCAACTGCGACCTTGACTTTCTTATGTTCAGCAAAATTATGAGAAGCAAATGTATCATTTATTTCAAACTCCCATTTAATATTTAAAGCGGGTCAAAAACGGCCATTAAATGGTGGTGTAGAAACATTAACATGATCATGTGCATTTGGATCTCTTTGCACCTCTCGTAATGGTTGTTGTGGTGGCACATCTCCCACGATCGAAGAAGATCATGAACTCGTAACTCTGGATCATGTCATGACTAGTAGAAACAAGAAACAAAAATTCAAGAATATTGTTCCTATGAACTTCTGGGATTTGGTGGTAAAACACTCGCAGTAAAGCAAATATTGTTGGAAATATGCCCTAGAGGCAATAATAAAATGGTTATTATTGTATTTCCTTGTTCATGATAATTGTCTATTGTTCATGCTATAATTGTGTTAACCAGAAACCGTAATACATGTGTGAATACATAGACCACAACATGTCCCTAGTGAGCCTCTAGTTGACTAGCTCGTTGATCAATAGATGGTCACGGTTTCATGACCATGGACATTGGATGTCGTTGATAACGGGATCACATCATTAGGAGAATGATGTGATGGACAAGACCCAATCCTAAGCATAGCACAAGATCGTGTAGTTCGTCTACTAAAGCTTTTCAATGTCAAGTATCGTTTCCTTAGACCATGAGATTGTGCAACTCCCGGATACCGTAGGAATGCTTTGGGTGTGCCAAACGTCACAACGTAACCGGGTGGCTATAAAGGTGCACTACAGGTATCTCCGAAAGTGTTTGTTGGGTTGGCACAAATCGAGACTGGGATTTGTCACTCCGTGTGACGGAGAGGTATCTTTGGGCCCACTCGGTAAGACATCATCATAATGAGCTCAATGTGACTAAGGAGTTAGCCACGGGATGATGTATTATGGAACGAGTAAAGGGACTTGGAGATAACGAGATTGAACAAGGTATGGAGAGACCGACGATCGAATCTCGGGCAAGTATCATACCGATAGACAAAGGGAATTGTATACGGGATTGATTGAATCCCTGACATCATGGTTCATCCGATGAGATCATCGTGGAGCATGTGGGAGCCAACATGGGTATCCAGATCCCGCTGTTGGTTATTGACCGGAGAGGTGTCTCGGTCATGTCTACGTGTCTCCCGAACCCGTAGGGTCTACACACTTAAGGTTCGATGACGCTAGGGTTATAGGGAAATGGTATACGTGATTATCGAAAGTTGTTCGGAGTCCCGGATGAGATCCCGGACGTCACGAGGAGCTTCGGAATGGTCCGGAGGTAAAGATTGATATATAGGAAGTCCAGTTTTGGTCACCGGAAAGTTTTCGACCTCATTGGTAGTGTATCGGGAGTGTCGGGAGGGTGTCGGAGGACCCCCGGGAGGGGTGTGATGACCATAGGACTTCATGGGCCCTTAGAGGAGGTGTGCCAGCCCTTTTTGGGCTGGCCAAGACCTTCTAGAAAGTCCCATGCGGCTGGAGATCTAGAGATAGGGCAAAGGAGTTTGAAAAGGAGATCCACCTCCCTTGTGGGAGGTGGACTCTCCCCCTAGTTCGGCCGAACCTCTCCTCCTTGGAGGAGGGGCCAAGTCAGCCCTCCCTATCCCTCCTCCTATATATATGCAAGGGTTTAGGCTGATTTGAGACACGACTTCTCTCTCTCTCGGCGCAGCCCTACCCTTCCTCTTCCTCGTTCTCCGTAGCGCTTGGCGAAGCCCTGCCGGAGTCCACGTAGCTCCACCGTCACCACGCCGTCGTGCTGCCGGAGCTCTCCCTTAACCTCTCCTTCCTCCTTGCTGGATCAAGGCATAGGAGACGTCATCGGGCTGCACGTGTGTTGAACGCAGAGGCGCCGTTGTTCGGCGCTGAGATCGGAATCCACCGTGGTCTGAATCGCTGCGAGTACGACTCCACCAACCGCGTTCTTGTAACGCTTCCGCTTAGCGATCTTCAAAGGTATGAAGATGCAATCTCTCCCCACTCGTTACTGGTTTCTCCATGGATAGATCTTGGTGATCATAGGAAATTTTTTGATTTACTACTACGTCTCCCAACAGTGGCATCATGAGCTAGGTCTATGCGTAGAATCTATGCACAAGTAGAACACAAAGCAGTTGTGGGCGTCGATCTTGTTAATTTGCTTACCACTACTAGTCTTATCTTGATTCGGTGGTATTGTGGGATGAAGCGGCCCGGACCGACTTTACACGTACGCTTACGTGAGACTGGTTCCACCGCATGACATGCACTTGTTGCATAAGGTGGCTAGCGGGTGTCTGTCTCTCCCACCTTAGTCGGATTGGATTCGATGAAAAGGGTCCTTATGAAGGGTAAATAGCAATTGGCATATCACGTTGTGGCTTTGGCGTAGGTAAGAAACGTTCTTGCTAGTAACCTATAGCAGCCACGTAAAAACTTGCAACTACAAATTAGAGGACGTCTAACTTGTTTTTGCAGCATATGCCTTGTGATGTGATATGCCCAAAGGATGTGATGTGATGCATTGTGATGTATGAGATTGATCATGTTCTTGTAATAGGATTTACAACTTGCATGTCGATGAGTATGACAACCGGCAGGAGCCATAGGAGTTTTCTTATTTTATTGTATGACCCGCGTGTCAATCATAAACGCCATGTAATTACTTTACTTTATTGCTAAACGTTAGCCATAGCAGTAGAAGTAATAGTTGGCGAGACAACTTCATGAAGACACAATGATGGAGATCATGATGATGGAGATCATGGTGTCGTGCCGGTGATAGTGATGATCATGGTGCCCCGAAGATGGAGATCAAAGGAGCAAGATGATAATGGCCATATCATGTCACTATATTGATTGCATGTGATGTTTATCATGTTTACATCTTATTTGCTTAGAACGACGGTAGTAAATAAGATGATCTCTCAATAAAATTTCAAGAAAAGTGTTCACCCTAACTATGCACCGTTGCTAAGGATCGTTGTTCCGAAGCACCACGTGATGATCGGGTGTGATAGGCTCTAACGTTTGCATACAACGGGTGTAAGCTAGATTTACACACACAGAACACTTAGGTTGACTTGACGAGCCTAGCATGTACAGACATGTCCTCGGAACACGGAAGACCGAAAGGTCGAACATGAGTCGTATAGAAGATACGATCAACATGAAGATGTTCACCATGGATGACTAGTCCGTCTCACGTGATGATCGGACACGGGCTAGTTGACATGGATCATGTGTCACTTGGATGACTAGAGAGATGTCTATCTAAGTGGGAGTTTATTAAATAATTTGATTATGTGAACTTAATTATCATGAACTTAGTCTAAAATTGTCTTTACAAACTATATTGTAGATCCAATGGCCAACGCGAATGTCACCCTCAATTTCAACGCGTTCGTAGAGAAAACCAAGCTGAAAGATGATGGAAGCAACTATGTGGACTGGGTCTGTGGCTTGAGGATCATCCTCATAGCTTCCAAGAAATTGTATGTCCTTGATGCACCGCTAGGTGACCCACCCATTCTCCCAGCAGAGCAAGATGTTGCGAATGCTTGGCATTCTCGCTGTGATGATTACTCCCTTGTTCAGTACGGCATGCTTTACAGTTTAGAACCGGGGCTCCAAAAGCGTTTTGAGCAACACGGAGCATATGAGATGTTCCAAGAGCTGAAACTGGTTTTCCAAGCTCATGCCTGGGTCAAGAGATATGAGGTCTCCAACAAGTTCTTTAGTTGTAAGATGGAGGAAAATAGTTCTGTCAGTGAGCACATACTCAAGATGTCTCGGTTGCACAACCGCCTGACTCAGCTGGGAGTTAATCTCTCGGATGACTCGGTCATTGACAGAATCCTCCAGTCGCTTCCACCTAGCTACAAGAGCTTTGTGATTAACTACAACATGCAAGGGATGAAGAAGTCCATTCCTGAGTTGTACTCGATGCTGAAATCGGCGGAGGTCAAGATCAAAAAGGAGCATCAAGTGTTGATGGTAAATAAGACCACTAGTTTCAAGAAAGGAAAGGGTAATAAGAACTTCAAGAAGGACGGCAAAGTTGTTGCCGCGCCCGGTAAGCAAGTTGCCGGGAAGAAGAAGAACAAGAATGGACCCAAGCCTGAGACTGAGTGTTTTTATTGCAAGGGTACCGGTCACTGGAAGCGGAACTTCCCCAAGTACTTAGCGGATAAGAAGGACGACAACATTAAAGGTATATGTGATATACTTGTTATTGATGTGTACCTAACCAGCGCTCATAGTAGCTCCTGGGTATTTGATACCGGTGCAGTTGCTCACATTTGTAACTCCAAGCAGGAGCTGCGGAATAAGCGGAGGCTGGCAAAGGACGAGGTGACGATGCGCGTCGGGAATGGTTCCAAGGTCGATGTGATCGCCGTCGGCACGCTACCTCTACATCTACCTTCGGGATTAGTGTTAAATCTTAATAATTGTTATTTAGTACCAGCTTTGAGCATGAACATTGTATCCGGATCTCGCTTGATGCGAGATGGCTACTCATTTAAATCTGAGAATAATGGTTGTTCTATTTATATGAGTGAGATGTTTTATGGTCATGCCCCGCTGGTCAATGGTTTATTTTTGATGAATCTCGAACGTGATGTTACACATGTCCATAGTGTGAGTACCAAAAAGTGTAAGGTTGATAACGATAGTCCCACTTACATGTGGCACTGCCGCCTTGGTCATATTGGTGTCAAACGCATGAAGAAGCTCCATACTGATGGACTTTTGGAGTCTCTTGATTTCAAATCATTTGACACGTGCGAACCATGCCTCTTGGGCAAGATGACCAAGACTCCGTTCTCCGGAACAATGGAGCGAGCAACTGACTTGTTGGAAATAATACATACCGATGTATGCGGTCCAATGAGTGTCGAGGCTCGTGGTGGCTACCGTTATGTTCTCACCCTCACTGATGACTTGAGTAGATATGGGTACGTCTACTTAATGAAACATAAGTATGAAACTTTTGAAAGGTTCAAGGAATTTCAGAGTGAGGTAGAGAATCAACGTGACAGGAAAATAAAGTGCCTACGATCTGATCGTGGCGGAGAATATTTAAGTCACAAGTTTGGCACGCACCTAAGGAAATGTGGAATTGTTTCACAACTCATGCCGCCTGGCACACCTCAGCGAAATGGTGTGTCTGAATGTCGTAATCGCACTCTATTATATATGGTACGATCTATGATGTCTCTTACCGACTTACCGCTATCATTTTGGGGATATGCATTAGAGACTACCGCATTCACTTTAAATAGGGCACCGTCAAAATCCGTTGAGATGACACCGTATGAATTATGGTTTGGAAAGAAACCTAAGCTGTCGTTTCTAAAAGTTTGGGGATGCGATGCTTATGTGAAGAAACTTCAACCTGAGAAGCTCGAACCCAAAGCGGAAAAGTGCGTCTTCATAGGATATCCCAAAGAGACTATTGGGTATACCTTCTACCTCATATCCGAAGGCAAAGTCTTTGTTGCTAAGAATGGATCCTTTCTTGAGAAAGAGTTTCTCTCGAAAGAAGTAAGTGGGAGGAAAATAGAACTTGATGAGGTAATTGTACCTCCGCTCGAACCGGAGAGTAGCACAACACAGGAAGTTGTTTCTGTGGAGCCTACACTGGCTAGAGAGGAAGTTAATGATGATGATCATGAAACTTCAGATCAAGTTACTATTGAACATCGAAGGTCCACTAGGACATGTTCCGCACCAGAGTGGTACGGCAACCCTGTCCTGGAGATCATGTTGTTAGACAACGGTGAACCTTCGAACTATGAAGAAGCGATGGCAGGCCCGGATTCCAACAAATGGCTTGAAGCCATGAAATCCGAGATAGGTTCCATGTA
Organism: Hordeum marinum; assembly: GCA_022496015.1. Classification (NCBI taxonomy): domain Eukaryota; kingdom Viridiplantae; phylum Streptophyta; class Magnoliopsida; order Poales; family Poaceae; genus Hordeum; species Hordeum marinum. The sequence continues at coordinate 168,289,413 of CM039676.1, forward strand.
TGAGAACAAAGTGTGGACTTTGGTGGACTTGCCTGATGATAAGCGAGCCATTGAAAATAAATGGATCTTTAAGAAGAAGACTGACGCGGACGGTAATGTGACCGTCTATAAGGCTCGGCTTGTCGCTAAGGGTTATCGACAAGTTCAAGGAGTTGACTACAATGAGACTTTCTCACCCGTAGCGATGCTAAAGTCTGTCCGAATCATGTTAGCAATTGCCGCATTTTATGATTATGAGATCTGGCAAATGGACATCAAAACGGCATTCCTTAATGGCTTCCTTAAGGAAGAACTGTATATGATGTAGCCGGAAGGTTTTGTCGATCCTAAAGATGCTGACAAAGTATGCAAGATCCAGCGCTCCATCTATGGGCTGGTGCAAGCATCTTGGAGTTGGAACATTCGCTTTAATGAGGTGATTAAAGCGTTTGGGTTTGTACAGGTTTATGGAGAACCCTGTATTTACAAGAAAGTGAGTGGGAGCTCTATAACATTTCTCATATTATATGTGGATGACATACTGATAATGGGAAATGATATAGAACTTTTGGAAAGTGTAAAGGCCTACTTGAATAAATGTTTTTCAATGAAGGACCTTGGAGAAGCTGCTTACATATTAGGTATTAAGATCTATAGAGATAGATCGAGACACCTCATAGGTCTTTCACAAAGCACATACCTTGAAAAGATATTGAAGAAGTTCAATATGGATCAGTCCAAGAAGGGGTTCTTGCCTGTGTTACAGGGTGTGAGATTGAGTACGACTCAATGCCCGACCACGACAAAGGATATATAAGAGATGAGTGTCATCCCCTATGCTTCAGCCATAGGCTCTATTATGTATGCCATGCTGTGTACCAGACCCGATGTGAACCTTGCCATAAGTTTGGTAGGGAGGTACCAAAGTGATCCCGGAGCGGAACACTGGACAGCGGTCAAGAATATCCTGAAGTACCTGAAAAGGACAAAGGACATGTTTCTCCTATATGGAGGTGCCAAAGAGCTTGTCGTAAAGGGTTACGTCGATGCTAGCTTCGACACAGATCCGGACGACTCCAAGTCGCAAACCGGATACGTGTATATTTTGAACAGAGGGGCAGTCAGCTGGTGCAGCAGCAAGCAAAGTGTTGTGGCAGCATCTACATGTGAAGCAGAGTACATAGCTGCTTCGGAAGCAGCAAAGGAAGGAGTCTGGATGAAGGAGTTCATCACCGGCCTAGGAGTAATTCCAAGTGCGTCGGGCCCGATGACTCTATTCTGTGACAACACTGGAGCTATTGCCCTTGCGAAGGAGCCCAGGTTTCACAAGAAGACAAGACACATCAAGCGCCACTTCAACTCCATCCGTGATTACATTCATGAGGGAGATATAGATATTTGTAAAGTGCATATGGATCTGAATGTCGCAGATCCGATGACTAAACCTCTCTCACGAGCAAAACATGATCAACACCAGAATGCTATGGGTGTTCGATTCATCACAATGTAACTAGATTATTGACTCTAGTGCAAGTGGGAGACTGTTGGAAATATGCCCTAGAGGCAATAATAAAATGGTTATTATTGTATTTTCTTGTTCATGATAATTGTCTATTGTTCATGCTATAATTGTGTTAACCAGAAACCGTAATACATGTGTGAATACGTAGACCACAACATGTCCCTAGCGAGCCTCTAGTTGACTAGCTCGTTGATCAATAGATGGTCACGGTTTCATGACCATGGACATTGGATGTCGTTGATAACGGGATCACATCATTAGGAGAATGATGTGATGGACAAGACCCAATCCGAAGCATAGCACAAGATCGTGTAGTTTGTCTGCTAAAGCTTTTCAATGTCAAGTATCGTTTCCTTAGACCATGAGATTGTGCAACTCCCGGATACCTTAGGAATTCTTTGGGTGTGCCAAACGTCACAACGTAATTGGGTGGGTATAAAGGTGCACTACGGGTATCTCCAAAAGTGTCTATTGGGTTGGCACGAATTGAGACTGGGATTTGTCACTCTGTGTGATGGAGAGGTATCTTTGGGCCCACTCGGTAAGACATCATCATAATGAGCTCAATGTGACTAAGGAGTTAGCCACGGGATGATGTATTATGGAACGAGTAAAGAGACTTGGCGGTAACTAGATTGAACCAGGTATGGAGATACCGACGATCGAATCTCGGGCAAGTATCATACCGATAGACAAAGGGAATTGTATACGAGATTGATTGAATCCCCGACATCGTGGTTCATCCGATGAGATCATCGTGGAGCATGTGGGAGACAACATGGGTATCCAGATCCCGCTGTTGGTTATTGACCGGAGAGGTGTCTCGGTCATGTCTACGTGTCTTCCGAACCCGTAGGGTATACACACTTAAGGTTCGATGACGCTAGGGTTATAGGGAAATGGTATACGTGATTATCGAAAGTTGTTCGGAGTCTCGGATGAGATCCCGGACGTCACGAGGAGCTCCGGAATGGTCCAGAGGTAAATATTGATATATAGGAAGTCCAGTTTTGGTCACCGGAAAGTTTTCGGGCTCATCGGTAGTGTATCGGGAGTGCCGGGAGGGTGCCGGAGGACCCCCGGGAGGGGTGTGACGACCATAGGACTTCGTGGGCCCTTAGAGGAGGTGTTCCAGCCCTTTTTGGTCTGGCCAAGACCTTCTAGAAAGGCCCATGCGGCTGGAGATCTAGAGATAGGGCAAAGGAGTTTGAAAAGGAGGAGATCCACCTCCCTTGTGGGAGGTGGACTCTCCCCCTAGTTCGGCCAAACCTCTCCTCCTTGGAGGAGGGGCCAAGGAAGCCCTCCCTCTCCCTCCTCCTATATATATGCAAGGGTTTGGGCTGATTTGAGACACGGCTTCTCTCTCTCGGCGCAACCCTACCCTTCCTCTTCCTCGTTCTCCGTAGCGCTTGGCGAAGCCCTGCCGGAGTCCACGTAGCTCCACCGTCACCACGCCGTCGTGCTGCCGGAGCTCTCCCTCAACCTCTCCTTCCTCCTTGCTGGATCAAGGCATAGGATACGTCATCGGGCTGCACGTGTGTTGAACGCGGAGGCGCCGTTGTTCGGCGCTGAGATCGAAATCCACCGCGGTCTGAATCGCTGCGAGTACGACTCCACCAACCGCGTTCTTGTAACGCTTCCGCTTAGCGATCTTCAAAGGTATGAAGATGCAATCTCTCCCCACTCGTTGCTGGTTTCTCCATGGATAGATCTTTGTGATCGTAGGAATTTTTTTGATTTACTACTACGTCTCCCAACAAATATCAATGTCTTACAAATTCTTACCATGCAGTAGGTGGTGACTGGCAACCGACAGTGTCAATATCTCCGAAGATTGAGTAAAGCGATTACCAGGTGAATGTATGTATACATGGTGTAGAAATATGTGGATCTTGGAAGACTTAATATATGGTAGCAAAATATTTGCAATAATCAATTCAGAGATGCAGTTTTGAATAAACGTTCAACAACAGTACTGTGCTGGTCCGAGGCTAGACCGTAGTAGAGACGCGAGCCTGGAACACTAATGGAGTCACGACAAAGCACAAATAGCAGCAATGGATGATATTAAGTAGATTTGGATAGCAAGATATAAGTGAAGATCACAATGGGAGTAAAGATAAGGATGGCAAATCACTGCACGACAGGATATACCAAAACTCTCTCTACAACTTTCCTCTCGAAAATTTTATGTCAATTTTTTATACATTTTTTCAACAATTCTATTGACTCAATATTTCCAATGCATAAAGAATCACTCAATTGTGAGTAGATATGACGAGTCAAAAAATTCTGGAATGGACCTGAAAAATATTGACAAACTATGCTCTCGGCCTTCGAAGGGCAAAAAGTCATATTTAGAAGTCGAGTTGGAGATGACAATAATGAACTAGCTTGATGAACTATTCACATGCGATTCATTGATAGCTTGAATTGGAGTTCTCGTGGATCCAAAACGGACTTTGGATGAGCAATATATGCTTGTTTTACTATAAACACTACGCAAAACAGATTTCAATCCGAATTCAAATACGAGATTGAGTCTAGGTAGATATGAAATTTGTTCTTTTTCTCTTCTCTCTATTTTTTCATTAAATTTTTTTCTTATCTCTTTTTTTCTCTCCTCAATTTTTTATGTATATTTTTCTTTTTTTCTCTCACTTTTTTAGTCTCCAACAAACCAAAATAAGATGCAGATTGGATCAAGCGTACATACGAACGACCTCAAGTATGATAATGACAATGAACAATCGGAGTACGTGGTGAAATTTGATGGATGGTGGTGGGCGACAATGCAAGGGATGATGATGCAGCTGTGGTGTAAGTAATGTGAACAGAAATCGAAACTCTAAAGGAACTAGACACTAAGACCAGCGACTCGACATGATGATGCAACCGATAATTCAACTATGCAAGCACTGAAAAGAAAATTACAAAGGCTCAAAATAGCTTGGACAAAGGATGAATAGATCTAAAAAATTTGTGGCTTTTTCTTTGGTAATAGGTAAGAAAAATAAATCTAATCTAGGGATAACTATAAATTCTCACCAAATACCGACCAAAAAGCTACTAGGTTGATCTAAATATATAGAAGCAAAGGGTGGTGTCCATGGAGGTGGGAGGACATCCAAAGGCAGCCTAAAACCAACCCTAGGTCATACAAGGCCTATGGGACCAAGTGGAGGTGATGCAACACCTTTGGACTTATAGTTTGACTCGGATTTTTTTCGCAACGTCGGATTATTTCGGCAATATCTCCATGCTCCACACAAATTTGAAGGTTATTGCAATTGGGTTGGAATAAATGAAATCTACTTTCCAATAAAAAATAATCACCCGATTCGGAGTCCGGATGCAAAAGTTTTTGGCGTTTTGAGACAGGTATGTCTGTGTAGTCGAAATCTAAGTCCAGGACATGAGAGACTTGGACTCTATCTTCTCTTGGTCTAAAAGTGATGTAAGAGAACTTCTTTAATATCACCTAAACGTCTCTTTTTCCCTTATCTTCATATGTGGATTGTACAAGTGTCTTGTAGTTCTGCAATTGGGCATGAAACAAAAAGAGGTGAAGTACTTTTGTTCTGTATAGCATAAATAAATTACTAGATAAGTTTTATGAAAAATCACCTCAAATAAATACGCATGTGCAATATTTGTGATCATATCCAAGGTATCCATGTCCTCATCATAAAGTACAGAGTTGATCTATCTCGAGATCGTAAGTTGTGGTCAAAACCCTAGGGGTGATGATGATGAATGTCAGTGTATCATAATGATCTATTGACTAGCCTGACCTTGACTTATATAATGCACCGGAGGCCTGGGATAACAAGAGTCCTAGTGGGCTACGTCGGTGGAGAGGAGTCCTTGTCTTGATCACCAAGTCTTGTGGAATCTTCCTCGTATATGTCATGGGATGCTTGAAGTGGCCCATTAATGAACTACCATGGGGGTGCTCGGCCCGACCCACTGGTCGGCAAACGACGTGGTGAGTAACCCCTAGTCCAGGACACCGTCAGTAGCCCCTGAATCGGTCTTCAAGTTGGTGAAGCTTCTCGGTTCTTCTAAATAGTTCTTCGTCTTCAACCGTCAGTCTTGAAAGCTGGTTCAACAAATATTCCCGTCTCTGATCTTGAGGATCACTCAGGTGTATCCCGAAGAGTTCATGCATTGACTATCCGAGGAGTTCACACGTCAGGCGCCTGAGAAGACACTTTAAGTTCTCGACCTTTATCAGTGCCTTTTATTTTGACGCCACTCCTCGGGTTCGAAGTTTTCCCGTGCAGTGGTGTCCTCTGCAACTGAGCTGCAGCGTCAGACTGCATCCGATGTGTCTTTTTGCAGCCGAGCTCCAACGACGGTCTGCATATGAGGTGTCATAGATGATCTTGAAAAAGTTTGAAGGAGTTTAACCAAGCTTAATCCCAAAAATGTCCTCTAGGGAACCAGCCACTCGCATCCGAGCTTTATGACGAACTGCTTCCGAGGTGTTGCACCACCTCGGTCTTGGGATGATTTTTTGCAGAAATTATTTTCAATCGGTGCAATTTATTTACTGCATAGACAACAACCCTCAAGGTGCATGTCGACCTAAAATCCATGATGCACGTGAAGGATAAAACAAAAAATGCTAATCCTAGTAACCCATGAGACTCCGGTCGATTTGCAAAATCGGCCTCAGGATCATGTCCTTACTCGGCAGCATTCTTAGGAATGGAAACGTGATGCTCAATTACTTTCGAGACTCAGTTTGGGTGCGGTCGACCAGCCATAGGATCGTAATCTTTTCAGAAACCGTTTTGCACTTAATTTTTCTACATTGAATCGTCAATGCAGTAGCCCCCAAGCCCCTAATCGGGTGGGAACACCAGATCAAGGGATTGATGTACCCCTTTAATGGATTCTAATTGAGAAGCGTGAAGCCCAGTATAAATGTTGGGTACTAATGATTGTATGTATCCAAGTACTTTACATCATTAACGCTAGGATCCGCATTGTACAAACTTTGTTGACCGACCATCGACTTCAACCTCCTTGAACAGTAGTCGGGGAGTGTTTTCCTAATTTGTAAAGCCTTTATGAGAGCAAAGATTTATGAAAATAAGGGAATCTGGTCACACTGTTTTATAAATATAGGTACGCGCAGAGATATGCTATATTACTATTTATGTAAGAAACACCTTCTGGGAAAAATAGTTCCTTTGTAAGTTTCTTTTCCCAGGCTATCCTGTTAACCATGATCATGAAACCTCACCTCCGGTAAACGTGTGAGAAAATTATTGAGGATTTAGTTTGGGGAAAGTTCCAGGACTCTGTGGTCTTTAATGCACCTAAATTTTCACTTGCGTTATTTCCAAAAATTTATATTCTTAAGACAACTAGCTTTAGGCTTCATCTGTCTAAGGTACGGACCCAAATGATCCAGTAGTAACAATCACAGAGGTGCTCCCTTTACCCCCTAGCCGAACAATCGAGAACGTATGGGGTAAGCACATGAGCCAAACAACCCAGCTTGGCCAAAATGTTATGTCAAATTGATGCATATTTATGGCTTTACAACAATGATTGCAGAAGGTAGCACATGTATATTGAATATAAACACTGATGATATGCTAGGCTCTCCTGGAGTCCCGATGTAACCATGCCGAGGTGCCTCAAGGAGCCCTTGGTATGGTTTATTTTGACTCTGTTGCGACTGTGTATAATCTGAAAGTGGACCATCGTCGACTTCCACCCCTTTGTAGATGCTACGCATGGCGTTTCCGTACTAACAAGGCAACCATTAGCCGATATCTTGGTACTCGGAGGCGGTTGTGTTATTGGAAATGAGGCGATCAGATATTCATCTTTTATAACTTTCGATTAGTCATAGGAGCTTTAAGTAGGGGGCATGTTACTATCCCCCCGTTAGTGTTTGGCATCAGTCGAGGTCAAGCCACTAACACTTCGGCCAGTGTTATGAAAGAACCATCATTTAACACGGGGTAATCTCTATAGATCTATAGTTTGACATAGTCATTGGATCGTTGAGCAGTTTACGCTCATCGTGAGAGTTAGTTTTCGGTTTTCTCCACTAAGGTACTTGACCATTTAAACCGGAAGTACAATTGCAGTGGTTCTCCCCTTAACCTTAGTTGAACAATCTAGAACGTAAGGAGTAAGCACAGGAGTTGGGCAACCCAACTGCAGACCAAAGACACAATTCCAAACCGGTGCATATAAAGCAATATCCGAGAACATTTTGCCGAGGACTCCATGGAGTACCTTGGCTTTTGGTAGGTTTGGCTCTAGTTGCAGCCCCCCCGTTAACATTGTCGATGCTTTAAAGGCATCTGGCGTTGCATTGCGACATTTATGCTCGGAAAACCAAAAAAACTTTATGTCTAAACAGAATCAAGTTTGTACTGCCAATTGGAAATTGGTCTTAAAATAAATTTGTTCTTCCGTCGTGCTTTAACATGACACATCCGATCTCTAGACTTCAAGCAGGTCAGCCTTCGGCTCTAAAAACCCTTCCCGAAGGCGAAGTGCTTCTCAGGCCAGTTTAGCGAACTAAACTTTAGCGGCTCTACAGAGAAATCAGGTTGTTCAGCTATTTTGACCACACACTCGATTCAAAAAAGGGGTGGCATAAAAAGACTTTGCAATGACTAAGAAGGAAAAATATATTATAAAATGGCTCATACAAATTGAAGAGCCCCGAGTTAACTTGGGTAAAAGAAGGTTATTTTTTAACAAAGAACGTTTTTAACAAACAAAGTGCTTGACAAACGGATTTTTTGTTTTGAGACAAAAATATAACGTTTGGTTGAACCAAACAAAAAATTAAAAATTGACAAAAGTTGAGCATGAATGCAACTTAGCGTGTTAATGCTTCCATTGTTGATCACACAGTTTGGGCTTGCGGTGGGACGAGGACACCCATAGAACTTTGACAGATCCGACAAGGTGTGTAGTCCTCGACTTAACTGAGGTCCTAGCCCCCAAGCCTGTCCCTGGTGACCGAGCGAGGAGGTCGGCTCGACGAAGTGGCGACGCAACATAGTAGATGTTGTGAGGTGAAGCCCCCAGTCCAGCAACCATGACGAAGTTGGTTGACTGGTGACACCGAAGTCTCTGGAGTAGGTTGATAAAGAGATGGCGAAGCCCCCGGTTCAACTGACGTGACGAAGTTGGTCGACGGGTGACGCTAAAGGCTCCATGTCAGCCGATGTATCGAAGTAGGTTGGTGTGTTGGATGTAGGTTTGAAGAAAAGGTGGCACAGCGATGCTGGGGCAGGTCAAAGTTTGTGACGTGGTCGATGCCGGTGTGCCTGATCAAGCGGCTGCGTGGCAATGCCGGCATGCCTGACTCGTGCAATATGTGGCAGCCTTTGTGATACCAAACTCTTGGTCAGCTCGCTGAGGTGATGATCCAGGTGTTTGTTATTGGCTCAATGAAGCGACAACACAATTGATTCTAGCGCAGGTCGGCATTCGTGAAGCAACATGGTTAAACGAGTTTGACACGGGCACGACGTTGAAAATCGCCTCGAAAAAGACTAAAAAATCATAGGCATGTGTTTGATAACAACACACAATACCGTAGAAAAAGTTTTCTTCAAAAAGACGTCTGATAACCCATTAATCAAAAAGACGAACTCGGGTCGGATTCGTTTGATCCGAAACTATTGCATTCATCGGACATTTGCTGGAGTTCGAACAGTCGGATCGAGTTTAAATTTTGAGAGGTGTCCGATATAGGAATTCCGCAGCTGATTAATGGTGTGATCTTCCAAAGGATATCCGAGCTAACTGTTGTACTCCTCGCATGAAACTCGTCCAGATTTCTGACCTGATCTGATAGGGCTCCGGTATATATGAGATTGCGAGAGATTCCTCCGTCGGAACATGACGGAATTTTACATGGTTGTTGTAGGATCATGATACGTCTCCAACATATCTATAATTTTTGATTGTTCCATGTCGATATATTATCATTCTAGGATACTTTTTGGGCATTTGTTTACCAATTTAAAATATTTTTGAGCACTAACCTATTGACCCAGTGCCTAGTGCCAGTTGCTGTTTTCTGCGTGTTTTGACTTTTCAGGTTTATAGTACCAAACGAAGTCCAATTGCCACGAAATTTTCTGGTGGTTTTTTCTGGACCAAAAGAAGACCTGGAAGCTTCGGGAGGAGGCCGGGAGGTGCATGAGGCCCCACCATCAGGGTGTGCCCTGGGGGGACGCGTCCTGATATGTGGTGGCCCCCTCGGGCGTCCCCTGACGTTCCTCTCTCGCCTATAAATTCTCTAATACCCCCAAACCCTAGGGGATCTCCCGAAATACTTTTTCCGCCGTCGCAAGTCTCTGTTCTGATGGGAGCCCATCTACAGCCCCGTTCTGGCACCCTCCCGAAGGGTGGATCGATCAGTCGATCACGGATGGCCTCTTCATCTACCTTACTGCCCTCATGATGATGTGTGAGTAGTTCACCACAGACCTACAGGTCCGTAGGTAGTACCTAGATGGCAATCTCTCTCTCTCTCTCTTGATCTTCAATACAATGTTCATTGCATCTTTGCCTTGATTAATTCAATGTAATCCCTTGTATGGTGCGTTTGTTGGGATCCGATGAATTCTGAGTTTTTGTTCAGATTATTCATGAAAAGTATTTGAGTCAAACATGAACGCTGAGATTCTTATTTGCATGATCATTATAGCTTCGTATTGCTCTCTGATCTATTGAGATAGTTTGGCCAACTAGATTGATATTTCTTCGGTGGGAGTGGTGCATTTGCATGATCATTATAGCTCCGTATTGCTCTCTAATCTATTGAGATAGTTTGTCCAACTAGATTGATATTTCTTCGGTGGGAGTGGTGCGTTATAGTAGGTTCAACCTGGTGGGTTTCTATATCCCAGTGACAGAAGAGGACAAGTTGTGTGTTTGCGTTGCTGCTACTAAGGATAAAACGATGGTGTTTATTCATATTGACTGAGTTTATTTTGTCTACATCATGTCATCGTTCTCCAAGCATCACTCTATTTTACTTAATACTCTAGATGCATGATGGACAACGGTCGATGAGTGGAGTAATAGTAATAGGTGCAGGCAGGATCCGGCCTATTTGCTTGGACGTGATGCCTATATACACATGATCATTGCTGTGAAAATCACATAACTATTCGCTTTTCTATCAATTGCCCAACAGTAATTTGTTTACCTACCATGTGCTATTTCTATGAGAGATGCCACTAGAGAACTCTACGGCCCCCGGGTCTATTCACTTGTATATTCCAAAACTCTATTACTGCCTTGCTGTTATTTATTTGCTTTTATTTTATTTTGTAATTTACAATTATCTACACAGCTCACTTGCTTACAAATAACAAGATCAGGGGGATTGACAACCATCTTGCCGGCATTGGGTGCAAGTTGTTTGTTCTTTTGTGTGCAGTCACTGACAACGGTTGAGGACTGGTATTCCTATTGGTTCGATAAACCTTGGTTTCATAACTGAGGGAAGTGCTTACCCACATTGTGTTGCGATAACTCGTTCCTCTTCACGGAAAACCCAACAGTGATCATAAGTATTAGGAACGGGTTTCTGGCGTCGTTGCCGGGAATACCATCACCAATTATCAAGTAACTTTGCACAAATTTTCATTCGCTTGTTCTTCTTTTTATTTGCTGTTATATTTAGTTTGTCTCATAAAACACATAAATACAAACATATTTATCTTTGCTTGCTTTACTTGCTAGTTTACTTGTCTCGCTTGTTGCTTTGCTTGTTCGGTCACCATGTCTCAAGATACTACTAAGTTGTGTGAATTCTCAAATACTAATAATAATGATTTCATTATTACTCCTATACCACCTATCACTAGTGCGGAGCCTTTTGATATTAATGCTGCATTGCTAAATCTTGTCATTGAAAGATCAATTTTTGGGAAGTCCTAATGAGGATCCCGTGCCACATCTTAATGCCTTTGTTGAATTATGTGATATGCAAAAGAATAAGGATATGGCTTTCCCTGGGTAGAGGCCCTTTTGCTTTTTGGCATGCTAATTTTGCTAGGGAAACTTCCCTCTGGGAGGAGGAGATCGAAGCCATCATCATCACCAATGCTTCCTCTTTCCTAGGAAGACCAATCTTAATCAACATCTTCACTAACACCATCTCATCTCAAACCCTAGTTCATCTCTTGTATTCAATCTTCGTTTCAAAACCTCATATTGGTACACGTGGGTTACTAGTAGTGTTGATTACATTTTGTAGTTGATGCTTGTTGGTTTACTTGGTGAAAGATATTAAGTTTAGATCGATAATCTTCATTATTATACCTCTGATCTTGAACATGTTGATGAGGTGTGAGTAGTTACTATTGTTCCCGAGGACATGGGAGAAGTCTTGTTATAAGTAATCATGTGAAGTTGGTATTCATTCAATATTTTAACGATATGTATGTTGTTGCTTCTCTTAGTGGTGTCGGGTGAACATCGACTACATGACACTTCACCATCTTATGGTCCTAAGAGAAGTCATTGTGGAGTAGCAAGTAGATAATGGCTTGCTAGTGACAGAAGCTTAAACCCCAGTTTATGCGTTGCTTCATGAGGGGCTGGATCCACACGTTTTCATGCTATGGTTAGATTTATCTTAGTTCTTCTTTCATAGTTGTGGATGTTTGCGAGAGGGGGTAATCATAAATGCGTTGCTTGTTTAAGTAAGAACAACACCTTAGCATAGGTGAGGGAGTCCTGGATTAAGGGGTGCTCTGATAGCCTACCTGTCTCTCATGGGCCGGACTATGTGGGCCGTAGAATGAGCATTGGATGATCAAGGGCCCCGTCGCCAGGATGGAAGTTTCAAGGAGTCGTGGCGTGTCCTCCAAGTTGTCGACGGTAGATTGATGTCTACTACACAACCTTCTTCTTGTAGACTCGTGTTGGGCCTCCAAGCACAGAGTTTTGTAGGACAACGACAATTTTCCCTCAAGTGGATGACCTAAGGTTTATCAATCCGTGGGAGGTGTAGGATGAAGATGGTCTCTCTCAAACAACCCTGCAACCAAATAACAAAGAGTCTCTTGTGTCCCCAACACATCCAATACAATGGTAAATTGTATAGGTGCACTAGTTCGGCGAAGAGATGGTGATACAGGTGCAATATAGATGGTAGATATAGGTTTTTGTAATCTGAAAATATAAAAACAGCAAGGTAACAAATAGTAAACAGTGAGCAAAACGTTGTATAAATGCTTGGAAACAAGTCCTAGGGTCCATACTTTCACTAGTGCAATTTCTCTCAACAATACTGACATAGTTGAATCATATGTAAATACCTCTCATGCGATAAAGAGTTCACTCCAAAGTCACAAATAGTGGAGAACTAACGAAGAAATTATTGTAGGGTACGAAACCACCTCAGAGTTATCTTTTCCGACCAATATTATGAGCTATCCCTATAAGTGTCACAAACAACCCTAGAGTTCGTACTAAAATAACACCTTAAGATACACATCAACCAAAGCCCTAATGTCACCTAGATACTCCAATGTCACCACAAGTACCCATGGGCTTGATTATACGATATGCATCACATAATTTCAGATTCATCTTGTTCAATCCAACACAAAGAACTTCAAAGAGTGCCCCAAAGTTTCTACCGGAAAGTCAAGACAAAAACATGTGCCAACCCCTATGCATAGATTCCCAAGGTCACGGAACCCGCAAGTTGATCACCAAAACATACATCAAGTGGATCAATAGAACATCCCATTATCACCATGGATATCCCATCACAAGACATACATCAAGTGTTCTCAAATCCTTAAAGACTCAATCTGATAAGAAAACTTCAAAGGGAAAACTCAGTTCATCACAACAAGATAGAGAGGGGAAAACTCCATATGATTCATCTATATCAATAAAGCTCACGGTACATCAAGATCGTGTCATCTCAAGGAAACGAGAGAGAGAGATCAAACACATAGCTACCGGTACATACCCTCAGCACCGAGGGTGAACTACTCCCTCCTCGTCATGGAGACCGCCGGGATGATGAAGATGGCCTCCGGTGATGGTTTCCCCCTTCGACAGGGTGCTGGAACAGGCTCCCGATTGGTTTTTCGTGGCTATGGAGGCTTGGGGCGGCGGAACTCCCAATCTAGGTTTCTTTCTGGGTTTTTTAGTATTTGTAGGAATTTTTGGCGTCGTTCCCTCGTCCAGAAGGTTCCCGAGGAAGTCACAAGCCAGGGGGCACGCCCTGGGGGGCGCCCCTGTGGCTTGTGGCTTCCTCGGCCTTCCTCTCCGGCGACTCTTTGCTCCATTATTTTTTATATTTTCCAAAAATATTCTCCGTAAATTTTCAGCTCATTACGAGAACTTTTATTTCTGCACAAAAACAACACCACGGTAGTTCTGCTGAAAACAACGTCAGTTCGAATTAGTTCTAATAAAATCATACCAAAATCATATAGAATTATTGTAAATATGGCATGAATACTTCATAAGTTATAGATACGTTGGAGACATATCAACATCCCCAAGCTTAATTCCTGCTCGTCCTCGAGTAGGTAAATGGTAAAAGAAATAATTTATGAAGTGTGAATGTTGGCTAACATATTTGTCAATGCACTCTTCTTATTGTGGCAAGAATTTTCAGATCCGTAATACTCAAAACAAAAACTTAATGTTGACATAAAAACAGTAATATTTCAAGCATTCTAACAAAGCAATTGTGTCTCTTCAAAATAACATGGCAAAAGAAAGTTATCCCTACAAAATCATATGGTCTGGCTATGCTCCATCTTCCTCGCACAAAGTATTTATATCAAGCACAACCCCGATGACAAGTCAAGCAATTGTTTCACACCTTTTATGTTCTCAAACCTTTTCAACTCTTACGCAATACATGAGCGTGAGCCATGGATATAGCACCATAGGTGGAATAGAATATGGTGGAGGTTGCGAAGAAAAGGAGAAGATTGTCTCACATCAACTAGGCGTATCAACGGGCTATGGAGATGACCATTAATAGATATCAATGTGAGTGAGTAGGGATTGCCATGCGACAGATGCACTAGAGCTAGAAGTGGATGAAAGCTCAAAAATAAACTAAGTGGGTGCGCATCCAACTCGCTTGCTCACGAAGACCTAGGGCAATTTGAGGAAGCCCATCATTGGAATATACAAGCCAAGTTCTATAATGAAATTAAAGGAAGATTCAATCGTCTAAGCTTGGGGATGCCCTGGAAGGCATCCCCTCTTTCGTCTTCAACACTATCGATATATCTTACTTGGAGCTATATTTTTATTCGTCACATAATATCTGTTTTGCTTGGAGAGTCATTATATTTTTTTAATTTCTGTTAGGTGTTATTTCTAATCTTGTTTTCAATAAAAAGTTCCAAGAGTTGCCTTTAGGATGCTTGAATTGCATGTTTGATATGTGTTGTGTAAAAACAGAAACTTCTTCTGTAGTGTTTGAATTTTCATATTTTACTGGAACGTCTAAAGTTTCTAAAATTTTAACACTGTATGTTAATATAAATTTTATAGCATGTCCTAAATTTTTATAATTGTTTGAGTTACATAAGTATACTGTTTTCATAAACTTCTATAGTCTGTTCTGTTTAGACAGATTACTGTCATAGTTTCTTTATCTACTTATCCTATAGTTTCCATAGCCTATATGGGTAGATATAAATTGTGTAAATGATAGTACACAGTAAATAATGTTTGAAAATTATTATGCAACTTGTCTTGTCAGTACATAAAGAGTTGACTTATTATTATGTGTACTAACCTATCTCACGAGTTCTTTTTGAGTTTTGTGTGGATGAAGTTTTTGAGAATAGGTGAAACCATGGTATGGGAGGATTGAACGAGATACAAAAGCTCAAGTTTGGGGATGCACAAGGCACCCCAAGTAAATATTTCAAGAACTCAAGCTTCTAACCTTGGGGATGCTACGCATCCCACCTCTCTTCATCAACAATTATCGGTTAGCCTATGTTGAGCCTAAATTTTTATTCGTTCACATGATGCGTGCTATTCTTGGAGTGTTATTTTCCTTTTGCTTGCTGTTTTAATAAAGTACTTAAGATATGAAAATATTTATTTAGGTTGAGAGAGTCCTCACATAGCTACTTAAATGTTTGACTACTCATTGATCTTCACTTATATGTTTTGGAGTAGTTTTATCATTTACTCCCGTGCTTCACTTATATCCTATGAGTAAATGGTTGAATGAATCGAATATCATAAATATGAAATTATACATGTTTTATATTCTTATACCATTGGGAGTAATGACTTCACATAAGAATTATAGGTGGTAAAATTTATTGAAAGTTAGCAAACACCGCATTGGTCACTAGAACCATTCATGAAAGAATATTGAAGGAAGAGAGATTTCACATATAAATATACTATCTTGGACATATTCTATGACCGTGAATACCCATTAATTATTTTCAAACTTGAGAAAATTAGTTGAAGTTGGACAAGGTAGACAACGTAATGAGTTATGCTTGGGTATATTTGTATAGAAGTTATATTGTTATGGATCCTCCAACATGTGGCGCTTGCTTCCACCTCATACTAGCCAAAACTTCCGCGCCAAGTAGAAATAATACTTGTGCATCCAAACACCCTTAAACCCAAAGTTGTTCCATATGAGTTCACCATACCTACCTATATGCGGTATTTACCTGCCGTTCCAAGTAAATTTGCATGTGCCAAACTCTAAACCTTCAAATTAATATTCTGTTTTATATGCCTAAATCGCTCATATAGTAACTAGGGGCTGTCAGTATCTTCCATGCTAGGTGGGTTATTCTCATGATATGTGTTGATTCACTATCATTCACGAGAAAGTGGCTGGTAATAGGGATTCCCAGTCCCAAAATAAAAAAAACACAAATAATTAAACAAAACTCCCCTAGGAATGTTGTTGGTATGGATGGTACCTGTGGATTCGGCTCACCGTGGAGTGTGATTGATTGGTGGAGGGGGAGTAAAAACTTTACCATTCTATTTGGGAACTGCCTATAATGTATCTAGCATGGAGGATACCTAGATCTCTCGGTTATTATGGTGATTGTGAAAGCATACCGCCTGAAATTATTATCCATCTCTGTTTTAAAAGCTCGAGCTCTGGCACCTCTACAAATCAATGCTTCCCTCTGTGAAGGGCCTATCTTTTACTTTCTAGTACTTACCTTTATGCAAGAGTCATGGCGATCTTCACCACTTCCTATATTTTGCCTTTTTCTCTTGGCAAGCGTCATGTGTTGGGGAAAGATCCAAGCATATATGGCCATTCAAATATATTTGATCATGAATTATTATTGTTGACAATTATCGATAAGATAAATAAGTTTGGGGGCAAAATTTTAAGCCCCTATCTTTCTCTATGTTTGATGGATGCTATTTGCTCTAAAAATATGCTTTGTGTACTAGCAATCATGGAAGACTATATGATAGTTGAGTATGTAGAATTTGCTAAATCAAAGCTCTTACATAGACCCTTCCTGAAAATAAGATGAATTTCAATAGTTTGGTAACTGAAAGCATAGTTTGTTAGTCTATACATTAAACATGTGGATAGCTTGTTATTTCATCATGAGAAGTTTTAGTAGATGAGCTACTTTTTATGATATATAATGATGCTAGAAAAAATGATTGGAATTACCATTGATCAAATTTATGCACTATGCTAGCATTCACACTTCATAAATTATTTTTTCTATCATTTACCTACTCGAGGACGAGCAGGAATTAAGCTTGGGGATGCTGATACGTCTCCAACGTATCTATAATTTCTAAAGTATTCACGCCATGTTTACAATAATTCTACATGATTTTGGTATGATTTTATCAGAACTAACCCGGACTGACGCTGTTTTGACCAGAACTACCATGGTGTTGTTTTTGTGCAAAAATAAAAGTTCTCGGAATGAGCTAAAAATTTACGGAGAATATATTTGGAAAATATAAAAAATACTAGAGTGAAGAGCTGGGCTAGAAGGTTCCCGAGGAGGCCACAAGCCTCAGGGGTGCGACCACCCCCGTGGCCACGACCACCATGCTTGTGTGCCCCTCGGGAGTCCATTGACCTCCCTCTTAGCTCTATAAATCGTCAAATATTCCAAAAAAACAACGCAGAACCTAGATCGGGAGTTCCGCCGCCGCAAACCTCCAGAGCCATGAAAAACCAATCGGGGCCCCGTTCCGGCACCCTGCCGGAGGGGGAAACCATCACCGGAGGTCATCTTCATCATCTTGGCGCTCTCCATGACGAGGAGGGAGTAGTTCACCCTTGGGGCTGAGGATATGTACCAATAGGTATGTGTTTGATCTCTCTCTCTCTCTCTCGTGTTCTTGAGATGGAACAATCTTGATGTACCGCGAGCTTTGTTGATTTAGATTGAATCATATGGAGTGTTTCCCCTCTCTATCTAGTTGTGATGAATTGAGTTTTCCCTTTGAAGTTTACTTATCGGATTGAGTCTTTAAGTATTTGAGAACACTTGATGTATGTCATGCGATGGGATATCTATGGTGACAATGGGATGTTCTATTGATTGACTTGATGTATGTTTAGGTGATCAACTTGCGAGTTCCATGACCTTGGGAATCTATGCATAGGGGTTGGCACACGTTCTTATCTTGACGTTCCAGTAGAAACTTTGGGACACTCTTTGAAGTTATTTGTGTTGGATTAATAAATATGAAATTGTGTGATGCATATCGTATAATCAAGCCCACGGGTACTTGTGGTGACATTGGAGTATCTAGGTGACATTAGGGTTTTGGTTGATGTGTATCTTAAGGTGTTATCTTAGTACGAACTCTAGGTCTGTTTGTGACACTTATAGGGACAGCCCATAAGATAGATCAAAAAAGATAACTTTGAGGTGGTTTCATACCCTACAATAATTTCTTCATTAGTTCTCCGCTATTTGTGACTTTGGAGTGAACTCTTTGTCGGACGAGAGGTATTTACATATGATTCAACTATGCCAATATTGTTGAGAGAAATTGCACTAGTGAAAGTATGGACGCTAGGCCTTGTTTCCAAGCATTTATACAGAGTTTTGCTCGCCATTTACTATTTGTTACCTTGCTGTGGTTATATTTTTAGATTACAAAAAACTATATCTACCATCCGTATTGCACTTGTATCACCATCCCTTCGCCGAACTAGCACACCTATACAATTTACCATTGTATTGGGTATGTTGGGGACACAAGAGAGTCTTTGTTATTTGGTTGCAGGGTTGTTTGAGAGATACCATCTTCATCCTACGCCTCCAATGGATTGATAAAGCTTAGGTCATCCACTTGAGGGAAAATTGCTACTGTCCTACAAAACCCTGCGCTTGGAGGCCCAACACGAGTCTACAAGAAGAAGGTTGTGTAGTAGACCTCAATCTACCACGAGATTGAATAGCTAAAACCCTAGATGAGTTTCTCTACCTTACAATCTAAAACCCTCCTGGTTTATATAGACACCGGGGGGTGCCTAGGATTTACACCTAACAGGTCTCCTCCCGGGGATCGAGATGTCGATTTCCTCATCTTGACTTGGAGTGCACGACGCGCCTTCGGGACTTCCTTCTAGAACACGGGGTCTCGATGTATCCGGGCCTTCCTGTGATTGTCGGAGAGCAGCCCACCAGGCCGGCCTATTGAGAGATAGGCCAACAGCCCGATGACCCCTTAGTTCAGGACTCCGTCCGTAGCCCCCGAACTAGCCCCCAACGCCAAGGGTCTCAGCTCTGGCTGCTCCATGTGATGAGAATCTTCGGCTTGCGAGGTGAGTTCTTCTTCCCATTTAATGACCGACCGAGATTAGTACGACTTTTGATGACATGTAGTTTTTCCGATCATACGATGGACCGGACACCATGAGTTGCTTAGTTCCGAAGGCCAAACGTCAAAGTGTAAACAGTGTTTCCTGACGACCTTTCCCACAAAGGGTCGCAGCCTACCACGACCGATGAACCAGTTATGAAAACTTGATTTGCGGTTCGAGGCTATTTTACATTGGCATGACTCATCAAAGTATAGATCATTCTCCGTTTCACATGGGATATGATTAAAGCCACAGGTTACTTTAAGCATGTATAACATCACACAAGTCTTGAGAAGCGGAGAGATTTATGGTGCAGTAAAGGGAGGCTAATCGATGTCATGCCTCATAAAAGGAAAAAAACCAAGGCCTATTCACGCTTCCCATTTGCATCCTCTGCTTCCCCAATCCTTCCAAGCTCCAAGAGGCCAGATCCATTTCTTCCTCGACTTCTCCTCCAATCTTAGCCATGATGGGTTTAGGCTCCATGGGCAAGTGCAAGGCCTCCATAGTCACTGACCAGGACATCCGAGAGTTAAAGCTTTCCAGTTATCTCCCCGCCAACGTCTTCCACCGCGCCACAGGGCCTAACCAGGTGGTCCCCACCCCCAAGCCAAGCGAGATGGTGGTGTTCGTCCCCCATTTCATCCGGGGACTAAGCTTCCCGCTCCACCCCTTCGTGAGGGGCCTCGTGTTTCTCTATGGGTTGGACTTCCATGATCTTCCCTCGAATTCCTTCATGCATATGTTGATGTTCATTATTGTCTATGAAGCCTTCTTGCGGGTCGAGCCGCACTTCGGCCTGTGACTCAAGTTCTTCAACGTCAAGCCAAAGATCATAGCGGGTGAACACGCAGACTGCGGAGGGGCGGTAATCAGCAAAATCCCCCGCGTCGGGTGGCCGACTGGCACCTTCATCGACACCATCAAGATCTGGGAGAAAGAATGGTTCTATATCACCAAACAAAGGGATGAGGTCCAGGTCGCACCAGCCGAGTTCAGATCCGCCCCTCCCTGCAAGATTGACCTCGTGGCTAAGGAAGGGCCTTGACTAGGGGTCGAATGCCGAGGTGGAATTTCTGCATAAGCGCATCTCCTCGATGATCAAGGCCAAGATTGAATTGGTCAATGTGGTACAGATCATGCTTCGACGCCGTCTCCTTCCCTGCCAGCATCGGGCCTCCCCAATGTGGGCTTATCAGCTTGAGGATGAGCCTACCGTGCGCCAACTCTTTCACACTACCCATGAGAAACTGTGGAAGGCACTATTCAAGCCCTGGAAGAGCTGGCCAGCCAAGGAGGAGGATTCAGGCTTAAGCACCGATAACCCTCCTACCTAGGTATGATATAATTTTAGTTCTATGGCTCTGTTCTTTGACAAAAAGGCTGAACACCTTCCCCCTTATCTTAGTAGAAATGGTTGAGCAAGGCCACGGGAATTAACTGCCCAACATGACAACCCGAAGACCCCAGGTCGGAGTTGTTGATGGTGATGCTCGTCGTGGTGCCGTACATGGCGCCAGGTATGAAGGAGAAGAAGAACAAGTCCAAAGAAGGTCTCCGCATAAGGGACCAGCCGGACGCTGTGTCCAAGGAAACCCATGCCTCCTCTACCCATGAGGAATAGCTTGAGGACGGGGGGAGGCGATTCCCCCCTTACAAGAAAGAGGGCGGCATCGCCGGACGCCGTGGAGGATGTACCTCCTCCTTCCCCAAAGAGGGCATGTCGGCCGAGGTTAATCCTGGGCGATGATAGCTCGGACTCTAATGCTGAGTCCGAGGATGTTGAGAAGGTTCCCCAAAAGGAACCTAAGGGTCAAGCCCCCAACTGGAAGGTATGAATCCGAAGACTCCCTGGGTCATTTATGCAATGTTTTTAATGTTTTAAATGTAAGAATGCCTTTTTGATCCGCAACCCACCACAGGTTCTCCCCACCGACCAAATATTGGATGGGGAGTCTCGACCCGCCGAGCTGGCGAAGAGTGGGACTGCATCACACCCCACACCTCCAGGGGCCGCGAAGGATGCCACGGAGGTGTCATTGCGCCAGGCACCTTTGGAGCTGAGCACACACGGTGGGGGTGATGAAGTCATGGCCGAGGTTAAAGCCTAGACCGCCGAAGACCTGGGGGAGGAGCCCCTCCTGGCCGCTGAGGAGGAAGGACAAAGAAATGTCTAGTCCCCTCTGAGGTCATCTCTAGAGCGCATTGTGCCTCCAAAGCTACCGGCTCAATCCCCGGTCAGAGATTGGGTTAGCCGGTCACCACCGGCGCCACCGATGACCGGGTGGCCGGTCATGGAGGAGGCTCTATCAAGCGCCTCCATCTCCGAGGATCACCGCACTCTTGTGGGTGTGGTTTTGCAAGGCATTCAGTCTGTTGATAGCGGACTGAAAGAGGCCTTCAATGGTCTCTTGACGGGCTTCAAGGTGAGCCATGTAATAACCTTTTCCTAAAAAAATAATTTTATTAGGTTTGTGCTATCGTTATATATATAGCAGCCCCCTAACCCTGGGTGTGTTTCGAAAAACTCACCCAGGGGTCAATACCTAGGAGTAACCAATGATGCGCAAGAAATTATTCGTCCCATATTGTTCTAAAAGACCTTAAGAGGACCGAACACAGGGTCATATTCTTGACAGTTCGGGGGTTTGAATGCACATAGTCTGATATATATTTATTTTTCGTAGGCCTCATCATCAGCGGTGGCCATCAATGCCGCGGAGCTTGCCGAGCTAAATTGGAAGCTCAAGAGCTCCGAAGAGGAGCTTGATACCCTAAACAAGAGGTTCGATGAGGCGCAAGGTAAGCCGAATTGCAATATCCGGGCTTTCTATCATTAATGATCCACACCAGGGACTCAGTGTAATTATATATTTGTTGCTGACACAACTTCGGCTAAGGAGGTCGAGAAACTCAAGGCCGAGCTAAGAAAGGTGAATCAAGAGGCCACGGACGAGAAAGCGATAGCCGAACAAGCGGCAGCCACACTCTCTGCATTAAAAACCGCAAGCTCTAAGCATGAAGCCCGGGTGAAGGAGGTGCAGCAGGAGCTCAAGGATGCCAGCACGAAGTGCGAGGCCCTTGAGAAGAAATGCAAAGAGCAAGCCACCGAGCTATCCATGCTGAAATCCAAGCTCCAAAAGGAATGGGTGGACATGCGGTTCTTTGAAGAACAGATCCGCCAAGTCAAAATTGTCAGAGATGGTAAGCCGTATTTACTACAGTGTGCCTTTGGTGGTAGCGGGTTTGCATTGCTCACCCAGGTGAGGCATTCCTCACGCGCCTGTGCAGACCTCCAAAAGAGTACGGCGGACGCGAACAAGTTCTATGCTTCGCGAGATGGAGGCGATGAGGCTCGGCTATTCTCGGCATAGTTTGAAGCCCCGAGCGCTCTCCTCTTCTGATCGAGCAGATGAAGCAACTTATGGAGATGCACAGGATGGGAGAGCCGACCATGAAGGATCTCTGCATCTGGCTATGGCCTGAAGAGCCACTGCCGGGCAGCTACTTCGGCTTGGTGCAAAAACTTTGCAATGCCGCGTCTCGAGTTGATGAGCTAAAGCGTTCCACATGCATCGAGGGAGCTTAGATGGCCTTTGCAAGGACCATGATGCAATGGCCGAAGCTCAACCCGACCGAGATGGCCACCACACCTCCACCCCCTGGAAAGGAGTATAGGCGCCCCAAGTGGTACTTTTCCGCAATGATGGAGGGTGCTCAGGCGATAGAGGCCCAAGGCTCCAAAGACGTTTTTTATGAATGAGCATGTTGTAATATGTCCGAAGACTGTTAATGCTTTATAATAAGTGTTGCATGTTTTATCATGTCTTTTAATGTTTTTAGTATTTATTTTGACTCTCATGTGGCCGTTTTATCTGAAAGTTGCAAGTCGTCGTCTTCATACCCCAAGTAGACACTACGCGAGGTTTCTCTGCCTCCGCACTATGACCCTTAGCCGAGGTATCAGTGTCCGAAGGCGGTAGTGCGAGGGGACGAGGTGTCGACATTCTGGGAACGGGGGTACCCAGACCTGCCTACCTGTGGCCCAGGACATGGCCCACCTCATCAGCCATAAACGGCTAGGCGCGACTTCACTCAAGACAAGCCCTCGCGAGGATCCCAGGCTCGCGAGGAGGAATGATGCCAATACCAGCAAGGATGGGCCTCATTAGGCCCCCTCCGAAGCAGCGAAGATCTCCATGCAGAGGAGGAACGACGCCAAGACCAGCAAGGGTGGGCCTCATCAGGCCCCCTCCTAAGCAGCGCATATCTCCATGAAGAACCCATCCTCAGGTGTCAAATATGACGCAAGGAACGACAGGCGGGCGCCAGTGCGCCAGGCAGAGCAGTTTCCCCTTTGGTGCAAAAGGAGCAAGGACGTACGCGGGTTCCTGAAGCACCGCCCAAAGGTTTCCATTCCAGTGCAACAAGACCACGACCACGAGCCCCATAGGACGGATGTCATTGCTAAGCCCACCTCTGCATCATGGACAACCACTTTGCAGGTGAAGACCACCTTGACAGGGCGTGAATGTACTGTTGCCCCCATTCAAATTTGGCCGTTGTGGGATCCCTTCCCGCCATTGTGATAAGGGAAGAGGACCTAGGCCACTGCTATATATAGAGGCTATGCCATGCCGTAGAGAAGGATCCACGACGGCGCCACCCGACGAGACCATCCGACGAAACCTCTGTACTAGTTCATCCACCACACCTCCCTGAGAGGCAATCCACCAAAGAAGGAGTAGGGGATTACGCTTCCCAGCGGCCCGAGCCTGGGTAAACCACCATGTTCATCTTCTCCCTCATCATCGTGCGAGTTTGCCGTAGTAACCATCAAGTAGGGGGCTAGGTAAGGCGAGGCTGCAGGGGATCTTCACACACGCCCCTATGTTCGAACCTTGAGGGTTTTGCGGAGCCCGAAATCCGACATT
This sequence comes from Hordeum marinum, assembly GCA_022496015.1. Taxonomy (NCBI): domain Eukaryota; kingdom Viridiplantae; phylum Streptophyta; class Magnoliopsida; order Poales; family Poaceae; genus Hordeum; species Hordeum marinum. The sequence goes on from CM039676.1 coordinate 168,313,699, forward strand.
TGGCGCGCCAGGTAGGGGGCGTGCCAAAGTGTTCCTCGATCCAAGCTCTTCTTACGCTTCGCTGCTCTGATGGATGATGCCCGCCAAGCCCGCACCAAGCGCCAAGCTGCCCGCGTTGCACAGACGACACCCGTGGGCCTTGCCGGCGTGCGTCGGTTCCCCTCGCCTGCGACCAACGCCGCCACGGGCCCGGATGCCCATGAATAACAAGACTCCTCCCTGCCGGTCACCATGCAGTGCGACGGCCGCACCGCCACTTCATCGATCGTCCCAGCTACCGGGTTGTCCTCCCATGTATGTCCCGGGTCGGCACGCGGTTCGGGCGCACTCGCCATGGCGAACGAGCTGCTCTACTACCGCCCCAGCCCCAGCCGCTACGACGACTGGCTTCAGCACATCGCGGAGCTCGTCGGTGCTGCTGGTGATGCTTCGGCGCTCTCCTATTCGTTTTGACCCCGACCTTCCCTGGCTGACGACCTGGCTCCCGATGCGCCGCTACCTCCTCCGAACGCGACGTCGACCTTGATCCCAGGCATGAAGCGTGCCCACGTGACCAGCCCCGTGGGACATGGGCAAGGGCAAGAGATGAAGTAAGCTGCCAAGTGGTGCCTCGGCCGCGCGTTGACGCGCGTGCGCTCCCCGCACTACCGGACCGACGTCGCGACCGGGCACCACTTGGGGCGGCCCTTCAGGAGCGTCAAGACTAGGCCCCACCCACACGCATAGCAGCACTCGTCGAGCTAGTGGGCTGCCTTGCCATCGCGCCGGAGCTCCATCCAACTACATGGCCCTGCAAGTTCAAACCCGATCTACCCCCTCGCTACGACGGCACCCCGGACCCCACCGAGTTCCTATAGCTCTACTCGCTGAGCATCCGGGCAACCGGTGGAGACGACACGATCATGGTGTGTTGGTTCCCCATGGCGCTCAAGGGCAGCACGCTCTCCTAGCTCCTTAACCTCCTGGAGGGGTCCATCGCCTCCTGGGACGACCTGCGCAAGCGCTTCATCGCCAACTTCCAAGGTACCCGCGACCGCGTGCTCACCGTGAATGACCTGCGGTGTGCGAAGCAACAGGATGGAGAGACCCTGCAAAAGTTCATACAACACTTCACGACTACACGCCTCAAGTTCCTAAAGGTGTCAGATGAGGCTATCATCTCCGCTTTCACCGACGGCGTCACGGACACCAAGATGAAAGAAGACCTCGCCATGAACGACGAGTTGTGCTCCGCCTTGGATATGTTCATCCTAGTGAACAGGTGTGCCAAGGCCGAAGAGGGCCACGTGTCACTCCATGAGCCTCCGACGGCAGAGCCAGAGGAAAAGAAGACCAAGGCTAAGGAGGAGAAGCACAAGGCCCCAACTATACTCGCTGTCGAGCCTGAGGCGAAGTGCAGCCAAGGCAAGGAGCATTCCGTAGGGGGGAGACCGACCTGCATCTTCCATGGCACCAACAACCATGACACCTCCGACTGCCAGGAACTCGGGCTGGTTCGCGCCGAACACTTTGTCCGGCGCCCCGGACGTACCGACCGTGGTTTCGGATGCGGCAGAGGCCGCAGTGGAGGCCGCTGGGACAACCAGGATCCGCCTCAGGGGTGGCGCGACCGGCCTCGGGAGGACCGCTGGCATGATCAGCCTCAGGAGGACCGCTGGCACGATCAAGCTCGGGAGGACTGCTGGCGCAATGACCCTCTGGAGGGGTCACACCGCGGAAAGCCTCATAAGGTTCGCCCTCGTGAGGCCGGCCTACCACCACTACCACCTCCGCCCATAAGGAAGGAAGAGGACAGGCAGGACGACGGGGCTGGGGGCTTCCAGGAGGTCAGGGTTGTAGCATGTATTCTTGGTGGTGTCCAGGCCCCAGACTCGAAAAACGTCTTCAAGAAGTTCAGGCGGGAGGTGAACGCGACACTCCAAAAGCCTGAGGCCATGCGTCCCCTCAAGTGGTCCCAAACTACCATCACCTTTGACTCGAGGGATCAGCTCAGGTGCTCGGCCATGGCCGGCAAGATCCCCATGTTGTGCACTCCGACCATCAGCAACGTCTTCATCACCAAGACCCTCATCGATAGTGGAGCGGGGCTCAATGTCCTCTTCGTTGAGACCTTCGAGATGCTCCAAGTACCATATGACCAGCTCATGCCGACCAAGCCCTTCTCGGGAGTCACTAATGGGTCCACAGTTCCCATTGGTCAAGTGTGCCTGCCCGTCACCTTTGGCGGACGCAAGAAATACCGCACCGAGATCATCGTCTTCGATGTCGCCCACATCCGCCTCCCATACAATGCGATCCTCGGGTACCCGGCCCTCGCCAAGTTCATGGTGACGACTCATCACGGGTACAACATACTCAAGATGCCAGGGAGTGGCGGATTCATCACCGTCGCCTGCGATGAGAAGGATGTAGTCTGCTCCCTCGAGCATGCTTACCATGCTGCTATGGCCGAGCGCTCGAATGACGAGGAGGATGCCCCGGCATTTGAGAATGCACGCAGGAAGAAGAAGCAGCTCACCCTCGTGGAGTGCTAGGGGGCTGGAACCTCCAAGGGTGGAGCCTCACGCTCTGCATTCGGGGACGGGGTCACCCCTTCCATCGCATAGGAAAGCACGCTCGGTGCCCGCCTTGGGTTGGGCTCGGGGGCTTCCACCGAGGCGGCCCTCGGCTTGGTCAGTGAGACAAGGGAGGCATTCGGGGACAACCTGCAGGGACGTCCTGACGCACGACTACCAGGGTCAGGGGAATGAAGCGAGGCACTAAGCTCGCAAGAGTCAGTCATCAGGGCGACCGAGGAGCTTCAAGAGGCACAGACCGGGCAAGGACGGGACTGCCCTGCACCACCAATCACAGTCGTCATCGTCGGCCTGGTCGACCATCCGTGCGTCTGTGTCAACACGCTCGCAATCAATAAAGACTCGTCCCAGGGCCTCTTTTGGCTGATGCGTGCGGACCACGGGTGGGTCTACCCACACAACTACGTCCGCATGCCCTTTGGCCTGGCGAACACCGGCGTCACGTTCCAGCGCCTTGCCCGGGCCATGATCGCACCTTGCCTGGCGAGACGCGACGAGGGGTTGGAGGAGATGCCTAGACCGAGCATGGGTCCTGGGCCCCGGGAGACGACGGGTCCGTGAGGGCTGCGGTCATGGAGGTACAAGATCAGGCTACAACGTCAGCTTTGGCTCTTCAGCGGCATGACTGCCAGGTGACTTTTTGTTGGTCTGTGCCAGGTAACTTTTTGGCTTGTTTCGTTTAAGGGCACCCGCCGGGTCACATTATCCTCAGACGATTAGGGCATACCCCTGCAGCCGTCGTATTTACCCATATTTCAGCAGTTTTTCATGCATGTAATCTGTTTCCTAACGTTTCCCCTTGTCGGCACGGCTCTTTGCCAGTGTGAATGTCATCACTCTCGAGCGATCCTACCTTCGGCCACCTCACGAGAGGACTGGGCACGATGTTTGTGCTCGGGTCCGTCCCTGCAGCGTTGATAAATCCAGTGGCTGAGCTCTGACTGGTGGGCCGGCCCCGTTCACATCATCTCCTGGGGTCACTGGTGCTTGTCCCTCTCGATGGCCCTAGGGAGGACGCTCGGCGCAGGCTGCTATGAAGTTTGCAGGACCTCGGACAACGTCATCTAAAAGAAGACCCAGGCGCAACTCGCCTTTGAGGTAAAGACCTCGCGAGGCCAAATCGCCCTCGTGAGCTCCCAGATACACCTCCTAGTTCTACCATGCCAGCCACGCGTACGATCTCAATGGGTTGTACATGCTCGGAGCCCCCCAGGACACGGAGGGGTTCCTTCCCACGCAATGTGGAAGCCACAGCTCCGTGATACGTCTCCAACGTATCTATAATTTTTGATGGTGTCATGCTATTATATTATCTGTTTTGGATGTTTGATATGCATTAATATGCTATTTTATATTATTTTTGGGACTAACCTATTAATCTAGAGCCTAGTGCCAGTTTCTGTTTTTTCCTTGTTTTTGAGTATTGCACATATGGAATATTAAATGGAGTCCAAACGGAATAAAATCTTCGGAATGCTTTTTTCTGGAACGAAAGAGATCTACCAGGCTTGGAGTCCAAGGCAAGGCATATGCCAGGAGGTCACAAGCTAGGGGGCGCGACCACCCGCGTGGCCGTGCCTGGGAGGCTTGCCACCTCCTGGCAGGTCTCCTAGCCCTAATCTTCGACCTATAAATACCCAAATATTCCCCCAATACAAAAGAGAGACACGCAAATACTTTTCCACTGACAGGAGCCTCTGTTCCCAAGAGATCCAATCTTGGAGCCTTTTCCGGTAATCTACGGTATGTTTGTCGAGATCCGATGAATTGTGGGTTTATGTTCAGATTATCCATGAATATTATTTGAAGCTTTTCTGAATTCTTATATGCATTATTTCATATCTTTGCAAGTCTCTTCAAGTTATTGGTTTGGTTTGGACAACTATATTGGTAATTCTCGCAATGACAGAAGTGCTTAGTTTTGGGTTCAATCTTGCGGTGTCCTCACCCAGTGACAAAGTAGGGGTAGTGAGGAACGTATTGTATTGTTGCCATCAAGGGTAACAAGATGGGGTTTTCATCATATTTCTTTAGTTTATCCCTCTACATCATGTCATCTTACCTAATGCGTTACTTTGTTCTTCATGAACTTAATACTCTAGATGTAGGCAGGAGTCGGTTGATATGTGGAGTAATAGTAGTAGATGCAGAATCGTTTCGATCTACTTAACACGGACATGATGCCTATATGCATAATCATTTCCTTGGATATCTTCATAATTATTCGCTTTTCTATCAGTTGCTCGATAGTAATTTGTTCACCCATCGTGATACTTTCCTTGAAGAGATAAGCCTCTAGTGACCTATGTCCCTGAGTCTACTTTATATAATACATTTTGAGATCTATAAACCAAAAATACCTTGCAGTAATTTATTTACTTTTTTACTTTTTGCAATATTTTACATCTATCTCTATCAGATCTAATCCTTACAAATAAACATGAAGGGATTGACAACCCCTTTATAGTGTTGGGTGCAAGAGTTTGATTGTTTTTGTAGGTGCATCCATGGTGACTTGCGTGCTCCTCCTACTGGATTGACACCTTGGTTCTCATCAACTGAGGGAAATCCTTATCTACTTTGCTGCATCACCCTTTCCTCTTCAAGGGAAAACCAACGCAAGCTCAAGAGGTAGCAAGAAGGATTTCTGGAGGCGTTGCCAGGGATGATACATAGCAAGTCAAGACAAGAATTCTCCCGTCAACTTGCCAATTTCTGGCGCCGTTGCCGGGGAGGATTCACATCAAGCCTACCAAGTATCCATCACAAACTCATCTCTTGCACTTACATTATTTGCCATTTGCCTCTCGTTTTCCTCTCCCCCACTTCTAACACATTTTTCAGAAAATACCAAAAAGATTTGCCTTTTTATCCGCCCTCTTTTGTTTGCTTCTTTCTTGTCGGACCTCTTACTGGTTGCTATGTCTAGCATCACTACCTCCCCTTTGTCACCAGATTTTGAAGTTCTTTACTTCAAACAAAAACAAGGGGAAAATTTGAAAGATGCCTGGTATAGGCTAATGGAATCTTATCGTATTTCCAATCTAAAAGGAGATGCACAAGTTTTTCTTAGAAATTTTTACATTGGATTGGCTTTGCATCATAGAGAGCTTTTAGATTTCGCCTCAAAAGGGAATTTTATTGAGCTAGATACGAATGTCGCTTATGAAGTTTTGGAAGGGATTTGGGGGGTTCCTCCACCAAAAAAGGGGTTTGCCTTCTCACAAGAGGGACTTCAAATTCTTGACAAAATGGGTGACTTACATAAGCACTTGTCGAGTTACAACAATATCACGAACCCCTTAAACATATCGGTGGGAACCTCAATCACTTAAACACTTTGATTACCCTTTGCAATAAGCTTTTTTATATTTTGGATATTAAGATGGATCCTTACCCTACAAATTTGGTGAAGAGGAAAGAACCCCCCGGATTCGAGAAGGCCCTCACAAAAGTTGCCAAAACCAAAGATGACAATACCTAGATCTATTGCGTTTTGCCTAGCTAGGGGCGTTAAACAAGAGCGCTTGTTGGGAGGCAACCCAATTTTATTTTAATGTTCTGTTTTTTGCTTCTGTTTTTGAGTGTTTCCCACATTATTACTTCTATAGTAATTGTGTTTTGTGTTTTAATTAGTGTTTGAGCCAAGTAAGACCTTTGGGATGGTCTATGGTGATTGTTGATTTGATGTTGCTAAAAAACCGAAACTTTTGCGCTGAGTCCAGGAATTTCATATAATTTTCAAAGTGCCGAATGAGTGTGAAATTTTTACACAAGATTGATATATATATTCCCTAGGTCTTTGTAATTGTTAAGTATGTTTGGAGTTATACAAGTATACGAAGTTTTCAGATTGCTACAGACTGTTCTGTTTTTGACAGATTCTGTTTTCTTTGCGTTGTTTACCTATTTTGATGTATCTATGGGTTGTATCGGGGGGTATGAACCATGGAGAAGTTAGAATACAATAGGTATTACATAAATATAAATAAAGAATGAGTTCACAATAGTACCTAAAGTGGTGATTTATTTTCTTATACTAATGGATCTCACGAGTTTTTTGTTAAGTTGTGTGTTGTGAAGTTTTCAAGTTTTGGGTAAAGATTTGATGGACTATGGAATAAGGAGTGGCAAAAGCCTAAGCTTGCGGATGCCCCTGAAGGCATCCCCTCTTCTGTCTTCGATCCATCGGTAAATTTACTTGATGCTATATTTTTATTCACCACATGATATGTGTTTTGCTTGGAGCGTCTTGTATGGTATGAGTCTTTGATTTTTAGTTTTCCACAATCATCCTTGCTGCACACATCTTTTGAGAGAGAGACACGTTAATCGTGAATTCATTAGAATACTCTATGTGCTTCACTTATATCTTTTGAGATAGGCAATTTTGCTCTATGTGCTTCACTTATATATCTTTAGAGCACGGTGGTGTTTTGTTTTATAGAAATAATTGAACTCCCGTACCTCACTTATATTATCTTGAGAGTCTTTAAACAGCATGGTAATTGTTCTAGGTTATGAATTTAGTCCTAATATTATAGGGATCCAATAGGGATATAATAAAAACTTCCATATTAAGTGCATTGAGTATTATGAGAAGTTTGATTCCTTGCATAATTTTTTGAGATATAAAGATGGTAATGTTTAGAGTCATGTTTGGAAGTAATTGTGAATTGGTAAAAATACTTGTGTAAAGGTTTGTGATTCCCGTAGCATGCACATATGGTGAACCGTTATGTAATGAAGTCGGAGCATGACTTGTTTATAGATTGTCGACCTTTGTGTGAGGGTCGGGAGCGCATGATGGTTTAATCCTACCAACCTCTCCCCTAGGAGCATGCGTCTAATACTTTGCTTCGATGACTATTAGACTTTTGCAATAAGTATGTGAGTTCTTTATGACTAATGTGAGTCCATGGATTATACACACTCTCGCCCTTCCACTTTTGATAGCCTCTCTAGTACCGCGCAATTTTTGCCGGTGCAATAAACCCACCTTCCTCAAAACAGCCACCATATATCCTTCCTCAAGCAGCCACCATATATCTTTCCTTAAAACAGCCACCATACCTACCTATTATGGCATTTCCATAGCCATTCCGAGATATATTGCCATGCAACTTCCACCATTCCTTTTATTATGACACGCACCATCACTTTCATATTGCATTCATATAGATTCATATTTTGTTCTAGGTATCAAGTTGTAATTTTTTGAGTTGTAAGTAAATAAAAGTGTGATGACCATCATTATTAGAGCATTGTCCCATGTGAGGAAATGATGATGGAATCTATGATTTCCTCACAAGTGGGGATGAGACTCCGGACTTTATGAAAAATAAAATACCAAATGAAGCCCAAATAAAAAAAAGGAGGCCTTAGATGCCCACCAAAAAACGAGAGAAAAGAGAGAAGGGACAATGCTACTATCTTTTTCCACACTTGTGCTCCAAAGTAGCACCATGATCTTCATGATAGAGAGTCTCCTATTTTTTCACTTTCATGTACTAATGGGAATTTTTCATTATATAACTTGGCATGTATATTCCAATGATGGGCTTCCTTAGATTGCCCTAGGTCTTCATGAGCAAGCAAGTTGGATGCACACCCACTTAGTTTCCTTTTGAGCTTTCATACACTTATAGCTCTAGTGCATCAGTTGCATGGCAATCCCTACTCACTCACATTGATATCTATTAATGGGCATCTCCATAGACCGTTGATATGCCTAGTTGATGTGAGACAATCTTCTCCTTTTCCTTGACAACCTCCACCATATTCTATTCCACCTATAGTGCTATATCCATGGCTCACGCTCATGTATTGCGTGTGAGTTGAAAAGTTTGAGAAAATAAAGGTGTGAAACAATTGCTTGACTTTTCGTCGGGGTTGTGCATGATATAAATACTTTGTGTGGGGAAGATGGAGCATAGCCAGACCATATGATATTGTAGGGATAACTTTCTCTTGCCATTATATTTTGAAGAGATATAATTGCTTTGCTAGTATGATTGAAATATTATTGTTTTTATGTCAACATTAAGCTTTTGTTTTGAGTCTTATGGATCGGCATATTCATGCCACAATAAAGAATATTACATGGATAAATATTTAGGTAGCATTACACATCAAAAATTCTGTTTTTATCATTTATCTAATCGAGGACGAGCAAGAATTAAGCCTGAGGATGCTGATACGTCTCCATCGTATCTATAATTTTTGATTGTATCATGCTATTATATTATCTATTTTGGATGTTTTATATGCATTGATATGCTATTTTATATTATTTTGGGACTAACCTATTCATCTAGAGCCTAGTGCCACTTTCTGTTTTTTGCTTGTTTTTGAGTATTGTAGATATGGAAAATTAAAACGGAGTCCAAACGGAATAAAATCTTCAGAATGATTTTTTTGGGACAAAAGAGATCTAGTAGGATTGGAGTGCAAGGAAAGGCATCTTCCAAGAGGTCACAAGCCAGGGGGCATGGTTACCCCCCTGGCTGCGCCTGGCAGGCTTGCCACCTCCTGGCAGGTCTCCTAGACCTAATCTTCGACCTATAAATACCCAAATATTCCCCCAATACTAGAGAGAGCCACACAAATACTTTTCCGTTGATAGAAGCCTCTGTTCCTGAGAGATCCAATCTTGGAGCCTTTTCCCATAATCTATCGGAGGGGGATTCGATCACGGAGGGCATCTACATCAACTCCATTGCCCCTCCGATGATGCGTGAGTAGTCCACCACAGACCTACGGGTCCATAGCTAGTAGCTAGATGGCTTCTTCTTCTCCCTCTCTCTCTCTCTTTGTGATTCAATACCATGTTCTTCATGATCTTCATGGAGATCTATTTGATGTAATACTCTTTTGCAGTGTGTTTGTCGAGATCCGATGAATTGTGGGTTTATGTTCAGATTATCCATGAATATTATTTGAGTCTTTTATGAATTATTATATGCATCATTTCTTATCTTTGCAAGTCTCTTCGAGTTATTGGTTTGGTTTGGCCAACTAGATTGGTAATTCTTGCAATGGGAGAAGTGCTTAGTTTTGGGTTCAATCTTGCGGTGTCCTCACCCAGTGACAAAGTAGGGGTAGCGAGGCACGTATTGCATTGTTGCCATCAAGGGTAACAAGATGTTTTTTTATCATATTGCTTGAGTTTATCCCTCTACATCATGTCACCTTACCTAATGCGTTACTCTGTTCTTCATGAACTTAATACTCTAGATGCAGGCAGGAGTCGGTTGATGTGTGGAGTAATAGTAGATGTGTGGAGTAATAGTTGTAGATGCAGAATCATTTCGGTCTACTTGACACGAACGTGATGCCTATATGCATAATCATTTCCTTGGATATCTTCATAATTATTCGCTTTTCTATTAATTGCTCGACAGTAATTTGTTGACCCATTGTGATACTTTCCTTCAAAAGAGAAGCCTCTGGTGAAACCTATGCCCCCCGGGTTTACTTTCCACAATATATTTTCAGATCTATAAACCAAAAATACCTCGTTGCAATTTATTTACTTTTTCTTTCCGCAATCTTTTACATCTATCTCTATCAGATCTAATCCTTGTAAATAACCGTGAAGGGATTGACAACCCCTTTATAGCGTTGGGTGCAAGAGTTTGATTGTTTATGTAGGTGCATCCATTGGTGACTTGCTTGTTCCTCCTACTGGATTGATACCTTGGTTATCATCAACTGAGGGAAATACTTATCTACTTCACTGCATCACCCTTTCCTCTTCATGGGAAAACCAACGCAAGCTCAAGAGATAGCACTCTGTGCTGGCGGACAAGTCAGTACGGTCCACCAATGACTATGCCCACGCAATGTGAAGGCCACAGCTCCGTGCTGGTAGTCAACACGGTCCACCAATGACTATGCCCACGCAATGTGGAAGCCCTCCACCCTATGCTGGGGATAAACAACTGACGGCGCCCCAACAACTACATCCAACCTTAGGAAGGCTCCTTGTGGCCCTGTTTCGCTGCATTCCCTGAGATGTACGCATGAGGGAGCTGCATGGGGGCTACTAAGAGGTCGAGCCTGGTACACGCCACCTTCCCAAGTCTGCTAAACCTGGTCTTCATGTGCCCCTCTCAGGAAAAGTCGGCGAGGAAAGGTATGGGAGCCGCTCGTACGTCAAGGGAGACTCCTGAGCATCGCGACTCAGGAGCCTCACTGGCCACATAGCCCCTCACCCCTTGGAACCATCCTCGGTGATCCGGACGGCCCAACGACGGCTGGGGTATGCGTGGGGCCGGGCCCTTTTAACACAAGCTCAACGCTCTCAAAACCCTTTAGGAGGACGCTGGAGTTCGCACGTCAAGGGGGACTCTTGAGCATCGCGACTTAGGAGCCTCACTGGCCACATAACCCCTCACCCTTTGGAACCGTCCTTGGTGATCCGAACGGCCCAACGGTAGCTGGGGTATGCACATGGCCGGGCCCTACCGATGCAGAGTGCAATGTGTTCGAAATTTCCAAGTTAAACCTATCTTCACCATGTTCCCTTCATGAGGGTTGCTCGTACGTCAAGGGGGACTCCTGAGAATCGCGACTCGGGAGCCTCACTGGCCACGTAACCCCTCACCCCTTGGAACCATCCTTGGTGATCCCAACAGCCCAGCGACGCTGAGGTATGCGTGGGGCCAGGCCCTGCCGAAGCAGAGCATCAAAACAAGCAAGAAAGAAACAAGGCGAGGAGGGCAATCACGCAGTTCAACAGTTATTAAAAGCATTAAAAGTTTTTCACGAATACAACAAAGTTTAACACCTCCACGAGGCATGCTGAATGTTGCAGGAAAGGAACAAGGAAGAGGAATCAGGAGGAGCCTCCACTGCCACTTGTCCCGTCCGCAGGGAACTCGTCGTCAACATCGCCGGCGTCGTCTTCTTCGCCACTAACCCCTGCAACTTCAGGAGGCGGAGGAACGGTGATGCGGGTGAACCTCTTCACCGGCGCCTCCACAACTCCCTTCACTACCGCCGCAACACTACTGCGGACCTCGGGAGCGACTGGGCGGATCACAGAGTCAAAGTCAAACCCTGGCTCACGAAGATGAAGGTGGTTGAAGATGCGCGTCGCAGCCTCAAAAAAGAGGTCGCGACACTCGCTCTCCAAGATCCCCTCCACCGTGGGAATGGCGCCCTCAAGCGCCTCGACAAACTTCGAAGCGATCTCCACGAAGCCGCCCTCCGGAGCCACAAGGGGTTCCACAAATCCTTCCCGATAGACGGAGTGGAGCACTTGGCAAAGCCTGAGCTCGACTGGGAGAAGGCCATTGAGCTCCACGGCCTTTCTCTCTTTGGCCTTAGCTAGAGCTTTTTCCACGGTTTTGAGCCGGGCCTTTTCCAAGGTAGCACCCCTTTCCCGCGCATCTGGCGCTCTCACACCGCAGCACTGTCGGCCGTCTCCTAGGACAACTCGGAGTCTCGGTCGGCGAGCTGGGCCTTGCAGGTCTTGAGGGGCTCTTGCCGCTCACGTAGTTGTCCCTCAAGCGTAGACTTCTCTTCCTGAAAAACCCTCAAATGGGACTCTGCCTCATCACGACGCCCTTCAGCAGACGCCACGCCAGCTTGCGCCGCCTCAAGGGCTGCTTTGGCCGACGCGACCTCCTTCTTGCTCTTCACCACGGCGGCCTCGTCCTGGCCGCAGGTCGCCTCGGCAGAGGCATTGGCCCGAAGCCACCCGGAGAGGATTCCCAAGAACCCACTGGCGAGGCGATCGTTAGCACCCACGAGGGCGTCCCGAACATGACCCAGAGCGAGGAGGGCCCCGTCCAGGACGTAGAGGCCATGCGACGAGGGCACCAAGGCCTCCTACAGAGGAGTCGCCTGCGCCGTGCATGCGACGTCTCCCAAGAGATAGCAGCACGAGGAGCAGGAGGCTCTGGAGGCTGTGCAGCGACCAAGGGCAAGATAATGCCGATGGATCAATGGGCGGACGACCCTCTGGGGCTGGCCCTCTGGAAAGCGGCATCGACACACCCCAAAGATAGGAGCAACCATGCCAAAATGCATTGGGGGCTTGGGGGGCTCCGCGGTGGTGACAAGGAGGGTTGCCTCGTGAGACTCCACCACTCGCCTGCAGGCGTCACATCAGGCGACGGCAACACGATAGGAGCGAGCGGAGCATCGGGAGATGCCTTTGGCTTGATGCTTGGCTTCTTCCTCATCTTCAGCGCGAAGGCGTTCCTAGTCACCAGGCAAAGGAAGAATCATCAACACACAAGTTACTGACAGGTGGGCAAGGCCGAACCGGGTTACTTACTCCTCAACGTCAACCCACTTCCTCTGCCCCTTCGCTCCGACGATGGCGATGGTGCCCTCACCTCTCTCGATGAGTGCACCACCATGTCGTGGGACAGGGGCACTGTATGCCAGAGCAGTCGCTGGAGGGATCTCTTCGGCCCCGGCCTCGTCCACCTGGCCAGCGGGCTACGATCCGGGCAGGGGTGAGGCCGACATCTCAACCGCCATGCCTCCAGAGGTAGGGCACACCGGAGGAAACTCAGCTCCGCGCTTCCTGGGGGTCGCCAGGCAAGCGGACCGTGTGGCATGAGGGGCCAGCCCAAGCCCCCTGAGGACCTTGGCAGGACGCGGAGAGCCTGTAGCAGAAGCTTCGACAACATTGTCGTCATCCTCAAGATCGCGCAAGAGCACGCTCTGTGACGGGGGAGACACCCCCGCCTGGTCGTCGTCCACTGTCTTCTCCGAATCCTCCCCGCCTGTGGTGTTGTTGGAGCACACTATCACCGGGGAACCAAGGCCCTCAACTGGGGAGAGCCCTAGTTCGTTGAAGATAGGCATCTTGGCGACCAAAGCGGCCACGTCATCACGGGCGTACAACGAAGCGCAGGAGTCGGGGAGATCTTCAGGGTCGTCGTTGAGCAGGGTTTCCACAGCCTTGCTCAATTCCTCAGGGGTTATGCATGCAGACCGAAGCCTGAGGCTGTCGTCATTGCCCTGATAGTCCCACAGGGGCCTAGAGTGAGACTGGAGGGGCGCCAAGCGCTCCGTCAAGAACTCCTTCACTATCATCCCCCAAGTCAGCTTCCTGGCGCTGATGTCGCAAGAAATGTGTTCCAGGGTGGGTTTGGCTCGGGAGTCAGAAAGCTTTGCAAAGCTCCACGCAGGGGTCTTCTCTGGCAGCACCTTCGGCAACTCCAAGCGAGGGTTGGAACTGCCGAGATCCATGAAGACCCAATGGTGCCAGAAGTTCTCCACCTTCTTCCCGGCCTTTAAGAGCATGTTACCGCTCTGGACCGTGATGAAGGAGACGCACACGAACCACTGAGCACCATCGTGCATGCACAATCTGAAGAAGTGTCGGAAGAGGGCCACCGAAGGCTTCACGCTCACGAAGGCCTCGCTGTAAAAGGCGAAGATGGACAAGAGCATGATGGAGTTAGGCTAAAGATGAAGGTCTTGAATCCCGTAGTGGTCGAGGATGTCCGTGAAGAATGCGGAGAACGGTGGGATGAGCCTGGCGAAGATGCTATGAAGGAATAAGGGATAGGCTGACCTGGACGCGAGCCGTTTCTCCGAGGAGCACTCGTTGGTCCCGTCCGCCATCAATGGGAGCACCGGGACAAGGTCTCTGTCCTTGGCAATGGTTGACTCAGAAAGTGCCGGTGAGATGGGAGCGGAGGCTGAGCTCTGGGCCTCTGGCTTTGGCTTGCCGGCAGGAGCCATTGGGAAAATTGCGGGGCCGACGTGGCAGGAAGAAGGATGGAGTGATGCCGGATCTAGAGAGATCTCAGCTAAGGCCGGGATGTGGGAGTAAGAGTAGGTGCGCAAAAGAGGAAAGAAGTAATGGCTCGGCACTGGAAGTCAGGCTTTTGTCGATTCGGGCGGTGGCCTAGAGGACGCCCGACATCAGCCGCACGACGCACGCCGGTCCTGGCCCCTCAGGCATTTAGGGCCTGCAACACTTTGGGCTGTCCTCAAGGCTTCGCCCTGAAGCCAGCTCGAGTGCACCTTGGGCCCGGGGCTACTGTCGGTGTTCTGGGAACGGGGGTACCCAGACCTGCCTGCCTGTGGCCCAGGACATGGCCCACCTCGTCATCCATAAACGACCTGGTGTGGCTCCACTCAAGACAAGGCCTTTGGGAGGATCCTAGGCTCGTGAGGAGGAACGCCGCCAAGACCAGCAAGGATGGGACTCATCAGACCTCCTTCAAAGCAGCGGAGATCTCCATGTAGAACCCGGCCTTAGGAGTCAAAGGTGACGCAAGAAAGGACAGGCGGGCGCCAGCGCGCCAGGCAAAGCAGTTTCCCCTTGGGTGCAAAGGGAGAAAGGACGTACGCGGGTTCCCGAAGCGCCGCCCAAAGGTTTCGATTCCAGTGCAACAAGACCACGACCACGATCCCCGCAGGGCAGATGTCATTGCCGAGCCCACCTCTACATCATACACAACCACTTTGCACACAAAGACCACCTTTGGACAGGGTGCGGATGTACTCCTGCCACCTTCAAATTTGGCTGTTGTGGGATCCCTTCCTGCCATTGTGATAAGGGAAGAGGACCTGGGCCACTGCTATATATAGAGTCTAGGTCGTGCCATAGAGGAGGATCCACGACGGCGCCACCCCATGAAAGCAAATTTGCTCCCTTGGTGGTTTTGGTAATTAATAACATCATAGAAGTCATTGAACTAATGTTTCCACCAAGTATATTTCACGAAATGTTCAATGTTAGGATTGGCAAAAGGAGATTGTGGAGAAACCCCAAGATTCAAGGAAATAGGTTGGCCAAGCTTCAAGCAAAAGGACGCTACATTTTATATTTGTGAGAAATCACTTTGAGTCCATAGGAAAGGCAATACTATTAAAAGGGGGTAAGGTTTTGTTGGTGAACAATATGCTCAAACGTGCACAAGTGATAGTCGCCAAAAACATCCACAAACTCTCCCACCAAAGTCTGTTCTATACCTAACACTCAAAAGCGGTGCAACCAACTTTCCCACTTTGATGCCACCGATTCCAGAACCTAGACAGACTCTGCCAAACCCTAGCCACTTCGGTGCAGCCGATTCCATACCGGTGCCACCGAGTTTAGGTTGCCAAATTTCTGTTACGCAAATTCACATTTTCGGTCCCATCGAGAATGTTGGATTGGCGTCACCAAGATTGGAAATCTGACCGTTGGTCACCTTATCGGTGCAACCGAGTTTCCTATATCGGCTTTACCAAGATTCAAAAGTTGCCACCTTTTGGTCACTTCGGTACCACCGAGATTAACACATCGGTGTCACCAAGTTGGTCATTTTGTGTGTAACGGTTGGATTTTTGGGGATGCCTATATATACCCCTTCACCACCACCTACTCGAAAGAGAAGCACTCAGAACTATTCCATAACTACCCTATCAGATTTTCTGAGAGAGAACCACCTACCCTTGTGTTGAGGTCAAGATCTTCCACTCCAATCATATGGATCTTGATTTCTAGCCTCCCCAAGTAGCTTTCCACCAATCCCATCTCTTCCACCATGCCAAATCTGTGAGAGAGTGATTGGGTGCTGAGGAGTCTATCATCTTGAAGCACAAGAGCAAGGAGTTCATCGTCATTACCGAGCCTATTGCGTTCTGGAGGGTGGTGCCTCCTAGATTGGTTAGGTGTCGCTTGGGAGCCTCCTACTTCGTGTTGTGGAGTGAACCAAGAAGTTTGTAAGGGCAAGGAGATCGCCTACTTCGTGAAGATCTACCCATAGTGAGGCTAGTCCTTCGTGGACGGAAGCCGTTATGGAATAGTGAAGGTTGCTACTCCGTGGACCATTTTGGGTGGAGCCCTTGGTGGTCTCTCGCGACCGTTACCCTCTGTGGGTTGAAGACTCCATAAACGTGGATGTACGATAGCGCCACCTATCGGAACCACGAGAAAAATCATCGTGTCTACAACTACGTTTGATCTTCCTACCCTATCCCTTGTATACATGCTTGTTGTTACTTTCCGCTGCTATATACTCTTAGACTTGCATGTGTAGGGTGTACTTGACTTGCCATGAAATGCTAAAAACTGTCAACTCTAAAACTTGGTATAGGCAAAACTTTTCAATTGGTCAAGTAGTCTAATCACCCCCCTCTAGACTTACTTTCGATCCTACAAGTGGTATCAGAGCCTTGGTCTCCATTGCTTAGGTCTCACGACCTAGGAAAAGTATGGCGTCTAGTGAGGGAAGTTATCACCGTAGAGGTCCATACTTTGATGGCACTAATTTTCCTAGTTGGAAGCACAAAATAAAAATGCATATTCTTGGTCATAACCCCATCTTTTGGGCTGTTGTTCATGTTGGCTTGCAAGGTGAGTTCTTTGCGGATGGACGGGAACTAGATCGTGAAGCGACCACGAATGAATTGAAGATGTTGCAACTCAATGCTCAAGCATGTGACATTCTCTTCAACTGCTTATGTCCCGAAGAATTCAACAAAATCAGCCATCTTGAGAATGCAAAAGAGATTTGGGATACCTTGGTTGATATGCACGAAGGAACCGAGTCCGTGAGAGAATCCAAGTTAGATGTTATTCAAGGTCAGCTTGACAAGTTCAAGATGAAGGATGGTGAAGGAGTTGCAGAGATGTACTCTAGGCTAGCTCTCATCACCAATGAGATTGCCGGCTTCGGAAGCGAAGAAATGACCGACAAATTCATCATCAAGAAGATACTTAGAGCTTTGGATGAGAGATACGACACCGTGTGCACATTAATCCAAATGATGCCAAACTACAAAGATCTCAAACCTACGGAAGTCATTGGAAGGATTGTTGCTCATGAGATGACACTCAAAGATAAAGAAGAGCTTCATCACAAGTCTAGAGGTGCTTACAAAGCCACAAGTGATGCTCCTGCAACCCCAAGCAACAACCTTGTCACCAATGAAGAGATAAGCCTCATGGTCAAGAAATTCAACAAGTTCTACAAGAATAGAGGCAAAGAAAGAAACTCCAACTCAAGATATGAAGAGAAGCGTTCGTCAAGTCGTGACCGCAATTGTTACAATTGTGGGAAGCCCGAACACTACTCAAATGTGTGCACGGCTCCCTACAAAAGAAGAGAAGAGTCACCTCGAAGACGAAGCTCAAGAAATGAGTCACCACAAAGAGAGAGAAGGAGTAGAGATGATCGTTGTGAACGAAGACACTCAAGGAGAAGTAGAGATTCGGAGAACAAGGACAAGTACACCAAGAGCTACACAAGAAGAAAACATCAAGCTCATATTAGTGAATGGGTTTCTGGCTCCGACTCCGACAACAACTCCGAGAGAAGCTATCACTCCCACTCCGACCATAGTCAAGATGATGGTGTTGCCGGAATTGCTCTAGTGACTACCAACTCCTATGATCTATTTGATTCACCAAATGAAGGGAGTGGAAGTTGCTTCATGGCTAAAGGCCCCAAGGTATCACACCCCGAGTATCTTGATTTTGATAGTGATGAAGATGATTTGCTTTGTGATGATGACTTTCTTTGTGATAAAACTAGCGATATTAATCAAAATGAATTTGATAATTCTCATGCTAGTCAAGATGAGTCAATTGATGATGATAAGATGAAAATAGAACAACTAACTAAAGAACTAAAACACTCTTAAGTTAGCTCATGAATCTACTCTCAAAGATCATAGAGAGCTCGTGAGAACTCATGAGAAGCTACGCTTCGAGAAGCTCAACTTGGAGCAAGAGCATGAGTTTCTCAAAGATATCAATGACGATCTCCAAAAGAAGACTTCATCTTATCTAGCCAAATGACTACTCTTGTCTACTTTCATGCCTCAAGTTAAAACTAAGCAATTTAGTAACAAAGGCAAGAAAGGTTCTTCATCTAGTAGCAACAATAAAAATGCTAAACCCAATGATGTTGCTTCTAGTAGTTCTATTGATTCCACTAATGATGATTCTCTTACCCAAGTTACACTTGAGCAAGAAAATGCTTTATTGAAAGGAATTATAGAGAAAGGTATCTACAAGAGTCTTGCCAGATGTAAGCAATTTAAGGAAATTGTATGCAAGCACGGAGGATACCGGAAGAATCGTGGTGTTGGCTACTTCAACGTTAATGGAGTTGAGTGGGAAGAAGGTCAATATCCCAAGCCCAAGTTTGTTCCTCAAAAGGAGAAGTTTGAAAATACTCTTCCCAAGGGGACAAACACTCAAGATGACCTTCCACCACAAGACCACAAGCTCAAGGGCAAGAACAAGCTTCAAGAGGACATTGACTCATATGAATATGAACCCCTAGCTTTGGTGGAGTGGGTTCCCAAGGCTACTTCAAGCTCAACTACTACTAAGGCCATCTCAACACCATGGATTCCCTTCAACTTGATGTGGGTCCCCAAGAAGAAGAACTAGAAGGTTCCTGAGGGGTGACTCCGCCAATGAAATTCACTCACATTCATTATTGGCAAGAACTTTTTGCACTCAACATCAACTCAATGCAATAGTTCAAGGAGTCACCCATTCCCTCAAAGGTAAGCAAGGGACAAGGTAATCTATAATCAATGGACATCATAACATTTGCTTTGCACTCCATGTCAATAGATATCCTTGTATTTGTCTCTTGTGTGTTGGGACTAACCCATGTAGGTGAGAAGAGTAAGGAAACAACAAGTATGCTCCCAACTCTTGGTGATCTTCATCAACATTGAGCGTCCACAACTACCTGACCAACATGAAGTCTTCATCGACAAAACCCAAGGTTAGTTTATGCCTCTTATGGGGGGATGTCACATCAAGGGGGAGCTTTACTCTAAGACTTGAGTCAAAGCATCTCTTAGTATGTGACAACATTAAATGCTCTATGTAAAAGTGGTAACCCCACTTGTGCTTAAACGATGAGTATGACCTATGATCAAGTACTCTTACTTGGCTCCTAAGTCAAATACTCATATATAGATGACTTAGTCATCGCCCAAGTGCTTGTTAGATGCTAGAGTGTTTGTGCATGTTTGTCATGATTTCTTTTGACATCTTATTGTGTGAGCATGTTGGTCTGCATTTATTTTCTCATTCCAGGACATCCAATTGTTGCTATTTGGCATTTGATTTATCTTTTGCCAATTGGATGGACAAGAATGCCTAGGACCACTCTTTAGCTATCTATGCTTTCTCACCTCATATTCCATTCATGCTGCATCACAAAATTTGAACAATTGCTTTTCGATCCCTTTGTGTGTGGAGCACTCGGAGTTCCGTATCGACAAGGACTGACCATTAAAACCTCCCAAGTGCAACTTGGTGGAACCAACACCAAAATCTCGGTCTCACCAATTGCCTAGGGTTGATCTGGTTTTCAATCTCGGTAACACCGATTTCATATTCTCGGTTACACCGAGTTTCCCTATCAGCTGACAGTTGTGGAACTCGGTGACACCGAAAACATAAAATCGGTATCACCGACAGTGAAGGGTATATATGATGTGGACCCCGACACTTTGAAATTCAATATTCAACATCACGCCTCAGAACCCTAAGTTGTCGCCTCAAGACCCCTGGTCATCGCCCTTGTCTTCTCGAGCTCCTCCGTTGCTAGGAATCGCTGCCGTCGATGAAATCTACTCCATCGTCGCCACCGTAGAGTATCCATGCCAAACTAGGGTACGGATTCAATCTCTAGTGTGCTCCCCTTCTGATTCTTGCGCATTGGACCTAAATTTATCCATAAGCCACCCTTTGCACATGTATCCATCCACTAAAATCTGCAAAATCTCGAGTTAGATGGATTTTTTAGGGTTTTGCCGTCCGCCCAATATATCTCGGTGGAACCAAAACGAAAATATCGGTCTCACCGATATGCTTTTCTGTGAGGGCAAGAACTGACTCCATGGAACCGAGTAGCTCTTTTCCGTCCTACCGAAAAGGCTGCCAAGTTTCTGTTAACGAGTTGGTTTGTCTCGATCTCACCGAAAAATTCTCTTTGGCTACACCGATATGTATGTGACAGATTGCAAAACCTTTTGAAAAATCATTGCTCATATTTCAAAAAGCAGCCTCATTTTGTGATAACTCATCTACTTCTGCTCATCTATACTCTATTCATAGGGACAGTATGTCAGTCTGAGAAGATAGTCAAAATTGCCAGAGCAGGAAGTTGATATGAGTTCTGGAACAAGCCCAGAAGCCAGTTCTTTCTCAGACCCAGGCACCCCCATCTCTCATGGGTTGCCCAAGTCTGCCACCAGAACCAGGAAGAAGCTGAACTCAGATGAAGAGGATTCAGACTTCGTTCCAGAGGAGAATCTTGCTAATAAGCAAGAGAAGGCTTCCAAGAAGGCTGCAACTGAAGCTACTTCCTCTCGAATAGTTGTCAGCAAAATTTATGCACCAGATTCTACCTTCAAGGCTCATGAGACAGCCAGAGCAATAATATCAGTTGAGGTCCCCAAGAGGGCTATTCCTAAGAAGGTAGGAGAGAAGAAGTCAAGGAAGAGGATCATCCATGTGACTGGCAGGCCTACCTCCATGTGTGAGGATCCAGAGGATGCAACTGCTGCTGCTGAGGAAGAGGAGGTTGAGCTAGCTACAAAGGCTCCTCCCAAGAAGAAGGGAAAGAAACTTATGTCTGATGCTATGCCTAAGACCAGCACATTCAAGAAGGCTACTGAGAAGCCTAAGAGGACAACCAGGCAGATTCCAGCTTCTGAGAAGAACAAAGGAACTGCATCCAGAGTTGAAGATGTGGATGACTTGACAACACTGATGAAGCTCAGACCACACCTCCTAGTTCACAATGCCAGCTACCCACTAGATGAGGACATGAAGAAGAGGAAGGATTCTGGATTGAGGGCATGGAGAGATATAGATCCTTATGCCCAAAGGAAGAAAACAGCTGTGGACTACAGGTTCTATACCAAGGAGCAACAGGACTTCTATGAGACTGTACTCTTTGACAAGAGTCCAGCTGTCAGTGATATGCGTTACGTTGATTGGAAGTTCATCAAGGAGAATGAGGACTACTTTCCAAGTGTCCAGGACAACTTCCACTGCATAGGTCTAGATGAATTCGTTGGCAGAGAATTCACAGCTTGGAATAACGAAATGATCATGCAATTCTACTCCACTACACACTTCTACGGAGTTCCTGAAGCACGGGATGGTGAGTTGGATGTTTACTCAGAATCCAAGGCTAGCCACAATGCTATGGCTAACATGTATAAGGAGATCCCTGCTGCACATGTGAAGTCTCATAGGCTAGGATCCATCTACTTTCTCCAGGCTGGCCTCCGCACGATGAACACCATTCCGAGGCATACTTTGATGCCCAAGTCAGGAGATGACAAGATGATCCGAGGCCACTCCATTAACATGTCGATCCATCTTGACAGGCACACTAGGATCAAAGTCATGGATCTGATTGTTGATACAATCAAGAGGGTTGGTGCTGACCAGAAGCGCTCCTGTTGTTATGCACCCTACATCCAGATGCTCATCAACTCAAGACTGGAGAAGCACATTTTTGCTCTAGATCACCCACATTTGCCCCTACAGCCAGATCTCAAGGACAATGTTGTGGTGATGGATGCTGATCATCCCACTTCAGCTGCAGCTCAGGAGGAAGCAGAGGCAGTCAGAGCCACTAGTGTGCAAGTCCCTAGATCCAGGAACGAGCAAATGGATCTCTTGATATCATCAGTTCAGAGCATGCAGAGGGACATTAAGGGGATTCTAGACAACCAGGACAGTCTTGTCAGGATCTTTGAGACCAGGATCAAGACCCTTAGTGATAAGTTGGACGGGCTGACTAAGACAGTCACAGAGCTTCAGCATGAAGTTGACTCCGTGCACACCCTCGGGTCTCTTCTACTTCAGATGAGGATGATGACGAGGATGAGGATGAATAACCTCTAGGGCCAGGCACTTAGTTCACCACTCAGGCCAGATCAGCCACTATGCCAGCTCCATCAGCTCCATCAACTTCTGCTCCATCAGTGACCACTCTAGCTCCATCCACGACATCTGCTGAGATCTTCACCGATGCTGTCATCTTGACTCCTTCATCAACAACCAGAGGAGATATGCCCAAGAACGCTTAGATGTATGCCTTTGAACTTTTTAGTAACTTGTTGCCAAAGGGGGATAAGTGTATATAGATCTTCAGGCTTTGAGCGAGAGAGCGATTTGGTTTTTATTGCTTTTCAAAACATTTGGTTCTCTTGGTTTGACATGAGATACTTTTGTGTTGATGTGTGTTATGATACATTGTTAGATGCTACTATTTCCTATCATCTTAATGCTTATGAGGTGACTATTCACCTTTGCTTGTGTGTGTTGTGTCATGTTATTCATTCTAAATTATTCTCGCACACCACCAAGTTGTATGTGACATGGAAGAAGTACCCCACATACCTAATCGATTGTGCATTTGCATTCAAACGCAAATTCAAAATACTGCACAAATTTAGGGGGACCTCTTGCTTATCACATACTTCTCAAAGCGACGATTGTATTCATTGAATTTATCATATGTCAAAGCTTTGATCTATGTGTTGTCATCAATTACCAAAAAGGGGGAGATTGAAAGCACATTTGCTCCCTTGGTGGTTTTGGTAATTAATAACAACAAATAAGTCATTGAACTAATGTTTCCACCAAGTATATTTCAGGAAATGTTCAATGTTAGGATTGGCAAAAGGAGATTGTGGAGAAACCCCAAGATTCAAGGAAATAGGTTGGCCAAGCTTCAAGCAAAAGGACTCTACATTTTGTATTTGTGAGAAATCACTTTGAGTCCATAGGAAAGTCAATACTATTAAAAGGGGGTAAGGTTTTGTTGGTGAACAATATGCTCAAACGTGCACAAGTGATAGTCGCCAAAAACATCCACAAACTCTCCCACCAAAGTCTATTCTATACCTAACACTCAAAATTGATGCAACCAACTTTCTCACTTCGGTGCCACCGATTCCAGAACCTAGACAGACTCTGCCAAACCCTAGCCACTTCGGTGCAATCGATTCCATACCGGTGCCACCGAGTTTAGGTTGCCAACTTTCTGTTACGCAAATTCACATTTTCGGTCCCACCGAGAATGCTGGATCGACATCACCGAGATTGGAAATCTGACCGTTCGTCACCTTATCGGTGCAACCGAGTTTCCTATATTGGCTTGACCGAGATTCAAAAGTTGCCACCTTTTGGTTACTTCGGTACCACCGAGATTAACACATCGGTGTTACCGAGTTGGTCATTTTGTGTGTAATGGTTGGATTTTGGGGGATGCCTATATATACCCCTTCACCACCACCTACTCGAAAGAGAAGCACTCAGAACTATTCCATAACTACCCTATCAGATTTTCTGAGAGAGAACCACCTACCCTTGTGTTGAGGTCAAGATCTTCCACTCCAATCATATGGATCTTGATTTCTAGCCTCCCCAAGTAGCTTTCACCAATCCCATCTCTTCCACCATGCCAAATCCGTGAGAGAGTGATTAGGTGCTGAGGAGTCTATCATCTTGAAGCATAGGAGCAAGGAGTTCATCGTCATTACCGAGCCTATTACCTTTTGGAGGGTGTACTTGACTTGCCATGAAATGCTAAAAACTGTCAACTCCAAAACTTGGTATAGGCAAAACTTTTCAATTGGTCAAGTAGTCTAATCACCCCCCTCTAGACTTACTTTCGATCCTACACCCGACGAGACCACCCGATGAAACCTCTGTACTAGTTCATCCACCACACCTCCCCGAGAGGCAATCCACCAAAGCAGGGGTAGGGTATTACGCTTCCCAGCAGCCCTAACCTGGGTAAACCATCGTGTTCATCTTCTCCATCGTCATCGTGTGAGTTTGCCGTATTAACCATCGAGTAGCGAGCTAGGTAAGGCGAGGCTGCAGGGGATCTTTGCACACACCCCTGTGTTCGAATCTTGAGGTTTTTGCGGAGCCCTAAATCCGACACAAGGCAATCGGACTATGATGCTTTATCGCTTTCACTTAGCCGTAGGAGATTGAAAAAATTGCGAGGGCAGATGACTAGCCGCCAGTGTTTTGCGATATTCGGATGTACCAAGGCTGAAGCCAGCATCAAATGGTTTGTACAAGTACGAAACCCATCATGTTACACGGAATAACCTCTATCGATTTTTTAGTATGACACTTATGCTCGGATTTGCAGACCAATTCTCAGTTACTATGATGGTCAGTTTTTGTCTTTCTCCCCTAAGGTGCTTGACCAGGCGAGCTAGAAATAGAGTCGCGGTGGTTCTCCCTTTCCCTTTAAGCCGAATGAGCGGAACATAAGAGGGCAAACACAGGAGCCTGGTAACCGAACTATTGACCCAAGACATAGTTCAGATCCGATGCATATAAACCAAAATCCAAGATGCCAAACACACGATCAGTTGTGTCGGAGTGATGCTTAGGGTGATATTTTAAATTCAATCGCCCGGTCTATTATCTAGTTGCATCGTAATGTATACCGAGCAGTTTCGCAAGAAGCATTGATGAGGGAAGAACAAAGTATGTAGCGTAAGATACAACAAAGAGGCCATGCATGATGGTCTTTTATTTTCTCAATAATTCTTGTAACTCTAATTGCCAAAGCAACTATTTACATGTATTTGAAGATGAAATATAAAATTTACAGAGGAGAGGTTGTACCAAGGGTCTTCGATTGGTGGCTTGACGTCCTCGATGTGCCCTGTCTCCAGTTTGGTCCTGTACCTCCTAGGGAGTTGCATTCCTTTAAGGATGATGTTGTTCGGCAAGTGGACCTTGGAAAGAAGATCTTGAGAATTCACCAAAGTATGGATGAGCTTTACGCTCTAGTAGGTCCTTCATGGTACATATGGTATGTCCGAGGACGTGTACTAGTAGTAGTTCGGTCCAGCCGAACACTTACCCTTTGATGGTTTTTCCCCACTGCTACCCATGGAATCTTGAGTGCAAAGTTGTGCCTTCTTGGCACATGTTTGACGGGCATTAGGGATATGCAATGGGGAGTGTGTCCCTATTTCTAGGGAGAAGAAGATTCTGGGAGTTCGTACTAACACCGAGCTCGTTTGTCAACCTTACGTGCCTTTATGGCAGATTTCGGCGTTTGTCGATCGCCATCATAATGGAATTTGGCCTCTAGGGGCAATGCATGTTCCTCAGTTCGGAGGGAATGCTTTGTGTTGCCATTGACAGTAATGACCCGCTTGGGCCTGGGCATCTGGAGCTTGAGGTATGCGTAGTGTGGGACGGCATGAAAGCGAGCAAACGCTGTACGGTCTAGCACGACGTGATAACCGTTGCGGAAAGGTACAATGTCGAAGATCAAGTCTTCTATACGGAAGTTATCGGGCGAACCGAACACTACTTCCAGGCTCACAGAGCCTGTGCATCGGGTTTTGAAGCCTGGGATCACTCCTTTAAAGGTAGTGTTGCTGGGTTTGATCCTTGATGGATCTATACCCATCTTTTTCACTATGTCTGCGTAAATAAGATTGAGGTTACTTCCTCCGTCCATTAGGACTTTGGTGAGGTGATACCCATCGATAATGGGTTCTAGGACGAGGGCGGCTAAACCCCCATGACGGATACTGGTCGGATGGTCACATCGATCGAAGGTGATCGGGTAGGCCGACCATGGGTTATACTTCGGGGCTACAGGCTCTATGGCATAGACCTCTTGAAGGGCACACTTCCTATCCTTTTTGGGTATGTGAGTGGCGTATATCTTATTCACGGTCTTTACCTCTGGAGGGAACCGCTTCTATCCACCATTGATCGGACCACATGGCTCATCATTGGCCTTGCAGCGTGGGCCCTTGCCTTGCTCCTCGGCTGCGAGTTTTCCGGCTTGTTTGAATACCCAATAGTTACAGTTGGTGTGGGTGGCGCGCTTGTCTTGAGTGCCATGGATCTGGCAACGCCTCTCCATGATTTTTTCCAGCGGGGTAGGTCCGTCACAATTTCCTTTAGGAGGCTTCTTCCGCTGCCCGGATCGAGGGTTGCGGAAACCAGCGTTAACGGTAGTGTCATCAGCATCACTATTGTTGTGCCGACATTTTTTTGCTATGTCTTGGTTTCCCGTTTCCGTCCCAAACTTCGGAGTTTCTGGGGTCTTCAGGGTTGTCACTCCATCTAGCTAGCCAGTTATCCTCGCCCACGCAAAAGTGAGTCATGAGTGATGTAAGGGCGGCCATGGTTCTAGGCTTGTCTTGACCGAGCTGGCGAGCCAACCATTCATCCCGAATATTGTGCCTGAAAGAGACTATTGCCTCGGCATCTGGGCAATCAACGATCTTGTTTTTCTTGGTCAAGAACTGATTCCAGAATTTTTGAGCGGACTCTCCTGCCTTCTGGACGACGTTGCTTAGGTCGGAGGAGTCCGACGGCCGTACATAGGTGCCCTGGAAGTTAGATAGGAATGCATCCTCTAGATCGTCCCAGCTCCCGATAGAATTTTCAAGGAGGCTGTTTAACCAGTGTCGAGCTGGCCCCTTAGGTTTTAGGAGTAGATACTTGATGGTGTGGAGACCGTCTCCTCGTGCCATGTGGATGTGGAGGAGGAAATCCTCGATCCATGCTGCTGGGTCAGTTGTCCAATCATATTGCTCTATGTTCACGGGTTTAAACCCTTTCGGGAACTGATGCTGCACCACCTTGTCAGTGAAGCATAGTGGGTGGGCAGTGCCTCTGACCAGGGCTATGTCATGCGGTAGTCGGCGCCTGGTCTAGTCCGGTTTTGTTCCCGGCCTCTGTTGTTGCGGTCGAGCCACGACTGGTATCCGTCCTATCCTGTCCTCGGGGAGGGCAGTCAGGCTGGTCGTATGGAGTGCGTGGGAGATGGTGTATTAGGCACCTTGTCATCGAACTGTGGCAGTAGCCATCGGCGTGGGTAGTTCTTGGGTTGGTCCAATACACCGGTACTGTACCCTTCCTCGGCTTATAGGACCCTCGTCCATCTATTGTTGAGGTTATCCTGTTCGGCCTTAAGCTGCCGTTCTTTTGCCTTCAGGCTTCGGGCAGTGGCTATAATCTGTTTCCCAAACCGTTCCTGATCCTCAAGGTTTTCGGGGATGGCTAAGTCTTCGGCTTCCGGGCTATACTCCTCCTCTATAGAGGGGAGTTAGTTGTCATCCTCGGAATTGTTTGGATCCTCAGGGTCGTGTTGGTCCTCTGGCCACTCCTGGTCCTCTAGTGGCTGCTCGAGGATATTGGGATCGCCAAGGTCTTTTGGGGTATCACTTTCCCCGGTGCCAGCAATGACTTCCCTTCCCTTTTTTGCTTTTGATCGGTTGCGCGGTTTCCGGCGCCTTGACGACGCTTCACCTGATTTATCGCCATTGTTTGCGGGGGTATGCTCGTCGTTATTGGCTAGAGTATCCACCATGTAGACATCGTAGGTGGAGGTGGAAGTCCATCACCCGATGTTGACGGGGGTGGGAGCACAATCCTCTTCATCCATGTCTTCAGCCTCCTCGGAGGCGTAGTCCAACATATCAGTTAAGTCTTCGATAGTGGCTATGAAGTGGGTGGTGGATGGGACAAAAATTCCTCTTGACCCTCCTCAAGGCCGATCTGAACATGGATCGGGGTTGGGTCATCAATAATTTTCATTCGTAAGATCCGATCTAGAGCCTCGTTGAGTGTCAAGAGATCGATCGGGTCAATCTGCTCAGAGCTTTCGGAGTTAACCTCCAATATGTCCGCACAAGAAGTGTGTTCAGCAGGAGCTGGTCCCTGACCATCTAGTGCTATGGCCGGTTCCGGACTAAAAGCCAGATCATCGCCTGAGTTGATCCCGTGGGCAGGATCGAAAGCGAAATCCGAGGTTAAGGCCTCGGAGTCCTTGGGCGCGTTAGATGAAATCGCGAGCCCGGTGAGCTAAAGATCGTTTCGAGAGTCTACGGAGAACTCTAGGTTCCCGAATCTAACCTCTTGATCAGGGGCAAAACTCCTGATCCGGCCAAGATGGCTGGTCGGGTCAGCGTGCAGCACAATGCTGCCAAAAGCGAAGATCTGTCCAGGGACAAAGGAGTCCATGTTACAGACTTCTTCGTTAATGACAACGTGAGCCATCGACTCCTTTGGCGATCACATTGGAACACGCAATGAAAGCACCAATGTCGGTGTCAAAATCGGCGGATCTCGGGTAGGGGTCCTAAACTGTGAGTCTAGGTTCGATGGTAACAAGAGACGAAGGAGATGATGTTTACCCAGGTTCGGGCCCTTTTATGGAGGTAAAACCCTACGTCCTACTTGATTATATTGATGTGTATGAAGGTTACAGAGTTGATCTACCACGAGATCGAATAGATAAAACCCTAGATGAGTTTCTCTGCCTTACAATCTAAAACCCTCTCGGTTTATATAGACACCGAGGGATGCCTAGGGTTTACACATGATAGGTCTCCTGTCGGGGATCGATATGTTGATTTCCTCATCTTGACTTGGAGTGCACGACGCGTCTTTGGGACTTCCTTCTACAACACGGGGTCTCGATGTATCCGACCCTTCATGCGACAATTAGAGAGCGGCCCACCAAGTTGGCCTATTGAGAGATAGGCCAACAGCCCGAGGACCCCTTAGTCCAGGACTCCCTCACCCCCTAAGAGGGATAAACTAACCTTGGGTTTTGTCGTAGAAGAATTCATGTGGGTGATGTAGTGGTGGATGCTCATAGTTGATGAAGATCATCTTGAGTTGGGAGAAATCCTTTTTGTTGCTTACTCTCCTCACATACATGGGTTAGTCCCAAACACAAGAGACAAATACAAGGATATATATGTACATGGAGTGCAAAGCATACATGATGATGTCTGGATTCATTAATTACCTTGTCACTTGCTTACCTTTGAGGGAATGTGTGACTCCTTGAACTATTGCATAATGTTGATGTTGATTGCAACTAGTCCTTGCCAATAATGAATGTGAGTGAATTTCATTGGCGGAGTAACCCCTCAAGAACTTATCTAGTTCTTCTTCTCGGGGACCAACACCAAGTTGATGGGAATCGTTGGAGTTGAATTAGCACTTGTAGAAGTTGAGCTTGTAGAAGCATTGGGAACCCACTTGACAAAAGCTTCGGTTTCATCTTCATATGAGTCAATCACCTCTTGAAGCTTGTCCTTGCCCTTGAGCTTGTTGCCATGTGGTGGAAGGTCATCTTGAACTTTTGTTCCCTTGGGAAGAGTATGTTCATACTTCTCCCTTTCAGGAACAAACTTGGGCTTGGGGTATTAACCTTCTTCCCATTCAACTCCATTTGCGTTGAAGTAGCCAATGCCATGGTTCTTCTGGTATCCTCCATGCTTGCGTACAATTTACTCAAATTGCTTACATCCGACAAGACTTTTGTAGATACCTTTTTCTATAATCCCTTTCAGTAAAACATTTTCTTGCTCAAGTGTAACTTGGCTAAGAGAGTCGTTAGTGGGATTAATAGAACTACTAGAAGCAATATCATTGCATTTATCATTTTTATTGCTACTAGTTGAAGAACTTTTCTTGCCTTTATTACTAGTTTGCTTAGCCTTAAATTGTGGAATGAATGTAGACAAGATAAGTCATTTGGCTAGATAACAGGAAGTCTTCTTTCGAAGATTGTCATTTATAGCCTTAAGGAATTCATGCTCTTGCTCCAAATTTAGCTTCTCGAAGTGGAGCTTCTCATGAGTCCTTACAAGTTCTTTATGATCTTCGAAAGTAGACTCGTGGGCTAACTTAAGAGTATTTAGTTCTTTAGTTAGTTGTTCTATTTCCACCTTACCATCATCACACGACTTATCTTGACTAGAGTGATTACTACCAAGTTCATTTTGACTAGTATCACTAGATTTGTCAAATAGCAAGTCATCATCTCCTAGTAGGTCATCCTCATCACTATTGAAATCAAGATATTCGGGGTGTGATACCTTGGGGCCTTTAGACATGAGGAAACTTCCACTCCCTTCATTTGGTGAATCAAATAGATCGTAGGAGTTGGTAGTCACTAGAGAAATTCCGGCAACACCATCATCTTGACTATGGTCGGAGTCGGAGTGATAGCTTCTCTCGAAGATGTTGTAGGATTCGATGCCGTAAACCCATTCACCAACATGAGCTTGATGTCTTCTTTTTGAGTAGCTCTTGGTGTAGTTGTCCTTCTTCTCCGAGTTCCTACTTCTCCTTGAGGGCCTTCGTTCATAACGATCATCTCTACTCCTTCTATCGCTATTCGAGGTGACTCGTCTATT
Organism: Hordeum marinum; assembly: GCA_022496015.1. NCBI lineage: Eukaryota > Viridiplantae > Streptophyta > Magnoliopsida > Poales > Poaceae > Hordeum > Hordeum marinum. Next base: position 168,344,454 of record CM039676.1, read on the forward strand.
GAGATCTTTCTTCTAGGCGACTCTTCCCTTCTTTTGTGGGTGGTCATTCAGTCATTGGACTAGTGTCCAAGCCTTCCACAATTGTAACAATTCTGGCCACTACTAGATGAATGCTTCTCTTCATATCTTGAGTTAGATTTCCTCTCTTGTAACAATTTCTTGACCATGAGGCTTATGTATTCATTGGTAACAAGGTTGTCGCTTGAAGTTGTGGGAGCATCACTTGTGGCTTTGTAAGCAGTGCTTGACTTGTTGTGAAGTTCTTCCTTCTCCTTGAGTGACATCTCATGAGCAACAATCCTTCCAACCACTTCTGTAAGCTTGAGATCTTTCTAGTTTGGCATCATTTGGATTAATGTGTACACGGTGTCATACTTTCCATCCAAAGCTCTAAGTATCTTCTTGATGATGAATTTTTTGGTCATTTCTTTGCTTCCTAAGCCGACAATCTCATTGGTAATGAGAGCTAGCCTAGAGTACATCTCCGCGACACCTTCACCACCCTTCATCTTGAACTTGTCAAGTTGACTTTGAAGGACATCCAACTTAGATTCTCCGACATAATCGGTACCTTTGTGCATATCAACCAAAGTGTCCCAAATTTTCTTTGCATTCTCAAGACGACTGAGTTTGTTGAATTCTTTGGGGTGTAGCCAGTTGAAGAGAATTTCACATGCTTGAGCATTGTATTGCAACATCTCCAATTCTTCCACGGTCACTTCACGACCCGCTTCGTTTCCATCGCCAAAGAAATAACCTTGTAAGCCAACATGAACAACAACCCAAAAGGCGGGGCTATGACCAATAATATGCATCTTCATTTTATGCTTCCAACTAGCAAAATTAGTGCCATCAAAGTATGGACCTCTACGGTAATAGTTTCCCTCACTAGACGCCATACTCTCCTAGGTTATGCAACCAATGCAATGGATACCAAAGCTCTTATACCACTTGTAGGATCGAAAGTAAGTCTAGAGGGGGGGGGGGTTAGACTACTTAACCAAATAAAAAATTCTACCTTTTCCCAATTTTAGTTGTCGACAGATTTTAGCAATGATAGCAAGTCAAGCACACCCTATTGATGCATGTCTAAGAGTATAGCAGCGGAAAGTAAGTACAAGCACATGTAGTAGATGGTAGGGATAGACGATCAAACGCAATTGTAGACACAAACATTTTCCCGTGGTTCCGATAGGTGGCGCTATCGTACATTGGTACGTCTCCAACGTATCTATAATTTTGGTTGTTCCATGCTATTATATTATCTGCTTTGTATGTTTTATATGCATTAATATGATATTTTATATTATTTTTTGGGACTAACCTATTAACCTAGTGGCCAGGGCCAATTTATGTTTTTCCTTGTTTTTGAGTATTGCAGAAAAGGAATATCAAATGGAGTCCAAACGAAATAAAATTCTATGATGATTTTCTTGGACTAGAAGAAACACAACAGACTTGGAGAAGAGGCCAGAAGAGCCACGGGTGGGCCACAAGCCCCCATGGCTTGTGGGTCCCCCGTAACTCTTCCAACCCTAATCTTTGGCCTATAAATTCAGAATTATCCCCCAATACCAAAGAGAGCCATGATAATACTTTTTCGCCGGCGGAAGCCTCCGTTCCCGAGAGATCCAATCTTGGAGCCTTTTCCGGTAATCTGTCGGAGGGGGATTCGACCATAGAGGGCCTCTACATCAACTCCATTGCCCTTCCGATGATGCGTGAGTAGTTCACCATAGACCTACGGGTCCATACCTAGTAGCTAGATGGCTTCTTCTCTCTCTATGTTCTTCAATACCATGTTCACCATGATCTTCATGGGGATCTATCCGATGTAATGCTCTTTTGCGGCGTGTTTGTCGAGATCCCATGAATTGTGGGTGTATGATCAGATTATCTATGAATATTATTTGAGTCTTTTCTGAATTCTTATATGCATGATTTCATATCTTTGCAAGTCTCTTCGAGTTATTGCTTTGGTTCGGCCAACTAGATTGGTAATTCTTGCAATGTGAGAAGTGTTTTGTTTTGGGTTCAATTTTGCGGTGTCCTCACCTAGTCACACAGTAGGGGTAGCGAGGCATGTATTTGTATTGTTGCCATCAAGGATAAAAAGATGGGGTTTTCATCATATTGCTTGAGTTTATTCCTCTACATCATGTCATCTTACCTAATGCGTTACTCTTTTCTTCATGAACTTAATACTCTAGATGTAGGCAGGAGTCGGTCGATGTGTGGAGTAATAGTAGTAGATGCAGAATCATTTCGGTCTACTTGACATGGACGTGATGACTATATGCATAATCATTGCCTTGGATATCGTCATAACTATGCGCTTTTCTATCAATTTCTCGACGGTAATTTGTTCACCCACCGTATTATTTTCCTTCAAGAGAGAAGCCTCTAGTGAAACCTATGGGCCCCGGGTCTATTTTCCATATTATATTTTTAGATCTATAAACCAAAAATACCAAAAATACCTTGCTGCAGTTTTTTACTTTTTACTTCTAGCAATCTTTTATATCTTTCTCTATCAAATCTCATCCTTGCAAGTAAGCGTGAAGGGATTGACAACCCCTTTATAACGTTGGGTGCAAGTGTTTGATTGTTTGTGTAGGTACATAAATTGGGACCTTGCTTGCTCCTCCTACTTTATTGATACGTTGGTTCTCAACAACTGAGGGTGTCGGATTTCAGGCTCCGTAAAACCCCTAAGATTCGAACACAGGGGCATGTGGGAAGATCCCCTGTAGCCTCACCCAACCTAGCTTGCTACTTGATGAACGCATCAAAGAACCCGCACGATGTCGAGGAAGAAGATGAACACGATAGTTTGCCCAGGTTCGGGCCGCTGCGAAGCGTAATACCTACTCCTACTTTGGTGGATTGCCTCTCGGAGAGGTGGTGTTGATGAACTAGTATAGTGTTTTATGGCCTCATGAGGGCTCCCTTCGAGGTATTCGGGGCCCTTTGCGACTTGGTGATGGATGAGTGGTGGAATGGATACGGATCCCTCTCTACGGTGAAGCCTACCCTCTATATATAGTGGTGGCTTGGATCCTCTTCCCTTATCATAATGGAGGGAAGGGATCCCACACCGGCCAATTTTGAAGGGGGGCAGGAGTACATGCTCGCCCTGCCCAAAGGCGGTCTTCGCTTACAAAGTAGCCGTCGACGGTGCAGGGATGGGCTCAGTGATGACATCCGCCCTGCGGTGCGGGTGGTTGTGGTCTTGTTACACTCAAATGTAAACCTTTGGGGGTGCTTTGGGAACTCGCATACATCCTTGCTCCCTTTGCACGAAAGGGGAAACTGCGTTATTTGGCACCTTGCCGCCTGCCTGTCCTTCCTTGTGTCACCCTTGACTCCCGAGGCCAGGCCTTGCATAGAGATCTCCGCCGCTCCGGAGGGGTTCTGTGGAGGCCCATCCCTTGTTGGTCCTGGCGCTGTTCCTTCTTGCGAGGGCCTTGTCTTGAGTGAGGCCACACCTGGCCGTGTTTGGTTGATGAAGTGGGCCATGCCTTGGGCTGCAAGCAGGCAAGTCTAGGTACCCCCATTCCCAAAACACCGACAGTAGCCCCCGGGACCAAGGCGTGCTCGAGCTAGCTTACGGGCGAAGCCTGGAGGAGGGCCTGAAGCGTCGCGGTCCCCAAACGCCTGCGGGCTAGGCCCTACACGCGTCGAACGCCCCGACAGCGGCACCTCCGCTCCCCAAGGGCGTCGGAAACCGCTCCCAGTCAAAATGACACGACGCCCCGGGTGGAGCGTGGGCCATCATTGCTCCCATTGAATGCTACCGTTGCTTCGAGCCATGCGGATGCGGCCCTTGGATGCCCCGAAACGCGAGGGGGCACAGGGCGGTCTTTGGCTGTATATAAATAGGCGAGGGCAAAACCCTCACTCATCTTCGTCTTCTTTGTCTCCACACGTCGGTACCCCGATCCTAAGCCATAAGAACCCAGCCTGTAACACATCACATCACTGCGGCCTCACGCACGGTTATCTCCATGGCTACCACCTTACCTAAGTCGGACCGTTTGCGTCTTTTGGCTCACGTATGTGAATGTGTCGCTAGCATTCAAATGACAGAGAATCCGGGTCGACATGACTAGTCGTAGAACCCAAGTGGCACATCCGTACAGGGATAGGCATAAGTAACCCAACAATGTAGGTGTCGATCTCTAGCGTGTGTAGACGAGTCATAGCAAGCTACAAGGACTCCATTACGTCGTGGGACATAAATGTCATCACTGCATGTAGACGAGTCGTAGTAGGCTACATGGACTCCATTACACTGCGAGACATTTCCTCGAAGGGACAGATACAACAACAAAGAATGATACATGTCGGTCAATCAATGTGTCCGGGGCAGTAGCAAGCTACCAAGGCTCTGTGGAAGCACAAAGAGGCATTTCCCTGTAAAGAGTACTACTAAAGGCACACAACTAGGTGTCGAATCCCATACATACCGTTGCACGTCACACGTATGCACGACATGCCCGATATGCATAGATACAACTATGGCATCACAACATAACCATACAACATTACAACATTTATTTAGAAGGCTAGGAAGAGAAAACATAGTAAGATGTTACTGGCAGGGGTCACAAGACCCAACATTCAGAGCATTCAAACAAACAAGCGGAAGTTACATGTCTGGGTACAGACATCTACTAAATGTGGCTGGAAGAGTTTGAAAAGCTACAACGACCGTACCAAAGGAGCCAGACCTCTATCTGGGATTCCCAAGCTAATCCAGTCAACATCGAACTTCACGTCATAAGTACCACTAATAAGACTGACGTCTCCTGTGCAAAAGCATAAATTAAGCAACCGTGAGTACAAAGGTACTCAACAAGACTTACATCAGAACTATCTACATATGCATCAGTATCAATGAAGGGGGTTGTGGAGTTTATTGCAGCAAGCCAGATTTGACTCTTGGCTAACCTGTACTACGACTACCAGTACTTTCTTTTGAGGTGGGATAGCGCACACGAGTCCACATATTTACCATATCAATACACCACTATGGATCCACTCCCGTCTCCCTACGAGAAGGCCATCCATAACACTCACGCTTATCTTGCGTATTTTAGGGTATCCATTTCACTTGTCTATGTACCACATAAGTTCTCCAAGTAGTCCATATCCAAGGATGCAGCTATTCGAAAAGATTAATAAACCCTGCAGGGGTATACTTCTTCACACACGCTCCCGCCACTTACCGCCATGTGCACGTAAAAAGGCACCTCAGCAACCTTCAAGCGGTAGCCCAGCGAGGGAGTCGACCATGACTGTTAATCACACAAGACCCTAGTCTAGGTTTATCGCCTATTTGAGACTGAACCCGCAAGGAAGTCCGGCCGAAGTTTCCATTACGGCCCCAAACGATGTGTACAGGGTTCCCAAGCTGTCGGGACCCCGATCCTAAGTCATATGATTCCATACTGTAACAAGCCACATCACTTTGCGGCCTCACGCACGGTACTCCACGGCTGCCACCTTACCTTGGCCGGGACCGTTTGCGTCTTTTGGCTCACGTATGTGAACATGTCGCTGGCAATCACACAACAAAGAACCCGGGCCGACATGACTAGTCATAGAACCCAAGTGGCACATCCGTACGGAAACAGGCATACATAACCCAGCAATGCAGGTGTCGGTCTCAAGCGTGTGTAGACGAGTCATAGCAAGCTACAAGGACTCCATTACGTCGCGAGACACGGATGTCATCACCGCACGTAGACGAGTCGTAGTAGGCTACGGGGACTCCATTACACTGCGAGACATTTCCCCGAAGGGACAAACACAGCAGCAAAGAAGGATACATGCCGGTCAATCAATGTGTCCGGAGCAGTAGCAAGCTACCATGGCTCGGTGGAAGCACAAAGAGGCAGTTTCCCGTAAAGAGTACTACTAAAGGCACACAACTAGGTGTCGGATCCCATACATACCGTTGCACGTCACACGTACGCACGACATGCCCGATATGCATAGATACAACCATGGCATCACAACATAACTATACAATAACATAACTTTTATTTAAGAGGCTCAGACGAGCCTAGCATAACATGTTCATACAGATAGGGGTCACATGACCCGTCACTCAAGTCGTACAAACATAGTCTTACAAACCAGTGGAAACTAAAGTTGTCTGAGTATAGACGGCAAAATATATAAAAGAGGCACACGGCCTGACTATCTACAGCCCACCACATGGGCAAGATCGTAGCTGGGACACCCGCTATTCAGCATCGTCAACGTCTAGATAGAGCCCACCTGATGGTTCCTGGTTTTCCTCTGCAACATTAATTAAGCAAGGATGAGTACAATCGTACTCAGCAAGTCTTTAAAACAGACCTAGTCTATTTATGCTCATGTATCAACAAGGGGGTGGTGGAGTTTATGCAGAAAGCCAGCTTTGACTCATGGCTAACCTACACTACTCAGTTTTAAACTCTTTGTTACAATTTTATTTATCACACACGAGTCCACTAACTCCATCACAATACACCACCATGGACTCACCTTCCCCTTCCGGAAGAGTGCCATCCACGGTACTCACACTTGTCTTGAGATTTTTAGAGGTATCCATTTGGTTATCTATGAACAACATAAGTTCTGCAAGTAGTCCATATCCGAGGACGCGGCTATTCAAATAGTTTCATAACCCTGCAGGGGTGTACTTCTTCACACACGCTCTCGCCACTTATCGCTGTGTGCCATAAACCATGCACCTCGGCAACCTTCAAGCAGATGCCTAGCGAGGGAGTCAGCCACGACCGTCAATCACACAAGACCTCTAGTCCAGGCTACCGCCTATTTGAGACTGACCCGCATGGAAGTCCGGCAGAAGATTCCACTACGGTCCCAAACGATGTGCGCAGGGTTCCCAAGCCCACCATTCGGGTGACCCTTGGTACACCGTGCCACTGCCTACCGTGTCGTAACCCACCCCGAGGGTCAGCGCTACGCACGGCCTCCAGCATGCTATAAACACCAGAAACTACTTGCAATACCTGGACCAAAGACTAAGCGACCGATAAGTCGAGCGGGGTCATATTTTAGGGCCCAGCATGTGGTAGTATCTCGTCTTGGATCACAAACACGGAACCCAGTTCCTAAGAACGGTCCCAATGAGACAACCCACTATGTACTCCTACATAGCCTCTCATCGCTACCTTTACCAAATCGTGTTCATTATATGCTCATCACATCGGACAACACTGTTTCACTCAGTTCATCACCCAGATGAAACAGACCTGACACAACTCTAAGCATAGCAAGCATAGCAGACAAAGTAAGCTAATCACATCATGGCACAAGCATCTACCAGGTAAGCTAGGTTGCAAGGTTTAGCTATTTACTGTGACAAGATCAGGTCATGCATAAGAATAGGATCATCTACCGTGTATAACTGACATGTGATCGTTTGTCCTAATGCAATAAATGAGAGCAGGAGCGAGGGAGTGGGATGTTATCGGAATGATCAATGAGGTTGCTTGCCTTGCTGGGTTGCGGAAGAGTTCTCTCCTTCGTCGGGGCACGGAGTAGTATCGTCCGGATTCGGACCTACCACAACACAGATAAGAACAATCAATACAAACAAGTGCAACAATATGATGCATGAACATGGCATGATAGTATGCATGGATGATCTAATGTATCTAGTGTTCATGTCAATTTGAAATGTATTTGAATATAGGTTCAAAGTTGTTCTCATTTCAAATTCCATATATTGACCTAATGTTAAAATGTCCATGTTCACCTATTTAGGTTGCTCTAACATGCATGAGAATAGCACCATTGGCTTCATTGGATTTTTCTGATAAATTTTCATATATAAATTATTTTCATCTGAGTTACAGATTAATTTATATGTTTTTTCAAAGTTTTAAATAATTTCTGGAATTATTGTTAAATAGGAAATTGACTTATGACATCAGCCTGATGTCATCATGACGTCAGCTGGTCATCAGACCCGGCCAGGGTCAAACCTGACATGTGGGGTCCACATGTCAGTGTCTGATTAGCTTAGTTAACTAAATTAAACTAATCTTAATCATTAACAAACCCTGGGCCCACATGTCATAGACTAATTAGCTTAATTATTTTAATTAATTATTTTTTTAAACTAACCAGGGTTAACCAGGGGGTGGCCCCACCTGTCAGGGTCAACTCCCGTGGTCAAAACGACCAGAGCCACTGGCGACGAGCCACCGGCGAGGCCCGAGACGACGGAGAGGCTCGGAAATGGCCCTCCGGCGACCATTCGGAAGGCGGAGACCAGGAATGGGCAGCCGGGGGACGCGCGCGTCCATCTAGGGTAACGGGAGGACGCAGGGACGCCGAAGTCGACGGCCACGGCAACTTTGGCGGCGACCGGAGTTCGGCAAAGGCGGGGATGGCAGCTAGGGGGCGAAGAGGTCCATGGGGAGAGAGGGGAAAGCACGGGGAGCTCACAGAGAGTCGGTCAGGCTGGTCAGCGGGCTCGGGGACGACCGGGTGGCACGAATCGACGAAGGCGTCCGGTGACCGGAGTCGGAGAAGATGGAGAGGACGGCGTCTTCGGGGCTTCCCGGTGCGATTCCTCTGGCGGGCACGGGCAGCTTGACGCCGCGGAGCTTTTGGACTGACTGGGGAGGGCGAGGGGTGGCCGGTGGCTACGGGGCAACGACGGCGGTGCTCTCGGTCCGGGAGGAAGGAAGGCGGAGAGGAGAGGGGAGAATGCGCGAGAGAGGAGGGAGCCGGCTCGATCCGGACGTCTTTGGCGAGGTCATCCACGAGGCCTCGCTGGCCGGAGAGAGACGGGCAGGCAGGGAGGAGGTGGAGGCCTCCCGGCACCGCGCGGCACTTCGCTTCTGCCTACTGGCAGAGGTTGAAGATGACCGCTTGGCCCTGGTGGGCTGGGCCGTCTCCTTCTCTGGGCCAGGTAAGCCTCTTCTGGCTTTTCTCTTCTTCTTTTTTAATTCTGTTTTCTGCTTTCTAACATTTGTTTTATTTCTTTGCAGGTCCAAATAACTTTTCAAAATGACCCACATATTTTCTAAATTGAAGTTTGAATATTCCAAACTTATAATAACAGTTTCAGATTATTTTGAAAACAGTGATAATGATATTTGCTTTATTTATCATTTTCCAGGGACTTAAACCATTAATTCAAATTATTTTAAATGTTCAAATAAATCAAATGTCCCCTGGTATATCCATGTCCCTAATTATCAGGCATAGGGGACATTTTTTATGGGCATTTTGGATTTGTTGAAATTTCATTTATCTGGAATTTCTTTAATTCATGAATGCTTGGGGTTTCTTTTCTTTCTCCCCATTTCATATTGATGCAATGATGATGATGATGATGTAAACACATTGCTAGCCTATGACACTTGCTAGGGTTGTGACACAAGCCCACCTCGACGAATGGTTCTACGCTTGGTGCACCCGGCCACTGGTGCATCTACCGCACCATAGCCTACCCCTTTGGTCAGCGCTATGCACAGACGCCAGCACATCCTACAAACACGAGAAACTAGTTGCAACTCCTGGACAAAGATCAAGGATATTAATAAGCCAAGAGGGTCCATTGGTTTTAGGCCCAATGCATGGTAGTATCTTGTCTTAGATAACATACATAGAACTCAGTTCTCGAGGACGGTCCCAATGAGACAACCCGCCATGTACTCCTACATGGCCTCTCATCGCTACCTTTACCAAATTGTGTTCACACACTTAGCTCTCACACAGCGGGCATGAACACATCCATTCCAATTCATCGCCAAGATGGATCAGCCCCGACATGACTCTAAGCATAGCAGGCAAAGTAAGCAAGCATGGATGAGTAAGCACAACAAGGCTCAAGTAGTTTCTACTCATACTAAGTGGTTTCAACTATTTACGATGGCAAAGACAGGTCATGCAAAGGAATGGGTTCAACTACCGAGAGCATGTAACAGTTGAATTGCGATTTTCCTAATGCAATATAAGAGACAAGGAGCGAGAGAGTAGGATATTATCGGGATGCTCAAGGGGAGGTTGCTCGCCTGACACTTCTGAAGATAACAATGAGTCTTCATCGGTGACAACGATCTCATAGTCGGAACCATCATCTACCGAGAAGGAACAAACACCGGCAAACAAGAAGGAACAACATTCAATTCATGCAATGCACAATCATGATGTATGACATGCCATGTTAAAGCATTGGATTGACCTAGAGCAATAGGTAGTCATATTAAGTGAAGTGAAATTCAAATATATGGTAAATTCCAACTCCAACACTATTTATTAAGTTATCTAATCGTGAAATGTCCTACTTGGTGACGTTAACTTGCTTAAACATGCATGAACATGGCATATACAGATTCATTGGATTTTTCTAATCATTTTTTCATATATAAATTATTTTCATACGAGTTATAGATTATTTTATATGAATTTTAGAAGTTTTGAACATTTTCTAGAATTAATAATGATTTGGATTTATTTCAAAATCCAGAAATGCTTTATTGTGTCAGCGTGACCGCAGTGTGACGTCAGCGGTCAACAGAGCCGGTCTAGGTCAAACCTGGCTAGTGGGACCTGCATGACAGTGTCTTTGACTTTAACTACATAGGTTTTGTATTAAGCCAGGGTTAATTAGCCGATGGGGTCCAGTGTCAGTGGCACGGGAGGGGTTAGTTAATCCCGTCATTAGAACTTAATGACGGCACCACGTCATCACCATCGTCGACTAGCCGCTGGCGACGACAAGGGATGGCGGCGATGCTCGGAAATGGGCTACATGCCATGGTTTTAGGTGCGGTTTGGCTCTACGGGAAGAACGCGCTCGCGCGCATCCAGTGCAGCAAGCGGCAGCAGCTGGGGTGCACTGCATCGATGGCAGTGACGGCATCCGCGATGTCCGGAGTTTCGGCAACGACGGCAGCTACGCTACGAGGCACGGGAGGACCAATTGGTGCGTGCGCTTGGGCCCTAGGAACGTGCTGAGCATGCCTGCATGCTCAGACACAAGCTGCAGCTACTGTTGCCACATCGGTGACATGGCTGGCGGGCAAAGCTCTCGGGCATGGCGGCTGGGCTAGCTAGGGGCGGTAACGAGCGTGGGAAGAGCGGGTGTAAGAAGAGGTGCTCACGGAGATGCAACAGGGGAGGTTAGAGGCCTCGGGGGAGTCCTAGAAGAGGCGAATCGATCGACGGTGGCCTCCGAGCCCGAGGTTGAAGACGGCCTTGATTTGGCCGTTTTCGGTCTCCATTGCTTGAATCCTTCTGCGGGAATGATCGGGGAGATGTGGCGGGGCTCTAAGGGCATTCCGGAGACGCAAGGGGGTGGCCGGCGGCTGCTTGCATGACGACGGTGCGGTCATGGCCGCTTCGGCCGTGAGCGAGAGAGCGAGGGAGAGGCGAGGAGAGAGTGAGGGAGTGAGGGAGTGGGCTTGGGGGACATGCGTTGCATCCTGAGCCAACTCCAGGTGGTCGGGGAAGCAATAGGTGGCCGTCATTGGCCGTGCACGTCGTAGCCACACGCCTCTCGTCCTACTGGCGCGAGGTAGAAGACGGTCCAGCCCTTGGTGGGCTGGGCTGATTCCTTTGAATAGGTAAGGAACATGTTAAGTTTTCTAATTTGTTTTGTTTCTATTTTTTTTTGTTTTCTGCAATTTGTTTGAATTTGGTTTTCAAACCAAACTATTTTATAGACTTCTGAGAATTGTTGTGGGGGCTAATATAATTATTCTAAAACCCCACAAATTGTTTCAGAATTATTGGAGCTATGAATCGTTTTATAGCCATTTATTTACTCCAAATCAAATACATATGAGTTAATTTAAAATCCACAAATGGTCCAAAAATATATGCATCAATGTTGGCAGAGGTTTGCACCCTTATCAAAATTATAAACTTTTCTTAAGGGCACTTTGGATTTATTGAAATTATTTTTTAAGTTTAATCTATTCGAATTTTATTTGTTCTAGGGTTTGATCATCCCCATTTCGAGTTTCCAGGAAAACGAACATGATGACATGAATGCCAATGCACTATTTACAATCATTATTCTAGGGCTGTGACAACTCACCCCCACTAAACAAGAATCTCGTCCCGACATTCAGGCGTAGGGTAATAGGACATCTGGGAAACAAACTCACACAATCTTCACGGTCCAATTGCCCTTCTCGAAGATGTTGATTCATTGCATCATGTTCATCTTGACATATTTGACTTCGAGATCTTCATCCAACACAACAACAACATGAATAGGAAAACTCTACAAGATTCAATCTTCTCGAAGATCTAGCAACTCATGATCAACTCGTGGAATGAGATGTGATAACATCTCTCGAGCTGAGACCCAAAACACGCATGAAGAACGATGGAATGAGACATATAACAAAGGTTCAATTGGTAGGCAACAATTCCATGCTTAGCTAGGATAGAGCATGGGTTTCAAAGTAGCAAGAAAGTAGTTGCCACTATTCCATAACGGGGCATCTTAGAGGAGGTGACTCATAGAGTTATTCCCTTAAGTGGCAAAAAGAATTACTTTTGATACAAAGATCATTGAAACTCTTCATACCAGCCTAAAGCAATTCACAACAATCGTTTGAAGGAATTCAAAAGAATGGCATGCTTAGATGGGAGGAAAACTAGAGTTATAGAACAACTCGGCAACGGAAGGCACATTCCGATTGATACCGAGGATATAACCCAGTGTCTGAGCGTGTTCTCAAGAACTTGAGCATCTTCATATTCATCAGAGATTTACCAACATCCATGCCAAGGATTCTAGCAACACATCATACTACCGTGATGAATAGCGATGGAGGATGCAGATGCAAAGGAAGACATCACTTCGTGAGATTTCACCTTAGCTATGCCATGGAAATGAAATCTGGATAATCGACCGAGAGACATTTAGCACTCCGCTTCTAATGTTCTCCTTGATGTACTAGCATAACAAAAAAACGTTTGGTATGTAGAACATCAAGTATAGGTCGGACTTCAGGAGCATGAAAAGATCGACGAGGAACAACTGCAAAAATAACTCATACAAAGTCCTCATGGGAAAATAGCTAATATTGCTGATACAAGATATTACAACAATAGGTCTTCCGGCTAGGTGTGTTAGCCATGACATCACCTTACCGGGTCACAATGAGACCAATATTATAATTCTTGGGAAATGTTCCAACCATCATATCCGCCTAAGATTCAGATCTGGTTGGGGATAGAGTGTTTCAGACTCAGCATATCTGAAAAGAAGGCTTGCAACACAAATCGACAAGATGACATTTCTCGGGAAATGAACTACGGAAGCCAACTCCAAAACATGAGTTGGACAGCAAGATACATGTGAACACACTATCCAAGATAAACATGACCACATATATGTCTTACAACAAAACACCACCGAGTTCTGGGCGGGAACCATCATTATGGATAACGAAGACGGGTGCAAGTCCGTCTGGTACCTTCAGGAGTAGCACCTAACTTCTTTTCCTTGAACAAGTCTATCAATGTCTTGGTGTGCTAGGAGATACATATGGAATGGAGGTTGCAAATCTACCAAACCATAGAATACTTTGCACATGCATGATTGACTTGGGATGATTCCAAAGGAAGCAAAATGAACCTTCTCGAATTCACTGCGACAACTTGCATCAAATGCAAGTGAACTGAGAGGGAGTCACTCCTTACACCTAACATATACTTCATGTACATGACACTAAGATATTGCATACAAAGTTTCCAACACCAGCTTAATGTCCATCATGAATCATGGAGTAGACGAGAATGTTGCCGATGACCTCAACACCAATTCAGCGAGATATCCAAATGGATGGAATTCCACTACTATGAGAACAAGGTGATAGCATTAGTCAGGCCAAAAGATATAATGGTGTATGCTCGAAGAATATCCACGAGTAAAACAACATTAGGAAAATCTTTGGTTCTGATTTTGATTTGACGATAGCCCAACTCAAATCAATGGTTGTACAAGATGATAGGTGCAACAATTGAACACACGGATCAATCGATGAAGATATCATCTTTCTTCAACACACACAAGCACAAAAACACAAAGATATCCCTTTGGTATGAGCTAAGTTAGATCAAGCTTTTATCTTTCAACTCTCCAAGTTTTTGTTTAGCTTAACCAACTAACTCAAGGTATCCAACACAGAGTCTTGGAGAAGGGGTGGTTTATAGAGAAACCATGTTGATCACGAACTCAACATAACGGTCAAGGAACACCTTGGTAATACTTCCGCAAAAATATTCGGAAAATCACAATCCACCGATATGTTATCAAGCTCGAGAACAATCTTGCTTTTCAAGGCAAGACGATATGATCAACACAGCAAAGGATTGACACAATCCTAACTCATTAATCGAAAAGTGCACCATGGAAATGGACTAGGTAGCATGATCAATGTTTAGAGTGGTGATTCAATAAGCATCACACTAGGAATGAGATTATTTTCCATTAACTACCAAGCAAGAAAGTTGCTAGGAGTATTGATTTCACATGTCACGATTCATTTGTCGGTATTCTGGTTACAACCAACTCACGTACTAAGGAATGAACAATATGGTGAAAACTATCACTTTACCAGGGAGTCATAAGAGTTGTGCAATTCTCATGATAATCTCGACATGAAGATGGTAATACTTCGAGGTAGAACAGAACAAAAGATGGATTGGCATTTTGATCTGTGGAATACAATTGCTTTGACCCAATCCTAGAAATGGATGAGGGTTTGGAGTTTGCTTCTCCTAGGCATTCTTAAGTAGAATGGATTGACAGACCACAAGAATAATAAGCATTGATGACACAAATGCACAACTACTCTTGACTATCCACTGATAGATGAAGGTCAGAATACAACTAAAGAGGGGCAACTCAAGAGCACCTGATTTTTCCCGAGTTGTAGATGCATAGATTCAATACGTCGAACATAGTCCAACATGTTTCTTCCACATAATCCATGCAGAAAGGTAGGATTGATAGTGTCACAACTATGGAATGGAGAACTCATCCAGAGCACTCTTGTTGTGATCTTCAATTCACGAGGAACTTCTACCATGATGGTTCATGGTATTGGAAGAATGACATACCACATACCTCGAGGACTAGTACAAGGTCACTATTCATCCTAAAGTAACGAGCAAACACTACCAAAATGAGAGAGTAGAATGACTCTTGGGTTCATGAACCCAGAAATAGAGTACCTACTGACTAAGTGGCATCACATGATGCTTTTGACAATTTTGGCCAAAATTATCACACTCAAAACACAAACACAACTGGACTGTTGGGTGGTTCATTGAAGCAACATGGTTTCCTAACACTTCAACAAACATATCGAGGTAATGAAGTACCCCAACACAATAATTAGTGTGCTTAGTCTGGCCTGAAAGACAATGACTCAAGATGAAAGAGTTTTGCAATTGCATCAGATATTTAAGAAACCTTGGATAACTCGGACAACATAACAGCTGTACGGGCTTGAAATATGAGGCAACCTGCAAGACAACTAACAACATAAGAATGAGTTCTTATGGAGACATCGATCCAAGAAGACACCGACTTTTCTATAGGTCTCCAGCATAGTAACTCGTCATCCTGATAGATAGATGAGAAAGCCTAGTTCTTAATCCACGTAGAAAATAAGAGGGTGACTCAGAATAAGAATGACACAAGGAAAGGAGTAAAAAGAGCCTTACGTCCCCTTCCACAATCAATTCCCTTATATAACTAAAGGAGTTCTAGACTCAACATCGACCAGTTTGGCTTGGTAATCCTACAAACAGTCAAGCTTTGATACCAATGCTGTCGGGACCCAGACCTAAGCCATAAGAACCCAGCCTGTAACACATCACATCACTTTGCGGCCTCACGCACGATTATCTCCACGGCTGCCACCTTACCTGGGCCGAAACCGTTTGCATCTTTTGGCTCACGTATGTGAATGTGTCACTAGCATTCAAATTACAGAGAATCCGGGTCGACATGACTAGTCGTAGAACCCAAGTGGCACATCCGTACAGGGACAGGCATACGTAACCCAACAATGCAGGATCGATCTGTAGCGTGTCTAGACGAGTCATAGCAAGCTACAAGGACTCCATTACACCGTGGGACATAAATGTCATCCCTACACGTAGACGAGTCGTAGTAGGCTACATGGACTCCATTACACCGCGAGACATTTCCTCGAAGGGACAGACACGGCAACAAAGAACGATACATGCCGGTCAATCAATGTGTCCGGAGCAGTAGCAAGCTACCAAGGCTCTATGGAAGCACAAAGAGGCATTTCCCTGTAAAGAGTACTACTAAAGGCACACAACTAGGTGTCGAATCCCATACATACCGTTGCATGTTATACATACGTACGACATGCCCGATATGCATAGATACAACTATGGCATCACAACATAACCATACAACATTACAACATTTATTTAGAAGGCTCGTCAGAGCCAACATAGTAAGATGTTACAAGCAGGGGTCACAAGACCCAACATTCAGAGCATTCGAACAACGAAGTAGAAGTTACATGTATGGGTACAGACATCTAGTAAATGCGGCTAGAAGAGCCTGAAAAGCTACAACGACCCTACCAAAGGAGCCAGACCTTTGTCTGGGATTCCCAAGCTAATCCGGTCAACATCGAACTTCATGTCATAAGTACCACTAATGAGACTAACATCTCCTCTGCAAAAACATAAATTAAGCAACCGTGAGTACAAAGGTACTCAGCAAGACTTACATCAGAACTATCTACAGATGCATTAGTATCAATGAAGGGGGTTGTGGAGTTTATTGCAGCAAGCGAGCTTTGACTCTTGGCTAACTTGTACTACGACTACCAGTACTTTCTTTTGAGGTGGGATAGCGCACACGAGTCCACATATTCACCATATCAATACACCACTATGGATCCACTCGCGTCTCCCTACAAGAAGGCCTGTCACGCCCAAGATGCGCGCCTATCCATTTTAAGACACGAGGGCCTCGCAAGGGATAGAGGCGCATCTTGCCGTTAGCAAGTATAGTATCATCACATCATACAATACTGAAAAGATGAGTATACAAGATTGGCTTACACTCGCCACATGCTACATTACAATCCACTCAGAGTTCAAATCATCAAGATGAAGACAGGGTCCGACTACGGATGAAATCAAACGATAAAACAGGTGCAAATGATACTATCTCGCTGTCCCAAAGATCATGACCATGGACCTCTACTCATCCGCGTACGTCACGTACATCCTGCCTCTTTCCTCATCATATTCCCATTGGAGCTGGGTAAGATCATCCTGCACGTACTCATCTGAACCTGTACCTGGAGTGTTGTAGTAAATTGTGAGCCACAAGGACTCAGCAATCATGCGCCCGCGTACCGAGATTATTCAAGCTTAAAGGTTGGGATGTGAAAAGTGTTTAGTTTGCAGCAGCACTAAGCATATATGGTGGCTAACTTACGCCACATGAAAATAAATATGAGTGGCCTACGATGAACGATCGAATCTAGTATGATCTCTATGAGATCCTGAACACCTACTTACGTCAATCATAACCCCACCATGTTCTCTCTCGGATCATGTTCACGAGCAGAGATGATCACGGTTACTCACACAGTTTGTGTATTTTATTTAGAGTTTACTTCAAGTTTACTATAACCGGGTGTTAAACAAATATCCAAGTTGCCACATAACCGCGGGCACGACTTCTCAAAAAGTTTTAACCCTGCAGGGGTGCTCCAACTAGTCCATCACAAATTACCACACTCCGCGGGAATAGCCTCGACCACGGAACTCACAGTCTTCATAGGTAATTCCAAAGCAATTCCAACACCTCGAGAAAACCCGAAGAAAGTCAGACTCCACATGCAAGACACTCGATAAAGGTAAAACAAATCCAGCAAGACCACCCGACGTGTCGACGAACCTGATAAGAGCCGCGTATCTCGTTCTCAAGACACGACGGATAAGCGACACGTACGGAGGTCTGATAGAAATCTCCCAAGTTGCCCTGGGTTGGCCCCGCACAGTGCTCTAGTTTGGACCAACACTCATGAGGAGCATTGGTCCGGGGGTTGATTAATTATCCATGGGTTTGCAAGACCCTATGCAATTTTATTAAGTTGTTAAGCAAATGTAGTACCAATGTTGGGTCTTGCCAGACAAGTTTTAATCTCAGGCGAATAAACAAGGGGGTCCCCATAACAATCCCGAGCGTGTTAGGAGTGCAAAAATATGGAAAACATAACACCGGTAACAAGAACTAGGGGAGGTAACAACGGAACAAAACACTTAGCAAAAGGCCAAGCCTTCCACCAATACCAAGATATATATGTGCATTAAATTAAATAACAAAAAATATTGTGATATCTAAATCCATGTTATCACATGGAACAACCTGCACCTGCAACTAAGAACGCTATAAGAGGGGCTGAGCGGCGGTAACTTAGCCAATCAAAGGTTTGCTAGGATGTGGAGGTTAGAGGCTGTCATGGCATTTAGGAGGCTGATATCAAGTGGTAGGTAGCGCAATTGTAACGATAAGAGCGAGAAACTAGCAAGCGAAAATAGTATCGGGATCCGGGTACGATCATCTTGCCTGTTGGTTCTTCAGCGAAACAGGTAGCGGGATCCTCGTAGTGGTACTCTCCTGGGTCCTCGTACTCAGTATCAACACTCGCGTCTACCCAAGAGAAACAACAACAATAAACATCCAACCAAGGTGCAATGCACAAGCAAAATGATGCATGATTCATTTATGAAGAATTTTAACATGGCAACCTAAAACTACTCATGTTTCACATGCAAAGTTTGTTTATTAATGATCTGGACAGAACCTCATGTTAAGTTATTTAGACATGCATGAACATGGCAAATATGGGTGCAGCATGCAAAATCAATAGAAATGCATATAAAGAACGCAAGAAACGGAGTTACGGTGTCACGATACGCTCACGACAAGGTACGGAGGCAAAAACACAAGACAACCAAGCCATGGGCTAATTCTTGGCATTCCAAGGTAGCCACTGATTAGGTAATTAAAAACCAATCACAATAGACTCAAAGTTCAATCAATTCCATGGAGCATAGCTCCCACAAGTCACAAAACAATAAACAAGCAATCTGCCACAAAACAATAACATAGCAACTTGCACAGCTCACAACTTGAGCTACAGGAACCCTACAGCCACAAACAAGATATTGACAGAAACTACACAACACACACATCAACTTATACAACTACACAATCAGCAAAGGAGGCACACATCAATAAGCATGAAGCAATCAAGTTGACATGATGAAACAGTTTCTGGGACTTAGTGAAAATTCCAGTTTTCTGGAATCTGAGTTAACAAAGTAGTAAGTTGACAACAGTAGTTAAATATGCTAGAGAGCTCCTATTGGTATGAAAATTAACAGGATGGTAGTAGACAACATCTACTTAAAATAACTAGCACTGAGCATGAGAAAATTCACAACATGTTGATAGATGTCACCCCTCTACATGGCATAAAAATAGCAGCAGATTCTCAGGCAGTAGTTTTTAGCATGCTGAAATAGAAACATTAAGTTGGCAACTTAACAGCATGGTTCCCACTTATATGGGTGATTCTCAGGTTAAACAAAAATACCATGGCATAATAGACATAAAACACTAGCACTTCATAGTTGGCACATGGCCCAAAGCAAGTAAGGATTAAATCATGCAAAAATGCCAAAGTGGCATCACAGCTGAAAATGACGGATTTATGAACTTGCTCAAAAGTGAAATCTGAAAGTTCCAATGGCTTCATTGACTCTTTCTACCCCAAATACATGTGTCTTACTCATATGTTCATGTGAAACATCAAGGCACACTCATATAGCCAAACTACCATCTACTCTTCAAAGTCAAGACTTACTCTACTAGGGATGCACATAAATGGACATAAGCATATATGGCAACTTAGCTAAGAATGGAAATGAGATGACAAAACCTACATGACAATCATATATCAACAAAGGGGTATGACAAGTGGGAAAACCCACTAGTCCCCTACACACACACAAGTGCACAAGGCACTTCACTCATGACACCACTCATGTGTGTGGGTGGTCATCCATCACATATACATACATATATGCTCTTTGCATGTATGCATGTGCATATGTAGATGATCACACACACATTCACAGACCCACCACAAACACTTGCATGTATACCACAAAGATATACACACACACACTCTCAACAACATACATACACACAAGTTGGTATACACACACTAAGCATACACATGGCAAGCACTTGCATAGTGCACCACACCACACATAGCACAACCACATGCATATATACACTTGGGTATATACACACACACACTAGCACACACATGCATAAGTGCATGAACACATGCACCTACACATCACAACACACACCACCTACACACACACTCATGTGTGTATCACACAATACATCTACTCAAAAGAAGAACAGAAAAAGAAAACCTACACATGCTGGAATTAAACTTACACATACATACATATAAAAGAGCAAAAAGACAAAAGAAAACAAAAGAAAGGAAAACACAAAAAATGGGGGAGCTTGGGCTCGAACCCAGGACCTGATGGTCACCTCTCCCGAACCCAACCACTCTGCTATGCGCTAGATCGACAACAGAGTAGGGGCTCTGCCTATCTAATACACGCGCACACGACAACCTAACTGACGAAACTGAACCCACGCGACAACGGCGACAGGCAAACTGCGACGGCAAACTCCGGCGATCCACAGCAGATCCGGCGGCGCAAATGGCTCCCACGCACAATGGGTCATCCACGGCTCCATTCCCCTGCTCACCTTGTGGTGAGGAGGACGGAGGCGAGCGGCAGGTGCTCGTCTTGCTACCGGCGGCGACAGACGCGGCGACGACCACCTAACGAGCTACGCGCGGAGGAAAGGGATACGGGGACCGGCGGCTCACCTTGGGGAAGGCGACGACGAGCCGGTCACGACGAAGTCGACGGAGGGGAAGAAGACGGCCGAAGACGACGCAGGGAAGAAGACGACGGAGCGGGGACTTCCGGCGACGACGGGGCGGTCGCTGCAGAGCTCCTCCGGGGCCCCTAGCGGCAGGAATGGAACGCCGGGAGAACCCCGAGCTCCATGCCATCACCACCAAGGACGCGGCCCACCGGAGACGCGGCGACGACGGCGACGACGACCTGCGGACTCAACTGAACTTCTCTGAACCTCTCAGAATCTTACCTGGCAGGGGGAAAGAAGAGAGGAGGAAGAGAGATGGAGGGGAAGAAGAGAGCTGCGACGGCGGCTGGGAGAAGCGGAACCCTAGGCGAGGGGGCACGCACGTTGAGGGCTTATATGGGCGATGGGACAGACGGCGACGGCGACGGAAAGGCGATGGCGGACGCGGCTCTCACTCTCTGAACCTGACGGAGTAGGTGACCGTCCATCGAGCGGGCTGGGCCGCGGGAAGGCCCATACTGCGCACTCTCTCTCCCAAAACAAATCAGGAAGGGTTTTCTCATTTTAAAAAATGCAGCCACATTAAAAAATAATCCCCAGAGCAAAATAAAAGACTTTAGTGCAAAACCAAAATATTTTGTAAAGAAAATAATGTGCACTATTTAATAAAATGTTGAGACAATTTTTAGGACATGCAATTTTTAATATTTATAAAAATGACAGCCCGTGTTATTTAAACACAAAAATCATACCAACCCCAAACGACAAAAGGAGCACCCTCTAAATTAATAAAATGAATAGGGCTACCTCTTGAACATTTTTTAAACAATTTAGAAACAACTTAATTCTGATAATAAAATTAAAAGAAGAGAAGGGGTATTAGAAAGGGGATGTTGAGAAGGAATTAGAGAGGGGAAGAAGAAGAGGTGCACACATGAACTCCACCCACACTCAAACATCATCACAACACAAGTCACACTCACATCCAATCACAACATGTCAAGACACATGAAAGCAAGCATGCAAGATGAATACTACGATAGATGATATGATGCATGAATGCAAACCAACACATAGGACAAGGTGCAATTCATACATAGCTCATGACACAAGGTTCATACAATGGGGTTACATGCCATAAAAGGAAGGGACAACACTTGGGTTGTCACAAGGCCATCCATAGTACTCACGCTTATCTTGCGTATTTTCGAGTATCCATTTCACTTGTCTATGTAACACATAAGTCTCCAAGTAGTCCATATCCGAGGACGCGACTATTCGAACAGATTAATACACCCTGCAAGGGTATACTTCTTCACACACGCTCCCGCCACTTACCGTGATGTGCACGTAAAAAGGCACCTCGACAACCTTCAAGCGGAAGCCCAGTGAGGGAGTCAGCCACGACCGTTAATCACACAAGACCCTAGTCCAGGTTTATCGCCTATTTGAGACTAAACCTGCAAGGAAGTCCGGCCGAAGTTTCCATTACGCCCCAAACGATGTGTACAGGGTTCCCAATCCCACCTCGACGGATGGTTCTACGTTTGGTACACCCGGCCACTGGTGCATCTACCGTGCCCTAGCCTACCCCTCTGGTCAGTGCTATGCACGGCCGCTGGCACATCCTACAAACACCAGAAACTAGTTGCAACTCCTGGATGGAGATCAAGGCGATTAATAAGCCGAGAGGGTCCATTGGTTTCGGGCCCAATGCATGGTAGTATCTTGTCTTAGATAACATACACATAACTCAGTTCCTGAGGACGGTCCCAATGAGACAACCCACCATGTACTCCTATATGGACACTCATCGCTACCTTTACCAAATTGTGTTCACACACTTAGCTCTCACATAGCAGGGCATGAACAAATCCAATCCAATTCATCGCCCAGATGGATCAGACCCGACCCGACGCGACTCTAGGCATAGCAAGCAAAGTAAGCAAGCATGGATGAGTAAGCACAACAAGGCTCAAGCAGTTGCCACTCATACTAAGTGGTTTCAACTATTTACTGTGGCAAAGACGGGTCATGCAAATGAATGGGTTCAACTACCGAGAGCATGTAACAGTTGAATCGCGATTGTCCTAATGCAATATAAGAGAGCAGGAGCGAGAGAGTAGGATATTATCAGGATGCTCAAGGGGAGGTTGCTCGCCTGACACTTCTGAAGATAACAATGAGTCTTCATTGGTGACAACGATCTCAACGTCGGAACCATCATCTATCGGTAAGGAACAAACACCGACAAACAAGAAGGAACAACATTCAATTCATGCAATGCACAATCATGATGTATGACATGACATGTTAAAGCATTGGATTGACCTAGAGCAATAGGTAGTCATATTAAGTGAAGTGAAATTCAAATATATGCTAAATTGCAACTCCAACACTATTTATTAATTTATCCTAATCATGAAATGTGCTACTTGGTGATGTTAACTTTCTCAAAAATGCATGAATATGGCATAAACAGATTCATTGGATTTTTCTGATCATTTTTCATATATAAATTATTTTCATCTGAGTTATAGATTATTTTACATGAATTTTAGAAGTTTTGAACATTTTCTGGAATTAATAATCATTTGGATTTATTTAAAAATCGAGAAAGCAGTGTGACGTCAGCGGTGAACAGAGCCGGTCCATGTCAAACCTGGCTAGTGGGCCCCGCATGTCAGTGTCTCTGACTTTAACAACAGAGGTTTTATTTTAAGCGGCGGTTAATTAGCCAGTGGGGTCCAGTGTCAGTGGCACGAGAGGGGTTAGTTAATCCCGTTATTAGAACTAATGACGGCACCACGTCATCACCACCGTCGACTAGCCGCCAGCGACGACCAGGGACGGCGGCGATGCTCGGAAATGGGCTATAGGCCACGGTTTTGGGTGCGGTTTGTCTCTACGGGTAGCACTCGCTCGCGCGCATCCAGTGCTGCAAGCGGCAGCAGCTAGGGTGTACTTCATCGATGGCGGCGACTGCGTCCGCGGCGGCCGGAGTTCCGGCAACGAAGGCAGCTACGCTACGGGCCACGGGAGGACCAACTGGTGCGTGCGCTCGAGCCCTAGGAACGTGCTGAGCACGCCTGCGTGCTCAGACGCAAGCTGCAGCTACTTTTGCCACCGTGGCGACATGGCCAACGGGCAATGCTCTCGGGTGCGGCGGCTGGGCTAGCTAGGGGCGGCAACCAGAGTTGGAAGGGAGGGGGTTGGAAGGGGTGCTCACAGAGATGCCACACGGGAGCTTAGAGGCCTCTGGGGCGTCCTGGACGGGGCGAATCGATCGACGGCGGCCAGCGAGCCCGAGGTTGAATTAGGCGTCGATTTGGCCGTCTTCGGTCTCCATTGCTTGAATCCTTCTGCGGGAATGATCGGGGAGATGTGGCAGGGCTCTAAGGGCATGCCGGAGACGCAAGGGGTGGTCGGCGGCTGCTTGCACGGCGATGGTGCGGTCATGGCCGCTTCGGCCGTGAGCGAGAGAGGGAGGGAGAGGCGAGGGAGAGTGCGGGAGTGAGCGAGTGGGCTTTGGGGACGGGCATGGCATCCTGAGCAAACTCCAAGTGGTCGGGGAAGCAGGAGGTGGCCGTTGATGGTCGTGCGCGTCGCGGCCGCAGGCCTCTCGTCCTAGTGGCGCGAGGTAGAAGACGGTCCAGCCCCTGGTGGGCTGGGCCGATTCCTTTGAACAGGTAAGGCCCAGGTTAAGTTTTCTAATTTGTTTTGTTTCTGTTTTTCTGTTTTCTGCAATTTTTTTGAATTTTTTTTCAAACCAAACTACTTTATAGACTTCTGAGAATTGTTGTGGGAGATAATATAATTATTCTAAAACCCCACAAATTGTTTCGGAATTATTGGAGCTATGAATAGTTTTATAGCCATTTATTTGCTCCAAATCAAATACATATGAGTTAATTTAAAATGCACAAATGGTCCAAAAATATATGCATCAATTTTGGAAGAGGTTTTCACAATTATCAAAAATTATGAACTTTTCTTAAGGGCACTTTGGATTTATTGATTTTTTAAGTTTAACCTATTTGAATTTTATTTGTTCTAGGGTTTGATCAGCCCCATTTCAAGTTTCCAGGAAAATGAACATGATGACATGAATACCAATGTACTATTTACAATCATTATTCTAGGGCTGTGATACCACACCCCTCGAACCGTCACTTCCCAGCAATGGCGCCGGTGAGGAAGTTTTCTGCTGCCGAGAAGGGAAAGGCTCCCGGGGTGGATCCCGCCGCTCCGCCGCCCTGGAGGGTCCGTGGTCGCCCCAGAAGTATGCCGTGACGTCGACGGTGTCTCCCGGCGAGCGCGGCGGTGTCTCAGCGCGCCGTGGAGGCTGCGGTGGAACGCAGTTCAGCGCGGGCGGCCGTAGTGGCGAAGGTAGTGGCTGTCGAGGTGGCATGTCGGCGATGGCCACCCGACCGCCGCGTCCGCGGCTCCATTAGGCCGACATTGCCTAGGAGTTTGTGATGTGGGCGGACAGGCCGGAGGCCGCTTGGTTCCAGCTCCCGAACTTCTTCGCGAAGGCACTGTCGGCCGGTGGGCCTACCGGCCTATGGCTGCTGCAGCACAGCGTCTTGGGTGGACGTCGAGGTCACCCCTAGAGGCTACGTGTACCTAAACCGCGGGTTGCAAGCATTCACCCACGCTTGTGGCTTGAAGGGGAGGCGCACCCTCCACTTCAAGTATGACGGGGAGGCGACGCTCTTCGTCAAGATCTTCGGGGGAGAGGGCGAGCGTCTGGGGTGCTGCCCGGAAGACGTCGGCCGCGGCGATCCTGGAGATGAGCCTGCCCTTCATGACGGGCGCCACGCCTTCAGCAGCAGCGACTCCCCCTCCGAAGAGAGTCCGAGCGATAGCAGCGACAGCAGCTACGCCGTGCCGTCACGTTGGCACGCTCGGGTCTCGGGGGGTAGCCAGCCGCCGCGGTGCCGCTCTCCCGCTCCGGAGGCATCCATTCCAGCGTGCTTCCATAGGGCCATGAAAGAAGTGAAGGACAACGACTAAACGCCGGTGCGCCGACGTCGGGGCTCCCCAGGGGACAGCCCCTGTGCGGCTTTTCGCTTTCTATCCCCACCTGTTCTTATGTACCTGGAATCAAGAACTACGGGAGACCCTGTGGGCGTGTAACGCCCTCAAGCGCCTACCCCTCTTTATCAGTATGTTTTGCATTTTATCAGTTGGAGTCGCCTTCTGGTTGCAGTTAGGATACTTGGCTTGATAGGCCGGCGGTAGGCTTTTGGGTTATGAAGGCGCGGCTGTGGCGCTCAGGGGGTCCATTCGCCCAGCGGGCTTCTCCTTCTTACGATTGAGGTGGGTTGGGGGATCTGTCAACGCTCTATGTCTACAGGTCCTAGTCCCGCACATTTCCCCACCATCATTAGGTACGACCGGAAACCGAGGACGCACTTCATGGGGCAAGGCCCCGACACTCCTGATGCTGACCGGAAACCAAGGACGGCATCAGGGGGTCAAGTGGCCTTATGACAGGTAAGGCTCCTGAGGCGCGATGCTCAGGAGCCCCCTTCGACACTCAAGCAGCTCTACGTCGGCAGGTCCCAGTCCTGCGCATTTCCCCACTACCATTAGGTATGAACATAAACCGAGGATGCACTTCACGGGGCGAGGCCCCGACACTCCTGATGTCGACCGGAAACCAAGGATGACCTCAAGGGGTCGAGTGGCCTTATGACCAGTAAGGCTCCTGGGGCTTGATGCTCAAGAGCCCCCTTAGATGCTCAAGCGGCCCCCGAAAATTCTGCTTCGTGCCCCGGGAAGGCCGGGCTTCCCGAAGCTTCCTGAGGCTTCGAGTTGTCATTCAAGTAGCCCTACGTCGGCAAGTCCCAGTCCCATGAATTTCCCCACCACCGGTAGGTATGAACGAAAACCAAGGACGCACTTCATGGGGTGGGGCCCCGACACCCCTGACGCCGATCGAAAACCAAGGACGACATCAAGGGTCGAGTGGCTTTATGACCGGTAAGGCTCCTGAGGCACGATGCTTAGGAGCCACCTTTGACGCTCAAGCTGTCTGAAGAAAGTTTTTGTTTCCATTCCAAGATGGCGCGTCGGGCCATGAATGGAGCCCCTGGGCAAGTACGAGGCGACATTCGCCTACTGACCCATCCGTGAGTTCCATGAGAGGATCCGGGCGCGAAGGCCTTGGCGAGGTGTAAGCACCGTACCCCCTAGCCCCCGCTCACGGGGTATGAGGGGGAGGGGAGCAGGCGAGTGCTTCGCTCGGAGAAAGAGAAAGCAACAAAGGAATGGAAATGAAAACAAATCTTTGACCCTTCCCTTTAAAACGTGATTTGGAAAAAACCCGAGTTTAATTTCGTAAAGGCTGGCAAATCCAAACAGGAGAAAAGCAAATAACGGCCGCGTCCAGCGCCTAGACTAATCTTTGTCTTCCCCCCAGCGCTGAGCGTAGGGTATCCACATTGCATGGGCATAGCTATTGATGGGCAGTGTTGACTTCTCCGCCAGCTCTGGACTATGGCTGCCACATTGCGTGGGAGGAACCCCTCTGCATTCTCGGGGTCTTTGGGCATATACAACCCGCTCATTATTATGTGAGAGTGTCACGGTAGAACTTTCGGAGGTGCTGGATGTTCCAGGCGTTCTGGATTTGGACCCCATCCTGAGTCTCCAGGCGCACGGCGCGAGGCCTGGAGACATGAACAACCTTGAACAGGCCCTCCCACATGGGCGAGAGCTTA
Source organism: Hordeum marinum (assembly GCA_022496015.1). Taxonomy (NCBI): domain Eukaryota; kingdom Viridiplantae; phylum Streptophyta; class Magnoliopsida; order Poales; family Poaceae; genus Hordeum; species Hordeum marinum. The sequence goes on from CM039676.1 coordinate 168,372,180, forward strand.
TGCAAACCCTCCCTGGAGAGGACCTGCCTCAGGATGAGGTCTCTGACTTCGAGGGTCCTGGAGCGAATGTTGCAGCAGTGGTAGCACCGTAACGCTTGCTGGTACCGCGCAGCTCGGAGCAAGGCCCGACGAAGAGCCTCCTCTCCGAGCACGAGGTCTATTACTCGCTCGGCATCCTAACACTCCTTGTCAAATGCCAAGACCCTCGAGGATCGGTGCTTGATCTCGTGGGGGAGGACAGCTTCGGCTCCGTAGACGAGGAAGAAAGGGGTGTCGCCAGTGGGCATAGTCGGGGTGGTGCGGATGGACCACAACACCGACTAAATCTCATCGATCCAACCCCTGCCACAAGCTTCAAACTTCTTCTTGAAGCTCCTTGCCTTGAGGCCGCGTATGACTTCCGCGTTGGCGCGCTCCGCCTGGCCGTTGCTCCACGGGTGGGCCACCGAGGCGTAACATGTCTGCGTTCCAAGGTTAGCACAATAGGTCTTGAAGAGGTTACTTGTGAACTATGAACCGTTGTCGGTGATGAAGCGGTTGGGGATGCCGAAGCGGCTCACGAGGCCCTTGATGAACTTGACAGTCAACTTGGCCGGGATGGTACGGTTTGTCTCCACCTCCGCCCATTTGGTGAACTTGTCGATGGCGACGTAGAGGTAGCGGTACCCGCCCGCCAGCCGCGGGAAGGGCCCCAGAATGTCCAGCTCCCAGACCGCAAAGGGCCAGGAGAGAGGAATGGTCTGGAGGCCCTGCACGGGTTGGTGAATCTGCTTGGCATTAAACTGGTAGGCCTCGAAAGACCGGACTAGTTCGATGGCGTCGTCAAGTGCCGAGGGCCAGTAGAAGCCCATTCGAAACGCCCTCCCTACAAGCATGCGCGAAGAGGAGTGGTGCCTGCAGTCTCCTCCGTGGATGTCAGCCCGCAGTTCTCATCCCTTCTCCCTAGAGATGCACCGCAGCGTGATGTCGTTCGGGCGCCTACGGTACAAGTCACCGTCTCGCAAGAAGTAGGTCGTGGCCTGTCGGGCAACACGCTCTGCATCCTCCTCCTTTTCCGGCAGCGTGCCATGAAGTAGATATGCCCTGAACTCCTACATCTAGCTATCGTCCCGAGGCTCCAAGGCAAGGAGCACTCGGGCTCCCGAGGCCTGGCCATAGTTCGAAGCTCCCGAGGGCGATGCTGGGGGGAGCTCCTCCCCTCGTGGCACCAGGTCCTCAGCATGCGGTGCTGTGGAGGGTTTGAAGAGTCGCTCCTCGAAGACGCCTGGCTCCTGGGGCTCGCGACACAAGGCTCTCTTGGCGATGTCGTCGGCTTCCTTGTTCATGCTGCGCAAAATATGTTGCAACTCCAAGCCCTAAAAACATTGTTTGATCTTACGTACCTCTTCCAAATATACCTCCATGTGCTTGTCCTTGGGCGTATATTCCCTGTTGGATAAGTTGATGAGGAGCTGGGAGTCGCCCATGATGGTGAGGCACCGGACTCCCAGAGTCGCCGCCGCCTTGAGGCCAGTGATGAGGCCCTCGTACTCCGCAATGTTGTTGGAGACCTTCTCTCCATGCTGGAAGCAGAGCTACACATCATAACTGAGCTTGTCTCCCGTTAGGGAAGTGAGCACGACCCCAGCTCCCGCTCCCTTGCGCATGAAGGCTCCGTCGAAATGCATGATCCATCCTTCTGGTGCCTCGTCGCCAGGGGCGAGGGACTGGCTCCTGTCTAGCCCCCTGTCTGGTGTGTCTGTTAATTCCGCCACAAAATCCGCTAGGGCTGCCCCTTTGATGACCTTGGTCGTGCTGAACTCGATGTTGAAGACCTGCAGCTCGATGTTCCATTTGGCGACTCTTACCGCCACGTTGGGGTTATGCAGGATCTTCTCCAAGGGATAAGCAGAGACGACCTTGATGGGATGCCCCATAAGTAGTGGCGCAGCTTACTCAAAGCGATGAGGAGCGCTAGGAGGAGCTTCTGCTGCATGGGGTAGCGCGAGCATGCGTCCCGCAGCACCGTGCTGACATAATACACCGGGTGCTCGACGAGAGTGAGGTCCTCTGCGGTGTCCTGCCCCATCGCGGGCCCAAGATGCCTAGGCGCCTCAGGGGCCATCGGTGTGGGGGAAGCCTCACGAGGGCCGAGGGATTAAGAGGCCATTGGAACAACTTGGGGCTCAGGAGGGTAGAGCGCTTCAGGGACCGTTGGAGCAGCTTGGGGGCTCAGGTGCTTCGTCTTGGGGGGAAACCGGCTCCTGAGGATCCTGTGAGCCCCCTGCCTCCGTGCTTGGGGGCCCGCTAGCGCTTGTCGACTTGGCATGTGTGCAGACCCGCTCCTCCCTGACTGCCACTAGTGCAGCGCTAGCGGAGTGAGGGGTGGCACCCAGGTACATCAGTAAGGGTTCCTGAGGGCGAGGCGCTACCATCACCAGCGGGCTCGTGAGGTATCGCTTGAGTTCCTCGAATGCCGCGTTCGCCTCAGGGGTCCATTCGAAAGGGCCCTTCCTTTTCATGATCTTGAAGAACGGTAAGGCCCGCTCGCCAAGCTTGGAGATGAAACACCACAAGGAGGTTACACATCCTGCCAGTTTCTCCATTTCCTTGAGGGTCTGGGGCGTGCTCATCTTGCTTATGGCCAAGACCTTCTCTGGGTTCGCCTCGATTCCTCAGTGCGACACCAGGAAACTGAGTAGTTTGCCCGAGGGGACCCCGAAGACACAATTTCCAGGGTTGAGCTTCAGGTTCACTTCCCTCATGCTTGCGAATGTCTCCTCCAAGTCTTCGACCAGGGTCTTGGCAGCCCTGGACTTGACCACGATGTCATCGATGTAGGCTTCCGCATTTCTCCCGAGACGCGGCCCTAGGGCGATGTGCATCAACCGCTAGAAGGTCGCCCCGCCATTCCACAGCCCGAAGGGCATGCACGTGTAGCAGAAAACCCCACATGAAGTAAGTAAAGCCGTCTTCTCGACGTCCTCCACTGCCATCTTGATCTGGTGGTAACCCGAGAAGCCATCCAGGAAGCATAGGAGGTCGCACTCCGCGGTGGAGTCCACGATCTGTTCGATGCACGACAGCGGGAATGGGACCTGGGGGCAAGCTTTGTTGAGGCTCGTGAAGTCGACGCTCATACGCTCCTTCCCGCACTTGTTCGGGATGACCATTGGATTGGCCACCGACTCTAGGTAGCGCACTTCCCGGATGACCCCTGCCTTCTTGAGCTTGCTGACCTCCTTGGCAATGAACGCCTGCTCGGTGTGGAAGTTGGATGTGAGCGACATCGAAGTCAACCTGCTCGGTGCGGAAGTTGGAGCAGGTGCCGAAGGTGACTGGGAGGCGCACCCGCCCCACGGCGACGACAGACCTGCCGACCACCCTAGAGAAGGGCCTTAAAGGTGCGAGATGGTCACGGGGTAGCTGCAGCGCGTCGAAGGCGTCCACAGAGATGACGTTGAGGCCAGTGCCATCATCTATGAGGGTCCTGGAGACGGCAACACCGCAAATGGTCGGCGTGCACAGCATAGGAAGCGTTCCAGCAGTTGCCGTCATCTTGGGGTGGTCGTCGGGGCCGAAGGTAATGTCGATCTTTAGCCATGCGCGGTGCTGCACGGGTTCGGGCTGCAGCCGAACCGCTCCTACATGGCACAGGAAACACTTGATATGGCGGCCTGAGGGTGCTGCCTGTGACCCGCCGAGGATGTAGGCGACCATGGGGCAGCCCCGCGCGCCCAAGCGCTGTCAAGTGTCAGGGGCCGGTCGTCGCCGTGGGTTTCGCCCGCCATGGAGTCGCCAAGCTGGGACCTGACCATCGCCGCGAGTGGGGAAGCTTCGACACCCCCCCTACCTAGAGCGCCAAATGATGGATTTCGGGCTCCGCAAAACCCCTAAGATTCGAACACAAGGGCGTGTGCGAAGATCCCCTGCAGCCTCGCCGCGAGTGGGGATTGCCTCTCGAGGAGGTGGTATATATGAACTAGTATAGTGTTTTATTGCCACATGAGGGCTCCCTTCGAGGTGTTCGGGGCCCTCTAGGACTTGGTGATGGATGAGTGGTGGAATGGATTCGGATCCCTCTCTACGGTGTAGCCTACCCTCTCTATATAGCGGTGGCTCAGGTCCTCTTCCCTTACCGCAATGGTGGGAAGGGATCCCACAACGACCAATTTTGACGTGGGACAGGAGTACATGCCCACCCTGCCCAAAGACGGTCTTCGCCTGCAAAGTAGTTGTCAATGGCACAGGGATGTACTTAGCGATGACATCCACCCTGCAGGGCAGGTGGTTGCGTTCTTGTTACACTAAAATGGAAACCTTTGGGGGTGCTTTGGGAACCCGCGTACGTCCTTGCTTCCTTTGCACCAAAGGGGGAACTGCGTCATCTGGCGCGCTGGCGCCTGCCTGTCCTTCCTTGTGTCACCCTTGACTTCCGAGGCCAGGCCTTGCATGGAGATCTCTGCCGCTCCGGAGGGGGCCTGAGGAGGCCCATCCCTTGTTGGTCCTGGCGCTGTTCCTCCTCGCGAGCCTAGGGCCCTCACGAGGGCCTTGTCTTAAGTGAGGCCACGCCTGGCCGTGTTTGATCGATGAAGTGGGCCATGCCCTGGGCCGTAGGAAGGCAAGTCTGGGTACCCCCGTTCCCACAACATCGACAGAGGGAAATACTTATCTACTTTGCTGCATCACCCTTTCCTCTACAAGGGAAAACCAACGCAAGCTCAAGAAGTAGCATACATCCATGTTTATGGACTTTTCTTCCCACGGAAGGTAACGGTAGCAAGATTCCATGAAGGGCTCCACCCATAATGGTCCACGAAGTAGCAACCTTGAATATTCCATAATGGCTTCCTTCCACAAAGGACTAGCCTCAATATGGGTAGATCTTCACGAAGTAGGCGATCTTGTTGCCCATACAAACTTCTTGGTTCAACTCCACAACACAAAGTAGGAGGCTCCCGAGCAACACCTAACCAATCTAGGAGGCACCACCCTCCAAAAGGTAATAGGCTTGTTAGTGATGATGAACTCCTTGCTCTTGTGCTGCAAGATGATAGACTCCTCAACACACAATCATTTCTCACGGATTTGGCTTGGTAGAAGAGATTGATTGGGTGGAAAGAAATATGGGGAGGCAAGAAATCAAGATCCATATGGTTGGAGTGGTTGATCTTGATCTCAACACAAGGGTCGGTAATGTTGATGAACAAATTGCTCCATGTGCACAAGTGCTAGCCACCAAAAACACCCACAAGCTCCCCCACAAAATACTCTCTTTGAACCATATCACACAAAATCGGTGCCACCAAGTTTCCCACTCGGCCCAACCGATTTTCTCCTCAGACGGAACCCTAGCAAAAACCTAGCTTCTCGGTACAACCAAGTACTACATCGGTGCAATCGAGTTTCGGTGACCAAGATTCAGATGACCAAATTTATAGAATCAGAATTTCCGAGTTTTATGGATCGGTCTCACTGAGTTTGGAAACTGCCCTTGGCCAACCCCCTTTTAATAGTATAGGCTTTCCTATGGACTCAAAGTGATTTCTAACAAAGTAAAATTTAGAGTCTCCTTGATTGAAGCTTTGCCAATTCCATTCCTTGCATCTTGGGGTCTCCTCACAATCTATAGCCATCCCATCATTGAACTTTCCTGAAATATACTTAGTGGAAACACGAGTTCAATGAGATATATGTTGTTATTAATTACCAAAACAACCAAGGGAGTAACTGTACTTTCAGAAGAATAACACGAGGAACAAGCAAGAATTCAAAAGAAATTTGGGCAGCACTTCAGTAGAAAAGAGAGCAAAAACTTGATAATATGGAAATAACTTGAAAAGAGAGCCACAAAACTCTGGTTAAATGGATAAGCAAGGAAAGAACATAATCTTGATTACACGAGCTGATGGGTCAAAAAGAGCAACACCACCATGCCTTGGGAACAAAACAATAGAAGCTGGATTGTTGGAAAGAAAAGAACGGAGAAGAAAATGGCAACTTCTACCACAATTAAATTAGAAAAGCATCCTTCAAAAGAAGGGTTGAACGGAGTTGTTGGAACATCAACAACGAAAGAATAAGTTTGCTTTGGGCTTATGGAAAACATCTCAAAATTTTCAGGTGACAACCGGCCACTAATGAAACAAGATTGCTTGTGAGCAACATGAATTGCAAAACTTCTTTCACCAAGAGGATATATTGAGAAGTTGGATGATTGATAAGCACCATGATAGCAAGAATCCTTAGAAAATGCTTTAGGTGAAATCCAATCCAAGATAACTCTAAGTAAGAAAGCGATGGGTTAATTATCTGATTCTTGATAACTTTTCTCATGAATCAAGAATGCAATAAGACCATCTCAAAAGGTAATGGAGAAAGAATTGCACTTTGAAATGCAAGATGAAGAATATTTGAGGAACTACATAAGAATCTTGAAGAATGCTTTGAGAATGAATTAAATTCTCGATGAACCACCATGAAGAACCTCTCTATATAAAAGTATGATCACAATAAATTAAGGTTGAAAAGAATAAGATTAAAGCATTGCAAAGATTTAGATGGAAATCCGCGAAGAGAAACTTTAGGAAAAGTTGGAACACCGGAAAAGGAAGATAAACAACTTCTAATAGAGAATCTGATATCATGAAAAACTCCAAAAGAAAGAATTGAAATCGCCTAGATGAAAAAAATAAGAATTATGCCATGCTTATCCTTCATCAAGTTAAATTGATCACAAGCAACAGATTTGGCATAGTACTTATTCTTCTTGAAATATTGAGGAGAGATAAGAGCACAAATTTGAAGAAGTCTTGAACGAAAAACAAATAAGAATTTGAAATCAATAAGGATACCAGGAATAAATGGAAATACATGAGAACTAAGAGACCATGATCAGCCTAATAGAGAATTTCAACAAGGCATCGTAATAATTGAGAGACTAATGAAGAGATAAAAATTGAGAAGAATTTGAGAACGAAAGCTGAAATTTGAGAATGAAGAAATATTCTGAAATGATGGCCTTCGGAGGATCAAGAAACGAAAACAAGTCTGAAATTCTCCGGATAGACATGGGAGGAATTACTCATGATCAAAAACAATTTACGAGGATAGCATGAAGCTTGAACCAGGAATCTTCAAGAGAATGAGCTTAATAGAAACACTTCTTTGGTCTTCAATGCAGAGAGTGATGGCTGGAAACACCATCAAGAATTATTGAGATACTCTAGAACAACGAATAAGAAAGGTTGAGGCAACAGTTATAATTAAATAAAAAATGATATTGGAGAATAAATATGATGGATGGCTTCATTCTTGCATCACATTTGAAAAGAACTTGAGGACCTCTGTGGAAAAGATTAGAAGAGCCAGGTAAGATCCTGGGAAAAACACTTGTGGGTTATGGGACCACTAAAAAGGAAAACATCGTTGAAACAATTGCTTAGCAGGATAGATTGCACCAGTAAACAATTAAGAACTTGATGAGGTTGAGAACCTCGAAGACTTGAGAGGATTTGAACGAAAACATGGATCTTCAGATATATCTTCAACACTCCAGATAGAATAGAGAGAGGCTGAATGAACAAGAGAGGCTTTATTAAGAACTTCCAACATGGAAAACATTTAAAGGATGAAAAGGATACGATGAATCTCGAAATCTTGAATTGGATCCATTGGAGAAGAAAACAAGAATGAAGAATGATGAAGCCAGCAGCGAGCATCTTCATAACGAATCTCCGGAAACAATACAAAAGAAAAGATAGCAGAAGCATCAATTAAAGGAAAGGCACTGGAATGATAATTTAATCGTTGAAGAAAAAGGGTGGGAGGGAGGGGAAAACAAAGACCACTTAATACGGATGAAACGAACTCCGGAATGAAAAATGAGGATAGATCTTGCAAATATTGAAGAGGATTGAATTAACTTGAAGAGAAGCATACCAGTTGAAAAAGACTTGACATGACAATCCGATTGAGAAAAAGACTTAGCACTCCCATAAAAATATTAGAACACAACTTAGAAAATATATGAAATCACCACTTGTCATCAACGCAACTCGAATTACCAAACTTTGACAAAACAAAGGATGAGGATTTCGAATTTAGCCAGAAACAAATACATAACTCATTATGCATTTGGTGGAAGGATAATCCTAGGTAACTATTTGAATTCCCACCTAAGAACTCCTGAAAATTTTCAGGTTATGCAATCTGGTCCAACGTATACACGGAGCAATTAGTGAATAAATCACTCAACTACTCGCAATAATACTGCACATCCCGTGTATCACAGCCGTCAACACATAACCAGAGAAACCTCAAAAACTCATCTACCTCAGACCCTCATAATCACAATGATACTAATTATGGCAGTACATATGGACACTCTCCCCAATACCGGGTGATGCCAAACTCCTCTCACCACAAAGAGTATTGAAGCAATTTCAAACATTTTTGTCTTGAGATACTAAGGAAACCGAACAATAGAGAGTGTGACAAGAAACCCCGGGAGCTCTGTTCCTCGGAACAGGCGGCACCAGGAATAAAATCCCGGTCACAACAATATCGTAGAGGTTCCAAAATACCCGCATAATCCTAAAAATATTGAGTGAGAAAAGGTATAGAATTAAATTTCCTACATCAGGATTCCTCACCAGAGCATAGAAGAGGAGTAGAAAGAATCCTACTCTCCGATATATAACTAGATTCAAAACATCTTTTTTTTCAACCACACTCGAATCGGCCAAGTTCGATTAATCAAGGGGGCTCCTAGGTCGGTACTGCTCTGATACCAACAAGTAACACCCAAGATGGAGGCCTATCCTTATTTTGGCCCGAGGGCGTCGATAGCGATAGAAGCGCATCTCGTCATTACGCAATAATGGATATCATTACAAGTACATGGAAAGAGGAGATGATCAGATGGAATTGGATTACACTCGCCACAAGCTAAATCATAATCATCTCAAATACCACAATACATTCAATCTACACACAGAAGAGCAGGGTCCGACTACAGATGAAATCAAACAATAAAAGTGATCCATCCTTGCTATCCCAGGCTGCCGGCATGGAACCCATCCTATGATCGATGAATAAGAAGAACTCCAAATCAAACAAGCATCACTCTCACGTCAAACCATCACATTACCTGTTGTCGGTGTCAAAACCGGCGGATCTCGGGTAGGGGGTCCCGAGCTATGAGTGTGGAATCGATGGTAACAGGGGATGAAGGAGATGATGTTTACCTAGGTTCAGGCCCTCCTATGGAGGTAAAACCCTACGCCTGCTTGATTATATTGATGTGTATGAAGCTTGCAGAGTTGATCTACCTCGAGATCGGATAGCTAAAACCCTAGATGAGTTTCTCTTTCCTACAATCTAAACCCATCGGTTTATATAGACACCGGGGGGTATCTTGGGTTTACACATGATAGGTCTCCTGCTGGGGATGGAGATGCTAATTACCTCATCTTGACTTGGAGTGCACAACGCGCCTTCGAGACTTCCTTCTAGAACACGGGGTCGTGGCATATCCGGACCTTCTTGTGATAATCAGAGAGCGGCCCACCAAGACAACCTATTGGGAGATAGGCCAGCGGCCCGAGGACCCCTTAGTCTAGGACTCCCTTAGTAGCCCCCAAACTATCCACCAACGCCAAGGGTCACAACACTGGCAGCTCCACGTGATCGGAGTCTTTGGCTTGCGGGGTGAGTTCTTCTTCCCATTAATGATTGGCTGAGACTAGTCCGGCTTCCGATGACGTGTAATTGCTTCGGTCATACGATCGCCCGGACGCCATGAGTCGCTTAGCCCCAAAGGCCAAACCTCAAAGTGTAAACAGTGCTTTCTAACAGCCTTTTTAACGAAGGGTCGTGGCCTATAATGACCGCTGAACCAGTTATGAAAACTTAATCCGCGTTTTGATGTCGTTTTTACATTGTCACGACTCATCAATGTATAGATCGTGTTCTGTTTCACACGGATATGATTAACACCCTATGTTACTTTACGCGTGCATAATGGCACACACATGTCTCGGGAAGCGGAGAGACTTGCGGCACAGTAAAGGGAGGCTCATCGGTGTCACGCCTCATAAAAGGGAAAAAACCGAGGCCTAGTCACGCTTCCCATTCACATCCCTCGTTTCCTCAATCTTGCCAAGCTCCGAGAGCCCAGATCCAGTTCTTCCTCAACTTCTCCTCCGAGCTTAGCCATGGTGGGTTCAGGTTCTATGGGCAAGTGGGAGGCCTCCAAGGTCACCGACAAGGACATCTGGGAGTTAAAGCTCGCCGGCTACCTCCCAGCCAACGTCTTCCACCACGCTCTAGAGGTGAACCAAGTGGTCCCATCCTTAAGCCAGGTGAGAGGGTGGTGATTGTCCCCCATTACATCTAGGGACTGGGCTTTCCGCTCCACCCCTTTGTCAGGGGCCTTATGTTCTTCTATGTGCTGGATTTCCACGATCTCCCCCCAAACTCCTTCATGCATATTCCGGCATTCATCATTGTCTGCAAAGCCTTCCTGCGGTTCGATCCGCACTTCGGCCTGTGGCTCAAGGTATTCAATGTCAAGACGAAGATAGCCCCGGGTGAGCAAGCAGACTGTGGAGGGGCGATAATCAGTAAGCTCCCCCGCATCGAGTGGCACCTGCCAAGGGACGAGGACTGGGTGGCACCTGCTGAGTTCAGATCTGGACCTCCTGCAAGATTAACCTCATGGCTTAGGAAGGGCCTCGACTGGGGGTTGGACGTAGAGGTGAAATCGTTGCAGAAGTGCATTTCCTTGATAGTCGTGGCGAAGATCGAGCTGGTTAATGTGGTCCAGGTCATCCTCCGATGCCGTCTTCTTCCCTGCCAGCACCGGGCCTCCCCAATGTGGGCTTATCAGATCGAGGACGTGCCTATCGTGTGCCAACTCTTCTGCACTACCCACCAGAAGTTGTGGAAGGCATCATTCAAGCCCCAAAAGAGCTGGCTAGCCAAGGAAGAGGACTCGGGCCTAAGCGCCGATAACCCTCCCACCCAGGTACGATATAATTTTAGTACTCTGGCCTTGTTGTCTGACAAAGAGCTGAACAACCTCCCTCTTATATTTACAGAAATGGTTGAGCAAGGCCACGGAAGTTAACTGCCCAGGCCCACAGCTCGAAGACCCGAGGTCGGCTTTGTTGACGGCGATGCTCGTCGTTGCGCTGTACACGGCGCCAGAGAAGAAGGATGAGAATAAGAAGAAGGCCAGAGAAGGCCTCCGCATAAGGGACCTACCGGACACTATAATTGAGGAAACCCATGTCTCCTCTACTCATGAGGAGGACCACGAGGACGGGGTGAAAGGCAAGTCCCCCCTCACAAGAAAGAGGGCGGCGTCGCTATAAGCCACAGAGGATATACCTCCTCCTTCCCCAAAGAGGGCGTGTCGGCCGAGGTTAATCCCGGTCGACGACAGCTCGGACTCCGGGGCTGAGTCCGAGGACTTTGAGAAGGTTCCCCAAAGGAACCTAAGGGTCAAGCCCCCAACCCAAAGGTACGATTCCGAAGACCCCCTGGGTCATTTATGTGAAGCTTTTAATGTTTTAAATGGATGAATGCCTTTTAATCTGCAGCCCACCGTGCGTTCTCCCCACCGACAAAATATCAGATTGGGAGTCTCCACCCGCTAAGCTGGTGGAGAGTGGGACTATGTCACACCCCACACCTCCAGGGGCTTCGAGAGAGGCCACGAAGGTGTCATTGCGCCAGGATTCTTCAAAGTCGAACAAAGGCGACAAGGGCAATGATTTCATGGCCGAGGTTAATGCCTCAACCGCCGAAGACCAGGGGGAGGAAACTCTCCTAGCCGCTGAGGAGGGAGGACAGAGGAATGTCCAGTCCTCCCCTCCAAGGACATCTCCGGAGCACACTGTGCGTCCGGAGCTACCGGCTCAATCCCTCCATAGAGATCGGGTTGGCCGATCACCACCAGTGCCACCAATGACTGGGTGGCCGGTCATGATGGAGGAGGCTCTATCAAGCGCCTCCATCTCCGAGGATCACCGCACTCTTATGGGTGTGGTTTTGCATGTCATTCAGTCCGTTGATAGCGGACTCAAAGAGGCCTTCAATGGTCTCTTGACAGGCTTCAAGGTGAGCCATGTAATACCCTTTTCCCAAAAAATTTAATTTTATTAAGTTTGCGCTATATTTATATATATAGTAGCCCCTGAGCCTTGGGTGAGTTTGAAAAAAAACTCACTCGGGGGTCATATACCCAAGAGTGACCAACAATGCACAAGGCACCATTTGTCCCGCACTGTTCTAGAAGCCCTTAAGAGGACCGAGCACAGGTTCGTATTCTTGACAGTTTGGCGGTTTGAATGCACATAACCTGATATTTATTTATTTTCTATAGGCCTCGTCATCGGCGGCGGCCGTTAATACCGCAGAGCTTGCCAAGCTAAATCAGAAGCTCAAGATCTCTGAAGTGGAGCTTGATAGCATGGAGAAGAGGTTCGACGAGGCGTAAGGGAAGCCAAATTGTAATATCCGGGCTGTCTATCATTAGTGATCCACATTGGTAACACAGTGTAATTTTTTATTTATTGCTTCCACAACTACGGCCGCGGAGGTCGAGAACATCAAGGTCGAGCTAAAAAAGATGAAGTAGGAGGCTGCAGATTAGAAGGCGGCAGCCGAACAAGCGGTAGTCGCACTATCCACATTAAAAACAACAAGTGATAAACATTAGGCCTGGGTGGAGGAGGTGCAGCAGGAGCTCAAGGATGCCAGCATGAAGTGCGAGGCACTTGAGAAGAAAGGCAAAGAGCAGGCCACCGAGCTATCCATGCTATAATCCGAGCTCAAAAAGGAGCGGGTGGACAGGCGGTTCTTTGAACAAGAAGTCCGCCAAGTCAAGGCGGTCATGGATGGTAAGCCATATTTACTACTGTGTGCCTTTGGTGGTAGCAGGTTTGCATTGCTCACCCAGGTGTGGCATTCCTCAAGCGCATGTTCGGACCTCCGAAGGAGTGCAGCGGATGCAAACACATTCTACGCTTCGCGGGCACAGTTTGAAACCCTCGGGCACTCTCCTCTTCTGATCGAGCAGATGAAGCAACTAATAGAGCTGCACACGATGGCGGAGCCGGCCATGGCAGATCTCTGTATCCGGCTATGGCCTACAGCCCCATTGCCAAGCAGTTACTTTGGCTTGGTGCAGAAACTATGCGATGCTGCACCTTGGATGGACTTTGCAAGGACCATGATGCACTGACCGAAGCTCAAGCCAACCGATATGGCTACCGCACCTCCGCCCATGAAAAGGAGCATAGGCGCCCCAAGAAATACTTCTCCGCAGCGATGGAGCGTGCTTGGGCGATAGAGGCCCAATGCTCTAAGGATGTTTTTTATGAATGAGTGCGCTGTAATATGTCCGAAGACTGTTAACGTTTTTATAATGAGGCTGCATGGTTTATCATGTCTTTTGAGTTTTGTATTTATTGTGACTCCCATGTGTCCGTTTTATTTGGAAGATGCGAGTCGTCGGCTTTAGGCCCCACGTAGATACCGCGAGGTGTTTCTGCCTCCACACTGTGACCCTTAGCCGAGGTATCGGTGCCCAAAGGCGGTAGTGTGAGAGGAACAATGCAATCGAATTACGATGCTTTGTCGCTTTCACTTAGCTGTAGGAGTTTAAAAAATGCGGGGGCTGATGACTAGCCCCCGGTGTTTTGTGATGTTCGGATGTACCAAGGCTAAAGCCAACATCACATGGTTTGTACAAGTACGAAACCCATCATATGACACGGAATAACCTCTATCGATTTTTTAGTATGATAGTTATGCCCGCATTTGCAAACCGGTTCATGCTTACTATGACAGTCAGTTTTGGGCTTTCTCCCCTGAGGTGCTTGACCATGCGAGCTGGAAGCACAATCATAGTGGTTCTCCCTTTGCCCTTTTGGCCAAACGAGCGGAACATAAGAGGGCAAACACATGAGCCAGGCAACCGAACTATTGACCAAAGACATAGTTCGGATCCAATGCATATAAAGCAAAATCCAAAATGCCGAACAAATGATCAATTGTGTCGAGGTGATGCTTAGGGTGATATTTTAAATTCAATCCCCTGGTCTATTAGCCGGTTGCAACATAATGCATACCGAACAGTTTCTCAAGAAGGGTTGATGAGGGAAGAACCGAGTATGTAGCATAAAATACGACGAAGAGGCCATGTATAATGGTCTTTTATTTGCTCAACAATTCTTATAACTCAAATTGCCGAAGCAACTGTTTACAGGTATTTGAAGATGAAATATAATGTTTATAGAGGAGAGGTTGTACCAGGGGTCTTCGATGGGTGGCTTGACTTCCTCGATGTGCTCTGTTGCATGTTCTCTCCTGTGCCTCCTAGGGACACATGTGTGATGGTCACTAGGGTTGTGCAATGGGGAGCGTGTCCCTATTTATGGGGAGAAGAAGATTCCTAGAGTTCGCACTGAGAACGAGCTCGTTTGTGAACCTTACGTGCCTTTATGGCAGATTTTGGTGTTAGCCGATCGTCATCGTAATGGAATTCGACCACCAGGGCCAATGTATGTTCCTCTGTTCGGAGGGAACGCTCTATGTTGCCGTTGACAGTAATGACCCCCTTGGGCCCAAGAATCTTGAGCCAGGTCATGTCGTAGGTCGTACCTGTCCTCAGGCACTAGCAGGGTATCGCCGGCCTATAACCGGCATCGCCAGCCGTGCTATCTCGTCCTCGGGGAGGGCGGACTGGCTAGTCGTATGGAGTGTGCTTGGGAGACAGTGTATTAGGGACTTCATCATCGAACTTCGGCAGCAGCCGTCGGGGTGGATAGCTCTTGGGTTGTTCCAATAGACCGGTACCGTACCCTTCCTCAACTGATAGGACCCTCGTCTATCTATCATTGAGGGTATCCTGTTCGGCCTTAAGTTGTCGTTCTTTTGCCTTTAGGCTTCAGGTAGTGGCTATAAGCTATTGCAAAAACTGTTCCTGATCCTCAAGGTTTTTGGGGACAGTGATGTCACGCCCAAGATGCGCGCCTATCCATATTTAGTCATGGGGGCCTCGACAGGGATAGAGGCGCATCTTGTCGTTTCCAAGTACAACATCATTACATACATTTATGAAGAGTGGAGTATATGAGTTGGCTTACACTCGCCACATGCTAAATTACAATTACACACAATTTATTCAAACATCAATCCAAAGACACGGTCCAGCTACGAATGAAAACAAACGATAAAATGATGCAATGACACTGGCATGCTAGCCCTGAAGATCTCGACCATGACCACTCTACTCATCTGGATATGTGACGTACATCCTGCCACGCTCCTCGTCATACTCCCACTGGAGCTGCGTCACATCATCTCGCATGATCTCATCTGTACCTGCACTTGGATTGTTGTAGTAATCTGTGAGCCACAGGGACTCAGCAATCTCGCGCCTGGGTACCGAGACTATTCAAGCTTATAGGTTGGATGGGGGAGAAGTGTTTAGTTTGCAGCAGCACTAAGCATTTATGGTGGCTAATCTTGCGAAACATGAAAGTAAATATGTGGTCTACGATAAACGATCGAGAACTAGAATGACCTCTAAGAGATCCTGAACACCTACTTACGTCAAACATAACCCCACCGTGTTCTCTGTTGGTTCATGTTCACGAGAACAGACGATCACGATTACTCACACAGTTGGTGTATTTTATTAGAGTTTACTTCAAGTTAACTATAACCGGGTGTTAAACAAATATCCAAGTTGCCACAAAACCGCGGGCATGTCTTTCCGAAAGTTTTAACCCCGTAGGGGTGCTCCAACTAGTCCATCATAAATTAACCACACTCCGCGGGAATAACCTCGACCATGGTTCTCGTGATCACCATGGGCAAGACAAGACAATGAATGCCATGGGCTATTCCTTGGCATTCCAAGGTAGCCACTAGTTAGGCAATGAGAAACCAACCACAATAGAGTCAAAGATCAAGCAATTCCATGAAGCATAGATCCCAGAAGTCATAAAACACTAGAACAAACAATCTGCCACAAAACAGCAACATGGCAATTTCACAGCAAATATCTAGAGCTACAGGAAGTCTCCAACCACAAACAAGACATTTACAGAAACTACATAGCGTGCATATCAAATCATCCAACTACTCGAAATGGAAAGGAGGCACGTATCAATAAGCATGAAGCTCACAAGTTGGCATGATGAAACAGATTTTAGGGACTTAGGGAAAAATATCAGTTTTCTGGAATCTGAGTTCAGCTGATAGCAAGTTGACAGCAAAAACTAATCGTGATATACACCACCTCATGGCATCAAACTTAACAGGATAATAGAGGGCAACATCTACTTCAAACCACTAGCACTGATCTTGAGCTAATTCACAACATACCACTTTGTAGCATCCACTCTTCATGGCATAAAAATATTAACAGATTCTCAGACTTAGAAATATTTAGCATGTTGAAAACAACAACATTTTAATAGCCACTTTGGAGCATGGTTCCCACCTATATACAAGATTATCATGTCAAAAGAGAATACCATGACATTCTACTCATCAAAGGCTACCACTTTCATGTTGACACAAATATCATAGCATGCATGAATTAATAACTGAAATGACAAAATGACACTTTTAGACAAAATGACATTTTGAAAAACTTGCTCCAATGACCAAACAAGTTGCACCAATGAATTCCTTGGGTGATTCTAGGCCAAAATCATGTATCATACTCCTATGTTTGCATGGAGCAACATGGCAAAACACTAGTTAGCAAAATACCCATCATTCCTATAAGTGAAAACTTACTAAAAATGCTCATGCTCATATATGTTCATATCCAGTTTTGGAATTATACCAGAAATAGAAATATCCTGTTTATATAACTTAAAACACTAAAACAATAAAAGAAAGAAAAAATAGCAGGGGGGCTCACCTGGCATAGGCACCAGGGCCCCCTAGTGGATGACAAGTGGGGCCAGGCCCACTTGTCACACACACACAACACACACACACATACACATCCGCCACACACACACACACACACACTCTAAGACACACCAGATCCCTGCTGGCCATAGGAGATCCTGCACACACCAGGTTCACACGGGCACACGTGCACACAACACACGGCCACACCAGATCTGGGCAGGCCGCACCAGATCCGAACACACAGAACCTTGCTCAGACAATCAATAAAAGGAAAAACAAAAAAAGGGGGCCTGGGATTCGATCCCACGACCGTCTGGTCGTCGACCCGAGTTGAAAGCCACTCTGCTACTCACGAACGTCTGCACAGAGAGGGGTATCGCTGAATAACTACCATGCGTGCTGGCTCCTAACTAACGAAACTGAAGATTGGGGACACCGGCGATAGAGGACATGGCGGCGCCAACTCTGGTGACTACAGGACCCTTCGATGACGCGGACCTGTTGTGGGAGCTGCGGAACCTACGATGAATCCATCCCCTTTCTCGTCTCGTGACGAGGGGGACAGAGGTGAGGCCCTCAAGGCCCGACCCTGGACTACCGGCGGCGACGACGAGCTCTATGACGAACGGAACGCAACATCTATGCTATGGCTATGAGAACAAATGCAGAGAGGAGGGGAGACGCAGATGCTCACGGGGGGGGGGGGGCGACGAGGCTGCGCTGGAACAGGACGAAGCAGAGGAAGGAGGACGACTCAAGCCCCGGCAACATGGGGAAGACGAGGAAGAAGACGACGCTGCAGGGGTGCTCCTCACCCGCTAGCACTGGGAATGGAACGCGGACAGTACCCTCGAGCACTAGGCCATCGCCGACGATGAAGAACGGGTCCCCGGAGGCGACGACAACGACCCGAAGGCGCCGGTGCTCTGCTTCTCTGAACCTCACCTCTCTGAAATCTTACGTGAAAGAGAAGAAGGGGAAGGGGGCAAATAGGGAGAAGAGGAGCGACATCGGCAAGGAGGGAGAGAAAGAACCCTAGGGATCCACGCACTTAAAAAGGGGGGGGGGCGAAATGGCACCGGCCTCGGCATCCGTGAGCCTCTCACGACGATGTGACATGCTTTCTCTCACGCACACTCTTTCTAGTGTCTGACGAAGACGAACGGAGCATGTAGGCGTTGTCTACCTAGGCTTGGCCGCACGGGGAAGGGAATAGGCCCAGCTCGCCCTCTCTCTCATAGAAATAAAACAAAGAGATTCTTTTCAAATAACATCCTGAGCAAAATAAATCTAGCAAAGAAAAAGGAAAGGACTTTTGAAGAAACAAAAATACTTTTGCAATGAGAAGAATATACCCCATTTACAAAAAATGAAAAGAAGATTTTTGGCTCAAGTAAATTACAACTTAGATTTAATAAAGGCCGCTGTTTTATTTAAACCCCATTTACTCCAATGCTCAAACACCAAAGGGAGCAACACAAATCTACTCAAAATAATATTATTTACACCATGAACATTTTTAACAGAATTATTTATCAACTTAATTCTGCTGTAGAAAAACAAAAAGAATAAAAGGTTTAGGTAGTTTGAAAATAAGGGAGAGGGAGGAAGTTGTGCCCACACATGCACACATCCACAAACACACAAGATCTACTAACACCTCACACAAGCCACATGGAAGCACACCACAAATATATATGCATGACAGATGATGAGATGGCATGATGCATGATAAATGAGACAATGAGCAAATGGCAAAGAAGCAAACTCAATTCATCCAACACATGACACAAGGTTCACATAGGTTACATGACCCAAAATGGCAAGGGCAGCACTTGGGCTGTCACAACTCTCCCACACTACAAGAGGATCTCGACCCTAGATCTAGGAATGAAATAACTCTGGATATTTGGAACGGAGAAGATCCTCACGTTCCCAAGTAGCTTCTTTGTCTGAATGATGAGACCACTTCATCTTGAGAAACTTGATTGATTTGTTGTGAGTCTCACGCTCAGTTTCTTCGTGAATAGCCACTGGATGCTCATGATAAGAGAGGTCTTCTTGGAGATCAATGTCTTGGGGGTCAATGGTACGCTCGGGAGTCTTGAAGCACCTCCGATGCTAAGAGACATGGAAGACATCGTGCACATTTGCGAAGTTTGGAGGAAGCTATAGTTGATATGCAAGTTCACCTCTCTTGCCAACAACTCTGAAAGGACCAACAAAGCGCGGAGCTAGCTTCCTTTTAATTCCAAACCACTGAGTGCCCTTCATGGGAGAGACTCTGAGATAGACTAGATCATTAACTTGAAGGGAGACATCCCAATGTTTGTTATCGTAATAACTCTTCTGTCGGGATTGAGCTGCTTTGAGGTTCTCACGAATGACACGACACATCTCTTCTGCTTCAGTGATCATGTCATTGCCCAAAATTTGACGCTCACCGGTTTCAGACAAGTTAAGCAGGGTATGACACTTCCTGCCGTTGACAATCTCAAAAGGGGCCTTGCGTGAGCTAGCCTGAAAGCTATTGTTGTATAAGAATTCAGAGTATGGAAGGCCGTCTTCCCATTTCACGCCAAACGAAATCACACAAGCTCTGAGCATATCTTCAAGGATCTGATTGACTCTCTCAACTTGACCACTTGTCTGTGGATAGAACGCAGTGCTGAAACGGATCTTGGTACCCATAGCAGTCTGGAAGGACTCCCAAAACTTGGAAGTAAAGAGACTTCCATGGTCAGAAGAGATGAGTTGAGGAATACCATGCAAAGACACTATCCTTGACGTATACAACTCTACAAGCTGAGCTGCCGAGATAGATTCTTTGACTGGTAGGAAATGAGCAACTTTTGACAGCTTGTCGATAACCACAAAGATGGCATCGTTGCCTCTCCTGGACTTGGGAAACCCAGTGACGAAATCCATCTCTACATGATCGAATTTCCACTCTGGGATAGGCAAAGGCTGAAGAAGACATGCTGGACGTTGATGTTCCGCCTTCACTCTAGGACAAAAATCACACTCGTTCACGAACTGAGCAATTTCATGTTTCATGCGAGTCCACCAGAAGGTTTGCTTGAGATCCTAATACATCTTGGAACTGCCTGGATGAATGAATAGAAGAGAATTGTGTGCTTCGTCCATGATAACCTTCCTGAGATCACCTTTTGGAGCCACCAGACGGTCCTCAAAGAACAAGGTATCTTTGTCATCAACGCGAAAGCACTTATACTTCAGAATGCCCTTGGCCACACCTTTCTTCACTTTCTTCACCATCGCATCAAGAAGTTGATCTTGGTGAACCTGATCTTCCAAAGTCGGTGAGACTTGAAGATTGGCAAGAAATCCTTGTGGAATCATTTGAAGGTTGAGCTTGCAGAAGGCTTCACGAAGTTCGGGTTGAAGAGGCTTCAGGATGAGACTGTTGCAGTACGCCTTTCGGCTAAGTGCGTCTGACATTTGCTTTTCCAGGAGTATACTCAATGCTTGGATTGAAGTCCTCAAGAATTTCCACCCAACGAGACTGCCGAAGATTGAGATTGGGTTGAGTGAAAATGTACTTCAAGCTCTTGTGATCGGTGTACACCTCAACTGTTCTACCCAACAACAAATGCCTCCAAGTAATCAGAGCATGCACAACTGCCGCCAACTCGAGATCATGAGTGGGGTAGTTCTTCTTGGCATGCTTCAACCGACGCGAGGTATAAGCAACTATCTTCTTATCTTGCATGAGAACACCACCAAAACCTTGGAGAGAAGCATCACAGAAAACTTGGAAAGGCTTTGATTGCTCAGGAGGGACAAGAACTGGAGCTGAAGTCAGTCTCTGCTTGAGCGTATTGAATGCCACATCACACTCAGGAGACCAAACATACTTGACATTCTTCTGGAGGAGATTAGATAGAGGCTTAGCAATTTGAGAGAAGTTCTCCTTGAATCTTCTGCAATAACTAGCAAGGCCGAGGAAGCTACGAAGCTGCTTCACATTCTAAGGAGGCTCCCACTTCAAGATTGCCTCAACTTTCTTAGGGTGCAGTTTAATGCCCTCGGCAGAGATCACATGCCCAAGGTACACCACTTCATTGAGTCAAAACTCACACTTGAAAAACTTGGCATAAAATTGATATTCTCTTAGCTTGTCAAGCATAAGCCGGAGATGCTCTGCATGCTCTTCTTCGGTCTCCTAGAACACAAGGATATCATCCAGATAGACCAAGACGAACTCATTCTTGAAAGGAGAGAATACGAAGTTCATCATTCTTGAGAAGGTTGGAGGAGCATTGGCAAGACCAAACGACATGACGGTGTACTCATAAAAGCCAAAACTCGTTCTGAAAGCAGTCTCTAGAATATCTTCTTCGCGAATGCGAATCTAATGATAGCCCATGCGGAGATCATGCTTCGAGAAAACCTTGGCACCTTTCAATTGTTCAAACAAATCATTGATGTTGGGAAGTAGGTACTTGTTTCTGATTGTCTTCTTGTTGAATGGATGGTAATCGACACAAAGTCGGTCCGTGCCATCCTTCTTCTTGACAAACAAAATACTACAACCCCATGGAGAAGAACTTGGTCCGATCGCACCCAGACGTTCTTGTTCATCTAGCTGCTTCTTCAACTCTTTCAGCTCTTCGGGGGCAAGTTTATAAGGGCGCTTGCAAACTGGTTCAGTTCCGGGCTCGAGGTCAATCACGAAATCGACTGGCCAGTTCGGAGGCATTCCTTGCAATTCTTTTGGAAAGACATCTTCATACTCACAAACCACCAGAATCTGAGAAATAGCCAAGATTTCACCCTTCTCATTAAGAGCAAAGAGACGGATTGTGTCATCGTGAGCTGCGAAAATAATCACATCTTTTGAAGGATGAGTCAACTTGACTTCTTTTGCTTGGCAATCAACATATGCCTTGTTCATAGCCAGGAAGTCCATGCCCAGAATGAGATTAATATCGGAATTTCCGAGAACAATTGGAGAAGCCAGAAAAGAATAATTGCCCATCTTGATAGAAACATCCGGAACCAAGCAATTGGAATTCACTAACTTCCCAGGAGGCACCACTGAGATAGGTCTAAGAAGATCTTGACATTCAAACTCATGCATTGCAAAGAATGAATGGGACATGAAACAATGCGATGCACCAGTATCAAACAAAACTTTTGCAGGAATAGAATTAACTGAGAGATTACCCATGAACACTTGAGAAGAATCCTCTGCCTCTACTGCGTTCACCATGTCCACCCTTGCTGACTTGGGATTATGCTTCACCATTGCATTGCCTGGAGGTTTGACTAGAGGAGGAGGCGGAAGACGCCGCTGGTTGCACTTGTTTGAGTAGTGACCCTTCTGACCACACTTGTGACAAGTAGCCTCAGATAGCGGACGAAAGTTGCCTGGAGGAGGAACATTTGCTGGCTTGGAAGCCTGGGGCCTCTGCTGATATCCTGGGTTGGGTGGGTGGGAAGAACCACGGCCACCGAACTGCTTCTACTGCCAAGGAGGACGAAACGGAGGCGGATTAGGAACCCAATACTTCTGCTGCTTAGGAACCATTTGAGAGCTAGAAGAAGAAGAATAGGAATCCCTTGAATGCTTCCTTGAGTTCTCCAACTTGAGCTGCGCTGCCTCGACCTTCAAAGCCATGTTGTAGAACTGATCAAACTCACGAGGCTCTTGAAGGACTAGACCCGGCAGAAGCTCATCCTTGAGACCACCTCTGAACTGATAGATCATGGACTTGTCATCTACAACATCTTGCTTAGCATAGCGGGCTAGATTCTAGAACTCGATGTTGTACTGATAGACAGACTTGCTTCCCTACTTCAGGTGCCTGAACTTCTCATGCATCTCCCTGACAAAGCTTGTCAGAATGTAATGGGCCCTGAAGTCCCGTCAGAAATCGTCCCAAGTAACAACACGATCGCCCATGGAATCCTTGTACTACTGCCACAGATCTGCTGCCTAACCCATGAGCTGGAACGACCCAAATCTGACAAAGTCCTTTGGTCTGACATTGCTGCACTCAAAATGCTTACTCATGTCATGGAGCCAATCATCAGCATCAAAAGGCTGCTCACAACAGGTGAAAGACTTGGGCTGGTTGGCAAGGAAATGATTGAGCGTTGCAAACTGAGGTTGATTCAGAAAATTCCCTTGAAAGCCTTGCTGACCCTGATCTCTTTCTTGCAACAGCTTGAGCAACATCTGAGTATTCGCATTGGTTGTGGCCATCACAACTTGCCAAGCTTCTCGAGGAGGAGGCGGTGGCGGGGGTGGTGGAGGATCAGACTGCTCCCCATCACGACCCAAACTCCCGCGAGTTGTTGGAGCCATCCTGGAGATGGACAAAAACATCAGCACCTCATTGACAAGATGATAGCAATCAGCTGAATCAAATGACTTGAAAGAAATTGAACGAATAACATAAACAACCTTCATACTAAAAAATTAGTAAGAATGCCTTCTTTGGGTTTGCGATAACATCATCAGATATTAGAAGCCACTTGCAATAACACAAAAGTATTGAGCTAATGTTGCTCCGAACAAATGTATATGCCCTCATACATCTGAAGAAGATAATCCTAGATAACTACATGAGTTCCCACCTAAGAACTTCTGAAAACTTTCTGGTTATGCAATCCGGTGTGGGGGATACAAGGAGGAAATATCTCACACAACTAGCAAACCTACACCCCAATTGTATCCATCCTTCAACACATAACCAGAGGCTTTTGCAAATCCATCTAACTCGAATCCTCAAAAGCACAACGATACCAACCATGGTGGTACCCCGGACGCCTCCCCAGTGCTGGGTGACTCTGACCTTATCTCACCACGACAAGTATTGAAGTAATTCCGAACACCCTCCGTCCTGAGATACTAAGGAAGTTGAATCATAACGACGTGCCAAGAATTCCCTGGAGCTCGACTCCCCGGAAGAAATCAAGTCAGGCAGGAGGGACCAAGATAGAACTCTGTCACGTCGGTATCATATAGTTTCCAAAATACCCGCGTCATCCTAATTTTTTTTTGAGCGAGAAGAGGAGTAGAATCAAAATTCCTAAGTCGAATACCTCACCAGAGCATAGAAGAGGAGTAAAAAGAAACCTACTCTTCGATATAACTAAACTCAAAATAGTTTTACTAGACTCGACTCGCCAAGTTCGATCAAGTAAAGGGCTCCTATGGTCGTATGGCTCTGAATACCAACTTGTCACGCCCAAGATGCGTGCCTATCCATATTTAGGCACGGGGGCCTCGACAGGGATAGAGGCGCATCTTGTCGTTCGCAAGTACACCATCATTGCATACATTTATGAAGAGAGGAGTATATGAGTTGGCTTACACTCGCCACATGCTAAATTACAATTCCACACAATTTATTCAAACATCAATCCAAAGGCAGGGTCCAGCTACGGACGAAAACAAACAATAAAATGATGCAATGACACTGGCTTGCTCGCCCCGAAGATCTCGACCACGGCCACTCTACTCGTCTGGATATATGACGTACAACCTGCCATGCTCCTTGTCATATGCCCACTGGAGCTGCGTCACATCATCTGGCACAATCTCATCTGTACCTGCACCTGGATTGTTGTAGTAATCTGTGAGCCACAGGGACTCAGCAATCTCGCGCCCGGGTACCAAGACTATTCAAGCTTATAGGTTGGATGGGGGATAAGTGTTTAGTTTGCAGCAGCACTAAGCATTTATGGTGGCTAATCTTACAAAACATGAAAGTAAATATGTGGTCTACGATAAACGATCGAGAACTAGAATGACCTCTAAGAGATCCTGAACACCTACTTACGTCAAACATAACCCCACCGTGTTCTCTGTTGGTTCATGTTCACGAGAACAGACGATCACGATTACTCCATAGTTGGTGTATTTTATTAGAGTTTACTTCAAGTTAACTATAACCGGGTGTTAAACAAATATCCAAGTTGCCACAAAACCGCGGGCATGTCTTTCCGAAAGTTTTAACCCCGTAGGGGTGCTCCAACTAGTCCATCATAAATTAACCACACTCCGCGGGAATAACCTCGACAACGGTTCTCGTGATCATCCTGGGCAACTCCAAAGGAATTCTGACACCTCGAGATAGCCCAAAGAAAATCAGAGTCCCTCATGCAAGCCACTCGAGAAAGGTAAAACAACTCCAGCAAGACCACTCGACGTGTGGACGAACCCGATAAGAGCCGCTTATCTCGTTCTCAGGACACGACAGATAGGCACAATGTACAGTGGCCTGATAGAAATGTCCCGAGTTGCCCCGGGTTGGCCCCGCACACGACTCTAGTTTGGACCAACACTTATGAGGAGCACTGGTCCGGGGGTTGATTAATTATCCACGAGGTTGCATAGCCCTATGTAATTTTATTAAGTTGTTTAAGCAAATAGTACCAATGTTGGGTCTTGCCAGACAAGTTTTAATCTCAACCGAATAATCAAGGGGGTCCCCATAACAACCCCGAGCATGTTAGAAGCGCAAAATATGGAAACAAAACACCGGTAACAAGAAACTATGGCGGTAAAAGTGGAACAAAACACCAAGCAAAAGGCCAAGCCTTCCACCATGCCAAGATATATATGTGCTTTAAACTAAATAGCAGATAATATTTTGATATGCCAGATATCCATGTTATCACATGGAAACAACCTGCACCTGCAACTAAGAACACTATAAGAGGGGCTGAGCAGCGGTAACTTAGCCAAACAAGGTTTGCTAGGATGTGGAGGAGTTGGAGGCTATCATGCCAATGTAGGAGGCTTGACATTCAAGTGTTAGGTAACACATATGTAATGATAAGAGTGAGACATCTAGCAAAGCAAAAATAGTGTCGGGATTCGAGTACAATCATCTTGCCTGTTGGTTCTTTAGAGGGACAAAGAGCGGGGATCCTCGTAGTGGTGCTCTCCTGGATCCTCATACTCAGGTTCAACACTCGCGTCTACCCAAGATAAACAGCAACAATAAACAACCAACCAAGGTGCAATGCAAAAACAAGATAATGCATGATTCATTTGAGGTATTTAACATGGCAATCCTAAACTAGTCATGTTTCACATGCAATAGTTTAGTTATTTACAATTCTGGACAGAACCTCACGTTAAGTTATTTAAACATGCATGATCATGGAAATATGGATGCTTCATGCAAAATCGATACAAATGCATATGTAGAACGTAGGAAACGGAGTTACGGTTCCCACACTACGCTCACGGCAAGTTACGAAGGCAAAACACAAGACAATGAAGGCCATGGGCTATTCCTTGACATTCCAAGGTACTCACTGGTTATGCAATGAGAAACCAACCACAATGGAGTCAAATATCAAGCAATTGCATGAATCATAGCTCCCACAAGTCACAAAACACTAGAACAAACAATCTGCCACAAAACAGCAACATGACAACTTTCACAACAAATATCTAGAGCTACAGGAAGTCTCCAACCACAAACAAGACATTTACATAAACTACATAGCGTGCATATCAAATCATCCAACTACTAGAAATGGAAAGGAGGCACGTATCAATAAGCATGAAGCTCACAAGTTGACATGATGAAACAGATTTTAGGGACTTAGGGAAAAATATCAGTTTTCTGGAATCTGAGTTCAGCTGATAGCAAGTTGACAGCAAAAACTAATCATGATATACACCACCTCATGGCATCAAACTTAACAGGATGATAGAGGGCAACATCTACTTCAAACCACTAGCACTGATCTTGAGCTAATTCACAACATACCACTTTGTAGCATCTACTCTTCATGGCATAAAAATATTAACAGATTCTCAGACTTAAAAATATTTAGCATGTTGAAACCAGCAACATTTTAATAGCCACTTTGGAGCATGGTTCCCACTTATATACAAGATTATAATGTCAAAAGAAAATACCATGGCATTCTACTCATCAAAGGCTACCCCTTTCATGTTGACACAAATATCATAGCATGCATGAATTAATTCTAACTAAAATGACAAAATGGCACTTTGAGACAAAATGACATTTTGACAAACTTGCTCCAGTGACCAAACAAGTTGCATCAATGAATTTCTCGGGTGATTCTCCCCCAAAATCATGTATCATACTCTTATGTTTGCATGGAGGAACATGGCAAAATACTAGTTAGCAAAATACCCATCATTCCTATAAGTGAAAACTTACTAAAAATGCTCATGTTCATATATGTTCATATCCAGTTTTGGAATTATACCAGAAATAGAAATATCCTATTTATATCACTTAAAACACTAAAAAAATAAAATAAAAAAAACAATAGCAGGGGGCACACCTGGCATAGGCACCAGGGCCCCCTAGTGGATGGCAAGTGGGGCCAGGCCCACTTGTCACACAGACACACAACACACACACACATACATATCCGCCACACACACACACAGACAGACACTCTAAGACACACCAGATCCCTGCTGGCCACAGGAGATCCTGCGCACACCAGGCACACACGGGCACACACGCACACAGCACATGGCCGCACCAGATCAGGGCAGGCCGCACCAGATCCGAAGACACACAATCCTGCCCAGCCAATCAATAAAAGGAAAAACAAAAAGGGGGGCCTGGGATTCGATCCCACGACCGGCTGGTCGTCGGCTCGAGTCAAAAGCCACTCTGCTATTCACGAATGTCTGCACCGAGAGGGGTATCGCTGAATAACTACCATGTGCGCTGACTCCTAACTGACAAAACTGAAGATTGGGGACATCGTCGAAAGAGGACACGGCGGCGCCAACTTCGGCGACTACAGGACCCTCCGATGATGCGGACCTGTTGCGGGAGCTGCGGAACCTATGAGGAATCCATCCCCTTGCTCGTCTCGCGACGAGGGGGATGAAGGCGAGGCCCTCAAGGCCTGACCTTGGACTACCGGCGGCAATGGCGAGCTCTATGGCGAACGGAACGCAACATATATGCTATGGCTATGAGAACAGATGCAGAGAGGTGGGGATGCTCATGGGGGGGGGGACGAGGCTGCGCTGGAACAGGACGAAGCAGAGGAAGGAGGACGACTCAAGCTTCGGCGACACGGGGAAGACGAGGAAGAAGACGACGCTGCAAGGGTGCTCCTCACCCCCTAGCACCGGGAACGGAACGCGGACGGCACCCTCGAGCACGAGGCCATCTCCGACGGTGACGAACGGGTCCCCGGAGGCGACGACAACGACCCAAAGGCGTCGGCGCTCTGCTTCTCTAAACCTCACCTCTCTGAAATCTTACCTGACAGAGAAGAAGGGGAAGGGGGAGAAATAGGGAGAAGAGGAGCGGCGGTGGCAAGGAGGGAGAGAAAGAACCCTAGGGATCCGTGCACTTAAAAGTGGGCGTGAAACGGTGTCGGCCTCGTCGTCCGTGAGCATCTCACGCTGACGCTCTCTCTCTGTCTCTCACGTGCACTCTCTCTAGC
The DNA here is from genome assembly GCA_022496015.1 of Hordeum marinum. Classification (NCBI taxonomy): domain Eukaryota; kingdom Viridiplantae; phylum Streptophyta; class Magnoliopsida; order Poales; family Poaceae; genus Hordeum; species Hordeum marinum. The sequence continues at coordinate 168,400,548 of CM039676.1, forward strand.
GTCTGACGGAGACGAACGGAGTAGGTAGGTGTTGTCTACCTGGGATGGGCCGCGCGGGGAAGGGAATAGGCACAGCTCACCCTCTCTCTCTCACAGAAATAAAATAGAGAAATTCTTTTAAAATAACACCCTGAGCAAAAGAAATCCACCAAAGAAAAAGGAAAGGACTTTTGAAGAAACAAAAATACTTTTTCAATGAGAAGAATATACCCATTTACAAAAAATGAAAAGAAGATTTTTGGCCCAAGTAAATTACAACTTAGATTGAATAAAGGCTGCTTTTTTATTTAAACCCCATTTACTCCAAAGCTCAAACACCAAAGGGAGCAACACAAATCTACTCAAAATAATATTATCTACAGCATGAACATTTTTAACAGAATTATTTATCAAGTTAATTCTGCTGAAGAAAAACAGAAGGAATAAAAGGTTTAGGTAGTTTGAAAATAAGGGAGAGGGAGGAAGTTGTGCCCACACATGCACACATCCACAAACACACAAGATCTACTAACACCTCACACAAGCCAAATGGGAGCACACCACAAATATATATGCATGACATGATGATGAGATGGCATGATGCATGATACATGAGACAATGAGCAAATGGCAAAGAAGCAAACTCAATTCATCCAACACATGACACAAGGTTCACATAGGTTACATGAACCAAAATGGCAACGACAGCACTTGGGCTATCACAGGTGAAGTCTTTGACTTCCAGGCTGTCCTCCTCCTCAACAGGGGAGGTACTTGTCATCCTTGGAATCGTTTAGATCCTCGAGGTTGCGTGTGATCTTCCGGCCTCTCCTGGTCCTATAGCGGCTGCTCGGGGATATCGGGATCGTGAGGTCTACTGGGGTGTCAGCAATGGCTTGCCTTCCCTTTTTTTGCCTTTGATCATTTGCATAGTTTCCGGCACCTTGACGGTTCTTCACCCGATTTATCGCCATTGTTTTCAGGTGTGTGCTCGCCCTTATCGGCTGGAGTATCTAGCATGTAGACGTCGTAGGTGTAGGTGGCAGTCCATCGCCCGGTGCTGACAGGGGCGGAAGCGCTATCCTCTTCATCCATGTCTTCTGCCTCCTCGGAGACGTAGTCCAACATATCGGTTAAGTCTTCGATAGTGGCTACGAAGTGGGTGGTGGGTGGGTTGAAAAATTCCTCTTGACCTACCTTCAGACCGATCTGAGCATGGATCGGGGTTGGGTTGTAAGTGATTTTCATCGATAGGATCCGATCTAGAGCCTCATTGAGTCTCAAGAGATCGATCGAGTTAATCTACCTGGAGCTTCCGGATTAACATCCGATACATCCGCACAAGGTGTGTGTTTGGCAGGAGCTGACCCCCGACCATCCGGTACTATGACCGAATCCGGACTAAAAACCAGATCATCGCCGGGGTTGGTCTCATGGATGGGGTCGAGAGAAAAATCCGAAGTCAAGGCCTCGGAGCCCTCAGGCGCATCAGATGAGATTGCAGGCCTGGTGAGCAAAAAATCGCCCCGAGAGTCTACAGAGAACTCTATGTTCCCTAATCTGACCTTGATCAGGGGCGAAAGTCCCGACTCGGCCAAGACAGCCGGTCGGGTCGGCGTGCAGCACAATGCTGCCGAAAGCGAAGATCTGTCCAGGGACAAAGGAGTCCATGTTACGGACTTGTTCGCTAATGACTAAGCGAGCCATCGATTCTTTTGGCGACCAAAGTGCAACTCTCAATGAAAGCACCAATGTTGGTGTCAAAACTGGTGGATCTCGGGTAGGGGGTCCCGAGCTGTGAGTCTAGAATCGATGGTAACAGGGGACGAAGGAGACAATGTTTACCTAGGTTCGGGCCCTCCTATGGAGGTAAAACCCTTCGTATTGCTCGGTTATATTGATGTGTATGAAGGTTACAGAGTTGATCTACCTCGAGATCGGATAGCTAAAACCCTAGATGAGTTTCTCTGTCCTACAATCTACCCCCTGGTTTATATAGACACCTGGAGGTATCTAGGTTTTACACATGATAGGTCTCCTGCAGGGGATGGAGATGTCGACTTCCTCATCTTGACTTGGAGTGGACGACATGCCTTTGAGTCTTCCTTCTAGAACACGGTGTCGTGGCATATCCGACCCTTTTCGCGATAGTCATAGAGCGGCCCCACCAAGCCGGCCTATTCGGAGATAGGACAGTGGCCCGAGGACCTCTTAGTCCAGGACTCCCTCACCTATACCTGCAACTATTGTTGTAGTAATGTGTGAGCTACAAGGACTCAGCAATCTCATTTCCAAGGGTATTAAGACTAGCAAAGCTTAATGGGTGAGGCATGTTTAAGTGGTGAGGCTGAAACAAGCACTAAGCATTTATTTGAGTGGCTAACTTATGAGTACAAGAATAATAAGAGTGATCTACGCATAAACAGACACAAACAAGTAATGATCAAGAAGTGATCCTGAACACCTACTTACGAGTCAAAGATAACCCACCGTGTTCCCTTCCCTGTTCAAACAGATGATGCGCAAAGTTCTGTAGGACAATAGCAATTTCCCCTCAAGTGGATGACCTAAGGTTTGTCAATCCGTCGGAGGTATAGGATGAATATAGTCTCCCTCAAACAACCCTGCAATCAAATACAAGAAATCTCTTGTGTCCCCCACACACCCAATACAAAGGCAAATTGTATAGGTGCACTAGTTCGGTGAAGAGATGGTGATACAAGTGTAGTATGGATAGTGGATATAGGTTTTGTAATATGTAAATATAAAAACAGAAATATAGCGAGTGTAAAACAACGAGCAAAACAATGTATAAATGTTAGAAATATGGCCTAGGGTTCATACTTTCGCTAGTGCAATCTGCCAACAATGCTAACACAGTTGAATCATATGATCATTCCTCAACATGCAACAATGAATCACTCTAAAGTTCATATCTAGCGGAGAACAAATAGATAAAATTGGTGTAGGTAGTATAACTGTGGGGACCCCGACTCATAAGTCGTGATCACCGAATGCACGTGTATAGTGATCCTAGAGATCAATGCCCATTGAACACACAGAAGCTGAATAACAAGAGTCTTACATCCTCATTTAGCGTATTACACAAATAAAGACCATGAAGGTCTAGTCTTACATAGACAGGGACACAAGGGCCAAACACTTAAATAGAACAAGCAGCGGAAATCTTGATCGAAAGTGTGAACCCATGCCATCTGCCTTAAATAGAACAAGCATTCTGACTGGGAAGCGCCCTAGTTCGCATGTTCGTCGCCAACGAACTCTTCAACATACCCCCGTTCTTCCATGCCTGGCCAATTAAATAACCAGTGGCAAGCCAATGAGTACTCTGAATGTACTCGCAAGCAACCCAAGTTGTGAAACAAGGTAATAATGATGCATGATGTAGCACTAAGTAGTTAATTTTGTAGAAAGCTAATTTTGATTGCAATGACATGACCAAGTAACTAGGTAATCATGCATCAACAATTGGTAGATGTCCATGTGAACAAGTTACCGATATCATCATAAACAAGGGTTGAACATCTCATGTTCATCCATCACATCAAGTCCTCTGACTTGTCTCAAGTACCATCTCTGTGTATCCACACTTGCCTACACACACCAAGTTTGCGAAAACATCCGAACGTAGTTTAAGAAGGACCTCCAACTGTCCATGACCACGGACACGGCTATTCGAATAGTTTTACACTCTGCAGAGGTTGCACACTTTACCCACAAAACTCGGGGAACTTGCGTGTCATCCATGACTCGCGGTATATAACATACCCGAGGCAAGCACCAGAACAATGCCTTTCCCCTAGCAATACTAAACAAAGAGTCCACTCGATTGGTACCCAGCCCTCACGATGTACATCACACGAGCCTCGCTCCAGATCATACCATCCATGAGGGGACCAACGGTGTGCCCGGTGCGTGTGAAGACAATGCATGATCGTACATACCGGTACAAACCCATATCGAGAGTGACCACGTCACTCCCGCCACTAGTAATGCTGGCTCCTTGCCAGTACCCACCAAGGTAATCAACAGAGCCCCGTCCCATAAGGGGTATTGTGGTTGCGCATGTAAGTTTGGAAAGGTCAGCAGACCTTAAATCTAATCCGTTTTCGAAAACACATACTCACTTGCTCCGATACACCACTTCTTTCTCAAGTGGTTACCCAACTCATCATCATCTCCCTTGGGCATTAGTTGCACCCGACGGGGTTTTCGAGAAGTCTTTAAAATCATTTCTTCCTTTCCATCACTATGCATAAATCCCAACCCGCTTGCGTAGCATCTATTAGCATCCTATCTACACCCACCTGCATAACCCTCATAAGGTGGCAGGGTCATCCACGATGCAAGTGTCAACGGTAAGAGTATTGGAGGCAACCCACCGAAGGGGGGGACACCACATCATGATCAATCATCAAAACAACAAGTGCTATATGTAATGCATGAAAAAGTTTCTTAACATGGTCAAAGGGATGCTTGCCTGGCTCAACAAAGTCTTCGGGATCTTCAAAGTCTTCGGGTCCAACTTCCTCGTCAACAACGCAATCTATAGTCGTGAATAAATAGCGATAAAATAAGCATCACACAAAAACAGAGCACACAAAGCTAGGTTAAAATGCTACCCTACTCTGATAAATGCTAAAAGCTATACTAAAAATATTTGTCTAGGGTTTTGAACTGAAAAAGATTTTCAAAGCTTTTTAAAACAGGGGCTAACAATGCCAAATAGGGGTTTTAAATTAAAACAATACATAAAATGTTTTCAAATATTTTTACAAGTGGCACTAATAAACTCTATGGAATATTTCAAGATTTTAGGTGAAAGAATTTTGGGAATTGGATTTATTTTGAGTCCTGTGGGATTTTTGGAAATCAACAGAAAAAGAAAAAAGAAAAGGCCACCGTGCCCTCTCGGGCCAAAGCACCGAGGCCGAGCCGGCCCAAAGGGGGAAACGACCCAGGCTGAGGTGTCGCGCGCGGCAAGTTTAATTTTAAACCTGTCCGCAGGCCCATTCAGACAGAGAGAGAGGAGGGGATGAGGGGATGATAGGTGGGCCCCACCTGTCATCCTTCTCCTCACGACAGGAACGGAGGGGGGCTCACCGATGGGGTTCCAGGCCACGGCGGCCCAAGCGGAGGGCACCGGCGCGATTAGGGGCCTCCCTCATGTCGATGGGTGGCAGAGGGGGTCGCCGGGGCAGAGAGAATTGCCGGCGAGGGAGAAAGCTCGACGGCGGCGAGGGTTTGTTCGGGCGCGGCCTTCCGAGCACGAGGGGCAAGGGGTTGGGCACTAGGGAGCAGCATAGGGGAGGAGAGAGCGAGGGGAGAGGAGCGGGAGCTCGGGGAGGCCTTTATATAGGCGGCCTCCGGTTCATCATGGACGCGGTGCACCGGTGAGGATGGGGGCATCGCCACGGGCCACGGGGGGCTTCGGGCCGTGCCCTGGGAGTTCCTGGGTGCGGTCCTCGTCCTGGGAAGGGAGAGAAAGAGTGGGGAAACGCTGGGTCCTCGCGCGTGTGAGCACGCTCACTGGCCGAGCTAGGCAGCTCCGGGCACGCACGGGAGGAGGGGAGAGAGGAGGGGACCGACCAACTTCCGTGTTGCAGACGTCGAGGGGGACACGGGGGACATGCTGGGGAGGCCCGAGGCTACCGGGAGCGTCCGTTAGGCGGCGGCTATAGTGCGGGTGCGCACTATAGCACGCTCCAGAGCGCGAGCTCTGCATGCCGGGGCATGCTCTTGGCACCTTGGGTGCGTCCACATGCGTCCAAGGAATCCAGGGGAGCTCAAACAAGGCACATAAGGCCAATGGGGTTCTGGAGGTGCCTTAGGGTAGAAGAAAAGGTGAGAGGGAGAGAGATGCGTGTTGTCCAGGGGATAAAAATGGAGGTCTTACCCACCCCCCAATCATTGAGTTATGCCCATGAGGAGTTTACTGGACGTACAAGGTATCTACAAGAGGTTGTGGTTAAAATTTGGGGGCAAGGTAAATAGTAAAAATGGTGAAAAGGGTAGTTTCTAGAATTGACTAGAAGGTGATTGATGGTTATTTGGCCCAGAAGATGAATTCTACATGCCCTGATAATTAACAGGATCCAAGGATGGTCAAAAGTAGGGCTTGTCACCAAGTTTGGGAGGGTTTGATGAAATTTCACAATGGGACTTTGCGGAAACCTAGAAATCAACAGAACCAGGTTTCTGTAGATCTAGTTATGCTAAGCTTTTACCCTTGATGCACCACTTAGTGTAGCATCATTATTTGGTGATTAGAGCATGTCCACAAAGTTTGGGGTCAATGGGAGAAACTTCACTATGTAAAGTTGTTCAACTTTGAATCTGGATAGGGAGGGTTTTGGGATGGTTTGATAAACCAAATCATCTTGGATTGAGATGAAACTTTGCAAGATTATCACTTATGATAGTGCTGACTTTCTGGAATTTTCCTGGAATTTATTTAGAATATTTCTTATAGAAATATTTCAAAAGCTTGGTTTGAACAGAAATGGTTTTGAGGAGTTTTTCCCATGATTTGAACATGCCCATGTGTTGAAACTCATATATATGGAAAATATATGTCCACTGAGTTTCCCTAAATTTTCTCAAATATTTTGAAAGCATTTAAATAAAATTTTCCCTTTGAAGAACCACTTCTGGTCTTAAGAAAAAGCCTTTAAATAAATTATAAGAATAATCTTTAAAATTAATATTTGCTGGTTTTGGAAAGTCTTATATATAGTGGGTTTGAAGTAAATCCTTTGGGGAAGACGTGTCCACCCAATTTGAGGACTTGCAGTGCAAACCTCAACTCAGTGTTTTTTGAAAACCTAATTTGAGTAAATCCTTTTTGGTCAAAATAAATTTGGTAAAAATAGTTTTGGGCACTATTCACATGGCATGATCAATGGGCAAGAGGTTTGGGTCAAGGAATATGAATATGAAGAGGGATATAATCTAAGAGTGCCATACACCACAATCAACAAGCAAACAAGCAACAATTCAATCAAGCACAAGCATTGAAAAAGTTGTAGTTGGAAATGCTTGGTTCCTTTAAGAGGTGTGACTCGAAGGTAAACATAATCTCCGAAGTTGAGGTTGAATTCTCGACGGTGGGAGTCAGCGCAACTCTTCTGTCTTGATTTGGCGGTCTCCAGTCATTCTCGGATGAGTTGTACCTGCTCTTCTGCCTCATGGAGGATATCTGGTCCAAAAACTAATCCTTCTTCGGTCTCTGACCAGTTGAGGGGAGTACGGCACTTGCGTCCATACACCACCTCAAATGGTGCCATCTGAAGACTTGTCTGATAGCTGTTGTTGTAGGAGAACTCAGCGAATGGTAGGCAATTTTCCCACTTGGCTCCATATGCCAAAACACAAGCGTGGAGCATATCTTCGAGTATTTGATTTACTCGTTCCGTTTGCCCACCGGTCTGGGGGTGAAAAGCAGTGCTGAAGGAGAGCTTAGTTCCCATAGCTTCTTGAAACATCTTTCAGAATGTTGAGGTGAATTGGGTTCCTCGATCCGACACGATCTCCTTAGGAACTCCATGAAGACTCACGATACGCTCTATGTAGAGGCTGGCTAACTTGTTACCGTCATATGTGGTCTTGACATGAATGAAATGGGCTACCTTGGTGAGGTGGTCGACAATGACCCAAATAGAATCATGTCCTTTACTTGACCTTGGTAAAATGGTGATGAAATCAATCCCGACTTTGTCCCACTTCCATTCAGGCACTTTGAGGGGTTGCAATAGTCCAACGGGTTGCTGATGCTCAGCCTTGACCCTCTGGCATATGTCACACTTAGCAACAAACGTGCCTATCTCCCGTTTCATGCCATGCCACCAGAATCTTGCCTTAAGATCTTGATACATCTTGGTTCCTCCAGGATGGATGGAATATGGAGGTTCATGAGCTTCTTGCAAGATCAAGCTCTTGAGCTCCTCTTTGTTGGGTACGCAAATGCGATTCCCGTACCATACAACTCCTTGTTCATCCACTAAGAATCCTGGGCCCTTGACTTCCTTGATCTTCCTCTTGATACCTTCAATGCTCTCGTGCCCCTTCAGAGCTTCTTTGATATCATCCATCAAGGTAGGCTTTGCTTCAAGGCTGGCGAGGAATCCGGGCGCAACCAGTTCAAGGCCGAAGATTTCAAGCTCTTGATATAAGGCGGGTAGCCTTTCCTTAATCATGGTGTTCAAGGAACAAGCATTTCTTCTTAAGGCGTCTGCTACCACGTTGGCCCTTCCGGGGTGGTATTGAACACTGAGGTCGTAATCCTTGATCAGCTCCAACCATCTTCGTTGCCTCATGTTCAATTCCCTTTGGGTGAAAATATACTTCAAACTCTTGTGGACTATGTATATCTCACATCGCTTCCCCAGAAGGTAATTTCACCATGTCTTCATGAGGTCGTAGTTGTCTGGATAGATATGCTACAACTCTGCCTTCTTGCATCAGAACACCTCCAAGCCCAGTTCTTGATGCATCACAATAAATCACAAACTCCTTGTGAATATCGGGGGTGGCAAAAATTGGTGCTGTGGTCAATCTCTTCTTGAGCTCCTGGAAGCTTTCCTCACACTTAGCTGTCCATTCGAACTTCTTGTCTTTCTTCAAAAGCTGGGTCATGGGTCGGGAAATGCTTGAGAACCCTTCCACGAACTTGCGGTAATATCCCGCGAGTCCGAGGAAGCTCGTGACTTCCTTCACGGTGGTTGGGGTTTTCCATTCCGTCATGGCTTCAATCTTGGCAGGATCCACTGATAGTCCTTCTGCAGTCCGCACATGACCCAAGAATCCAACTTCATGCAGCCAGAATTCACACTTGCTGAACTTGGCATAAAGCTGGTACTCTCGAAGCTTCTCTAGGACCAATCTCAAGTGTTCCTCATTCTCTTCTTCAGACTTGGAGAAGACGAGTATGTCATCAATGAAGACGACAATGAACTTGTCCAAGTACTCCATGAAGACCTTATTCATGAGGTACATGAAGTAGGCAGGGGCATTGGTTAACCCAAATGATATGATCGTGTATTCATACAGGCCATACCGGGTTACAAATGCCGTCTTCGGAATGTCTTGGGGTCTAATCTTCAGCTGATAGTACCCAGACCTGAGGTCGATCTTGGAAAACACCTTGGCTCCATTCAACTGATCAAACATGTCTTCAATCTTGGGGAGGGGGTACTTGTTCTTTATCGTGACTTCATTGAGAGAACGGTAATCGACATAGAGCCTAATAGTTTCGTCCCTCTTTGACACAAATAGAACATGTGATCCCCAAGGAGAGGCACTTGGGCGAATGAATCCTTTCCTGAGCTGCTCTGCCAGTTGCTTCTTCAATTCAGCCAACTCTTCGGATCCCATCCTGTAGGCCTTCTTATAGATGGGTCTTGATCCGGGCATAAGCTCAATGATGAACTCAATGTCACGGTCAGGAGGCATTCTAGGCAGCTCATCAGGAAACACATCCGGGTATTCACACACCACTGGCACTTGATCCAACACAACTCCCGATAGACAGTTAGCCTGAGGGGCTTGAGTGGAGGCAGGGTTGGGAACAGACTTGACTTCCACTCCTTGGCTATTGGTCATGGTAACGATCCTCTTGGCACAGTCTAACATGCCTTGGTGCTTGGTTAACCAGTCCATGCCTAGGATCACATCAAAACCTTCTGACTTCAGGATGATCAGGTCTGCTAGGAAATCTACCCCGTTGATGTTAATCTCAACTCCCTTACAAACTATCCCAGACTTCATAACTGATCCCGGGGTTTGTATCAACATATGACTACCTAGGGGTGTGGGCTTCATGCCACTCTCTAATGCAAACTTTTGGGTGACAAAAGAATGCGAAGCTCCACAATCAAACAATACTGTTGCTAGGGTTGAGTTGATGAGGAATGTACCCAGTATGACGTTCGGGTCTTCCTGGGCTTCCTCTGCGGTGACGTGATTCACACGATCCTTGCCATTGTTGGGCTGATTGCGGGGAGCGGGGTTCCTTGGGGGTGCTCCACGACATTGACCTTGGTTTGGTGCATTGGGGCGCGGTGCATCTGGCTTCTTGTTGGGACATAGCCTAGAGATGTCCTGGCTGACCACATCCAAAGCAAGCGACTTGCCTAGGGTTGTAGTTGTAGTTCCTGCCACCGTTGTTGTTATTGGGGTTGCTGTTGCAAGCTGGCCTGGGATTGGCATACTGCCGAGGCTGGTAGCTCAGACGAGGCGTAGGAGGTCTAGCCTGCTGCGGCTGATAGGTTGGCTTGGTTGGGGCTGGCTGCTAGGGGCGAGGCTTCTGGTTGCTGGAACTACCCTTGTTGATCATCTTGCGCTTGCGAGTGTCGTCTATGGCATGACACTTGTTTTCCAGCATGAGGGCCTTGTTCACCAGGTCGAAGAAGGTGCGACAGTCGCAGGCAATGAGCTGATACTACAGGGCTGTTGAAGTCCTTTGTAACAGCCCGGGACCGACGCTCGAGAAGATTTCCCATTTTTTCCATTCTCGTTTGTGTTTCGTGTGGTTTTTGCATTCATCGTCACATCATTCGCATCATCTGCATAGCATCGTCTCTCATTTTCGAAAACTTGCATCCGTTCGTAGTTGCCAGTTCTCTCCGTTCTTGCCATTGCCCGTTTCGAGACTAACCACACACGCATGCACCTGCGGCATCATTAAAAAAACTGCTTTTAAAGCGTGTGAAAAATATTCTCCGATTGGGTCGAAACTTGGCGTGCGGTCTTGTTTTATTGTAGGTAGGCCGCCTCAATCTGAGGTCGTTTGATACCCCAACGGTCAACCGTAGCGGTGCGGTCATCGATTATTCGTCAGGCATTTTGGTTTCTAAAACTCGAGTCACGGGACGCAACTTCCCTCTCATCCCCATCTAGCCCAACTACACAGCCAGTAGACCAACCTAGCTTGCCCCTCCGTTCGTGGTCATCGGATCGCGATCGGACGGACGAGGTCCAACCTGCCCTAGTTTCATCCCCTATATTTAAACCACATTGTGGAGAGAGCCTCTCACTCTCTAGGTTTCCCCCATGTAAAATTGCAGCCACCCCCCTAGAAAACCCCACCTCCTAGCTCCATCTCCCTCCAATCCCAAAGCCCTAGCCACCCAGCCAAATCTGGCCCTCAGATCTGAAATCTGGGGCTCAGATCGCCCAAAAAACCCACCTACCAGACATTGTCCATGGCCAACCCGGACATGTCCGGGGACCATAGAGCAACGGCCCAAACCAGGGCTCCCACAACACCTAGCGCGCCTCCCGCCGGCCTCCCTCGCCGGAGGCCTCGCCGACCCCCTCGCCAACGCCCCGCCGGAGCCGCGTGTCGGCGACAACCGCTCCTCCCGAGCACCTCGTCCCGCCCCCGTCTCTGCGCTGGAAAGGAATCCGCTACCATGGATGGCCTCCCGCAGCTCCGACCTGACCGCGCCTTGATTCCGGGCCGGATTCACGTCGGAGAGCCTCGGGGCCGCCGGATCCCAGTGTCCCCGCTCCATCCCCGGCGTCCGTGCCGCCATGCTGTCCCTTTGGTGAGCGCCCGATTGCCCTATCCCTCGCCCAGTGCGTTTAATTCTTTGTTGTGCCCATTGCATGTTAAGTCTAGCAACTCGCAGTTTTGGCCTGCGTTGTTTTTCTTTCATTGGCGAATTTATCTATTAATCATGACATATCATCATATCAGATAAAAGCTATATTTTGCTTTGACCATAAATAAATAACCGTGCACCGGATCGAAATGTTTTATATATGTAAGATGCTCAAAAAAATGCGTAGATTATTAATATGTCCTTTTCATCCATGTTGGAAGTACTTACACTTGCTGTTTTGCACCATTTTGCATAGTTGCCATTATTTTGCATTGTTATATTTATTTACCCACGCATTGGAATTAACCCCACAATATATTAAAATGTACATGTTATCGGCATCGCATTTTCTTGCATGACAAACTTGTCCATTGTAACATTTGCATTTAACTTGTATTTATAATTGCTAAAAGGGGAATAAGCCATAACCTTGCATAATTAATTGTGAACTATTTTCCTACATGAACCTATACATATTATATATGTTTTCGGGGTAGAAAAATCCATAGAATTTATCTGTGTATTTAGTTTTGTCGTTTGGGCGTTTTTGTGTGCATGTCATTTTTGTTGTGATGCCTTTTTGTCTATTTCGTGTGATTTAATCCATGCATGACATGAAATAATTTTGAACATGAGATATGCCCTTTGACATGTGCACTAGCCCATGGGCATTTTGCTTGCCATAGAAATGCATGTTTAGGTGTTGTTTTCTTGTTGCCATCATGCCATAAAATAGTGCTGTTTTGAGGGGTCTAAATATTTCTAAGTCTGGAATATGTAATATTTTGTTGCTGTCTTGCCATGTATTTTGCTGGTGATCTAGAACACCTTTGGGGTTGGTGCAATGGAGTTATTTGTAGTCCATTATGTCCTCTAGCATTCTGTTATGTTTCATGCCATAATATGACCTGTAGCATATAGTGTTGCTGCTGTCAATATGCCTTCGTGATAAAAACGGCACTGTCAAAACCTACTATTTTCACCAAGTATGATACTGTTTTCAATTAGCCATGTTGTGAGCTTCCTACCATGTGATCCATACCTCTTTTGAGTATGATATGTGAAGAGGAAATGAAGTGTGTGTTATATACTACTGACCCATGCTTAGTTTGTGCATTTTAGAATCTTGTAGCTTGTTGTTTTCATGCGTGCAATATGCCATCTTGCCGTTTTGGGCAGATTTGAAATAAAACTTGTGTTGGTTGTTGTGGTTGAACCGTAGCTCCGTTTTTGACATGACATATATGAAACTTGCTTAGAATTTCATGTAGAATCATATTATTTTGTTGAATCCATGTTTTGAAGTGCTTGTGATTGTCATTTTCATGCATTGTGCATTCATGTCATGTTCATCTTGTGCGTGTCATAGCTTTTAGACCGTAGCTCCGTTTGAGATGTTCCATATATGTAAATCGACTAGAATGATGTGTAGAATGGCATGATATACTTTATTATGTTGTTTAACAAATATAAAATATGGTTAGTTCAGATCTGGACCAATTTCGAAATTAACATATGGGGTCGTTTCGGAAATACTACAAGCTGTTTCCGACCTCATTTAAGATGCCTAGATAGTGTAGTTTACTTATGCTTCGCCCCTTGCCATGTTTACCAACATTAAACATTGATGTGTACCTAAATGGGAGTGAACTAAGTAATTCAAATATGGAGTTTCGTCAATATGCGACACGTTGCATATTGAGCTTCACTTAATGTGTAGAAGTTGATTGTTGTGCTTTGTCATGTCATGCATAACATGCATCATATTTGATTGTGCATCATGTCATGCATATGTTGTGGTGTTTTTCATGTGTTGATTGTTGTTTTCGGATTGTTCCTTCTCGACAGAGTTCTGAAAGCGTTTGGAGTGTGAGGATTCGTTCGATTGTGTTTGGCTCGTCTTCTTCATGGATTCGTTCTTCTTCCGAGCGGGATCTCAGGAAAGATGACACATTTCCCTGGATACCACTACTATCATTGCTATGCTAGTTGTTCCGTTTTTGTCCTTATGTCTCGCAACCTACCACTTGTTTGTCAAGCCTCTCAACATTTCCATGAAAGCCTCTAACCTCTCCACATCCCAGCAAACCTTGTTTGGCTATGTTACCGCTTGCTCAACCCTTCTTATAGCATTTCTAGCTGCAGGTGCATTTGCTTCCATGTGACAACATGGACATTCTTTTGTTCTCACAATATTATTGCTATTTAATTTAATGCACTTATACACTAGGTAAAGGGTGGAAGGCTTGGCCTTTTGCTTGGTGTTTTGTTCCACTCTTGCTGCCCCTAGTTACTTGTGAACCGGTGTTATGTTCCATAATTGAGAGCTCCTAACATTCTCGGGGTTGTTATATGGACCCCCTTGATTTTCGTTTTGGGATAAAACTCGTCCGGCAAGGCCCAACATTGGCACTACATTTGCCTAATAACTAATAAACCTACATACAGAGTAATTAACTCGAGGATCTTAATCAACAACCCGGGCGAGTGCTCCTCATGAGTGTTGGTCCAAAACAGAGCCACTTGTGGGGCCACCTCGGGGCAACTCGAGGGATTTCTATCAGGTGTCCGTACGTAGTGTTCATCCGGTCGTGTCCTGAGAACGAGATACGCGGCTCTTATCGGGTTCGTCGACACGTCGGGCATCCTTGCTAGATTTGTTTTACCTTTCTCAAATGTCTTGAGTGAGGAATTCTGATTTTTCTTCGAGCGATCCCGAGGGGCGGATTTCCTATGGAATTGCCTAGGAAGATCACGAGATCTGTGGTCGAGGTTATTCCCGCTACGTGTGGTTAATTCCTGATGGACGAGTTGGAACACCCCTGCAGGGTTAAATCTTTCGGAAAGTCGTGCCCGCGGTTATATGGCAAACTTGGAAACTTTGTTTAACACTCGGTCATAGTAAACTTGAAGTAAACTCAAATAAAATACACCAACTGTGTGCGTAACCGTGACTATCTCGTCTCGTGAGTTCTTATCCGAGAGAGAACACGGTGGAGTTATGTTTGACGTAAGTAGGTGATCAAGATCAGTTAGTGATCATTACTAGTTCACGTTCGTTATGCCATACTTTAAACTTTATGTATTCGTAAGTTAGCCACTTAAACAAATGCTTAGTTGCTTGCAGCAGCCTCACCACTTAACCGTACCTCACCTATTAAGCTTTAAAACTCTTGATACCCTTGGAAATGAGATTGCTAAGTCCATGTGGCTCACAGATTACGACAACAACAGTTGCAGGTACAAGTAATGCAATGATTGAACATGAGCGTGATGCTTGTTTGTTTGGAGTTCTTCTTCTTCTTCATCATCAACCAAGGATGGGTTCCAGGCGGCAGCCTGGGGTAGCAAGGATGGATGTCATTTTGTCGTTTGTTTTCGTCCGTAGTTGGACCCTGCTCTTCTGTATGATGTTTGCATATGTTGTTGTATTGATGTGCCTCTGATGTAGCTTGTGGCGAGTTTAAGACAATTCCATATACTCATCTCTTCTGTACATGTATTGTAATGATATCCATTCTTGCAACACGATGAGATGTGCTTCTATCCCTGTCGAGGCCCTCGTGCCGAAATAAAGATAGGACCGCATCTTGGGCGTGACAAGTTGGTATCAATGCATGTACTGACCTAGGAGCCCCCTTGATTGACCAAACTTGGCCGAGTCGAGTCTCGAGAAGTACTATTTGGAGTCTACTTATATCGGAGAACAGGTTTCTTTTTACTCCTCTTCTATACTCTGGTGAGGTACTCGACTTAGGAATTTTGATTCTACTCCTCTTCTCGCTCAAATTTTTTTAGGACCACGTGGGTATTTTGGAAACAATATGATGTCGATGTGACGGAGTTCTGTCTTGGTGCCTCCTGTCTGACTTGATTTCTTCCGAGGAGTTGCGCTCCAGGGAATTCTTGGCACATCGTTATCATTCAGCTTCCTTAGTATCTCAGGACAGAGGGTGTTCTGAATTGCTTCAATACTTGTCGTGGTGAGATAAGGTCGTAGTCACCCAGTATCAGGGTGTCATCTGGGGTACCACCATGGTTAGTATCTTTGTTCTTTCGAGGATCCGATTTAGATGGACTTGCGAAAGCCTCTGGTTATGTGTTGAAGGATGGATACAATTGGGGTGTAGGTTTGTTAGTTGTGTGATATATTTCCTCCTTGTATCCCCAACACCGGATTGCATAACCATAAAGTTTGCGGAAGTTCTTAGGTGGGAATTCAAGTAATTACCTAGGCTATCTTTCAACAGATCATGAAGTGAGGTTGGGGTTCGACATCTAGTGGATTCGTTTGTTCAAGATCTTTTTTATAGAGGATAGTCTCGATTTATGCTTCGTCAAGCCTTGTAATTCGCTACGCCTAGGGAGCAAATTCGGGGCGTCATTTCAATATGACAATCCAATGTACGATCGAGCCCGTGCGAACCTTACCACGAAAATATCGAGCAGAATCTCTGTCATGCATTTGTTTCGGCTTGTTTCGTAAGCCCCACCCTTTGTGTTGTTTTGTATATGGGAATTCGAGTTGCTTCGATGTCAAGTGGGGGTTTCATATCTTTTTCTAACAAATGTTCTCATATTTCTGTGGGATTGCTAATTCTTGTGCTCAGTCAAGTTATCATATCAATTCTTTTCTATCCGGAGTGCTTCTCTTCAACATAATTCAATGCTCTCCAATTTCTGCAAGATCAATCCTCGTATTTTGTTCCCAAGTTGTCTCATCCGTTCCAAGTTTTGTTTGTTTTTCCCACCCTCCCGCCCTTTTTCTTCAATGATTAAATTCTCATCCAAGTGTATTTTGTATTCATGTAATGCTTCCGCTATCTTTTTCTTCTATCTTGTTTCCGGTGATTCTTTGTGAATATTCTCAGGTGTTTCAATTTCAAGATCTATCCTCATATTCTTTGTTCTTGTTGTTATTCTTCTCTGGTGGTTTCAATTCAAGCTTCGGTGCTCATCTTATGCTTTCTCATTCGTTTAATGGTTTGCATGTTGGAATTTCTTTTCCAAGCCTCTCTTGTTTATTCGTCTCTCTCTATTCTATCCGGAGGCTGAAGATATCTCAGAGATTCGTGTTTTCTTTCATTCCTTCCAAATTATTTCAAGGTTCTCACTTCATCAAGTTCTTAATTTGTACCGGTGCAATCTCTCTTTTAATCAATTGTTTCAACAATGGTTTCTTTTGAGTGGGCCCATAACCCACAGGTTTTTCCCAGGATTCCACCTGACTCTTCTAATCTTTTCAAAGATGTCCTCAAGTTCTGTTCAAATATGATGCAGAATGATTTTTCATCAGTCATATTCCTCTTCCAAAATTGCTTCGAATAATTTTTGTCGTTGGCTCAACTTTTCCTTATTCATTGTTTTGGAGTGCCTCAGTAATTTAGGATGTTGTTTCTCGTCATCATTCTCTGCGTTGAAGACCGAAAGAGTGGTTCTCTTAAATCTTTGCTTATTCTCTTGAAAATTTGTCAGCTCATCTTGGTGCTTTCCTCTCAAATTGTTTCCATTCATGAGAAATTTCTCCCATATCTATCTGGTGCATTTCATAATTGTTTTCATTTCTCGATCCTCCCGAAGACCATCATTTCAGAAGATTTCTTCATTCTGAGCTTTCAGCTTTCGTTCTCAAATTCTTCTCAATTGTTGTCCCTTTGTTCGTATCTCAATTATTCCGGTGCCTTGTTCAGTTTATATTAGGCAAATCTTGATCTCTTCATTCTCAGGTGTCCTCTTTAGTTTCTAATTCTTTTCGGGGTTTCGTTCAAGACCTCTTCAAGTTTGTGCTCTATCTATGTTTCCTATATTTTCCAAAAAGGATAAGTGGTGTGCCAAATTCATTGTTTGTCATCAATTTAACTTGATGAAGGATAGGCATATCATAATTCTTGTTGTTGTTTCATCCAAGTGATTTCAATCGTTTTTCTGGAGTTGTTCATGATATCAAAATTCTTCAGTCTTTGTTGTTCAGCTTTTCTTTTCCGGAGTCCCAAGCTTTCTCAAGTATCTCTTCATGAAGCTTCTTCTAAATCATGACAAGCCTTCCATCTTATTCTTTCCAACCTTCATTCTTTGTTCATCATTTGTTTTCGGAGTTCTTCAAGATGCTTCTTCGTGGTGGTTTGTTAAAGATGTAATTCTTCTCGAATTGTTTTTCAAGACTCTTGTTGGAGGTGCTCAAGTGTTCTTAATCTTGGATTTATAAGTTCAATTCCTTCTCCATTGTCTTTTAAGGTGGTGTTATTAAATTCTTGATTTTGAGGTGTCTCGAAGGAAAATGTCAAGGACAAGATAAGTAAACCCATCTTCTTTTCTCAGAGTTATCTTGGGTTGGATTTCACCTAAAGCATTTCCTAAGGATTGTTGCTATCATGGTGTCATAAATGATTCAAGTGTCTCGTCCACCTCTTGGTGAAAGAAGTTTTGCATATCTTGTTGCTCTCAAGCAATCAATTGTTTCTATTGTGGCAGGTTGTCACCTCATAATTTTGAGATGTTTTTCATAAGCCCATAACAAGCTAAATCTTTTCGTTGTTGATTCTCCATCAACTCCGTTCAACCATGCTTCTCAAGTTCAATGGTGGTAGAAGTTGTTATTTTCTTCTTTGTTCTCTTCTTTCCAAAGATCTAGCTTCTATTCTTTAGTTCCGGAGGCATAGTGGTGATGCTCTTTTCAACTCTCATCTAGTTTGATTAAGATCATATTCTTTATTGCTTATTCTTACCAGAGTGTTGTGTTCTATGTTCAAGTTCCTTCTATCTTATCAGTTTGCCTCTCTTTCCTACCGAAGTGCTACCCAAATTTCTTGTGAATTCTTACTTGTTCCTCATGTAATTCTTCATCTCTTTCTAACATTCATGTTTCATTGGTTTCACTCGGTTGTCGAAGAAGCAACTAAGTTTACCTCTTGCTCTTTATCTTCCCCTTCTCATTCTAGATCTCGGGACGAGATCCTCGTGTAGTGGAGGAGAGTTGTAACAGCCCGGGACCGACGCTCCACAAGATTCCCCTTTTTTTCCATTCTCGTCTGTGTTTCGTGTGGTTGTCGCATTCATCGTCGCATCATTCGCATCATCTGCATAACATCGTCTCTCATTTTCGAAAACTTGCATCCGTCCGTAATTGCCGGTTCTCTCCATTCTTGTCGTTGCCCGTTTCGAGACCAACCACACACGCACGCGCCCGTGACATCGTTAAAAAAAACTTTTTTTAAAGCGCACAAAAAATATTCTCGGATTGGGTCGAAACTTGACATGCGGTCTTGCTTTATTGTAGGTAGGCCGCTTGCCAAATTTCATCGCAATCTGAGGTCGTTTGATACCCCAACGGTCAACCGTAGCGGTGCATTCATCGGTTATTCGTCACACATTTCGGTTTCTAAAACTCGTGTCACGGGCCACAACTTCCCTCTCATCCCCACCTAGCCCAACTACACGGCCAGTAGCCCAACCTAGCTTGCCCCTCCATTCGTGGTCATCGGATCGTGATCGGACGGATGAGGTCCAACCGACCCTAGTTTCATCCCCTATATTTAAACCACCTTGTGAAGAGAGCCTCACACTCTCTAGGGTTTCCCCATGTAAAATTGCAGCTACCCCCTAGAAAACCCCACCTGCTAGCTCCACCTCCCTCCAATCCCTCAGCCCTAGCTACCCAGCCAAATCTGGCCTCAGATCTGAAATCTGGGACTCAGATCGCCCAAAAAAACCCACCTACCGGACATTGTCCGCAGCCAACCCGGACATGTCCGGGCGACCACAGAGCAACCGCCCGAACCAGGGCTCCCGCAGCACCTAGCGCGCCTCCTGCTGGCCTGCCCTCGTCGAAGGCCTCGCCGACCCCCTCGCCAATGCCCCGTCGGAGCCACGCGTCGCCGGCAACCGCTCCTCCCGAGCGCCTCATCCCGCCCCCTTCTATGCGCTCGACAGGAACCCGCTGCCATGGATGGCCTCCCATAGCTCCGGCCTGACCGTGCCTTGATTTCGGGCCGGATTCACGCCGGAGAGCCTCGGGGCCGCCGGATCCCGTTGTCCCCGCTCCATCCCCGGCATCCTTGCCGCCATGGCGTCCCTAGGTCGCCGGAATCCGTCCCTGGCGGACCACATCATCGCCCCAACTGCCAGCCGATCGATCTGATCGGGAGGAGGACGAAGCCTCCGCTCCTCCCTCTCGCTCGCCCGCATGGGCCACGCACGCGCAAGGCCCAGCCAGCCTGCGAGGCCTCCTCCGCACCCTAGCCCCAGATCTGGCCCATGAGGCCCTTCGGTGAGCGCCCGATTGCCCTATCCCTTGCCCAGTGCGTTTAATTCTTTGTTGTGCGCATTGCATGTTAAGTCCAGCAACTCGCAGATTCGGCCCGCGTTGTTTTTCTTTCGTTGGCGAATTTCTCTATTAATCATGACATATCATCATATCAGATAAAAAGCTATATTTTGCTTTGACCATAAATAAATAACCGTGCACCGAATCAAAATGTTTTATATATGTAATATGCTCAGAAAAATGCGTAGATTATTAATATGTCATTTTCATCCATGTTGGAAGTACTTACACTTGCTATTTTGCACCATTTTGCATAGTTGCCATTATTTTGCATTGTCATATTTATTTACCCATGCATTGGAATTAACCCCACAATATATTAAAATGTACATGTTATCGGCATCGCATTTTCTTGCATGACAAACTGGTCCCTTGTAACATTTGCATTTAACTTGTATTTATAATTGCTAAAAGGGGAATAGGCCAAAACCTTGCATAATTAATTGTGAACTATTTTCCTACATGAGCCTATACATATTATATATGTTTTCGGGGTAGAAAAATCCATAGAATTTATCTGTGTATGTAGTTTTGTCGTTTGGACATTTTTGTGTGCATGTCAATTTTGCTGTGATGCCCTTTTGTCTATTTCGTGTGATTTAATCCATGCATGATATGAAATAATTTGAACATGAGATATGCCCTTTGACATGTGCACTAGCCCATGGACATTTTGCTTGCCATAGAAATGCATGTTTAGGTGTTGTTTTCTTGTTGCCATCATGCCATAAAATAGTGCTGTTTTGAGGGGTCTAAATATTTCTAAGTCTGGAATCTGTAATATTTTGTTGTTGTCTTGCCATGTATTTTGCTAGAGATCTAGAACCCCTTTGGGGTTGGTGCAATGGAGTTACTTGTAGTCCATCATGTCCTCTAGCATGTTGTTATGTTTCATGCCATAATATGACTTGTAGCATACAGTTTTACTGCTATCAATATGCCTTCATGATAAAAACTGCACTGTTAAAACCTGCTATTTTCACCAAGTCTGAAACTGTTTTCAATTAGCCATGTTGTGAGCTTCCTACCATGTGATCCGTACCTCTTTTGAGTATGATATGTGAAGATGAAATGAATTGTGTGTTATATACTACTGCCCCATGATTAGTTTGCGCATTTTAGAATCTTGTAGCTTCTTGTTTTCATGCGTGCAATATGGCATCTTGCTGTTTTGGGCAGATTTGAAATAAAACTTGTGTTGGTTGTTGTGGTTGAACCGCAGCTCCGTTTTGGACATGTAATATATGAAACTTGCTTAGAATTTGATGTAGAATCATATTATTTTGTTGCATCCATTTTTTGAAGTGCTTGTGGTTGTAATTTTCATGCATTTTGCATTCATGTCATGTTCATCTTGTGCGTGTCATAACTTTTAGACCGTTGCTTCGTTTGAGATGTTCCATATATGTAAATCGACGAGAATGTCGTGTAGAATGGCATGGTATACTTTATTCTGTTGTTTAACAAATATAAAATATGGTTAGTTCAGATCGGGACCAATTTCGAAATTAACTTATGTGGTCGTTTCGGAAATACTATAAGTTGTTTCCGACCTCATTTAAGATGCCTAGATAGTGTAGTTTACTTATGCTTCACCCCTTGCCATGTTTACCAACATTAAACATTGATGTGTACCTAAACGGGAGTGAACTAAGTAATTCAAATATGGAGTTTCGTCAATATGCGACTCGTTGCATATTGAGCTTCACTTAATGTGTAGAAGTTGATTGTTGTGCTTTGTCATGTCATGCATAACACGCATCATATTTGATTGTGCAACATGTCATGCATATGTATTGGTGTTTTTCATGTGTTGATTGTTGTTTTCGGATTGTTCCTTGTCGATAGAGTTCCGAAAGCGTTCAGAGTGTGAGGATTCGTTCGACTGTGTTTGGCTCGTCTTCTTCCGAGCGGGATCTCAGGCAAGATGACACATTTCCCTGGATACCACTACTATCATTGCTATGCTAGTTGTTCCGTTTTTATCCTTATGTCTCGCTACCTACCACTTGTTTGTCAAGCCTCTCAACATTGCCATGAAAGCCTCTAACCTCTCCACATGCCAACAAACCTTGTTTGGCTATGTTACCGCTTGCTCAGCCCTTCTTATAACGTTTCTAGCAACAGGTGCATTTCCTTCCATGTGACAACATGGACATTCTTTTGTTCTCACAATATTATTGCTATTTAATTTAATGCACTTATACACGTGGTAAAGGGTGGAAGGTTTGGCCTTTTGCTCGGTGTTTTGTTCCACTCTTGCTGCCTCTAGTTACTTGTGAACCGGTGTTATGTTCCATAATTGAGCGCTCCTACCATGCTCGGGGTTGTTATGGGGACCCCCTTGATTTTCGTTTTGGGATAAAACTCGTCTGGCAAGGCCCAACATTGGTACTACATTTTCCTAATAACTAATAAGCCTGCATAGGGAGTAATTAACCCGAGAATCTTAATCAACAACCCGGGCCAGTGCTCCTCATGAGTGTTGGTCCAAAACAGAGCCACTTGCGGGGCCACCTATGGGCAACTCGAGGGATTTCTATTAGGTCGCCATACGTAGTGTTCATCCGATCGTGTCCTGAGAACGAGATACGCATCTCTTATCGGGTTCATCGACACGTCGGGCGGCCTTGCTGGATTTGTTTTACCTTTCTCCAACGTCTTGAGTGAGGAATTCTGATGTTTCTTCGGGCTATCCCGAGCGGGAGGATTTCCTATGGAATTGCCTAGGAAGATCACGAGATCCGTGGTCGAGGTTATTCCTGCTGCGTGTGGTTAATTTGTGATGGACGTGTTGGAGCACTCCTGCAGGGTTAAATCTTTCAGAAAGTCGTGCCCGCGGTTATGTGGCAAACTTGGAAACTTTGTTTAACACCCGGTCATAGTAAACTTGAAGTAAACTCAAATAAAATACACCAACTGTGTGCGTAACCGTGACTGTCTCTTCTCGTGAGTTCTTATCCGTGAGAGAACATGGTGGGGTTATGATTGACGTAAGTAGGTGATCAGGATCAGTTAGTGATCATTACTAGTTCACGTCCGTTATGCATAGACCACCAGAATTTACTTTATGTATTCGTAAGTTAGCCACTTAAACAAATGCTTAGTCGCTTGTAGCAGCCTCACCACTTAACCATACCTCACCTATTAAGCTTTAATAGTCTTGATACCCTTGGAAATGAGATTGTTGAGTCCATGTGGCTCACAGATTACTACAACAACAGTTGCAGGTAAATGTAATGCGATGATTGAACGTGAGTGCGATGCTTGTTTGTTTGGAGTTCTTCTTCTTCTTCATCAATCTAGGATGGGATAGCAAGGATGGATGTCATTTAGTCGTTTGTTTTCGTCCGTAGTCGGACCCTGCTCTTCTGTATGATGTTTTCATATGTTGTTGTATTGATGTGACTCTGATGTAGCTTGTGGCGAGTGTAAGCCAATTCCATATACTCATCTCTTCTATACATGTACTGTAATGATATCCATTCTTGCAACACGATAGGATGCGCTTCTATCCCTGTCGAGGCCCTCGTGCCGAAATAAGGATATGACCGCATCTTGGGCGTGACATCCTTCCATGATGCGTTCCTTCTTGGCAGCCTTCGTGTTGACATCTTCAGGTGCATACCTTAACTGTAGGTTGAACTTCTACAGGTACTCCTTGACAGAGCCACCTCCTTGCTTTAGCGCTCGAAACTCTCTCTTCTTGATAGCCATGATCCCAGAAGGAATGTGGGCGGTGCGGAATCCTTCCTTGAAGTCATTCCAAGTGATCACACACTCACCTTGCATGACCTTGAATCCATCACACCAAGCTCGGGCGGTACCTCCGAGGCAGTGAGAGGCATACAACATCTTCTCACGGTCCTCATTGCAATTGACCAGTCTAAGGAGGTCCTCGATGGTGCGGATACAATCATTAGCATCCAATGGTTCAGTAGTCTCGGTGAAGGTTGGGAGCGAATTCCTCATGAACTCAAACAGAGTGGAGCGGCCATTGCCGTTCGTGCCTTGCTGCTAGTTGTTTACAAGGGCCTGAGCCATCTGCTGAATAGCAGCATTGTTGGCCTGGCGTTCCTCTCGGAGAACTTGGAGAAACTGAGCTATGGTCATGTTCTCTGGTGGAGGTGGTGGCGGGGGAATGTCGCCTTATGGTTGCTCCTGGTGTCCTCCAAGGGGAGTAGCCCCCACCAGCTCCCTGTTGCTGGCTTGAGTTGCCGGCTTCAGGGTTGGCGAAGGAGCTATTGCGGGTAGCAGTCACCATCCTGTTTGGAGCAGCCAAGTCAAACAACTGGGATAGACGAGAGGAAAGCAACAATGTAAAAGCGCGCCTAAGGGGGTTGGTCGAGTGCAAGTGTGGTGAAACAAAGGTCGGAAGACCAACATATATTAAGATAGACGATGGTGTCGCTTACATGTTGCCTAAGGCAAAAGCGCGACTTGCATCGGAGCACAAACAACAAAACAAACAACAAGAACACATGGTTTCATATGAATCATTACACGGACTTGACTTCGCATGAGGGGTACATGACCGATCCTACCCTTGGGGTTCTCGAACTCAGGTGGTGGAGTGCTCGGTCTCGTAGTCACGCTCCTTTGAATCCTCCTCCTATTCCTCATCTGAACGGGCATCATTCCTGGTCGAAGGGGTTGGGTAACAAGGAGGGCCATCCCGATGTAGCTTCGCTGGCGGGTCGATGAAGAGCTGACGGTACTCCTTCACACTCATGCGATGACGATGTGTAGGTGCATCTCTAGCTGGGGGTACTCCTCCTCGATAAGCGATAGCTGGTCATCCCTCGGGGGCTCCATCCTTCTTGATCTTGTCTGGCTTTGTCTTGGCTTTCTGAAGTAGTTCTCGGGTGTGGTGAAGTTCCTCGCGGAGCTTCACGGACTCCTTAATCAAGTGGTGAACCAGACTATCGGCGGAGAGGCTGAAGTAGGTGTGGAACCTGAGTGGTGTGCCATCCTCCTTGGATGGAATCAGCGTCCAACTCTTGCCAAGATCATCTTTCCTGAAGGGAAGGTAGTGAGTAGTCGGCTCATTAGCCATCTCTGGAATGATGTCTCTCAGGTGTAGAAGTGCCTTGCGTGTAGCTGACTCGACTTCGAGTATCATGGTCTCCATCCGTGGTCCTTCAAAGAACCAACTGGTCGGGGAGTCGTTTGCCTTCATTACCACATCCACATGGTATTCCTTCGTGACGCCATCGACCCAGCGCTCGTGGTAGAGGAAAACGGGTGGTTGGCGAAACTGGCACTTCTCCAGGCTATCGCCAAGGAGTAAGGGAAAGCCGGATGACAGGAAGGCTTCGGGTATGACGGCCATCTACAAAGGTTTGAAAGGAGGAGAGTCAGCAGAGTGTTGTGTGAAGAATAGAAGAGGTAAATAGTGCAGAATTTCCTAAGCATAGGTGCTAGGTGTAGTTTTGAAAACGGTTTCGTCCTAACTAATGTCCGTGCTAACTAAGGGTTTCCTACAATCAGGATGGCTCTGATGCCAGCTCTATGGGGACCCCGACTCATAAATCGTGATCACCGAATGCACGTGTATAGTGATCCTAGAGATCAATGCTCACTGAACACACAGAAGCTGAATAACAAGAGTCTTACATCCACATTTAGCGTCTTACACAAATAAAGACCATGAAGGTCTAGTCTTACATAGATAGGGCCACAAGGGCCAAACACTTAAATAGAACAAGTAACGGAAATCTTGATAGAAAGCATGAACCCATGCCATCTGCCTTAACCTACAGGCATTCTGACTGGGAAGCGTCCTAGTTCGCATGTTCATCACCAACGAACTCTTCAACATACTCCTGTTATTCCATGCCTAGCCAATTAAATAACCAGTGGCAAGCCAATGAGTACTTTGAATGTACTCGCAAGCAACCCAAGTTGTGGAACAAGGTAATAATGATGCATGATGTAGCACTAAGTAGGTAATTTTGCGGAAAGCTAATTTTGATTGCAATGACATGATCAAGTAACTAGGTAAGCATGTATCAATAATTGGCAGATGTCCATATGAACAAGTTACAGATACCATCGTAAACAGGGGTTGAACATCTCATGTTCATCCATCACATCAAGTCCTCAGACTTGTCTCAAGTACCATCTTCTTGTATCCACACTTGCCTACACACACCAAGTTTGCGGAAATATCCGGACATAGTTTAAGAAGGATCTCCAACTATCCATGAGCGCGGACGTGGCTATTCGAATAGTTTTACACTCTGCAGAGGTTGCACACTTTACCCACAAGACTCGGGGAACTTCCGTGTCATCCACGACTCGCGGTATATAACATACCCGAGGCAAGCACCCGAACAATGCCTTTCCCTTGGCGATACTAAACAAAGAGTCCACTCGATTGGTACCCAGCCCTCACAATGTACATCACACGAGCCTCGCTCCAAATCTTACCATCCATGAGGGGACCAACGGTGTGCCCGATGCATGTGAAGACAGCGCATGATCGTACATACCGGTACGACCCCGTATCGAGAGTGACCACGTCACTCCCGCCACTAGTAATGCGAGCTCCTTGCCAGTACCCACCCAGGTAATCAACAGAGCCCCATCCCATAAGGGGTATCGTGGTTGCACAGGTAAGTTTGGAAAGGTCAGCAGACCTTAAATCTAATCCATTTTCGAAAACACAAACTCACTTGCTTCGGTACATCACTTGTTTCTCAAGTGGTTACCCAACTCATCATCATCTCCCTCGGGCATTAATGGCACCCGACGGGGTTTCCGAAAAGACTTTGAAATCATTTCTTCCTTTCCATCACTATGCATAAATCCCAACCCGCTTGTGTAGCATCTATTAGCATGCTATCTACACCCACCCGCATATCCCTCATAAGGTGGTAGGGTCATGCACGATGCAAATGTCAACGGTAAGAGTATCGGAGACAACCCACCGAAGGGGGGGGACACCACATCATGATCAATCATCGAAACAACAAGTGCTATATGTCATGCATGAAAGAGTTTCTTAACATTGTCAAAGGGCTGCTTGCCTGGCTCAACAAAGTCTTCGGGGTCTTAAAAGTCTTCGTGTGACAGCCCAAGTGCTGTCCCTAACTTATTTGGCATGTAACCTATGTATGAACCTTGTGTCATGGACTTAATGTATGAATTGCACCTTGTCATCCATGTGTGGTTTTGCATTCATGCATCATGCATCATTCATCCATCATAGCATTCTTCTTGCCATGTTTGGTTTCCATGTGTCCTTGAATGATGTGGTGTGTGTGAGGTTATGAATTGGTTTGAGTGTGGGTGGAGTTCATGTGTGCAACCTCTTCTCTTCCCCTCTCTTTCCCGTTGTAACAAAACCTTCCAATACCCCTCTTTTCGCCATAATATTTTCATAGCGGAATTAACTTGCAAATTAAAATGTTTAAAAATGTTTAAGAGGTAGCCCTATATGTCTTATGGATTGTGAGTGTGGTTGTTTTGATGTTTGGAGTTTGTTTGCTTTTGTGCTTTAAATAACAGGGGCTGCATATTTTAAAAATATTTGTTATTACTTGCCCTATAATTCAACTTAATATTTTTATTAAATGGGGCATAATATTTTCCTTACAAAAGTATTTTGTTTGCACCAAAATCCTTTTCTTTTTTTCTTTGGGGCTTTTCTTTTCTTGCTATTTTGTTTAAAAGAAAGACCGAGTGGTTTTTCTTTTCCAGTGTGAGAGAGAGCCAGGTGGGCCGTTACCTTCCCTCGTGGCCCAGCCCGCGCGAGGGAACGGTCACCTGCTTCCGTCCCCTTCTCCGTCAGGTTCAGAGAGGAGAGCGCGTCCGCCGTCGGCTTTCCGTCGCTGTCCCCGTCAGCTCGTGGCTATTTAGCCCCCTCGGCATGCGTTCCCCCCGCCTAGGGTTCCTCTTCTCGCCGCCGCCGCAGCTCCCATCTCTCCCTCCATTGCTCTCTCTCCTCTCTTCTTTCCCCCTGCCAGGTAAGGTTCAGAGTGAGAGCAAAGAAGTTCAGTTCGTCGCCGGCGACCAACTCGTCCCCTCCGTCGAGCCCCGCGTCAACCATGGCGCCCAGGAGCTCGAGGATGATCCCTGCGTTTGATCCCCGCCGCTAGGAGCCCCATAGGGGCTCTGCAGTGTCGCCCTCATCTTTGTCTTCAACGACGACGTACGCGCCGTCGTTGTCTGCTACTTCCTCTTCGTCGTCGCCGCGTCCCTGACCCCCTCCGTCGTCTCCTTCTCGTCCGGTTCATCGCCACCTTCTCCCAAGGTGAGCAGCCGGTCCCCTCAGCCCCTTCTCCCCGCGTAGCTCGCCGGTAGTCGCCGTTGCTGCCCGTCACCGTCGTCTGCAAGGCCGTGCCTTGGGGTGTGCCTCCTTCCTCCTCACCGCAAGGTGCACGGGGGAATGGAACCCCTGTTTGTTCCCTCGTGCATAGAGCATTCGACGTCGCCAGATTCGCCGTGGAATCGCCGGAATTGCTGCCGGAGTGGCACTTTCGTGTGCGTGTGCATTCGGGTTCAGTTTCGTTAGAGTGGTCAGCGCGTGTGTTAGTACTAGAGCAGTAGTCCGCCTCCTCTGTTAACAGCCGCGCTCGTAGCCCAGTGGTACTATGTGTGGGAGGTAACCGGGAGGTTGCGGGTTCGACCCCAAACCCCTCCCATTTTTTTTTTCTGTTTTTCCTTTTTTTGTTGTTTCTTTTGTTTTCTCCATTGCAAGTGTATGTGGGTGTGTAGTTGCAAACTAGCAAGTTTGGTCTTCTTTTCTGTTATATGGGAGTGTATGAGTGTGTGTGCCTTGCATATATATAGTTGTATATGTATGTATGTAAGCATATGTGCTTATGGATGTGTGTATGTGCCACATAGTGTGGTGCATCCATATGCATGTGTGTGTACGTGCATGTGAGGTGCGCATATGCATGTGCTTGTGTGTGTAGGTGGTAGGCATGTGTATGCACATATGTATGAGAGTGTGTGTGTTTGCTTTGCACCTACAAATGTTGTATATGTAAGAGCATGTGAATGTGAGTTGTGAGTGTGTGTGTATGCTATGCATACATATATATGTGTGTGAGTAGTATAGAGGGTATATGCATATGTTTTTGTGTACATAGTGTGTGTGTGTGTTGCCATCTACATATGCAAATGCATATATGCATTGTGTATATATGTATGCATATGTGTGTGGATGGCCACCCACACACATGGGCTAGTGTGTGTGTGTGAGCATAGGTGCCTAGTGCACTTGTGAGAGTGTGTGTGTGTGTGCGCCATATGCTAATGCATATATGGCCATGTGTGTGTGTGGGGAGGGGGACTAGTGGGTTTCCCCACTTGATAACCCCTTTGTTGTATATATTCTTGCTTGCAATTTGTTAGCTCATTTCCATCTCTAGCTAAGTTACAAACCTGGTTATGATCATTATGCATGTTTAATTAGAGCTATGATCCACTTATGAGAATAGGTGGAAGTTTTGCTATCTTACTTGTGCCATGTTGTTCCACATGAACATATGAGTATGACACATGTATTTGGTAGAAAGAGCCAATGAATCCATTGGTGCTTTCATATTTCACTTTTGAGCAAGTATATACACTGTCATTTTCAGCTATGATGCTACTTTGTCATTTTTGCATGATTTAATCCTTGCTTGCTTTGGGGCATGTGCCAACATGGAAGTGCTAGTGTTTTATATCTATTATGCCATGGTATTTTTGTTTAACAGGAGATTCACCCATATAAGTGGGAACCATGCTGTTAAGTAGCCAACTTAATGTTGCTGTTTCCGCATGCTAAAAAAACTACCAAGTCTGAGAATCTGCTGTTATTTTCATGCCATGTAGAGTGGATGGTATCTTGTGATGTGTTGTAATTTTGAGCATGCTCAGTGCTAGTATTTTGAAGTAGATGTTGTCTACCACCATCCTGTTAATTTTCATGCCAAGAGGTTGTCTCTAGAATATTTAACTACTGCTGTCAATTTGCTACTTTATTAACTCAGATTCCAGAAAACTGTTATTTTCTCTAAGTCCCAGAAAACTGTGTCATCATGCCAACTTGGTAGCTTCATGCTTATTTATGTGTGCTTCCCTTGCTGATTGTGTAGTTGGATAAGTTGATGCATTTGTTATGTAGTTTCTGCCAATTTCTTTTTTGTGGCTGTAGGATTCCTGTAGCTCAAGTTGTGGGCTGTGTAAGTTGCTATGTTGCTGTTTTATGGCAGATTGTGAGTTTAATTGTTTTGTGATGTGTGGGAGCTATCCGTGGAATTGATTGATCTTTGAGCCTATTGTGAGTGGTTTCTTATTGCCTAACCAGTGGCTACCTTGGAATGCCAAGAATTGGCCCATGGCTTTGTTCTCTTATGTTTTTGCCTTCGTACCTTGTCGTGAGAGTATCGTGAGAACCGTAACTCCGTTTCTTGCGTTCCTTATATGCACTTCTATGGATTTTGCATGCTGCATCCATATTTGCCATGTTCATGCATGTTTAAATAACTTAACATGGGTTCTTTCCAGCATCATTAATAAACAAACTTTGCATGTGAAACATGACTAGTTTTGAGTGACATGTTAAATTCTTCATAAATGGATCATGCATCATCTTGGTTGTGCATTGCACCTTGGTTGGATGTTTATTGTTGCTATTTCTCTTGGGTAGACGCGAGTGTTGATACTGAGTACGAGGACCCAGGAGAGTACTACTACGAGGATCCCGCTATTTGTTCCACTGAAGAACCAATAGGCAAGATGATCGTACCCGGATCCCGATACTATTTTCGCTTGCTAGTTTCTCGCTCTTATCGTTACAATTGCACTACCTACCACTTGAATATCAGCCTCCTAAATGCCATTACAGCCTCTAACCTCCACATCCTAGCAAACCTTTGTTTGGCTAAGTTATCGCTGCTCAGCCCCTCTTATAGCGTTCTTAGTTGCAGGTGCAGGTTGTTCCATGTGATAACATGGATTTGGCTATCACCATATTATCTGATATTTACTTTAATGCACATATATATCTTGGTATTGGTGGAAGGCTTGGCCTTTTGCTAAGTGCTTTGTTCCGTTGTTACCGCCATAGGTTCTTGTTACCGGTGTTATGGTTTCCATATTTTGCGCTCCTAACACGCTCGGGGTTGTTATGGGGACCCCCTTGTTTATTCGGTTGAGATTAAAACTTGTCTGGCAAGACCCAACATTGGTACTACATTTGCTAACAACTTAATAAAAATTGCATAGGGTCTTGCAAACCCATGGATAATTAATCAACCCCCGGGCCAGTGCTCCTCATGAGTGTTGGTCGAATCTAGAGCACTGTGCGGGGCCAACCCAGGGCAACTTGGGAGATTTCTATCAGGCCTTCGTACGCGTCGCTTATCCGTTGTGTCCTGAGAATAAGATACGCGGCTCTTATCGGGTTCGTCGACACGTCGGGTGGTATTGCTGGATTTGTTTTACCTTTATTGAGTGTCTTGCGTGTGGAGTTTGACTTTCTTTGGGTTTTCTCGAGGTGTTGGAATTCCTTTGGAATTACCTATGATGACCACAAGATCTGTGGTCGAGGCTATTCCCGCGGAGTGTGGTTATTTGTGATGGACTAGTTGGAGCACTCCTGCAGGGTTAAATCTTTTCGAGAAGCCGTGCCCGCGGTTATGTGGCAACCTGGATATTTTTTTAACACCTGGTTATAGTTAACTTGAAGTAAACTCTAAAGAAAATACACCAACTGTGTGAGTAACCGTGACCGTCTCTACTAGCGAACATGATCTGAAAGAGAACACGGTGGGGTTATGATTGGCATAAGTAGGTGTTCAGGAGCTCATAGAGATCATACTAGTGAGGTATTCGACTTAGGAATTTTTGTTTCTACTCCTCTTCTCGCTCAAATTTTTTTAGGATCATGCGGGTATTTTGGAGTCTATATGATGCCGATGTGACAGGGTTCTGTCTTGGTGCCTCCTGTCTGACTTGATTTCTTTCGGGGAGTCGAGCTCCAGGGAATGTTGGCGCATCGTTATCATTCAGCTTCCTTGATATCTCAGGACAGAGAGTGTTCAGAATTACTTCAATACTTATCATGGTGAGATAAGGTTGGAGTCACCCAGTACTGGGGAGGCGTCCGGGGTACCACCATGGTTTAGTATCGTTGTGAGTTCAAGGATTCGAGTTAGATGAATTTGCGAACGCCTCTGGTTATGTGTTGAAGGATGGATACAGTTGGGGTGTAGGATTGTTAGTTGTGTGAGATATTTCCTCCTTGTATCCCCCACACCGGATTGCATAACCAGAAAGTTTTTGGAAGTTCTTAGGTGGGAAATCTTGTAGTTATCTAGGATCATCTTCTTCAGATGTATGTGGGCATATACATTTGTTCCAACCGCTTAGCTCAATACTTTTGTGTTATTGCAAGTGGCTTCTAATTTCTGATGATGTTATCATAAACCGAAGAAGCATTCTTACTAATTTTTCAGTAGGAAGGCTGTGTTGTTAATTGTTCAATTTCTTTTGAGAAGTTGATTTAGCTTTTGATTCATCTTATCAATGAGGTGCTGATGCGTTTTGTCCATCTTCAGGATGGCTCCACCAACTCGCAACAATCCGGGTGGTGGTGAGGAGCAGACTGATGTTCCACCTCCACCGCCACCCCCGCCACCGCCGCCTCCTCCTCCAGAAGCTTGGCAAGCTATGACGGCTGCAACCCATGCGAACACTCAGATGTTGCTCAGACTGTTGCAAGAAAGGGAGCAGGGTCAGCAAGGTTTTCAAGGGAATTTTCAGAATCAACTTCAGTTTGCGACACTCAATCAGTTCCTTGCCAACCAGACCAAGACTTTCACCTGTTGTGAGCAGCCTCTTGATGCTGATGATTGGCTTCGTGGTATGAGTAAGCATTTTGAGCGCAACAATGTCAGGCCAGAGGACTTTGTCAGATTTGCATCGTTCCATCTCAAGGGTCAAGCAGCTAATTGGTGGCAGCAGTACAAGGATTCTAGGAGCGATCGTGTTGTTACTTGGGACGATTTCCGTCGTGACTTCAGGGCTCATTACATTCCAACAAGCTTTGTCGAGGAGATGCGTGAGAAGTTTAGGCACCTGAAGCAGGGAAGCAAGTCTGTCTACCAGTACAACATTGAGTTCCAGAATCTATCTCGTTATGCTAAGCAAGATGTTCCAGATGACAAGGCTATGATCTATCAGTTCAGAGGTGGTCTCAAGGATGAGCTTCTCCCAGGCCTAGTTCTTCAAGAGCCTCGTGAGTTTGATCAGTTCTATAACATGGCTTTGAAGGTCGAGGCAACTCAGCTCAAGTTGGAGAACTCTAAGAAGCGTTCAAGGGATTCATATTCTTCTTCTTCCGGCTCTCAGATGGTTCCCAAGCAGCAGAAGTATTGGGTGCCAAATCCTCCTCCGTTTCATCCTCCGCAGCAGCAGAAGCAGTTCGGTGGTCGTGGTTCTTCCCACCCACCCAACCCAGGATTCCAGCAGAGACCCCAGGCATCCAAGGGAGTTCTTGTTCCTCCTCCAGGCAATGTTCGTCCGCTTTCTGAGGTGACTTGTCACAAGTGTGGTCAGAAGGGCCACTATGCAAACAAGTGCAACCAGCGGCATCTTCCGCCTCCTCCTCCTGTCAAGCCTCCAGGCAATGCTATGGTGAAGCATAACCCCAAGACTACAAGAGTGAATATGGTGAATGCAACAGAGGTTGATGATTCTTCTCAAGTGATCATGGGTAATATCTCAGTTAATGATTTTCCTGCTAAAGTTTTGTTTGATTCGGGAGCATCGCATTTCATTCATGTCTAAAGCATTCTTTGTCAAGCATGATTTTGATTCTGAATATTTGAGTAAGGCTTTGCATGTTGTTTCGCCCGACACTCTCATGAGCGCTAACAAGGTGGTTCCGGATGTTTCTATCAAGATGGGCAATTATTCTTTTCTGGCTTCTCCAATTGTTCTCAGTAATTCCGACATTGATCTCATTTTGGGCATGGACTTCCTGGCTATGAATAATGCTCATATTGATTGCAAAGCAAAAGTAGTCAAGCTGACTCATCCTTCAGAAGATGTGATTATTTTCGCGGCTCGCGATGACACAATCCGTCTCTTTGCTCTTAATGAGAAGGGTGAAATATCAGCGATTTCTCAAATTCCGGTGGTTTGTGAGTATGAAGATGTCTTTCTAGAAGAATTGCCAGGAATGCCTCTGCACCGGCCAGTAGAGTTCGTGATTGATCTCGAGCCCAGAACTGAACCGGTCTGCAAGCGCCCGTATAAACTTGGCCCTAAAGAGCTGAAAGAGTTGAAGAAGCAGCTAGATGAGCAAGAATGTCTAGGTCTGATCAGACCAAGTTCTTCTCCATGGGGTTGTGGAGTTTTGTTTGTCAATAAGAAAGATGGAACGGATCGTCTTTGTGTGGACTACCATCCATTGAACAAGAAGACAGTCAGAAACAAGTACCCACTTCCCAACATCAATGAGTTGTTTGAGCAATTGAAAGGTGCCAAGGTTCTCTCGAAGCTTGATCTTCGCATGGGTTATCATCAGATTCGCATTCGCGAAGAAGACATTCCTAAGACCGCTTTCAGGACGAGTTTTGGCTCTTATGAGTACACCGTCATGTCGTTTGGTCTTGCGAATGCTCCTCCAACCTTCTCAAGAATGATGAATTTCATTTTCTCTCCTTTCAAGAATGAGTTCATCTTGGTCTATCTAGATGATATCCTTGTGTTCTCGGAGACAGAAGAAGAGCATGCAGAGCATCTCCGCCTTGTGCTTGACAAGTTAAGAGAGCATCGATTCTATGCCAAGTTTTCCAAGTGTGTGTTTTGGCTCAATGAAGTGGTGTACCTTGGGCATGTCATCTCTGCCGAGGGAATTAAAGTGCACCCTGAGAAAGTTGAGGCAATATTGAAGTGGGAACCTCCTCAGAACGTGAAGCAGCTTCAGAGTTTCCTCGGGCTTGCTAGTTATTGCAGAAGGTTTGTGGAGAACTTCTCTCGAATTGCTAAGCCAATGTCCAATCTCCTCCAGAAGAGTGTCAAGTATGTTTGTTCTCCTGAGTGTGATGTGGCGTTCAATACGCTCAAGAAGAGACTGACTTCAGCTCCAGTTCTTGTTCCTCCCGAGCAGTCTAAGCCTTTCCAAGTTTTCTGTGATGCTTCTCTCCAAGGTCTTGGTGGTGTTCTCATGCAAGACAAGAAGACTGTTGCTTATACCTCGTGTCTGTTGAAGCCTGCCGAGAATAACGACCCCACTCATGATCTTGAGTTGGCGGCAGTTGTGCATGCTCTAATGATTTGGAGGCATTTGTTGTTGGGTAGACCAGTTGAGGTGTACACCGATCACAAGAGCCTGAAGTACATTTTCACTGAGCCCAATCTCAATCTTTGACAGTCTCATTGGGTGGAAATGCTTGAGGACTTCAATCCAAGCATTGAGTATACTCCTGGGCAAGCAAATGTCATTGCAAACGCGCTCAGCCGTAAGGCATACTGCAATAGTCTCATTTTGAAGCCTCTTCAGCCCGAGCTTTGTGAAGCCTTCCGCAAGCTCAACCTTCAGATGATTCTACAAGGATTTCTTGCAAATCTTCAAGTCTCTCCGACTCTGGAAGATCAGATTCGCCAAGCGCGACTTCTTGACGCTATGGTGAAGAAAGTGAAGAAAGGTGTGGCCAAGAGCATTCCGAAGTATAAGTGCTTTTGCGTTGATGACAAAGATACCTTGTTCTTTAAGGATCGTCTTGTGGTTCAAAAAGGTGATCTCGGAAAGGTTATCATGGACCAAGCACATAATTCTCTTCTATCCATTCATCCATGTAGTTCAAAGACGTTTCAGGATCTCAAGCAAACCTTCTGGTGGACTCACATGAAACGTGAAATTGCTCAGTTCGTGAATGAGTGTGATGTTTGTAGCAGAGTGAAGGCGGAGCATCAACGTCCAGCATGTCTTCTTCAGCCTTTGCCTATCCCAGAGTGGAAATTCGATCATGTAGAGATGGATTTCGTCACTGGGTTTCCCAAGTACAAGAGGGGCAACGATGCCATCTTTGTGGTTATCGACAAGCTGTCAAAAGTTGCTCATTTCCTACCAGTCAAAGAATCTATCTCGGCAGCTCAGCTTGCAGAGTTGTATACGTCAAGGATAGTGTCTTTGCATGGTATTCCTCAACTCATCTCTTCTGACCATGGAAGTCTCTTTACTTCCAAGTTTTGGGAGTCCTTCCAGACTGCTATGGGTACCAAGATCCATTTCAGCACTGCGTTCTATCCACAGACAAGTGGTCAAGTTGAGAGAGTCAATCAGATCCTTGAAGATATGCTCAGAGCTTGCGTGATTTCGTTCGACATGAAGTGGGAAGACTACCTTCCATATGCTGAATTCTCATACAACTATAGCTTCCAAGCTAGTTCAGGGAAGGCCCCGTTTGAGATTCTCTACGGCAGAAAGTGTCATACCCCGCTTAACTGGTCTGAAACCAGTGAGCGTCAGATTTTGGGCAATGACATGATCACTGAAGCAGAAGAAATGTGCCATGTCATTCGTGAGAACCTCAAAGCAGCTCAGTCCCGACAGAAGAGTTATTACGATCACAAACATCGGGATGTTTCCTTTCAAGTGGATGATCTAGTCTATCTCAGAGTCTCTCCCATGAAGGGCACTCAGCGGCTTGGAATTAAAGGGAAGCTAGCTCCTCGTTTTGTTGGTCCTTTCAAAGTTGTTGGCAAGAGAGGTGGTCTTGCATATCAACTAGAGCTTCCTCCAAATTTCACAAATGTGCACGATGTCTTCCATGTTTCTTAGCTTCGGAAATGTTTCAAGACTCCTGAGCGAACCATTGACCTCCAAGACATCGATCTCCAAGAAGATCTCTCTTATCGTGAGCATCTAGTTGCAATTCTTGAAGAAACTGAGCGTAAGACTCGCAACAAGTCTATCAAGTTCCTCAAGGTGAAGTGGTCTCATCATTCCGACAAAGAAGCTACTTGCGAATTCGAGGACCTTCGCCGTTCCGAATTTCCAGACTTCTTTCGTTCCTAGATCTCGGGTCGAGATCCTCTTGTAGTGTGGAAGAGGTGTGACAGCCCAAGTGTTGTCCCTACCTTATTTGGCATGTAACCTATGTATGAACCTTGTGTCATGGACTTAATGTATGAATTGCACCTTGTCATCCATGTGTGGTTTTGCATTCATGCATCATGCATCATTCATCCATCATAGCATTCTTCTTGGCATGTTTGGTTTTCATGTGTCCTTGAATGATGTGGTGTGTGTGAGGTTATGAATTGGTTTGAGTGTGGGTGGAGTTCATGTGTGCAACCTCGTCTCTTCCCCTCCCTTTCCCTTTGCAACAAAACCTTCCAATACCCCTCTTTTCCCAATAATATTTTCATAGCAGAATTAACTTGCAAATTAAAATGTTTAAAAATGTTCAAGAGGTAGCCCTATATGTCTTATGGAATGTGACTGTGGTTGTTGTGATGTTTGGAGTTTGTTTGCTTTTGTGCTTTAAATAACAGGGGCTGCATATTTTAAAAATATTTGTTATTACTTGCCCTATAATTCAACTTAATATTTTTATTAAATGGGGCATAATATTTTCCTTACAAAAGTACTTTGTTTGCACCAAAATCCTTTTCTTTTTTTCTTTGGGGCTTTTCTTTTCTTGCTGTTTTGTTTAAAAGAAAGACCGAGTGGTTTTTCTTTTCCAGTGTGAGAGAGAGCCAGGTGGGCCGTTGCCTTCCCCTGCGGCCCAGCCCGTGCGAGGGAACGGTCACCTACTCCCATCCCCTTCTCCGTCAGGTTCAGAGAGGAGAGCGCGTCCGCCGTTGCCTTTCCGTCACCGTCGCCGTCAGCTCAAGGCTATTTAGCCCCCCTCGGCGTGCGTGCCCCCTCGCCTAGGGTTCCTCTTCTCGCCGCCACCGCCGCAGCTCCCATCTCTCCCTCCATTGCTCTCTCTCCTCTCTTCTTTCCCCCTGCCAGGTAAGGTTCATAGTGAGAGCAGAGAGGTTCAGTTCGTCGCCGGCGACCAGCGCGTCCCCTCCGTCGAGCCCCGCATCAACCATGGCGTCCAGGAGCTCGGGGGTGATCCCTGCGTTCGATCCCCGCTGCTAGGAGCCCCGGAGGGGCTCTACAATGTCGCCCTCGTCTTTGTCTTCGTTGACGATTCCGTGCCGTCATCGTCCGCTGCTTCCTCTTCGTCGTCGCCGCGTCCCCAACCCCCTCCATCGTCTCCTTCTCGTCCGGTTCGTCGTCACCTTCTCCCAAGGTGAGCAGCCGGTCCCCTCAGCCCCTTCTCCCCGCGTAGCTCGCCGGTAGTCGCCGTAGCCACCCGTCGCTGCCGTCTGCAAGGCTGTGCCTTGGGGCGTGCCTCCTACCTCCTCACCGCAAGGTGAACGGGGGAATGGAACCCCTGTTTGTTCCCTCGTGCGTAGAGCAATCGGCGTAGCCAAATTCGCCGTGGAATCGCCGGAATTGCTGCCGGAGTGGCGCTGTCGCGTGTGTGTGCTCGGGTTCAGTTTCGTTAGAGTGGTCAGCACGTGTGTTAGTACTAGAGCAGTAGTCCCCCTCCTCTGTTAACAGTTGCGCTCGTAGCCCAGTGGTAGTGTGTGCGGGAGGCAGCCGGGAGGTTGCGGATTCGACCCCAAACGGCCAATTTTTTATTCTATTTTTCCTTTTTTGTTTCTTTTGTTTTCTCCATTGCAAGTGTATGCGTGTGTGTAGTTGCAAACCAGGAAGTTTGGTTTTTCTTTTCTGTTATATGTGAGTGCATGAGTGTGTGTGCCTTGCATATATATAGTTGTATATGTATGTATGTAAGAATATGTGCTTATGGATGTGTGTATGTGTGTGTATGTGCCACATAGTGTGATGCATACATATGCATGTGTGTGTATGTGCATGTGAGGTGCGCATATGCATGTGCTTGTGTGTGTGTAGGTGGTAGGCATGTGTATGCACATATGTATGTGTGTGTGTGTGCTTTGCACCTATAGATGTTGTATATGTAAGAGCATGTGCATGTGAGTTGTGAGTGTGTGTGTATGCTATGCATACATACAGATGTGTGTGAGTAGTATAGAGGGTATATGCATATGTTCTTGTGTACATAGTGTGTGTGTGTGTTGTCATCTACATATGCAAATGCATATATGCATTGTGCATATATGTATGCATATGTGTGTGGATGGACACCCACACACATGGGCTAGTGTGTGTGTGTGAGCATAGGTGCCTAGTGCACTTGTGAGAGTGTGTGTGTGTGTGCGCCATATGCTAATGCATATATGGCCATGTGTGTGTGTGGGGAGGGGGACTAGTGGGTTTCCCCACTTGATAACCCCTTTGTTGTATATATTATTGCTTGTAATTTGTTAGCTCATTTCCATCTCTAGCTAAGTTACAAACCTGGTTATGATCATTATGCATGGTTAACTAGAGCTATGGTCCACTTATGAGAATAGGTGGAAGTTTTGCTATCTTACTTGTGCCATGTTGTTCCACAAGAACATATGAGTATGGCACATGTATTTGGGGTAGAAAGAGCCAATGAATCCATTGGTGCTTCCATATTTCACTTTTAAGAAAGTTTATAAACTGTCATTTTCAGCTGTGATGCTACTTTGTCATTTTTGCATGATTTAATCCTTGCTTGCTTTGGGGCATGTGCGAACATGGAAGTGCTAGTGTTTTATATCTATTATGCCATGGTATTTTTTTAGCATGAGATTCACCCATATAAGTGGGAACCATGCTGTTAAGTAGCCAACTTAATGTTGCTGTTTTAGCATGCTAAAAAAACTACCAAGTCTGAGAATCTGCTGTTATTTTTATGCCATGTAGAATGGATGGAATCTTGTGATGTGCTGTGATTTTGGGCATGCTCAGTGCCAGTGTTTTGGAGTAGATGTTGTCTACTACCATCCTGTTAATTTTCATGCCAAGAGGCGGTCTCTAGCATATTTAACTACTGCTGTCAATTTGCTACTTTATTAACTCAGATTCCAGAAAAGTGTTACTTTCTCTAAGTCCCAGAAAACTGTGTCATCATGCCAGCTTGGTAGCTTCATGCTTATTTATGTGTGCCTCCCTTGCTGATTGTGTAGTTGGATAAGTTGATGCATTTGTTATGTAGTTTCTGCCAATATCTTGTTTGTGGCTGTAGGATTCCTGTAGCTCAAGTTGTGGGCTGTGTAAGTTGCTATGTTGCTGTTTTGTGGCAGATTGTGAGTTTTATTGTTTTGTGATGTGTGGGAGCTATACTCCATGGAATTGATTGATCTTTGAGCCTATTGTGAGTGGTTTATCATTGCCTAACCAGTGGCTACCTTGGAATGCCAAGAATTGGCCCATGGCTTTGTAGTCTTGTGTTTTTGCCTTCGTACCTTGTCATGAGCGTATCGTGAGAACCGTAACTCCGTTTCTTGCGTTCCTTATATGCACTTCTATCGATTTTGCATGATGCATCCATATTTGCCATGTTCATGCATGCTTAAATAACTTAACATGAGGTTCTGTCCAGAATCATTAATAAACAAACTTTGCATGTGAAACATGACTAGTTTTGGGATGCCATGTTAAATTCTTCATAAATGAATCATGCATCATATTGGTTGTGCTTTGCACCTTGGTTGGATGTTTATTGTTGCTGTTTCTCTTGGGTAGACGCGAGTGTTGATACTGAGTACGAGGATCCCGCTACTTGTTCCACTGAAGAACCAACAGGCAAGATGATCGTACCCGGATCCCGATACTATTTTCGCTTGCTAGTTTCTCGCTCTTATCGTTACAATTGCGCTACCTACCACTTGAATATCAGCGTCCTAAATGCCATGACAGCCTCTAACCTCCACATCCTAGCAAACCTTTGATTGGCTAAGTTACCGCTGCTCAGCCCCTCTTATAGCGTTCTTAGTTGCAGGTGCAGGTTGTTCCATGTGATAACATGGATTTGGATATCACCATATTATCTGATATTTACTTGAATGCACGTATATATCTATGTATTGGTGGAAGGCTTGGTCTTTTGCTAAGTGTTTTGTTCCGCTGTTACCGCCATAGGTTCTTGTTACCGGTGTTATGGTTTCCACATTTTGCGCTCCTAACACGCTCGGGGTTGTTATGGGGACCCCCTTGTTTATTCGATTGAGATTAAAACTTGTCTGGAAAGAGCCAACATTGGTACTACATTTGCTAACAACTTAATAAAAATTGCATAGGGTCTTGCAAACCCATGGATAATTAATCAACACCCGGGCCAGTGCTCCTCATGAGTGTTGGTCGAATCTAGAGCACTGTGCGGGGCCAACCCAGGGCAACTTGGGAGATTTCTTTCAGGCCTCCGTACGCGTCGCTTATCCGTTGTGTCCTGAGAACGAGATACGCGGCTCTTATCGGGTTCGTCGACACGTCGGGTGGTCTTGTTGGATTTGTTTTACCTTTATCGAGTGTCTTGCGTGTGGAGTCTGACTTTCTTCGGGTTTTCTCGAGGTGTTGGAATTCCTTTGGAATTACCTATGATGACCGCGAGATCCGTGGTCGAGGCTGTTCCTGTGGAGTGTGGTTACTTGTGATGGACTAGTTGGAGCACCCCCGCAGGGTTAAATCTTTTCGAGAAGCCGTGCGCGCGGTTATGTGGCAACTTGGATATTTGTTTAACACCCGATTATAGTTAACTTGAAGTAAACTCAAAATAAAATAGACCAACTATGTGAGTAACCGTGACCGTCTCTGGTCGCGAACATGATCCGAGAGAGAACACGATGGGGTTATGATTGGCGTAAGTAGGTGTTCAGGATCTCATAGAGATCATACTAGATTCGTCCGTTCATCGTAGGCCACTCATATTTATTTTTATTTTGCATACGTAAGCCACCGTATATGCTTAGTGCTGCTGGAAACTAAACACATACCCCATCCCTACCTTTAAGCTTGAATAGTCTCGGTACCCGGGCGCTTGATTGCTGAGTCCTTGTGGCTCACAGATTACTACAACCCTCCAGGTACAGGTACAGATGAGTACGCGCAGGATGACCTTACCTAGCTCAAGTGGGAATATGATGAGGAAAGAGGCAGGATGTACGTGACTTATCCGGATGAGTAGAGGACCATGGTCATGATCTTTGGGATAGCGAGATAGTATCATTTGCATCTGTTTTATCGTTTGATTTCGTCCGTAGTCGGACCCTGTCTTCATCTTGATGATTTGAACTCTGAGTGGATGTAATTTAGCATGTGGTGAGTGTAAGTCAATCTTGTATACTCATCTTTTCAGTATTGTATGATGTGACGATACTATACTTGCTAATGGCAAGATGCGCCTCTATCCCTTGCGAGGCCCTCGTGTCTTTAAATGGATAGGCACGCATCTTGTGCGTGACACTTCGGGTCCAACTTCCTCATCAATAGCGCAATCTATCGTTGCGAATAAATAGCGATATAATAAGCATCACACAAAAATAGAGCACACAAAGCTAGGTTTAAAATGCTACCCTACTCTGATAAATGCTAAAAGCTATACTAAAAATATTTGTCTAGGGTTTTGAACTTAAAAAGATTTTCAAAGCTATTTAAAACAGGGGCTAATAATGCCAAATAGGGGTTTTAAATTAAAACAGTACATAAAATGTTTTCAAACATTTTTACAAGTGGCCCTAATAAATTCTGTGGAATACTTCAAGATTTTAGGTGAAAGAATTTTGGGCATTGGATTTATTTTGAGTCCTGTGGGATTTTTGGAAATCAACAAAAAAGGAAAAAAGAAAAGGGCACTGTGCCCTCTCGAGCCAAAGCACTGAGGCCGAGCCGTCCCAAAGAGGGAAACGACCCAGGCTGAGGCGCTGTGCGTGGCAGCTTTAATTTTAAATCTACCCACGGGCCCATCCAGATAGAGAGAGAGGAGGGGGATGAGGGGATGACAGGTGGGCCCCACCTATCATCCCTCTCCTCGCGACAGGAACAGAGGGGGGGGGCTCACTGATGGGGTTCCAGTCCGCGGCAGCCCAAATGGAGGGCACCGATGCGCTCAGGGGCCTCCCGCACATCGGTGGGTGGCCGAAGGGGTCGCCGGGGCAGAGAGAATCGCCGGCGAGGGAGAAAGCCCGATGGCGGCGAGGGTTAGGTTTGGGTGCGGCCTTCTGAGCACAGGGGGCGAGGGACTGGGCACTTGGGAGCAGCAGAGGGGAGGAGAGAGCGAGGGGGAGGAGCGGGAGCTCGGGGAGGCCTTTATATAGGTGGTCGCCGGTTCATCATGGACGCGATACGCCGGTGAGGACCGGGGCGTCGCCACGGGCCACGAGGGGCTTCGGGCCGTGCCCTGGGAGTTCTTGGGCACGGTCCTCATCCAGGGGAAGGGATAGAAAGAGCGGGGAAGCGCTGGGTCCTCACGTGTGTGAGCATTCTCACTTGCCGAGCCGGGCGGCTCCGGGCACGCGCGGGAGGAGGGGAGAGAGGAGGGGCCCGACCAGCTTCCGTGTTGCGGACATCGAGGGGGACACCTGGGACATGCTGGGGAGGCCCGAGGCTGTTGGGAGCATCAGTTGGGCGGCGGCTACAGTGCGGGTGCGCACAATAGCACGCTCTAGAGCACGAGCTTTTCATGCCGAGGCATGCTCCTGGCACCTTGGGCGCGTCCACATGCGTCTGGGGAATCCAGGGGAGCTCAAACAAGGCACATAAGGCCAATGGGGTTCTAGAGGTGGCTTAGGGTAGAAGAAAAGGTGAGAGGGAT
This sequence comes from Hordeum marinum, assembly GCA_022496015.1. Lineage (NCBI taxonomy): Eukaryota > Viridiplantae > Streptophyta > Magnoliopsida > Poales > Poaceae > Hordeum > Hordeum marinum. The sequence goes on from CM039676.1 coordinate 168,444,191, forward strand.
AGAGATGGGTGCTGTTAAGGGGGTAGAAATGAAGGTCTTACCCCCTAATCATTGGTCTATGCCCATGAGGACTTTACTGGAGGTACAAGGTATCTACAAGAGGCTGTGGTAAAAATTTGGGGGCAAGGTAAATACTAAAAATGGTGAAAAGGGTAACTTTAGAATTGACCAGAAGGTGTTTGATGGTGATTTGGCGCAGAAGATGAATTCTACATGCCTTGGTAATTAACAGGATCCAAGGGTGGTCAAAAGTAGGGCTTATCACCAAGTTTGAGAGGGTTTGAGGAAAGTTCACAATGGGACTTTGTGGAAACCTAGAAATCAATAGAATCAGGTTTCTGTAGATCTAGTTACGCTAAGCTTTTACCCTTGATGCACCACTTAGTGTATCATCATTATTTGGTGATTAGAGCATGTCCACAAAGTTTGGGGTCAAGGGGAGAAACTTCACAATGTAAAGTTGTTCAAATTTGAATCTGGACAGGGAGGGTTTTGGGATGGTTGGACGAACCAAATCATCTTGGATTGAGATTAAATTTTGCAATATCATCACTTATGATAGTGGTGACTTGCTAGAATTTTCCTGGAATTTATTGAGAATATTTCTTATAGAAATATTTCAATAGCTTGGTTTGAACAGAAAGGGTTTTGAGGAGTTTTGCCCATGATTTAAACATGCCCATGTGTTGAAACTCACATATATGCAAAATATATGTCCACTGAGTTTCCCTAAATTTTCTCAACTATTTTGAAAGCATTTACATAAAATTTTCCCTTTGAAAAACCACTTGTGGTCTTAAGAAAATGCCTTTAAATAATCTTTGAAAGTAATATTTGGTGGTTTTGGGAAGTCTTATATATAGTGGGTTTGAAGTAAAGCCTTTGTGGAAGAAGGATCCACCCAATTTGAGGACTTGTAGTGCAAACCTCAACTGAGGGGTTTTTGAAAACCTAATTTGAGTAAATCCTTTTTGGTCAAAATAAAATTTGGTAAAAATAGTTTTGGGCACTATTCACATGGCATGATCAATGGGCAAGAGGTTTAGGTCAAGGTAGATGAATGTGAAGAGGGATAGAATCTAAGAGTGCCATACACCACAATCAACAAGCAAGCAATCAACAATTCAATCAAGCACAAGCATTGAAAAAGTTTTAGTTGGCTCCAAATTTTATAAATCCAAACATAACAAGGTGATACAAACACAGGGTGTGACAAGAACCACTTCATAGTTATTCTTTATGATCAATCTTTTGAGCTATTTCTATAAGTGTCACAAACAACCCTAGAGTTCATAGTAAAATAACACCAATGATACATATCAATCCACCCTAATGTCACCTAGATACTCCAATGTCACCTCATGTATCCGTGGGTAAATTATGCGACATGCATCAAACAATTTCAAATCTATCATATTCAATCCAACACAAAGAACTTCAAGGAGCACTCCAAGATTTCTATTGAAGAACGTGGTATGAAAATGTGCAATCAACCCCTATGCATAGATCCCCTAGGTCACCGGAATCCGCAAGTTCATACCTCAACATATATCCAGTGGATCAATAAAATACCCCAATGTCACTACGGTTATCTGATACGTCTCCAATGTATTTATAATTTATGAAGTATTCATGTCATGTTTACAATAATTTTATATTGTTTTTGTATGATTTGATTAGAACTAACCCGGACTGATGCTGTTTTCAACAGAACTACCGTGGTGTCATTTTTTGTGCAGAAATAAAAGTTCTAGGAATGGGCTGAAAATTTACAGTGATTTTTATAGACCAAAAGAGACACCCGAAGGACAAGAGCTGGGCCAGGAAGTGGGCGAGGAGGCCACAAGCCCTCTAGGCGTGCCCTACCCCCTCGGGAGGGTGCTTCGGTCTTCTGGGCCCCTCAGGCACCCCCTTGACGTGAGACCAATGCATAAAATTCTTATAAATATGCAAACCTCCGAAAAGAAGCCGAGATGGTGAGTTCCGCCGCCGCCAGCCTCTGTAGCCACGAAAAACCAACCAGGAGACCATCACCAGAGGCCATCTTCATCATCCCGGCGGTCTCCATGACGAGGAGGGAGTAGTTCACCCTCGGGGCTGAGGGTATGTACCAGTAGCTATGTGTTTGATCTCTCTCTCTCGTGTTCTTGAGATGACATGATCTTGATGTACCGCGAGCTTTATTAATATAGATGAATCGTATGGAGTTTCTCCTCTCTATCTTCTTGTGATGAATTGAGTTTTCCCTTTGAAATTTTCTTATCGGATTGAGTCTTTAAAGGATTTGAGAAAACTTGATGTTCTATTGATCCACTTGATGTACGTTTTGGTGATCAACTTGCGGGTTTTGTGACCTTGGGAATCTATGCATAGGGGTTGGCACACGTTTTCGTCTTGACTCTCCAGTAGAAACTTTGGGGCACTCTTTGAAGTTCTTTGTGTTGGATTGAAGTTGATGAATCTGAAATTGTGTGATGCATATCATATAATCAGGCCTATTGGTACTCGTGGTGACATTGGAGTTTTGGTTTATGTGTATCTTAACGTGTTATTCTAGTATGAACTCTAGGATGTTCATGACACTTACAGGGATAGCTAATATGATTGATCGAAAAAGATAATTTTGAGGTGGTTTCGTACCCTACAATAATTTCTTCATTTGTTCTCCACTATTTGTGACTTTCGAGTGAACTCTTTTATGGTGACCCCAACTCATAAGTCGTGATCACCGAATGCACGTGTACAGTGATCCCAGAGATCAATGCTCACTGAACACACAGAAGCTGAATAACAAGAGTCTTACATACTTACATACCGTCTTACACAAATAAAGACCATGGAGGTCAAGTCTTACATAGATAGGGCCGCAAGGGCCAAACACTTAAACATAACAAGCAACGGAAATCTTAGTCGGAAGCACCAACCCATGCCATCTGCCTTAAACCTGCAAGCATTCTGACTGGGAAGCATCCTAGATCGCACGTTCATCTCCAAAGAACTCTTCACCATACTCTTGCTCTTCCATGCCTGGCCAATTAAATAAACAGTGGCAAGCCAATGAGTACTTTGAATTTAGTCGCAAGAAACCCATGTTAGAACAAGGCAATAACAATGCATGGTAAAACACTAAGTAGGTAGTTTGCAAAAAGCTAATTTTGGATGCAATGCCATGATCAAGTAACTACGTAAGCATGCATCAACAGTTGGCAGATATCCATACGAACAAGTTACATATATCATCATAAGCAGGGGTTGAACATCTCGTGTTCATTCATCATGTCAAGTCATCTGACTTATCTCAAGTATCATCTTTGTGTCTTACACACACACACACACACATACACACACACACACCAAGTTTGGATGCGGCTTAAGCAGCACCACCCAACTGTCCTTGACCGTGGACATGACGATTCGAATAGTTTTACACTCTGCATAGGTTGCGCGCTTTACCCACAAGACTCGAGGAACTTCCGTGTCATCCACGACTCACGGTATATTACATATCCGAGGTAAGCACCCAAACAATGCCTTTCCCCTGGTGATACTAAACAAAGAGTCCACACGTTGGTGCCATCCCTCATGATATACATCACACGTATCATCCATGAGGGCACGCAATGGCGTGCTCGGTGCCTATAAAGACAAGGCATGGCCTTCCACTCCAGGACGACCCCATCTCGAGAGTCACCACTTCACTCTCGCCACTGGTAATGTGGGCTCCCTGCTAGCACCAACCATAGTAATCAACAAAGCCCCATCTCATAAGGGGGATCGTGGTCGCACGTGTAAGGTTGGGATGGTCGACAAATCTTAAACCCTCCGTTTTCGAAAACACACACACTCACTTGCTTCGGTACACCACTTCTTTCTCAAGTGGTTACCTAACTCAACATCATCTCCCTCGGGCATTAGTGGCACCCGATGGGGTTTTCGAAAAATCTTTGAAATCATTATGTTTCCATCACCATGCATGTACCCATCCCATTTGCGTAGCAACTACTAAGCAAACTTATCTACACCCACCTGCATAACCCTCATAAGAATGGTAGGGTCATGCACGATGCAAGTGTCAATGGTAGAGTATTAGAGGCATCCCACCGAAGGGAGAACACCACATCATGATCAAATCATCGAAACAACAAGTGCTATATGTCATTCATGAAAAAGTTTCTTAACATGGTCAAAGGGTTGCTTCCCTGGCTCAACAAAGTCTTCGGGGTCTTCAAAGTCTTCGGGTCCAACTCCCTCATTAACAACGCAATCTATCATTGCGATAAATAACGATAATAATAAGCATCACACAAAAACAGAGCACAAAAATCCACTACTAAAATGCTAGCCTACTGTGATAAATACTGAAAACTATTTTAAGAATATTTTTCTAAGGTTTTGGGGTGAAAAAGATTTTCAAAATTATTTTTAACAGTGGCTAAAAATGCTTTAAAGAGGGTTTAAAATAAAAAAGTACATAAAACTTTTGCAAACATTTTTACAAGTGGCACTATGAAATTCTACAAAAATTTACAATATTTGTGGTGGAAACATATTTGGAATAGGACAAATATTTATTTGTGTGGCATTTTTGCAAATAATGCTAGAAAAAGAAAAAGAAAAAGGGCTCCAGTGCCCTAGGCCAGTGGCAGCCAGCAGCTGGGCCGGCCCAGCCAGTGGGCGGCCCAGGAGGCTCAGCGCCCCCACGCGTGTCAGGTTTCAAACCTGGCGGGCGGGGCCCATTGGGCAGAGAGAGAGAGGGTGTCGTCATTTTCTCACGACAGATGCCATGGGTAGGCTTATCAAAAGTGGTTGGGGCCGGAGGATGCCGACGGGCTCCGGGTGTGGGATTAGGCACAAGCGGTGGTGACACGCGATATACCCAGGTTCAGGGTCCTCCGTCGGAGGTAACACCCCTAGTTCTGCTTGGTCTAGTTGATGGATGGGTATGTTTACAAGGTTGCTCCTGGAGTTGCTGTCTAGAGGAGGAAGAGGGAGCAGCCGGCTCGCCTTCCTCCTCTACGAAGGTGGATATGTGGGAAGCGTCCCGTGTGTGTGGGTGTGTGTGAGACTTCTTGTCCCCATTGCATGGGGGGCTCGGGGGGTTTTATAGGCCAACTCCCGGCTTACAATAGTCTTACGGTACAGAATGGGGGGACCCGGCTGGCAGCCTCTCCGGTTGGCGAGGGGGTCCCGCCTCATGAGCCGTCTTGTCGCCCGTAGGGTCCACCAGCTGCACTGTCCCATCGCCCGCTGTTACCCGCTAGCAGGCTCCATGATTGGCCCTCGCCCACCTGCTACGGCACGGGCCGCCCGGGCGTCGTCGTCTTGCGCAAGCCGGCCGAAGTCTCCGGTATTGCCGGCTGCACTGTATCCATGCCGGAGCAGGTAATCGAGTGGGCAAGGGTGTGCCGGAACTGTTGCCCCGCCTGGTCACGGTCGGCCAAGGTCAGCGGTACAACCGGACGAACTATAGCCCCGCGCACCCGTGCATCAGTGACCACTGTGGCTACATTGTTGCCCATCGTGGGGGTCCCGTCGTGTCGTCGTACCTTCATGTAGAGGGTTGGGACGAAAGCTTGTCCGCCCAAGGGTCAACGGAGGAGGTGGCCTGAAGGCAGCCGGCCGCGTCCAGCCAGACAGGGGCCGAGCCGGCTCCACGACCAGCCGTCCTCGATCCAGCCCGCAATGCGCCTGCCGGCTGTGCGCCAGCCGGCCGGGAAGCAGCCGGCCGCGTAGTTTTCTTGAAGCGGGGGAGAGAGCCCCATTGCTTTGGCCTACCTAGGGGTAATAACTCCATCAGTAGTCCCCAAAGCCGACAGGGGCCCGCGTCTGCCAGACGGAGGGGACCTGCTGCTTCCCCCTAGCGGTACCCGCCTTCGGTGCGAAGCCAAACAGCCGACCGGGTCGGCGGCTGCTCCCGATGCCTCGGGTCCTGACGCCCCGCCCCGGGACCCGGGCTGGCCCGCAGCGTGCCACACGGTGAGTAATGATGTCGTGGGTCCCACGCACGCGGTCAGACAAGACTTCACCCTAGGCCTAGCGCGCTATGCCTTGGGCGCAACCTAGTAGGCCTCGGGACGCAGGTAGAGATCTTCTACGCCCTGATGCGGTTACGACCCAGGATGCCCACAGGCGCACGGAGATTCCGAGGAGTGGGCGCAGTTAAACACCACGTCCCCCAGTCGTGGCCTCCCAAATTAAAAGGGGAGGGAGGGCAAAGGGCGGAAGCACCCGCGCCCCATTTGCCCCTTTTCTTCCTTTCTTTCGTCTTCTCCCCTCCCTCGCGCGCCGCCGCTCTTCTCACTCGTGACCCCACTCACACGCCCTCCCGCGCAGCCCGCCATCGTGATGGCCGAAGGACGCTCAGGGAGCTGGGCCAGCTCCGTGGTCACGAAGGCCACCATTATGGAGCTCCTCCACGCGCGCATGCTGCCGTCTGTGGAGCGCGTTACTGCTCGCGCACCGGGCGTAGAGGTGGTGCCCTAGCCACAGGAGGGGGAGTTCGTCGTCTTCTCCTGCCACTTCTCCCGTGGCTTCGGGCGTCCGGTAAGGCACTTCTTCCATCTCATGATGGACACCTTCGACCTTGAGGCACATCACGTCGGCCCCAATGCCATTCTCTACATTGCGGGCTTCGTGACACTGTGCGAGGGTTACTTGGGGATGCTCCCCTTTGTGGACTTCTTCAATGCGCTGTTCTACCTCAAGGCGCTGAAAAGTGCCGATGAGCCATTCACCTGCGGGGGCGCGATGGTGTGTTTCCGCGGTTCGCGCTTCCCGCACTTTAGCCTCATCGTCTCCGTCAAGGGCTGGCACGGGACATTCTTCTATGTGAAGAACGCCGACTCGCAACGGGATTACATCCGGCTACCAGAGTACGTCAAATCCCCGTCCTCCGGGGTGAACTGGTCGGGAACCGCCCCGCGTGGAACCGCTCTCATAGAGCTCGGTCGGCTCGTGGAGATGAGGAGCGGGGAGGGGTTGGTCGCCTCCGATCTAGTGGCGGCCTTCATCGCGCGCCGGGTGTTACCTCTCCAGATGAGGCCACACCGATCTGCGACATGTCCGGCCGTCGGGACCCCTGCCGGCTGACGACCGTCAGCCTGACATCGGCTGAGGTGGCGAAGCGGGTGAATGCCATCACGACCTTCAAGCTGGTCCCGGCATCGTGGACCTTCGGCCAGGAGCCATACGACCGTCACCACGGAGCACCCCTGGTACGTTCTGTCCAAACAACCCTTCATGTTTGAACCCCTCTAGCCAGCGCCCGATCTTACTTTCCTGTGCTGACCATAGATGTTCGTGCGATAGAACACGCCGGATGGCCCACACCCCTAGTTCTTCGAGGCGGAGCGTGACCAAGGATGACGTCCAAGCCTGGTGAATGCAAAACTATAAGGTCTGCTAGGAAGTCTACCCCATTGATGATGACCTCAACTCCCTTACATCCTATCTTGGACTTATAACCGAACCCGGGGTTTGTATCAACATATGACTACCCGGGGGTGTAGGCTTCATACCACTCTCTAGTGCAAAATTTTGAGTAACAAAAGAATGCGAAGCTCCACAATCAAATAGTGCAGTTGCTGGGGTTGAGTTGACGAGGAACGTACCCACTATGATGTCTGGATCTTCCTGGGCTTCCTCTGCAGTGACATGATTCATACGACCCTTGCCATTGTTGGGCTGGTTGCGGGGAGCTGGGTTCCTTGGTGGCGCTCCACGGCCTTGACCTTGGTTTGGTGCATTGGGGCATGGTGCATCTGGCTTCTTGTTGGGGCATTGTTTGGAGATGTGTCCAGGCTGACCACATCCAAAACAAGTGAGTTTCGCAGGGTTGTTGTTGTAGTTGTTGTCACCGTTGTTCTTATTGGGGTTGTTGTAAACCGGCCTGCGATTGGCATACTACTGAGGCTAGTAGCTCAGACGAGGTGCGGGAGGTCTAGCCTGCTGCGGCTAATAGGTTGACTTGGTTGGGGTTGGCTGCCAGGGGCGAGGTTTCTGGTTGCTGGAACTACCCTTGCTAACCATCTTGTGCTTGCGAGTGTCCTATATGGCACGACGCTTGTCTTCCAGCATGCGGGCCTTGTTCACCAAGTTGAAGAAGGTCCGACAGTCGCAGACAATGAGATGATACTACACGGTCTGTTGAAGTCCTTCCATGAAGCGTTCCTTCTTGGTAGCCACTGTGTTGACATCTTCAGGCGCATACCTTGATAGCAGGTTGAACTTCTGCAGGTACTCCTTGACAGAGCCACTTCCTTGCTTTAGCGGTCGGAATTCTCTCTTCTTGATAGCCATGATACCAGAAGGACTGTGGGCGGTGCGGAATCCTTCCTTGAAGTTATTCCAGGTGATCACACGATCGCCTTGCATGACCTTGAACCCATCCGACCAAGCTCGGGCGGTACCTCCGAGGCAGTGAGAGGCATACAACACCTTCTCACGATCCTCATTGCAATTGACTAGTGCAAGGAGGTCCTCGATGGTGTGGATCTAGTCGTCAGCATCCAAGGGTTCAACAGTCTCCGTGAAGGTTGGGGCGAATTCCTCATGAACTCAAACAGAGTGGAGCAGAAATTGCCGTTCCTACCTTGCTTCTGGTTGTTCACAAGGACTTGAGCCATCTGCTGAATAGCAGCATTGTTGGCTTGGCGTTCCTCCCGTAGAACTTGGAGGAACTATGCTATGGTCATGTTCTCCGGTGGAGGTGGTGGCGGGGGAATGTCGCCTTGTGGCTGCTCCTGGTGTCCTCCAGCCTGAGCAGTCCCACCAGTTCCCTATTGCTGGCTGGAGTTGTCGGCTTTAGGGTTGGTGAAGGAACTGTTGCGGGTAGCAGTCACCATCCTGTTTGGAGCAGCCAAGTCAAAAACCTGGAATAGACTAGAGGAAAAGCAATAACGGAGAAAGCGTGCCTAAGGGGGTTGTTATAGTGCAAGTGTGGTAAAACAACGTTCGAAAGACCGGTACATATATTAAGATAAGATAGACGATGGAGTCGCTTACATGTTGCCTAACGCAGAAGAGCGACTTGCGTCGGAACACAAGAAACAAAACAAACAACAAGCACACATGGTTTCATATGATCCATTACCCAGATTCGACTTCGCATGAAGGGTACATGACTGATCCTACCCTAGGGGTTCTCAGATTCAGGTGGTGGAGTGCTCGGTCTCGTAGTCATGCTCCTCTGGGTCTTCCTCCTTATTGTCCTCCAGACGGACATCATCTCCGGTCAAGGTGGGCGGAGAACGAGGAGGTCCATCCCAACGATGCTTTGGCAGCGCGTTAGTGAAGAGTTCACGATACTCCTTCACACTCATGCGACGACGACATGTGGGTGCATCTCTAGCCTGGGGTACTCCTCGATGAGTGACAGCTAGTCGTCCCTCGGGGGCTCCATCCTTCTTGACCCTGTCTGGCTTCGTCTTGGCTTGACGCAACAGTTCTCGGGTGTGGTGAAGTTCCTCGTGGAGCTTCACGGAGTCCTTAATCAGGTTGTGAGCTAGACTGTCAGCAGAGAGGCTGAAGTAGGTATGGAAACTGAGTGGTGTGCCATCCTCCTTGGATGGAATCAACGTCCAACTCTCGCCAAGTTCATCCTTCCTAAAAGGAAGGTAGCGAGTAGCCAGCTCGTCAGCCATCTCTGGAATGATGTCTCGAAGGTGCAGAAGTGCCTTGCGTGCAACTGTCTCGACTACGAGTGCCATGGTCTCCATCTGTGGTCCTTCAAAGAACCAACTAGTCGGGGAGTCATTTGCCTTCACGACCACATCCATGTGGTACTCCTTCATGACTTCATCGACCCAGTGCTCCTGGTAGAGGTAAATGGGTGGTTTGCGAAACAAACACTTCTCCAGGCTATCCTCAAGGAGTAGGGGAAAGCCAAATGTGAGGAAGGCTTCAGGTATGATGGCCATCTACAAAGGGTTGAAGGAAGGAGAGTCAGTAGAGTGCTATGTGAAAAATAGAAGACGTATTAAGTGCAGAAACTCCTAAGTATAGGTGCTAGGTGTAGTTTGAAATTGGTTTTGTCCTAACTAACGTCCATGCTAACTAAGGGATTCCTACAGTCAAGATGGCTCTGATACCAGCTCTGTGGTGACCCCGACTCATAAGTCGTGATCACCGAATGCACGTGTATAGTGATCCCAAAGATCAATGCTCACTGAACACACCGAAGCTGAATAACAAGAGTCTTACATCCTTACATATCATATTACAAATATGAAGACCATGGAGGTAATGTTTTACATAGATAGGGCCGCAAGGGCCAACCTCTTAAACATAACAAGTAGCGGAAATCTTGGTAGGAAGCGTGAACCCATGCCATCTGCCTTAAATCTACTTGCATTCTGACTGGGAAGCGTCCTAGATCGCATGTTCATCACCAAAGAACTCTTCACCATACTCCTGCTCTTCCATGCCTGGCCAATTAAATAACTAGTGGCAAGCCAATGAGTACTTTGAATGTACTCGCAAGCAACCCATGTTGGAACAAGGCAATAATAATGCATGGTACAACACTAAGTAGGTAGTTTGCAAAAAGCTAATTTTGAATGCAATGCCATGATCAAGTAACTACGTAAGCATGCATCAACAGTTGGCAGATATCCATATGAACAAGTTACATATATAATCATAACCAGGGGTTGAACATGTCGTGTTCGTTCATCATGTCAAGTCATCTGACTTATCTCAAGTATCATCCCTGTGTCTTCCACACACACACACACACACACACACACCAAGTTTAATAAACATTTGGATGTGGCTTATGCAACACCACCCAACTGTCCTTGACCGTGAACACGGCTATTCGAATAGTTTTACAGTCTGTAAAGGTTACATGCTTTACCCACAAGACTCGAGGAACTTCCTTGTCATCCACGACTCGCGGTATATTACATACCCGAGGTAAGCACCCGAACAATGCCTTTCACATGGTGATACTAAGCAAAGAGTCCAATCGTTGGTGCCATCCCTCATAATATACATCACACGTATCATCCATGAGGGCATGCAACGATGTTCCCGGTGCCTATAAAGACAGCGCATGGCCTTCCACTTCGGGATGACCCCGTCTCGAGAGTGACCACTTCATTCTCGCCACTTGTAATGTGAGCTCCCTGCTAGCACCAACCATAGTAATCAACAAAGCCCCATCCCATAAGGGGTATCGTGGTCGCACATGTAAGGTTGGGACGGTCTTCAAATCTTAAACCCTCCCTTTTTGAAAACACACACACTCAATTTCTCTGGTACACCACTTCTTTCTCAAGTGGTTACCTAACTCAATATCATCTTCCTCGGGTAGTAGTGGCACCCGACGGGGTTTTCAAAAAATCTTTGAAATCATTATGTTTCCATCACCATTCATGTACCCAACCCATTTGCATAGCAACAACTAAGCAAACTTATCTACACCCACCCGCATAACCCTCATAAGATTGGTAGGGTCTTGCATGATGCAAGTGTCAATGGTAGAGTATTGGAGGCATCCCACCGAAGAGGGAACACCACATCATGATCAAATCATCGAAACAAGAAGTTCTATATGTCATGCATGAAAAAGTTTCTTAACATGGTTAAAGGGCTGCTCCCCTAGCTCAACAAAGTCTTCGGGGTCTTCAAAGTCTTCGAGTCCAACTCCCTCGTTAACAACGCAATCTATCGTTGCAGTAAATAACGATAATAATAAGCATCACACAAAAACAAAGCACAAAAATCCACTACTAAAATGATACCCTACTCTGATAAATACTAAATACTATTTTAAGAATATTTGTCTAAGGTTTTGGGGTGAAAAAAGGTTTTCAAAATTATTTTTAACAGTGGCTAAAAATGCATAAAAGAGGTTTTAAAATAAAACAATACATAATACTTTTGCAAACATTTTACAAGTGGCACTATGAAATTCTACAGAATTTTACAAGATTTGTGGTGGAAAAATATTTGGAATATGACAATTATTTATTTGTGTGAGATTTTTGCAAATAATGCCAAAAAATAAAAATAAAAAGGGCTCCAGCGCCCTGGGGCAGTGGTAGTCAGCAACTGGGCCGACCCAGCCAGTGGGTGGTCCAGGTGGCTCAGCGCCCCCGCGCGCGTCAGGTTTCAAACCTGATGGGCGGTCTCTGTTGGGAAGATAGAGAGAGAGGGGGGAGATGCACGAGAGAGAGAGGGGGGAGAGGCCGACAGGTGGGGCCTCCCTGTCGGGTCCTTCTTCCTCCTCGGGACAGAAGGGAGAGGGCTCACCGGCGACAGTATGGGGCACGGCGACAGCGAGCGAGTGCGGGAACGGAACCAGGGCATCTCCATCTATCGGACGGAGGTGGAGGGGAGTACCGGAGGGCAGGGGTTCGCCGGTGACGAGGTCCCATGGCGTAGGTGCTTCGGGAGGTGGTCGCCGGGGTCGCCCTACACATGAAACGAAGGGGAAGAAAGAGGGAAACAGCTCAAGAGGGCAAGGGAAGGCCAGCGGGAGGAGAATGGGGACTAGAGGGGCTCCCTACCTCGAGATCGACAGCGACCAGAGGAGGCGGCATCGAGCTCGATCCTGAGCATAGGGTGAGAGAGAGGGGCTCGGGCTCTGTTGGGGGTCGACGTGGGTGGAGAGTGAGCCAGAGGAGGGAAATGAGAGGTATGGGAGCGGCTTAAATAGAGGGGGGGTGAGTCCACCAAACACGGTTGCGCTGGTGAGCTCGTGGCTTAGGCTAGAGGCCATGGGAGGAGGAGCTGGTGTGCCTGCAGTCCTCCTGGGAGTCATCCACGACCAGGGGAGAGAGAAAAGAGAGGAGAGAGTGCACATGTGTGAGGCTCGGGGTTGGCTGCACCGAGCGGCATCGGGCGCGTGTGGGAGGGTGAGAGAGAGAGGAGGAGGAGGTTCCTGACATGAAAACGTGTTGCGAACACCGAGGCACCTCGACTGGTGCAAGGGGCGGCTCGAGGTAGCCAGGGTATGGGCAGGGTATGAGGTCAACCCTCTGCCTGTCTTGTAGCACGCTCCAGAGCGTGCTGTTGGCCGACATGATGGGCTTTTGGGGTGCTCTGGTTTGTCCACCAATGTCCATCGACTGTGCAGGGGCTAAACAAAGGGGAAAGGGGCATGGGATGCCCTGGAACATGCCAGGAGGGAGAGAGATCTGAGAGAAGGGGAAAAAGTGGCTATCCAGGGGGTGCATGTGGGGTTTTTGCCCCCTCAATCATGGAGCTAGCCATTGGGCTTTCTACTCGAGGTGCTGGGGGTCTAGGCAGAGCTGTGGTAAAAATTTGTTCTCATGGATAGCAAGGGAAGGGGATCAATTATTGATTCTTGGATTCAGCCTAAAGGTGTGTGATCAAAAATTGGGTAGGCTAGGCTCACCCACTGGAGATGAAACCTAATAGGATGAAGTGGTGGTAATAATTGTGCTTGATCACCAAGTTTGAGCTTAATTGAGCAAAGTTGATAATGTAAAGTTTGTAAACACTAGATTTTAACAAAAACTTACTTCTGTAGATCCAGGTGTACAAATCTAATCTCCTTGATGCACCACTTGGTGTAGCATCCTTATATGGGTAATGGAACATGCCCACAAATTCTGGATTCAAGGGAAGAAAATTCACAATGTAAAGTTGCTCCAGGTATGGTTTTGGAATATTTTGATGAAGAAATCAATTGGGATTGAGATGAAACTTTGCACGATCGTCACCTATGACAATTGTGACTTGCTAAAATTTTCTTGTAATATATTGATAATATTTATTATAGAAATTTTTCAAAAGCTTGATTTGGGCAGAAAGGGTTTTGCCCATGATTTTGAACATGACCATGTGATGAAACTCATATATATGGGAAATATATGTGCATTGAGTTTCCCTGAATTTTCTCAAATATTTTAAAAGCATTAAAATAATTTTTCCTTATGAAAGCATTTCTGGACTTAAGAAAAATCCTTTAAATAAAATATTAAAACAACCTTTAAATTTAACATTTGGTGGTTTTGGGAAGTCATATATATATATAGTAGGTTTCAAATAAAGCCTTTGGGGAAAAGGATCCACCCAATTTGAGGACTTGTAGTGCAAACCTCAACTCATGAGTTTTTGAAAACCTAATTTGAATAAATTCTTTTTGGTCAAAATAAATCTTGATAAAAATAGTTTTGGGCACTATTCACGTGGCATGATGATTGGGCAAGAAGTTTGGGTCAAGGAAGATGAATATGGAGAGGAGTAGAACCTAATAGTGTCAAACAAACTCAACCAAACAATCAAACAAGCAAAAGTTCAAACAAGCATGCACTCAAAAAGTTTTAATTGGTTCCAAATTTTATAAACCCAAGCATAGCAAAGCGATACAGACACAGGGTGTGACATATTTGTCGCACATGAGGGATTTACATATGATTCAACTATGTTAGTATTGTTGAGAGAACTTGCACTAGTGAAAGTATGAACCCTAGGCCTTGTTTTCAAGCATTGTAATACCATTTTTGCTCACTGTTGTTACTTGCTACCTTGCTGTTTTTATATTTTCAGATTACAAAAACTTATGTCTGCCATCCATATTGCACTTGTATCACCATCTCTTCGCTGAACTAGTGCACCTATACAATTTACCATTGTATTGGGTGTGTTGGGGACACAAGAGATTTCTTGTAATTGATTGCAGGGTTGTTTAAGACATACCATCTTCATCCTACACCTCCCATGGATTGATAAACCTTAGGTCATCCACTTGAGGGAAAATTGCTACTGTCCTACAAAGCTCTGCACTTGGAGGCCCAACAAAATCTACAAGCATAAAGCTGCATAGTACACATCAAGCTCTTTTCGGGCGTCGTTGCCGAGGAGGTGAGTGCTTGAAGGTATATCTTTAGATCTTGCAATAAAATCTTTTAGTTTCTTGTTTTTCACTAGTTTGGTTTTATAAAATAAAACTGCAAAAAAGGAAGTTTAGGTTGCATCAATTGTTTCGTCTCTTTAATTATCTTTCGTGAAAATGACGGTTCGGAAAATTGTGCTCAATTGGTAGAGGAATAATTTATGAAAATACTTAATGAGAATTACTTAAATGATGATCATGATAGAAATATTGCTAGTATGAATTCTCTGAATATCCATGCTGCTAACGATATGCAAAGCCACAAGCTTGGGCATGCTATGTTTGATAAAGATGAAATTTTTAGTCTCCCAAGTTTTGATGAGCAAAAATATTATGATGATAGCATGCTTCCTATGTATGATGATTATTGTGATGACATGTATGATATAAAGAGTAATGACAACGATGAAACTTGTTTTCATGATTTTAATATTCAATGTGGTTATGTCAATCAAATGTTTCATGATAGTTATTTTGTTGAGTTTGCTCCCACTATTATGAATGAGAAAAAAATTCTTATGTGGAGAGTGATAAAAATTCTATGTGTGTGCATCATGAAGAGAATGTTTTATGTGATGTTTATGTTGTTGAATTCCTTCGTGATGCTACTGAAAATTATTATGAGGGAGGAACTTATGCTTGTAGGAATTGCAATAATATCAAGTTTCCTCTCTATGTGTTCAAATTTTCGAAGACATTCTTATTTTGCCTTCCTATGCAAGTTGATTCTTGTTCTCATGAATTATTTGCTCGCAAAATCCCTATGCATAGGAAGTGGGTTAGACATAAATGTGCTTTTCATGTGATTCATGATGCTCTTTTGCATGTCTCAAATACTATTTCCTATACGAGCATCATTGAAATCATTATGCCTAGCTAGGGGCGTTAAACAATAGCGCTTGTTGGGAGGCAACCCAATTTTATTTTTATCATTTTTGTTTTGTTTCCGTTCTTGAATAAATTACACTCTGTATTAATTGTGTTTAGTGTTTTAATTAGTGTTTGTGCCAATTAAGACCTTTGGGATGGTCTATTGTGATAGTTGATTCGATCTTGGTGAAAAACAGAAACTTTGGTGCCCAGTTCAGGAATTTTATAAATTCACAGACGTGCCGATTGGATCTGAATTTTTCACCCAATATTTATATACAAATTTCCCATATTTAACTATTTTTTCATAATTTTATAGTTACATAAGTATTGGAAGTTTACAGATTGCTACAGACTGTTCTCTTTAGACAGATTATGTTTTCTATGTGTTGTTTGCTTATTTTGATGAAACTATGGGTAGTATAGGGGGGGTATGAACCATGGAGAAGTTGGAATAAAGTAGATATTACACCAATATAAATAAATAATGAGTTCACCATAGTACCTAAAGTGGTGATTCTATTTTCTTATACTAACGGATCTCACGAGTTTTCTGTTGAGTTTTATGTTGTGAAGTTTTCAAGTTTTGGGTAAAGATTTGATGGACTATGGAATAAGGAGTGGAAAGTGCCTAAGATTGGGGATGCCAAAGGCACTTCAAGGTAATATTCGAGGACAACCAAGAGCCTAAGCTTGGGGATGCCCCGGAAGGCATCCCCTCTTTCGTCTTCAATCCATCGGTAAATTCACTTGAGGCTATATTTTTATTCACCACATGATATGTGTTTTTCTTGGAGCGTCTTATATGATATGAGTTTTTGCTTTTTAGTTTTCCAAAATCATCCTTGATGTCCACACTTTTTGAGAGGGACATGCATGAATCGTGAATTTATTAGAATACTCTATGTGCTTCACTTATATCTTTTGAGCTAGGCAATATGCTCTAGTGCTTCACTTATATCTTTTTAGAGCATGACAATGGCTTTATTTTGTAGAAATTATTGAACTCTCTTGCTTCAGTTATATTATTTTGGGAGTCTCCAAACAGCAGGGTAATTTTTTTAGGTTATGAATTTAGTCCTAATACGATGGGAATCCAAGAGAGATATAATGAAAACTTTCATATAGAAGTGCATTGAATACTATGAGAAGTTTGATGCCTTATGATTGTTTTGAGATATAAAGATTGTAATATTAGAGACATGCTAGTGAGTAATTGTCGATTGATAGAAATACTTGTGTTAAAGTTTTTGATTCCCGTAGAATACACATATAGTGAACCGTTATGTTACAAAGTCGGAGCATGATTTAATTATTGATTTCCCTCCTTTGTGTGGAGGTCGGGATAGCGTGATGGTTAACTCCTACCAACCCTTCCCCTAGGAGCATGCATGTAGTACTTTGTCTTCATAACTAATAGACTTTTGCAATAAGTATGTGAGTTCTTTATGACTAATGTTGAGTCCATGGATTATATGCACTCTCGCCCTTCAACCCTTGCTAGCCTCTCTAGTACCGCACAACTTTTGCTGGTGCATTAAACCCACCATATACCTTCCTCAAAACAACCACCATACCTACCTATTATGGCATTTCCATAGTCATTCCGAGATATATTGCCATGCAACTTTCACAATTCCATTTATGACACGCATCATCATTGTCATATTGCTTTGCATGATCGTGTAGTTGACATCGTATTTGTGGCAAAGCCACCGTTCATATTTTTTATACATGTCACTCTTGAGTCATTGCACATCCCGGCACACCGACGGAGGCATTCATATATAGTCATATTTTTTTCCAAGTATCAAGTTGTAATTCTTTAGTTGTAAGTAAATAAAAGTGTGATGATCATCATTATTCGAGCATTGTCCCATGTGAGGAAAGGATGATGGAAGCTATGATTCCCTCACAAGTTGGGATGAGCCTCCGGACTTTACAAAAGAAAAGAGGCCAAACAAGCCCAACAAAAAAATACAAAATAATAATGAGAGAAAACAAAGAAGGGGCAATTCTACTATTCCTTTTCCACACTTGTGCTTCAAAGTGGCACCAGGATCTTCATGATAGAGAGTCTCTTATTTTGTCACTTTCATATACTAGTGGGAATTTTTCATTATAGAACTTGGCTTGTATATTCCAATGATGGGCTTCCTCAAATTGCCCTAGGTCTTCGTGAGCAAGTGAAAGCAGAACATGCTCCCTTGGTAGTTTTGATAATTCATGACAACATACATTGTCTCTTGGACTAACATCTCTATCTAGTGTATTTCAGATAATAGTTCATGGAGAGTTGGGTTGGCAAAAGGATTGTGGATATTGTGGGATTACCCCCAGATGCAAGGAAATAGGTTGGCCAAGCTTCAAGCAAGAGGACTTGACATTTTACATTTGTGAGAAATCACTTTGAGTCCATAGGAAAGCTAATACTATTAAAAGGGGGTAAGGTTTTGTTGGTGAACAAAATGCTCATACGTGCACAAGTGATAGTCACCAAAAACATCCACAAGCTCTCCCACCAAAGTATGTCTATAGCCAAACATTCAAAATCGGTGCAACCAACATTCCTATCCCGGTGCCACCGATTCTAGAACCCAGACAGAGTCAGCCAAACCCTATCCACTTCGGTGCAACCGATTCCATACCGGTGCCACCGAGTTTTTGTTGCCAACTTTCTGTTACGAAAATTCACATTTTTGGTACCACCGAGAGTGTTGGGTTGGCATCACTGAGATTGGAAATCTGAGTGTTGGTCACCTTATCGGTGCAACCGAGTTTCATATATTGGTCTCACCGAGATTCAAAAGTTGCCACCTTTTGGCCACTTTGGTACCACCGAGGTTAACACATCAGTGTCACCGAGTTGGTCATTTTATGTGTAACGGTTGGATTTTTGGGGATGCCTATATATACCCCTCCACCACCAACCACTCGATCGTGAAGCACTTAGAACAATTCCATACCTATCCTATCAGATTTTTTGAGAGAGAACCACCTACCCTTATGTTGAGATCAAGATCTTCCACTCCAACCATATGGATCTTGATTTCTAGCCTCCCCAAGTTGCTTTCCACCAATCCCATCTCTTCTACCAAGCCAAGTCTGTGAGAGAGTGATTGTGTGTTGAGGAGTCTATCATATTGAGGCACAAGAGCAAGGAGTTCATCGTCATTACCGAGCCTATTACCTTTTGGAGGGTGGTGCCTCCTAGATTGGATAGGTGTCGCTTGGGAGCCTCCTACTTCGTGTTGTGGAGTGAACCAAGAAGTTTGTAAGGACAAGGAGATCGCCTACTTCATGAAGATTTACCCATAGTGAGGCTAGTCCTTCATGGACAGAAGCCATATGGAATAGTCAAGGTTGCTATTTCGTGGAGCCCTCCGTGGACTCTCACGACTGTTACCCTCCGTGGGTTGAAGACTCCATAAACGTGGACGTACGATAGCACCACCTATTGGAATCACTAGAAAAATCTTTGCGTCTCCTATTGCGTTTGATCTTCTATCTCATCTCTTTACTTTATGTGCAATGTCTTTACTTTCCGCTACCATATTTGTAGACATGCATGTGTAGGGATGCTAGGCTTGCTAGACTTGCTAAAACTGTTAAAATTTGCCAACCAATTAACTTGGGAAAAGGTTAGATTTTAAATTCCTGCTATTAGTCTATTCACCCCCTCTAGACAGTCTTCTAGTGATCCTACAAGTGGTATCAGAGATTTGGTCTCCATTGCTTCGGTTTAATCACCGAGGAGGAAGATGGATATGTCTAGTACAAAGAGTTTGAGTTGTAGAGTGCCTATTCTTGATGGAGAGTACTATAGTCAATGGAAGAATGCCATGATTGATCTATTTGATAAATTCCATTTGACAGAATATATTGAAAACCCCTATGTGCTCCCTATTGATGATTTGCATCCCACACACAAAGAGGAAATTAACAGGCTTGGTAACCTAAGAATTGTCAATCTTATTGTTAGAGGTTTACCAACATTCGTGCTTTCTCAATTGAAGAACTTTGCATGTGCCTATACCTTGTGGACTGATTTGGAGAAATGATATCCAAATCTTTCTTTGGGAAATCTTGATGAAATTCTTCATAAAACTGTTGCTTTTCACAAAATGAAGCCTAGTGATCCAAACTTTGATAAATGCCTATTTGAGCTCCGTGATCTTATGTGTGCTAAAGGAGATTTCACCACTATCAACAACATTATCTTTGAAGCCATTCACATTCATAAACTTGAACATTGTCATGATCACAATTCTAACGTATCTCTTGTTATTTATGACGAGGATTTCCACTTGATGATGACAATGTGGAACATGACTACTTTGGTGAAGATGAGTTGTTCGACATCGAGCATGAAAATATCATGAAGAATCTGAGTCTTATGGCAAACTTTAAGGATTACATGTCCAGAGGAAAAGAGTGGATTCTCGATAGCGGATGTACCGATCATATGACAGGAGATAGCGAGATGTTCGAAGAGATCACACCAAACCATGGACCACGAAGGTACGTAACGTTTGGAGATAACTCCAAAGGTAAGGTACTTGGTCTTGGTAAGGTGGCCATATCCCATGATAGCTCCATTCAAAATGTCATGCTTGTTGAATATCTTGCCTACAATCTTCTTTCCATATCTAGACTTGCCGACTTTGGTTTCAATGTGTTATTCACGAAAGTAGATTGCCAAGTGTTCCGTCAAGATAATCATAAAATGGTCTTTACCGGTTTCCGTAGAGGTGATCTATACATTGTTGATTTCACCAAGAGATCCAAACCTCATACTTGTCTTATTGCAAAATCTTCTAAAGGGTGGCTTTGTCATAGAAGACTAGGACATGTTGGCATGCGTAATTTAGACAAGCTTATTAAAGGTGATCATATAATTGGTGTTAAAGATGTTATCCCATTAAGAATATCATGACTATTAGGAGACCACTCGAGTTACTTAACATGGATCTTTTT
Source organism: Hordeum marinum (assembly GCA_022496015.1). Classification (NCBI taxonomy): domain Eukaryota; kingdom Viridiplantae; phylum Streptophyta; class Magnoliopsida; order Poales; family Poaceae; genus Hordeum; species Hordeum marinum. The sequence goes on from CM039676.1 coordinate 168,464,904, forward strand.
GGCCCTAATGCTTACAAGAGTCTCGGTGGAAATTCCTATGGTCTAGTTATAGTTGATGATTTTTCCAGATTTACGTGGGTATTCTTTCTTGATGATAATTCGCGGGTTCAAAAGATCTTCAAGAACTTCGCTCGCAAAGAGAAAAATCAGTTTGACGTGAAGATCAAGAAGGTTCAAAGCTATAACGGATCGGAGTTCAAGAACACCCATGTGGATACCTTTCTTCACGAAGAAGGTGTCTCACATGAGTTCTCGGCTACGTACACAAGTCAACAAAATGGAGTTGTTGAGAGGAAGAACCGGATGCTCATTGAGATGGAAAGAACGATGCTTGATGAATACAAGATGCCAAGACACTTTTGGGCAGAAGCCATTGAAACAACATGTCATGCCACAAACCGACTTTACTTGCACAAGCTTCTCGGTAAAACGGCATACGAGCTACTCACCGGTAACAAACCGCAAGTCGGATACTTTCGGGTATTTCGCTCAAAGTTCTACATTCTTGATAAGCATCGTCATACTAAATTTTCTCCTAAATCTCTAGAAGGATTCCTACTTGGTTATGGATCGAACTCTCACACTTACCGTGTCTACAACAACTTCACTCGAAAAGTTGAAGAGACGGTAGATGTGAAGTTTGATGAATCTAATGGTTCGCAAGTCAAACAATTGGCAAATGATGTAGGTGATAAGGACCCTTCGGAAGCTATTCTAGATCTACCCGTTGGCAAGATTCGTCCCATGGAGATGAAGGAAAGTACTTCATCAACTCAAGTGGAAGCCCCTACTTCACGTCAAGGTGAACCTCAACACGACATGGAGGCATACACAAGCGGTACACGACGAGATGATGAAGAGGAGGAAGTGCATCATGAAGATCCACCACAACCACCTTCACCACCACCTCAAGGGAACGACACCTTCAACAACAACGAAGATGAAGGAGATTATGATGATGAAGAAGAAGCTCCACCATCCAACAATCGGAAGATGACCCGAGTTCGAGCTCAAGTGACCAAGAACCAGCCCCTAAACCAAATCTTTGTTTATATACAAACAGGGAGAATCACTCGCTCTAAAACCCGTCTAGCTAAATTTTGTGAGCATTATTCTTTCATATCTAGCATTGAGCCTTTGAAGGTAGAACAAGCTCTTGAAGACGTGGATTGGGTGAACACTATGCATGAAGAGCTTCACAAATTCGAAAGGAACAAAGTGTGGACACTCATGGAGAAGCCCTAAGATGAGCACAACATCATCGGAATCAAATGGGTGTTTCGGAAAAAACAAGACGAAGATGGTCAAGTCGTGCGCAACAAGGCTCGTCTCGTAGCCCAAGGATATACGCAAGTCGAAGGTATGGACTACGGTGAGACTTATGGCCCCGTCCCTAGACTTGAAGCAATTTGTATTCTTCTTGCTTATGCTAATCACCATGATATCACGCTTTATCAAATGGATATCAAAAGTGCATTTTTAAATGGTGAAATTGAAGAAGAGGTTTATGTTAAGAAACCACCTAGTTTTGTGAATCCTAAGAAACCTAATCATGTTTACAAGCTTCGTAAAGCTCTTTATGGTCTTAAGCAAGCCCCTCGTGCTTGGTATAAATGTTTAACAAAGTTTCTCACTGAAAAAGGTTTTGAAATTGGTAAAATTGATGCAACCTTGTTCACTAAGAGAGTTATAGGTGAATTGTTTGTGTGCCAAATCTATGTGGATGATATTATCTTTGGTTCCACTAACCCTCAATTTAGTGAAAGATTTGGAAGGTTGATGTCCGAGAAATATGAGATGTCTTTGATGTGTGAGCTGAAATTATTTCTTGGTTTGTAAATCAAGCAATCAAGAAAAGGAACTTTCGTCTCTCAAACTAACTATACGAAGGACTTGATCTAGAAGTTCAACATGCAGGAGTGCAAAGGTATGAAAACTCCCATGCCCACCAGTGGACATGTTGATTTTACCGGGGAGGATGAACCGGTTGATCAAAAGGTTTATCGATCTATGATTGGTTCATTGCTATATCTATGTGCATCTCGTCCCGATACTATGCTTAGTGTTTGCATGTGTGCTAGATATCAAGCTGCACCTAAAGAGTGTCATCTTTTGGCTATGAAAGTTATTGTGAGATACTTGATACAAACACCAAACTTTGGCACTTTGTATCCCAAGGGATCTTCTTTTAATCTCATTGGCTATTCCAATTCGGACTATGCCGATGACAAGGTTGATAGAAAGTCCACCTCGGGTACTTGTCAATTTTGGGTAGATCTCTTGTGTCTTGGTCCTCCAAGAAACAAAACTCAGTATCTCTATCTACTGCCAAAGCTGAGTATATTGCTACTGGATCTTGTTGTGCGCAATTACTATTGATGACACAAATGCTTAAGGATTATGGAATTTATGTTAAAAATGTTCTATTACTTTGTGACAATGAAAGTGCTATTAAAATTAGTCATAATCCTATGCAACATTCTCGAACTAAGCATATTCAAGTTCGACATCATTTCATTCGTGATCATGTTGCCAAAGGAGATATTAATGTTAAGCATGTTTACATTAACAAGCAATTAGCCGATATCTTTACCAAGCCACTTGATGAGAGAACATTTTGTCACTTGAGGAGTGAGTTGAACATCATTGATGCTTCAAACTTGAGCTATACTCACTCGGTTGCAAGCAAGGGCATGAGCTTTCTTGTTATTTCCATGTTCTTGTAACTCGTTATCATATGCCATGGAATTCTATCCTCCCTTGTATTGCATCTAACCTTTTGTAGGTACTTGGAAGAACTTCATTCCTCAAGATTGCCATCAACTCCAATTATAAACAATCTTGTCATTACCAACTATCCACAACCCCTCCTGATGATGGAAGGAAGAAGACAACAAAAACATATCCTTGACATATACTTGATCTTAGTTATAAAATCTTAAGTGGTATCATGTCAATTGGATATATCCATTGTTCTTCCTTGCATGACTAACCTTTGTAGGTGACTAGTGTACTAGAACAAGAAGGATTGCTTCCAATTCAAGATGATCTTCATCAACCTCAAGCATCCTCAACAAGTTCACCTATGAGCAACATCATCAACATCACTCAAAGGTATGTACTCATATCCTTGAAAAGGCTTTACTCCAAGTCATGGGCTAAAGCAACTCAAGTGACATGAAGACATTGAAATGCTTAATCGAAAAATGGTAACCCTATTTTGAGCTCAACGCAGAGTATAAACTATGATCAAGTATTCTTGCTTGCCTCATAACTCAATATACTCTAATATAGGTAACCTAGTCACTGCCCATCATCTAGTTAAGAATCTTGTGTGGTATGCTCTCTATTTGCATGATCTCTCGTAACCACTCAAATCTTATCTATTTGATGTCCTTTGTAAAAAAATCGCATTCTCTTTTTGAAACTATTTCCTTTGTCTCTGTGAAAACAGAAACGTGGTCTCTCATTCGGAGCCATCGATATAAATAACTCGGTTCTACCGAAATTGCAGACAAGCTGCACTACACAATCTTGGTACCATCGATTTATTTATTCCCGGAGTCACCGATTTTCCTTGTTTTCTAAATCTGTGTTTCTTAAATGTTTTTTAATTGGTATCTGTTCTTGTGATGTTCTTGTTCCTTCGATGACCCCTTATTAAAAAAGTAGGTAAGTTACATTCAATGATTCCCTTAGTTCTTTTCTATGAACCCTACTTTCAATGACCCTTGATCTCGAGGATCCCTTCCTTGTGAATGATCCATGTCACTACTCCTATGTTTAACCTTTTTGGTAATTTATGCCAAAGGGGGAGAATATCAAAGCTTCATGCTCAAGGGAGTGTTACATGCTTATGAAAAGGGGAAGATATGATTTAGGGGGAGAGGAAAATATCTAAAGTTTATACTGATACAAGGTGAGAACAATGTAGGGGAGAAAAATATATTTTGGAGAAAAATTTGCAGATTATTTTATCTTATTTGAATGTTCACTTTAGATTTTTTCTCACCCTATCCAATCCCAATATCTACATACTCAGATTTAGAGGGGAGAGGACGAACTACCACTTTCATATCTGAGGGGAGAAAAGATATAAAAGATTAATGCTAAAGGAGGAGACATACCGATCTTAACGATTATCATATTTTATATGTTCTCCATATCTTGGTATCCTTTGAGTTCTATTGCTTTTGATTGGTAGAATACCCTTGTGTTTCCTAATATTGTCTTCAGTGTATCTCTACTACTAGAATGCTCAAGAACTCAATGTAAGTATACGCATCATATCTTCGATCAAGATGATCTCCTGCTTCTTGCACATATTGTTTGCAAGACTGAAGTATTGATCAAGGATACACCTCATTCATATACATTTGATGCAAATACCAAGATACACATGACTTTTCATATCCCGTCTATTATCTGTGTGTCCGTACATTCAAAAGCAACTATCCTTTTGAAGGAATACACACATCTAGGGGGAGCAAATCAAAGTCATGTGTCTCTCAAAGTCTTCATTACATCCATGCATATCTTTATTTGAAGCTTTGATTGTATGTTGTCATCAATTACAAAAAAGGGGAGATTGAAAGCACAACATGCTCCCTTGGTGGTTTTGATAATTCATGACAACATACATTGTCTCTTGGACTAACACCTCGATCTAGTGTATTTCAGATAATAGTCCATGGAGAGTTGGGTTGGCAAAAGGATTGTGGACATTGTGGGATTACCCCAAGATGCAAGGAAATAGGTTGGCCAAGCTTCAAGAAAGAGGACTATACATTTTACAGTTGTGAGAAATCACTTCGAGTCCATAGGAAAGCCAATACTATTAAAAGGGGGTAAGGTTTTGTTGGTGAACAAAATGCTCATACGTGCACAAGTGATAGTCACCAAAAACATCCACAAGCTCTCCCACCAAAGTCTGTCTATTAAAAAATGGTGCAACCAACATTCCTATCCCGGTGCCACCGATTCTAGAACCTAGACAAACTCATCCAAACCCTAGCCACTTTGGTGCCACCGATTACATAGCGATGCCACCAGGTTTAGGTTGCCAACTTTCTGTTATGCAAATTCACATTTTTAGTAACACCGAGAGTATTGGGTCGGCGTTACTGAGATTGGAACTCTGCCCATTGGTCACCTTATCGTTGCAACTGAGTTTCATATATTGGTCTCACCGAGATTCAAAAGTTGCCACCTTTTGGCCACTTCGGTACCACCGAGATTAACACATCGGTGTCATCGAGTTGGTCATTTGGTGTGTAACAGATGGATTTTTGGGGATGCCTATATATACCCCTCTACCACCACCCACTCGAAAGTGAAGCACTCAGAACTATTCAATACCTATCCTATCATATTTTCTGAGAGAGAACGACCTACCCTTGTGTTGAGATAAGATCTTCCACTCCAACCATATGGACCTAGATTTCTAGCCTCCCCAAGTTGCTTTCCACCATTCCCATCTCTTCTACCAAGCCATATCTGTGAGAGAGTGATTGTGTGTTGTGGAGTCTATCATCTTGAAGCACAAGAGCAAGGAGTCATCGTCATTACCGAGCCTATTACCTTTTGGAGGGTGGTGCCTCCTAGATTGGTTAGGTGTCGCTTGGGAGCCTCCTACTTCATGTTGTGGAGTGAACCAAGAAGTTTGTAAGGGAAAGGAGATCACCTACTTCATGAAGATCTACCCATAGTGAGGCTAGTCCTTCATCGACGGAAGCCATATGGAATAGTCAAGGTTGCTACTTCGTGGACCCTTACGGGTGGAGCCCTCCATGGACTCTCGCGACCGTTACCCTCTGTGGGTTGAAGACTCCATAAACGTGGACGTACGATAGCACCACCTATCGGAACCATGGGAAAAATCTTTGTGTCTCCTACTGCGTTTGATCTTCCTATCTCATCTCTTTACTTGATGTGCAATGTCCATACTGTCCGCTGCCATATTTGTACCCATGCATGTGTAGGGATTTTAGACTTGCTAGACTTGCTAAAACTATTAAAATCTGCCAACCAATTAACTTGGGAAAAGATTAGGTTTTAAATTCCTGCTAGTAGTCTATTCACCCCCCTCTAGACACTCTTCTAGTGATCCTACAACAAGCGAGTTGGATGCACACCCACTTAGTTTCTTTTTGAGCTTTCATAGACTTATAGCTCTAGTGCATCTGTTGCATGGCAATCCCTACTCACTCACATTGATATCTATTGATGGGCATGCTGATACGTCTCCAACGTATCTATAATTTATGAAGTATTCATGACATGTTTAAAATAATTCTATATGATTTTGGTATGATTTTATTAGAACTAGCCCGTACTGACGCTGTTTTCAATAGAACTACCATGATGTCGTTTTTTGTGCAAAAATAAAAGTTGTCGGAATGGGCTGAAAATTTACGGAGAATATTTTTGGAAAATATAAAAAATACTAGAGCAAAAAGATGCCGAAGAGGAGTCCCGAGGAGGCCACAAGCAACCAGGGTGCGTCCCTTGGCTTGTGGGCCCCTCGGGAGTCCCCTTGACGTGATTCCAATGCCAAGTACTCCTATAAATACAGAAACCTCCGAAAATAAACCTAGATCAGAAGTTCCGCCGCCCCAAGTCTCTGTAGCCACGAAAAATCAATCTTTTCCCTCTCCGGCACCCTGCCGGAGGGGTTCACCATCACCGGAGACCATGGAGGAGGAAGATGGAGGGGCCATCATCACCATGAAGACCAAGGACCATAGGGAGAACCTCTTCCCACCTAGGGGGTAGGGCATGGAGGAGGAAGCACAAGGGGGAGACCCTCTCCCCCTCTCTCTCGGTGGCGCTGAAGTGCCATCGGGGGAACCATCGCCGCGGTGATCGTCTTCATCAATATCACCTACTTCATCACCGTCCTCATATCTTTTCAGCGGTCCACTCTCCCGCGTCCCGCTATAATCCCTACTTAAGCATAGTGCTTTATGCCACATATTATGATCCAATGATGTGTTGCCATCCTCTGATGTTTTGAGTAGATTTCTTTTGTCTTGTGGGCTGATTGATGATCTAGATTGGTTTGAGTTATATGTTTATTTTAGTGTTGTCCTATGGTGCCTTCCGTGCCGTGCACACGTGAAGGATTCCCGTTGTAGGTTGTTGCAATACGTTCATGATTCTCTTATAGTGGGTCGCTAGAGCGATAGAAGCTTAAACCCGAGTAAGGGGGTTGTTGCGTATGGGATAAAGGGTACTTGATGCTTTAATGCTATGGTTGGGTTTTACCTTAATGATCTTTAGTAGTTGTGGATGCTTTCTAGAGTTCCAATCATAAGTACATGTGATCCAAGTAGAGAAAGTATGTTAGGTTATGCCTCTCCCTCATATAAAATTGCAATAATGATTTCTGATCTTGTTAACAATTGCCTAGGACAATTCCGCACACCGACCCATCATTATTACACATGCGCTATTTACAATATATTGTAATATATTCTAAATTTATGATAGCAGAACCTATTTTTATATTTTAGTTCTCCATTATCATGCAAAGCTATTCCCTTCATACCCACCACGTAGTTTTATTTCTTGTTTCTAGTTGGAAGCAAACGCTCGACATACGTAGAGTTGTATCAATGGCAGATAGGACTTGAGAGAATATTGATCTTACCTTTAGCTCCTTGTGGGTTTGACACTCCATACTTATCAATTCCACCTTTGTAAATTGCTATGATGATTCCTTGCACTTGGGGATTATCAAGCTCTTTTCTAGTGCCGTTGTCGGGGAGCAATAAGGTGTGGTTAATATTTCAGTGTATGCTTGTTTACTTCTATCACTAAGTAGATTTTGTTTTACTTTTGTTTCTGTTTTCTTGTTTTATTTATTTAGTTGTGGGTGAAACAAACAAAAACATTTGAAAAACTAAAAAAAATAATATTTACTTGCCTTTTATAAGAGAAGCGATTGGAAAGTTATGCATTGGTGAAGTGAGGGTCGACCTTGAACACTTGTGTTCATGCTCATGGAAACAATGTAGAATTATTCATGGAAGTTTCTCAAAAATAATTATACCATTCTATATATCCACTGGATTATAAAAATATTGTGCCAAGATTTGTCTTTAGGATGATTAGATTGCTTGTTCGCTATGTGCGGTGCAAAAACAGAAACTTTGGATGTAGTGTGTGAATTTACATTTTTTACTGGAACGTGGAAAGTTTCTGAAATTTTTACACAGTATTTTCATATAAATTATTTAGGATGTCCTAAATGTTCATAATTGTTATAATTATATAAGTACATTGGTTTAATAAATTGCTATAGACTATTCTGTTTAGACAGATTGTTGTCATAGTTTTGTTATCTACTTACCCTATAGTTTCCATAGCCTATATTGTTAGATGAAAATTGTGGAAATGATAGTAAAACAGTATATAATGTTGAAAATTATTGTGCAACTTATCTTGGCATTACATGAGGAGTTGATTTATTCTTATGTGTACTCACCAATCTCACGAGTTCTTTTCGAGTTTTTTGTGGATGAAGTTTTTGAGAATAGGTGAAACCATGATATGGGAGGATTGAACAAGATACAAAAGCTCAAGCTTGGGGATGCCCAAGCCACCCCAAGTAACTATTTCAAGAAGTCTCAAGCATCTAAGCTTGGGGATGCTACGCATCCCAGCTCTCTTGACCAACAATTATCGGTTAGCCTATGTTGAGCCTAAATTTTTATTCGTTCACATAATGTGTGCTATTCTTGGAATATCATTTTAATTATTTTTGCTGTTTGATTAAAAGCATTGTTTCTGAACTTTTGAATAGGAGAGAGAGAGTCCTCACATGGATATTTAAATTAATTGACTACACATTGATCTTCACTTATATCTTTCGGGAGTAGTTTGTCATGCACTCTCGTGCTTCACTTACACCCTATGAGTAAATGGTTGAATGAATTGAATATCATAAATATGAAATTAAATATGCTTCATATACTTATCCCATGAGGAGTGACGACTTCACATATAATAAGTATAGGTGGTAAAATTTATTGAAAGTTAGCAAACACCGCATTGGTCACTTGAACAATTCATGAAAGAATATTGAAGGAAGAGAGATTGCACATATAAATACACTATATTATACATCTTCTATGATATTGAGCTCATTAATTGTTTCCAAACTCAAGAAAAATAGTTGAAATTGGACAAGGAAGACAACTTAATGAGTTATGTTTGGGTATATTTGTATAGAAGTTATATTGTTACGGATCCTCCAACATGTGGTGGTTGCATCCACCTCATTTTAGCAAAAACTCCCGCACCAAGTAGAAATACTACTTGTGCATCCAAACACCCTCAAACCAGTTTTTCCGTGAGAGTCCACTACACCTACATATGGATTGAGTAAGATCCTTCAAGTAAGTTGTCATCGGTGCAAAAAGCAATAAAAATTTCTCCTAAATATATATGATCCTTTATTGTAAGGGAAAATAAGCGTTGTACAAACTTTTGATGGTAAAGCAATAAAAGCGATGGACTGCATAATAAAGGTTGCTATCACAAAGGGAAATACAACGTGACATTCCTTTGCATTAAGGGTTTGCACATACAAAAACAAAAAGTGCATGACAACCTCTGCTTCCCTCTGCGAAGGGCCTATCTTTTACTTTCTAGTACTTACCTTTATGGAAGAGTAATGGTGATCTTCACCACTTCCTATGTTTCTCCTTTTTCTCTTGGCAAGCGTAATGTGTTGGGGAATGATCTAGACATATATATCCAGACAAATATATTTGATCATGAATTATTATTGTTGATAATTTTCCATATGATAAATAAGTTGGGAGGCGAAACATTAAGCCCCTGTCTTTCTCTGTGATCGATGGATGCTATTTGTTCTAAAAATATGCTTCGATTGTTAGCAATCATGTAATACTATATGATAGTTGAGTATGTCTAATTTTCTAAATCAAAGCTCTTACATAGACCCTTCCTGAAAATAAGATGAATTGCAATTGTTTGGTGACTGCAAGCATAGTTTGTTAGTTCTCAAGAAACTTTATGGTATATACTTTAACATGTGAATAGCTTGTTACATCACCATGAGAAGTTCTATGAGATGAGATATTGTTTATGATATATAATGATGCTAGAAAACGTGTTTGGAACTATCATTTATCGAATTTATGCACTATGCTAGCATTCAAACTTCATAAATTATTTCTTCTATTATTTACCTACTTGAGGACGAGCAGGAATTAAGCTTAGGGATGCTGATACATCTCCAACGTATCTATAATTTATGAAGTATTCATGCCATGTTTAAAATAATTCTATATGATTTTGGTATGATTTTACTAGAACTAACCCGGAATGGCGTTGTTTTCAGCAGAACTTACCATGGTGTCATTTTTTGTGCAGAAATAAAATTTATCGGAATGGGCTAAAAATTTACGGAAAATATTTTTGGAAAATAAAAAAACACTGGTTAAAAAATATACCGGAGAGGAGTCCCGAGGAGGCCATGGGCCACCAGGGCACCCCCCAGGGCACACCCCTTGCTTGTGGGCCCCTCGGGAGTCCCCTTGACATGATTCCAATGCCAAGTACTCCTATAAATACAAAAACCTCCGAAAAGAAACCTAGATTAGAAGTTCCACCGCCGCAAGTCTCTGTAGCCATGAAAAATAAATCTTGGCCCTCTCCGGCACCCTACCGGAGGGGGTCACCATCACCAGAGACCATGGAGGAGGAAGACGGAGGGGCCATCTTCACCATGGAGACCAAGGACCAGAGGGAGAACCTTTCCCCACCTAGGGGGAGGCCATGCAGGAGGAAACACAAGGCGGAGACCCTCTAGAAAAAGTATGTTAGCTTATGCCTCTCCCTCATATAAAATTGCAATAATGATTTCCAATCTTCTTAACAATTGCCTAGGATAATTCTACACACCAACCCATCATTATTCCACACTCGCTATTTATAATATATCGTAATATATTCTAACTTTATGATAGCAGCATCCATTTTTATATTTTAGCTCTCCGTTATCATGCAAAGCTATTCCCTTCATACCTATAACGTAGTTTTAGTTCTCGTTTCTAGTTGGAAGCAAACGTTTGGCGTACGTAGAGTCGTATCAGTGGTAGATAGGACTTGAGAGAATATTGATCTTACCTTTAGCTCCTTGTGGGTTTGACACTCCATACTTATCACTTCCACCTTTGGAAATTGCTACGATGATTCCTTGCACTTGGGGATTATCAAGATCTTAGTCCTTTCGATAAGTCATAGTGTCAAACCCAACGTGGAGTAGAAGGAAATGACAAGCGGTTTTCAGTAAGGTATTCTCTGCATGCACTGAAACTATCGGTAATAGATAGTTTTGTGAAAAGGTAATTCGTAACGAGTAGCAAGTAATAAATGTAGCAAAGGCGCAGCATGGTGGCCCAATCCTTTTTGTAGCAAAGGACAAGCCTGTACAAACTCTTATATAAAGTGGAGCGCTCCCGAGGACACATGGGAATTTCTGTCAAGCTAATTTTCATCATGCTCATTTGATTCACATTTGTTACTTTGATACTTTGATACTTTCATACGTGGGTGGACCGGTGCTTGGGTGCTGCCCTTACTTGGACAAACCTCCCACTTATTATTAACCTCTCTCGCAAGAATCCACAACTACGAAAGAAGAATTAAGATAAATCTAACCATAGCTTGAAACATATGGATCCAAATCAGCCCCTTACGAAGCAACGCATAAACTAGGGTTTAAGCTTCTGACACTCTAGCAACCCATCATCTACTTATTACTTCCCAATGCCCTCCCCTAGGCCCAAATAATGGTGAAGTGTCATGTAGTCGACGCTCACATGACACCACTAGAGGATTGACAACAAACATCTCCTCAAAATATCAAACGAATACCAAATTCACATGATTACTTATAACAAGACTTTTTCCATATCCTCAGGAACAAACGTAACTACTCACAAAACATGTTAATGTTCATAATCAGAGGAGTATTAATTATCATAAAGGATCTGAACATATGATCTTCCACCAAGTAAACCAACTACCATCAACTACAAGGAGTAATCAACACTACTAGCAACCCATAGGTACCAATCTGAGGTTTGAGACAAAGATCAGATACAAGAGATGAACTAGGGCTTGGAGAGGACATGGTGCTGGGGAAGATGTTTATGGAGATTGACCCCCTCTCGATGAGAGGATCGTTGGTGATGACGATGGCTTCGATTTCCCCCTCCGGGAGGAAAGTTTCACCGGCAAAACAGCTCCGCAAGACCTCTAGACTGGTTCTGCACAAGTTCCACCTCGAGACGGTGGCGCTTCATCCCAAAAGCTCTCTTATGATTTTTTTTCCAGGTCAAAACCCTTCATATAGCAGAAGATGGGCACCAGGGGGCTGCCAGGGGGCCCACAAGCCACAAGGGCGCGGCCATGGGGGTAGGCCGCGCCCAGCAGGCATATGATCTCTTGGTGGGTCCCCTATGGTATTTGTTTCGCCCAATATTTTTTTTATATTCCAAAATAATTCTTCGTAACTTTTTAGGACTTTTGGAGTTGTGTAGAATAGGTCTCTCATATTTGCTCCTTTCCAGTCCAGAGTTATCGCTGCCGGCATTATCCCTCTTCAAGTAAACCTTGTAAAATAAGAGAGAAAAGGAATAAGTATTGTACCATAATGTGTAATAACAACCCATAATGCAATAAATATCAATATAAAAGAATGATGCAAAATGGATGTATCAACTCCCCCAAGCTTAGACCTCGCTTGTCCTCAAGCGAAAGCCGAGATCGATAAATGTGTCAACATGTTTAGAGATAGAGGTGTCGATAAAATAAAATAAGGACATGAGGGAATCATGATCATCTTTAGAACATCAATACTTATTGATATATAATTTCTTATACTAGAGTAACAATTCATTCTCAAGATAAAGTATGAACCAAGAACTCTATTGAGAACCAACAAACTATGCTCTCAGTCATTGAAGTGATTTTCAATTTATCATAAATTCGGGAAGAGTCAATATAAGAGCTTGTAAAGCAAATCCACATACTCGATCATCGTTTAGTCTTGAATAATTGCTAACACTCACGCGGTACTCATGAGGTCAAAGCTTCAATTGGACACAGAGAAAGGTAGGGGCTTATAGTTTTGCCTCCCAACTATTTACCTCCAGGGTAATGTCAACAGAAATAACTCATGATCACCCACATCCGAGTGGATATATGTGTCTAGATCATTCCCCAACACACAATGCTTGACAAGAGAGAAAGGCGAAATATAGGAGGTGGTGAAGAACACCATGACTCTTGCATAAAGGTAAGTACTTATAAAGTAAAAGTAACAGATAGGCCCTTCGCAGAGGGAAGCAGAGGTTGTCATGCACTTTTTGTTTTTGGATTAGCAAACCTTGATGCAAAGGAATGCCATGTTGTATTGTCGTTTGTGATAGCAACCTTTATTATGCAGTCTGTCGCTTTTATTTCTTTAGCATCACAAGTTCGTACAATGCTTATTTTCCCTTACAATAAAAGATTATACATATTTAGGAGAAATTCTTATTGCTTTTTGCACCAATGAAAACTTACTTGAAGGATCTTACTCAATCCATAGGTAGGTATGGTGGACTCTCATTGCAGAACTAGGTTCAGGGTGTTTGGATGCACAAGTAGTATCTCTACTTGGTCCGGAAGTTTTGGTTAGTATGAGGTGGAAGCAAGCACTACATGTTGGAGGATCCATAACCAAATAACTTCTATTCGGAAATAAGCACACATAACCCATTATGTTGTCTTCCTTGTCCAACATCAACTTCTTAGCATATAATATTTTAATGAGTGCTCACAATCATAAAAGATGTCCAAGATAATATATTTATATGTGAACCTCTCTTTCTTTATTACTTCCTTTTAATTGCACCATTGACCAATCGCTATGTTTGTCAACTCTGTCGGATTTTGGGCTCCGCAAAACCCTCAAGGTTCGAACACAGGGGCGTGAGAAAAGGATTCCGGCGGCCTCTCTCCACCTAGCTCGCTACTCGATGGACATTGCAGCAAACTCGCATGATGTCGAGGAAGAAGATGAACGCAATAGTTTACCTAGGTTTGGACCACTACAAAGAGTAATACCCTACTCCTGCTTTGGTGGATTGCCTCTCGTGGAGGTTGCGGTGGATAAATTGGTACAATGTTCTTGAGCCTCACGAGGGGGCTCAAGGTGTGTTGTTGGCTCTCTGCCTTGTGGTGGTGTGTTGGGTGGCTAAGTGTTGGATCGGATCCCCTCTATGATGTGACCTAGCTTTTATATATGGCGGTGGCCCGGGTCTTCGTCCCTTATCACAATGGCAGGAAGGGATCCCACAATGGCCAAATTCGAAGGGGGCAGGATTACAGCCGCACGCTGTCCAAAGGTGGTCTTCGCCTGCAAAGTAGTTGTAGATGATGCAGTGGTGGGCTCGGCGATGACATCCGCCCTGTGGGGCTCGTTGTCGTGGTCCTGTTGCACTAGAAGGGAATCCTTTGGGCGGTGCCTTGGGAACCAGCGTATGTCCTTGCTCCCTTTGCACCAAAGGGGAAACTATGCCGCCTGCCGCACTGGCGCGTGCCTGTCCTTCCTTGCGTCACCCTTGACTCCTCAGGCTAGGCCTTGCATAGAGATCTCCGTCGCTCAGGAGGGGGCCTGAGGAGGCCTGTCCTTGCTGGCCTCGATGATGTTCTCCCTCGCGAGCCTAGGGTTCATGCGAGGGCCTTGTCTTGTGTGGAGCCGCGCCAGGCCACGCCTAGCTGACGAGGTGGGCCAGGTCCTAGGCCGCAGGCAGGAAGGATTGGGTACCCCATTCCCAAAACACCGACAGTAGCCTCGGGCCCAAGGCGCACCCGAGCTGGCTTCAAGGCGAAGTCTTGACGGTAGCCCGGAGCGTCACAGGCCCCCGATGCCTATGTGGACAGGGCCGACGCGCGTCATGCATCTGACGTGGGTCGTCCTCGTGGCCATCGCCCGAATCGACAAAAGCCTGACTTCCAGCACTAAGCCATTATTGCTTTCCTCTTCCGCGTGCTTGCCCTTGCTCTCACATCCCGGCCTTAGCTAAGGCCTCCCCAGGTCTGGCACTGCTCTGCTCTCCCTCCGGATGGCCCCACCAGCAAGTCAAAGTCAGAGGCGCAGGGCTCGGCCTCTGCTCCCATCTAACCGGCGCTCTCTAACTCCACCATCGCCAAGGATGTCGACCTGGCCCTGGTGCTCCCGTCTATGGCGGATGGGACCAACGAGCACGTGTGGACCTTGATATGGGGCGGCTCCTCTAAGAGGCAGCCCTCTTCCATGCCAGCCTACCCCTTCTTCCTTCATAGCGTCTTCGCCGGGCTGGTCCCACCTTTCTCCGTGTTCTTCACCGCCATGCTTGACAACTACGGGATCTAGGCCCTTCACCTCCAACCCAACTCCATCCTGCTCTTGTCCGTCTTCGCCTTCTATCGTGAAGCCTTCGTGGGTGTGAAGACTTCGGTGGCCCTCTTCCAGCATTTCTTCAGTTTGCGTGTGCACGACGGTTCTGAACGGTCGACATACGTCTGCTTCATCGCGGTCTAGGGCGTCAACATGCTCTTGAAGGCCAGGAAGAAGGTGGAGAACTTTCGGCACCTCTGGATCCTAATGGATCATACGAGCCCTAACTCTTGCCTAGAGTTGCCCAAGGGGCTGCCGGAGAAGGCCCCTGCATGGAGTTTGGTGAAACTTTCCGACCCTCGGGCTAAGCCTGTCTTGGAGCGGATCTCCCGCGACATCAGCGCCCGGAAGCTGACTGGAGGGATGATAGTGAAGGAGTTCATGATGGAGCGCCTTGCACCCCTACAGTCCCACTCCAGGCCTTTGTGGGACTATCGGGCAGCGGCGACAACCTTAGGCTCCAGTCTATGCGCATAACCCCTGAAGAGTTGAACAGGACTGTGGTGATCCTGCTCAACGGCGACCCCGACGATCTCCCCGAGGGCTGCTCCCCGTTGTATCGCTGTGACGAAATAGCCGCTTTGGTTGCCAGGATGCCAACCTTCGACGAATGGGGACTCTTACCAGCTGAAGCCCTTGGGTCCCCGGTGACGGTGTCCTCTGGTGACACCTCAGGCAGGGAGGATTCAGAGAAGACATTAGGCGGCAACCCCGGTAGGGACGTCCCCTCCGTCGCAGAGCACGCTCCTGCGTGACCTTGAGGATGATGACGATGATGGTAAAGTTTCCGCCCTGGCTCTCCATGCACCGCCGCAGTTCTCCGAGGGCTTGCGCCGGTGCCTCGGGCCACAAGGTCCCCTTGCCTGTCGACTCCCAACAAGCGAGGGCCCGAGTCTCCCTTGGTGTTCCCTACCTCCACGGGCATGGTGGCTGAGGCATCAGCCTCACCCTCGTCCGAGTTCCAGCCCGCGAGCCAGGCGGATGAGGCTTCGGGCGCGGCGGCCCTTCCGACGGTAACACTGCCGTACGATGCCTCTGTCCCCAGCCACGACGGCGCCCTCCCCAAGGGGGGTGAAAGCGCCGCTGTCGTCGGAGCAGAAGGGAAGAGGAAGTGACTCGATGTCAAGGAGTAAGTACTCAGTCTGACCTTGCCTACCCTTTGGTAGCTTGAATGCTAATGAGCCTTCTTTTGCCTGGCTGAAGATGAGGAAGAAGATGGCGGGCGTCAAGCCGAAGGCGTCTTTCGATGCTCCACCTGCTCCCGCCGTGACGTCGTCGTCTCATGAGTTGCCTACAGGCGAGGGGGCAAAGGATCCCGAATCGACCCTCCTGGCCACCGCTGCTAAGCGCCCGAAGTCCCTGATGCCTATTGGTGTGGTTGCTTCCGTTCCTGGGAGTGCACTGGCGCCGCAGTGTGGGGGGCTAGCCCCAAGGGTCGACCGCCCATGGTCTCATCTGTGCCCATCTTGTCCTTGGCCGCGGTGCAGCCTCCGGAGCCTCCTGCTCCTCGTGCTGCTCCACCTCAGGAGGTGCCACCTGCGGTCATGTAGGTGAATCCTCTATAGGGGCCTTGGTGTCTCCATCGCACAGCCTTGACATCCTGGACGAGGTTTCGGATACCCTCATGGGCGTTGACGACCGCCTCTCGAGTGGGCTTGTGGGGCTTCTCTCTTGGTGGCTCTGGGCCAATGCCTCCATCGTGGCGTCTTCTGACCAAGACGAGGCCACGATGGTGATGGCCGAGGAGGAGGTTGCATTGGCGAAAGCGGCCCTCGCGGTGGCGCTAGATAGGGCGTCATCTGCCGAAGGACGCAGCAATGCGGCAGAGTCTCGCATGAAGGCCCTTCAAGAGGAGAAATCCGCGCTCGAGGAAGAGATGCGCGGGATGCGGTAGACCCCCGAGACCTGCAAGGCCAAGATCACCGACTGGGACTCCGAGTTGTCCCAGGCGAGAGACAAGGGTGCCGCGGTGCAAGGGCGCCTAGACGCGCAGGAGGCGGAGGCCGCCTGGAAGAAGGTCCAGCTTGAAGACGTGAAGAAGGCCTTAGCCGAGGTAGAGGGAAGGAAGGTCACGGAGATCAGGGCCCTTCCCCCTATCGAGCTCCGGCTTCGCCGAGAAGGGTTTGAAGAACCCTTGGTGGCCCTTGAGAGCGGCTTCGTAGAGCTTGCTTCGAGGTTCACCGAGGCATTGGAGGGTGCCATCCCCATGGTGGAAGGGGTCTTGGATAGTGATTGTCGCGATCTCTTCTCGGAGGCAGCAACGCGCGTCTTCGGCCATCTTCATCTGCGTGAGCTAGGGTTCGACTTTGACTCCGTGATCCATCTGGTCGCCCCGGGATCCACAGCAACAATGCAGAAGCAGTGAAGGCCACTGTGGAGAAGCTGGTGAAGAGGTTCACCCACGTCGCCGTTCAACCGTCACCTAAAATTGCGGAAGTTAGCGGCGAGGAAGACGACGGTAGCGACGTTGATGACGAGCTCTCTACGGATGAGGTGAGCGGCGGTGAAGGCTCCTCCTGATTCCTCTTTCCTGTTCCCCTCCTGCATCATTCGACATGCCTCTTGGAGGCATTAAACTAGTTGTATTTGGCAAGACCCTTAACGTTTCTAATAATTATCGAATTGCATAACTGCCCGCTTTGCCTTGTTTCCTTCTTGCTTGCTATGTCGCTCTGCGTTGGCAGGGCCCGTCTCCGCACGTACCTCTACCGCCATTGGGGCTGACTAGATCACCAAGGACGGTCCCAAGGGGTGAGGGGCTACGGGGCTAGTGAGGCCCCTGAGTCGCGATGCTCAGAAGTCCCCCTTGACGTACGAGCAGCCCTCATGAAGGGAACATGGTGAAGATATGTTTAAGTTGGGAACTCAGAACACCTTGTGCTCTGGGTCGGCAGGGCCCGACCCCGTGCATACCTCAACCGCCACCGGAGCCGACCGAATCACCAAGGACGGCCCCATGGAGCGAAGGGATACGGAGCTGGTGAGGCTCCTGAGTCACAATGCTCAGGAGTCCCCCTTGACATACGAGCTCCAGCGTCCTCCCTGATGTTTTGAGCTTGAGCGCACTAAGCTCTACATCAGTAGGGCCCGCCCCGTGCGTACCTCAACCGCCGCTGGAGCCGACCGGATCACCAAGGATGGCCCCGTGGAGCGAGGGGCTATGGAGCCAGTGAGGCTCCTAAGTCGCGATGCTCAGGAGTCCTTGACGTACAAGCGGCTCCCATACCTTTTCGAAGAGCATTGGTAGTAGTCCTGATGCAGCACCTCACACATGCATCCAAAGGAATACAGTGTGGTGAGGACACAAGGAACCCTCCTGTGTTTGGATGCAACTGCTGGGGAGCCCTCAGTTGTTTATCCCCAACACCGGGCATAGGGCTTCCACATTGCATGGGCATAGCCATTGGTGGGCACTGTTGACTTCTCCGCTAGCACAAGGTTGTGGCTTCCACATTCCGTGGGCATAGCCATTGGGGGGTAGTGTTGACTTCTCCGCCAGCAGGGAGCTGTGGATGCCACATTGCATGGGATGGAACCCCTCCGCGTCCTCGGGGGACTCCAGGTGTGTACAGCCGATTGAGTTCGTACGCATGGCTGGCACAGTAGTACTGGGAGGTGTATCTAGGAGCTCATGAGGGTGGTTTGGCCTCGTGAGGTCCCTACCTCAAGGTGGATTACGCTTGGGTCTTCTTGCAAGTGGCGTTGTTGGTGGTCTTGGAGTCTTCATTGCAGCCTACACCAAGCATCCGACCTAAGGCCATGGGGGGGGTCAAGCACCAGAGACACCAGGAGATGAAGTGAACGGGACTTCTCGGCCCAAATAGAGCTCAGTCACTGGATTTCTTGACGCTACAGGGACGCACCCGAGCACAGTCGCCGTGCCAGCCCTCTCGAGAGGCGGCCAAAGGCGTGCCCGCTCGGGAGTGGCAACATTCATGTCGGCAAAATGCCGCGATGACAAGAGGAAACTTTAGGAAACAAGTTGGATGCATGGAAAAAGTACTGGAACATGAGTAAACATAGCGGCTTCAGGGGTATGCCCTGGTTACCTCAGGGCGACGCGGCCCGACGTGCGCCCTTGAACGAAACAAGCCAAAAAGTTACCTTGCGCAGATCAACAAAAAGTCACCTAGCGGCCATGCCGCTGAAGAGTCGAAAATGTCGTTGTAGCCTGATCTTGCGCCTCCACGATCACGGCCCTCATGGGACCATCGTCTCCCTGGGCCCGGGTCCCC
Organism: Hordeum marinum; assembly: GCA_022496015.1. NCBI lineage: Eukaryota > Viridiplantae > Streptophyta > Magnoliopsida > Poales > Poaceae > Hordeum > Hordeum marinum. The sequence continues at coordinate 168,484,602 of CM039676.1, forward strand.
TGCTTGGCTTGGGTATATCCTCCAACTCCTAGTCACGTTTCGGTAGACAGGGCGCGAGCATGGCCTAGGCAAGACGCTGGAACGTGACTCCCGCGTTTGCCAAGCCTAAGGGCATGTGGATGTAGTTGTTCGGGCAGGCCCACCCGTTGTCAGCGTGCGCTGGCCAAAAGCGGCTCCGGAACGAGGCCCTGTCGATGGCGAGCGCGTTGAAACAAGCGTGCGGCCGATCGACCAGGTCAATGATGGAGATTGCGATTGGTGGTGCAGGGCAGTCCCTCGCTTGTCCGGCCTGCGCCTCCTGAAGGTCCTTGATCGCCTCGATGACCGACTCTCGTGAGCTTGGCGCCTCGTGCCGTGCCCCTGGCTTGGGCAGCCATGCATTTGGATGCGCCTTGTGATTGTGCTCGAACTCCTCCCTCGTCTGGTCGGCCAAGCCAGGTGCCTCCTGAGCTGGAGCCACCGTGCCTGTCCCATGGGTGGCACCGAGCGCGCCTTCCTATGCGAAGGAAGGGGTGGCCCCATCCCAGAATGCAGAGCGTGAGGCCTTTCCCTTGGAGGTCCCAGCCCCCTGATGCTTCACGAGGGGTGAGTTTCTTCTTGGTCCTGCATTCTTCTTTGCGTGGCGGGGCGTCCTCCTCGTCGTCTGATCGCTCGGTCGTAGATGCACGGTAAGCACGATCGAGGGAGCAGACAATGTCCTTTTCATCGCAGGCGACAGTGATGATGCCACCACTTCCCAGCATCTTAAGAACATTATAGTCGTGATGGGTCGCTTCCAGTGACTTGGCGAGGTTTGGGTATTCGAGGATGGCATTGTATGGGAGGTGGATGTGGGCGACGTCGAAGACGATGGTCTCAGTGCGGTAGTTCTTGCGCCCACCAAAGGTGACGGGCAGGTGTACTTGCCCAATGGGCACTGTGGAGCCATCAGTGACCCCTCAGAAGGGCTTGGTCGGCATGAGTTGATCATATGGGATTTGGAGCATCTCGAAGGTCTCGATGGAGAGGACGTTGAGTCCGGATCCACTACCGATGATGGTCTTGGTGACAAGGACCTTACTGATGGTCGGGGTGCATAGCATGAGGAGCTTGTCAGCCATTGCTGAGCACCTAAGCTGATCCCTTGAGTCAAAGGTGATGGCCATCTGGGACCACTTGAGGGGGCACATAGCCTCTAGCTTCGGGAGTGCCGTGTTCACCTCCCGCGTGAACTGCTTGAAGACGCGGTTGGAGGACTGCTTGAAGATGCGGTTGGAGGATGCAGGCCATAGCCCTGACCTCCTGGAAGCCCCCAGCCCTGTCGTCATGCATGTCCTCTTCCTTCCTTCCGAGTGGAGGCGGTAGTGGCGGTAGGCCGGCCTCACGAGGGCGAACCACCCGAGGCTAGCCACGTTGCGACTCCTCTGGAGGATCATTGGGCCAGCGGTCCTCCCAAGGCTAGTCACGCCAGCGATCCTCCAGAGGCTGGTCATGCTAGCGGTCTTCCTGAGGCTCATCGCGCCACCCCTGGCGCTGGTCCCTGTTGTCTTAGTGGCCTCCGCCGCAGCCTCTGCCATGTCCAAAGCCACGATCGGTGCATCTGGGGCGGCGACCGAAGTGCTCTTCATGGACCAACCGAAGCTCCTAGCAGTCGGTGGTGTCGTGGTTTTTGGTGCCATGGAAGATGTCGGTCGGCCTCCCCCTGCAGTGTTCTCCTATCCTCGGACGTGCTTTGGCTCGGGCTCAGTCGCAAGCACCGTCGGGGCCTTGCTCTTCAACTCCTTGGCTTTGGTATTCTTCTCCTCTGGCTCTGCAGGAAGCTCGCGGAGGGACAGGCGGCCTTCCTCGGCCTTGGCGCACCTGTTTGCCAGGTTAAACATCTCTAGGTCGGTGTAGAGCTCGTTGTTCATGGCAAGCTATTCTTTCATCTTGGTGTCAGTGACGCCGTCAGTGAAGGCGGAGATGATGGCCTCATCTAACACCTTCGAGATCTTGAGGCACGTGATGGTGAAGCGCTATATATACTTGTGTAGTGTTTCCCCATCCTTCTGCTTCACGTGTCGCATGTCATTCACAGTTAGCGCACAATCGCGGGTGTCTTGGAAGTTGGCGATGAAGCATTCGCGCAGGCCTTCCCAGGAGGTGATGGACCACTTGGGGAGGTTGATGAACTAGGAGAGTGCGCCACCTTGTGGTCTCCGCCGGCAGCCCGTATGCTCGGCGAGTAGAGTTGCAGTAACTCGGAAGGGTCCGCGGTGTCGTCGTAGCAGGGTAGAAGGTCGGGCTTGAACTTGCAGGGCCTTGTAGTCAGATGAAGCTCCGGCGCGATGGCAAGGAAGCCCTCCGGCTCGATAGGTTCCCCAGCTTGTGTGGGTGGGGCCTGGTCTTGACATTCCTGAGGGGCCGCCTCAATCGGCGCCTGGTCGCGGCAATGATTTGGAAGCATGGGGACCGTGCGCGCATCGACGCGCGGTCTTGGCACCACCTGGCTGGTCACCTCATCCCTTGCCCTTGCTCGCGGCCCATGGGGCTAGTTGCATGGACGTGCTTCACGCTTGGGCTCGGGGTCGACGTCGCGCTACGGGGGAGGTGGCGGCGCGTCATGGGCCCCATCGTCCGCCTGAGAGGGATGGGGTCAGAGCGAGTAGGAGAGGGCCGAGGCGTCACCTGCGGTGCTGACGAGCTGTGCAATGCGCCGGAGCTAGTCATCATATGAAAGCACAATGTGCTCCCTTGGTGGTTTTGATAATTCCTGACAGCATACATTATCTCTTGGACTAATACTTTCATCTAGTGTATTACAGAGAAAGTCCATCTAGAGATGGGTTGGCAAAAAGGAGTGTGGAGAGTATCCCCATGAACAAGAAGGAGAAGGAATAGCATTGGCCAAGCTTCAAGCAAGAGGACTCTTCATTTTACTTTGTGATAAATCACTTTGAGTCCATAAGAAAGCCAATACTATTAAAAGGGGGTAAGGTTTTGTTGGTGAACAAAATGCTCATATACGCACAAGTGATAGTCACCACATACACCCACAAGCTCTTCCACAAAAGTCTGTCCAAAGCCAAATACTCAAAATCAGTGCAACCAGCATTCTACACTCGGTGCCACCGATTCCAAAACCTAGACAGACTTAACCAAATCCTAGCTTTCCGGTGCAACCGATTCTACATTCGGCGCCATCGAGTTAGGCTGCCAACTTCCTATTACGCAAGTTCACAACTTCGGTCCCTCCGAGATTGTTGGATCGGCGTAACCAATATTGAGCAATCTGACCATTGGTCACCTTATCGGTGAAATCGAGATTCAAAAGTTGCCACCTCTTGGTCACTTCGGTACCACCAAGATTAACACATTGGTGTCACCGAGTTTTTTATTTTTTGTGTAACGGTTGGATTTTTGGAGATGCCTATATATATCCCTCCACCACCACTCACTCGCAATAGAAGCACTCAGAACATTTCCCCACTCATACCTACTTTTTATTTGAGAGAGAGCCACCTACTCATGTGTTGAGATCATTCCATTACATTCCTACCATATGAATCCTGATCTCTAGCGTCCCCAAGTTGCTTTCCACCCAATCAATCTCTTCTACCAAGCCAAATATGTTAGAGAGTGATTGTGTGTGAGGATTCTATCATCTCGAAGCACAAGAGCAAGGAGTTCATCGACACAATCGAACCTATTACCTTTTGGAGGGTGGTGCCTCCTGGATTGGTTATGTGTTGCTTGGGAGCCTCCTCCTTCATGTTGTGGAGTGAACCAAGAAGTTTTTAAGGGCAAGGAGATCGCCTACTTCGTGAAGATCTACCCCGAGTTAGGCTAGTCCTCCATGAACGTAGGCCATCATGGTATAGTCAAGGTGGCTTCTTTCTAGAACCCTCCATGGGTAGAGCCCCCCGTGGACTCAGGGACCGTTACCCTTCGTGGGTTGAAGACTCCATAAACGTGGATGTACGATGGCGCCACCTATCAAAACCACGGGAAAAATCTTGTATCCTTCATGCGTTGGATCTCTCTATCTCTAGTCCTTACTTCCATGTGCAATGTCTTTTCTTTCCGCTGCTATACTTGATGACTTGCATGTGTTGGGTGTCATAGACTAATTATGTATGCTAAAACTGTCAACATCTTGTCTTATGCTTGAGGTAGTTTTAAATTTCTGCTTGTAGTTTATTCACCCCCTCTAGACATACACTTCTAGCGATCCTACATGTGATATCAGAGCTTTGGTATCCATTGCTTCGGTATCAACACCCTGGAGGAAGATGGATGTGTCTAGTGTGGATAGTTTGTATTGTAGAGTGCCCATTCTTGATGGAGAGTACTATAGTCAATGTAAGAATGCCATGATTGATCTATTTGGTAAATTCCATTTGAGAAAACATATTGAAGATCCCTATGTGCTCCCCATTGATGAATTGCATCCCACACACAAAGAGGAAATTAACATGCTTGGAAACCTTAGGACAGTGAACCTTACTGTTAGAGGCTTATCAAGATTCGTGCTTTCTCAATTGAAGAACTTTGCATTTTCTTATACTTTGTGGACTAATTTAGAGACACGATATCCAAATCTTCCATTAGGAAATCTTGATGAAATTCTTCATAAAACCATTGCTTTTCACAAAATGAAGCCTAGTGATCCAAACTTTGATATGCATATTTGGGCTTCGAGATATCATGCGTGCTAAAGGAGATGTCACAACTATCAACAATATCATTATAGAAGAACTTCACATTCATAGACTTGAACACTGTCGTGATGATAATTCTAATGAATCGCTTGTTCTTTATGATGAGGATTTCCCACTTGATGATGACAATGTGGAACATGGCTATTATGATGAAGATGAGTTGTTCGACATTGAGCATGAAAAGATCATGAGGAATCTAAGTCTAATGGCGAACTTCGAGGATTACATGATCGGCGGAAAAGAGTGGATTCTCGACAATGGATGCACAGATGACATGACTGGTGATAAAGACATGTTCCAAGAGATCACGCCTAATCAAGGTCCTCAGATGTACGTGACCTTTGGAGAAAACTCTAAGGGTAAGGTACTTGGCCTTAGTAAGGTCGCCATATCTCATGATAGCTCAATTCAAAATATGATGCTTGTTGAATCCCTTGGCTACAATCTTCTTTCCGTATCTAGACTAGAAGACTTTGGTTTCAATGTGCTATTTACTAATGTAGATTGCCAAGAGTTTCGATTTGATAATCATAAAATGGTCTTTACTGGTATTTATAGAGGTGATCTATACATTGTTGATTTCACTAAAAAGGCCCAACCTTGTACTTGTCTCATTGCAAAATCATCTAAAGGTTGGCTATGGTATAGAAGGCTTGGACATGTGGGCATGCGCAATCTTGATAAGCTTATCAAGGGCGATCACATTCTTGGTGTTAAAGATGTTATCTTTGTCAAAGATAGACTTTGTAGTGGTTGTCAAGCAGGAAACCAAGTAGGTGGAGGTCATCCCGTTTAGAATATCATGACTACTAGGAGACCACTCGAGTTACTTCACATGGATCTCTTTGGTCCCAATGCTTACGAGAGTCTCGATGGAAATTCCTATGGTCCAGTTATAGTTGATGATTTTTCCAGATTTACGTGGGTATTCTTTCCTAATGATAAGTCATTGGTACGAAAGATCTTCAATAACTTCGCACGCAAAGCGCAAAATCAGGTTGAAGTGAGATCAACAAGGTTCGAAGCGATAACGGATCGGAGTTCAAGAACACCAATGTGGATACCTTCCTTGATGAAGAGGGTATTTCACATGAGTTCTCGTCTACATACACGCCTCAACAAAATGGAGTTGTTGAGAGAAAGAATTGAACCCTCATTGAGATGGAAAGAACGATGCTTGATGAGTACAAGATGCCAAGACACTTTTGGGCAGAAGCCATGGAAAACAACATGTCATGCCACAAACCAACTCTACTTGCACAAGCTTCTCGATAAAACGACATACGAGATTCTCACCGGTAACAAACCCCAAGTTGGATACTTTCGAGTATTGAGCTCCAAGTGTTACATTCTCTATAAGCATCGCCGTGCTAAATTTCCTCCTAAATCTCATGAAGGTTTCTTACTTGGTTATGGATCGAACTCTCACACTTACCATGTCTACAACAACTTCACTCGAAAAGCTGAAGAGACGGTAGATGTGAAGTTTGATGAGTCTAATGGTTTGCAAGTCGAACAATTGCCAAATGATGTAGGTGATAAATATCCTTCGGAAGCTATCCAAGACTTGCCCATCGGCAAGATTCACCCCACAGAGGTTAAGGAAAGTACTTCATCAACCCAAGTGGAAGCTCCTACTTCGGACCAAGGCTACCGACAACATGACATGGAAGGATCCACAAGTGGTACACGATGAGATGAAGAGGTGGAGGAAGTACATCCTGAAGATCCACCACAACTTCCTTCACCACCACCTCAAGGGAACGACATCTTCAACAACAACGAAGACGAATGAGATGATTATGAAGAAGAAGCTCCACTATCCAACAATCAGAAGCTGACCTGAGTTCGAGCACAAGTGACCAAAAACCATCCCCTAAACCAAATCTTTGGTGATATACAAACCGGGAGGATCACTCGGTCTAAAACTCCCTTGGCTAAATTTTGTAAGCATTATTCTTTCATCTCTAGCATTGAACCTTTGAAGGTAGAACAAGCTCTTGAAGATGCGGATTCGGTGAACGCTATGCATCAAGAGCTTCACAACTTCGAAAGGAACCAATTGTGCACACTCATGGAGAAACCCAAAGACAAGAAAAACATCATCAGTACGAAATGGGTTTTTCGCAACAAGCAATATGAAGACGGTCAATTCGTAAGCAACAAGTCTCGCCTCATAGCTCAAGGATATACGCAAGTCGAAGGTATGGACTACTATGAGACCTACGCCCCTGTTGCTAGACTAGAAGCCAGTCAAATTCTTCTTGCTTATGCTAATCACCATGATATCACGCTTTACCAAATGGACACTAAAAGTGCATTCTTAAAAGGTGAGATTGAAGAAGAGGTCTATGTTAAGCAACAACCTAGTTTTGTAAATCCTAAGAAACCTGACCATGTCTACAAACTTCGCAAAGCTTTATATGGTCTTAAGCAAGCTCCTCGTGCTTGGTATAAATGCCTAACGAAGTTTCTTATTGAAAAATGATTTGTAATTAGTAAAATTGACGCAACCATTTTCACAAAGAGAGTGAATGGTGAATTATTTGTGTGCCAAATTTATGTGGATGATATTATCTTTGGATCTACTAACCCACAATTCAGTTAGAATTTTGGAAGGTTGATGTGAGAGAATTATGAGATGTCTATGATGTGTGAGCTGAAATTATTTCTTGGTCAACAAATCAAGGAAACAAGAGAAGGTACATTCATCTCTCAAATAAAGTACACCAAGGACTTAATCTATAAGTTCAACATGCAAGAGTGCAAAGGTATGAAAACTTCCATGCCCAATAGCGGACACGATGATCTCACTAAGGAGGGTGAACCGGTTGATCAAAAGGTTTATCAATCAACGATTGGTGCATTGCTTTATCTATGTTCCTCCCGTCCCGATATTATGCTTAGTGTTTGCATGTGTGCTAGATATCAAGCTGCACCTAAAGAATGTCATCTTAAGGCTGTGAAACGTATTGTGAGATACTTGATTTATACCCCAAACTTTGGCATTTGGTATCCCAAGGGATCTTCCTTTAATCTTGTTGGCTACTCCGACTCGGACTATGTCGGTGACAAGGTTGATAGAAAATACACATCGGTTACATGTCAATTTCTTGGTAGATCTCTTATGTCTTGGTCATCCAAGAAACAAAACTCGGTATCTCTATCTACCGACGAAGCTGAATATGTTGCTGCTGGATCATGTTGTGCGCAATTGTTATGGATGACACAAACGGTTAAAGATTATGGAATCTATGTTAAAAATGTGTTGTTACTTTGTGACAATGAAAGTGCTATTAAGATTGGTCATAATCCCGTGCAACATTCTCGAACCAAGCATATTCAAGTTCGAAATAATTTCATTCGTGATCATGTTGCCATAGGAGATATTAATCTTAAACATCTTCGTACTAACAAGCAATTGGCCGATATCTTTACTAAGCCACTTGATGAAAAAGTGTTTTGCCACTAGAGGAGTGAGTTGAACATCATTGATGCTTCAAACTTGACCTAAGCTCACTCAGATGCATGCAAGGGGATGAGCTTCATTGTTTATTCCTTGATATTACCTTGAATATCATATCTTGGAATTCTATGCTCCCTTGTCTTGCATCTAACCCTTTTGCAGGTACTTGGAAGAACTACACTCCACAAGATTGCCATCAACTCTTATCTTGGGCAATCGTTTCATGACCAAGTACCCACAATCTCGCTTTGATGATGGAAGGAAGAAGACAACAAAACATATCCCTGACATATATCCCTTAATTGCTATATCTCAAATTGGTATCATGTCATTTGGATATCTCATGTTTTTCCTTGCATGACTGACCCATGTAGGTTAAGAGTGTATGAAAATAACAAGGATTGCTCCCAACTCAAGATGATCTTCATCAACTTCGAGCACCCTCATCAAGTTAACCTACAATCTACGTCAACAACATCACTCAAAGGTATGTATTCATATCCTTGAAAAAGTCTTTACTCCAAGTCATGAGCTAAAGCAACTCAAGTGATATGAAGACATTAAAATAATCGAAAAATGGTAACCCCATTTTGAGCTTAACGATGAGTATGACCTATGATCAAGCATTCTTGCTTGGCTCCTAAGTCAATATACTCTAATATAGGTCACCTAGTCACTGCCCATCATCTAGTTAAGTTTTTGGTTGGTTCAATCTCAAATCGCAAAATTTCTTGGAACCACTCAAATCTTTCCTAGTTGATATCTATCTGTAAATATTCGCAGTTGGTACAAATCTTTTGATTCTCTTCCTTGTTTGATTTTCATTTGTTTGTCTTTGATTCAAATTTTCACATACTTGGAAAATTTGGAAATTCATCCAAGTTTCTTAAATACACCTCGAAGCCTCCGATACAAAGAACTCGGTTCTACAAATTTAGCAGATGAGCTGCATAACATTACCTCGGTATCACCGACAAATCTGTCTCGGAGCCACCGACCTTCTGTCATTTTTCTGTTTGGGCTTGTAGTTATAAATATTCCTTGTGTTCCTTTATGTATTTTCTACATCCTTCGATGATCCCTTTTATTTAATAAAAAGGGGGGAGAAATACATTCAAGGATCCCTAACTTAAAGGAGGAGAAGTTCTGCAAGTTATCAGTTTATCCAGAGGGAGAGAAATTAATTTCAATTATTCCCTCAATTTTTCTCGTGTTTTTCATTTTCTATGACTCCTACATTCAATGACCCTTGTTCTCAAGGTTCTCATTTTATTCAATGATCCCTATATATGACCCTATGTCTAGCCTTTTTGGAAATTAATGCCAAAGGGGGGGAGATATGCAAAGCTTCAAAGCTAACAAGGGAGATACATGCTTATGCAAAGGGGGAGATATAATTTAGGGGCAGAGGAGAATATAAAGTTTACACTTACATTTACAAGTGGAGAATACCAAAGTAGGGGAGAAGAATTTTCTCACCCAATCCAATCCCAATATCTACATGCTAAGATTCAGATGGAGAGGATGTCCTACTATTTCATATCTAGGGGAGAAAGTTCTAAATGATCTTTGTGACAGCCCACGTGCTGTCCCTACCTTAATTTGGCATGTAACCCATGTATGAACCTTGTGCCATGAGCTTATGAGATGTATGATTGCTCCTTGTCATTCATGTGTGTTGCATTCATGCATCATCTCATCCATCATACATTCATTTTGCATGCTTGTTGGTTTTCATGTGTCTTGCTTGATGTGATGGTCATGAGTGTGTTGGTATGTGTGTGAGAGATGTTTGTGTGTGGTTGGATCCATGTGTGCATCTCCTCTTCTTTCCCCTCTCTTTTCCTTTGCAACATACCCTTCCAATACCCCCCTCTCTTCCTGTTATTATTATCATCAGAATTAAGTTGTTTTAAAATTGTTTAAAAAATGTTCATGAGGTGGCCCCATATGTTTGATGAATTGTGGTTATGTTTGGTTGGATGTTTGGGATTGTTTGCTTTGTGTTTTTAATAAAATAGGAGCTGCCATTTTATATAATTAAATAAATTACATGCTCTATAAACAAACTTAATATTTTTTATTAAATAGGGCTCTTTATTTCATCCACAAACATATTTTACTTTTCCCTAAAAACCCTTTTCTTTTCTCAGGGTTTTTATTTGTTTGTGGCTGGTTTTAAAATAACCAAAACCTTGTTTTTATTCTGTTTTATTTGCGAGAGAGAGAGAGATGTGGGCTATGAGTTCCTGGCCCACTCAGCCCAACAGGTAGCCGACGACTACCTGCTCCCTTCCTTCTCCGTCAGGCGTAGTGAGACAGAGAGTGCAGAGGTGAGTGCGGGCGCTGTCGCCGTCGCCGTTAGGTGCTCACAGACATTGAGGACCCCTCCTATTTATGCCTGGGTGTCTGTGCCCCCCCTTTAGGGTTTCTCCTTGCCGCCACCGCTCCCCTCTCCTTCTTCCTCCTTCCTTCCCCTTCTCTGTCAGGGGGTGCGCAGGTAAGTGCAGTTAAAAGAGCAGAGAGCCGCCGTCATCCTCGCCGTCACAGCTCGTCTCCGGTGGGTCTCCTCCACGTCGAAGATGGTGTGGCAGACGTGGAGCGTCCCCGCACTCCGTTCCCGGCGTTAAGGCGTTGAGGGAGGCTCCAGGGGCACCTTCTTCTTCCTCCTCGCCGTCGGAGCATCGCGGGTCTTCTTCCTCTTTGCGCGAACGTCTTCGCCTCTCCTTCCCCTTCGTCGCCGTCGCTCGTGCCTCCGCGTCTCTGAGAAGCCCCCGGTGAGCAGCCGATCCCCGCTGTCCCCTCTCCTCGCTGTAGCTTGCAGCATCGTTGTCGTAGTGCCGTCGCCGCCGCTCGAAAGGATAGAGCTTGAGCTCGCCTCCGATCCCCCTCCTCGCAAGATGAGACGAGGGATGGAGTCCCCGTAGTTTCCCCTTTCGATTCCGCCGCTCCCCGTCGCCGGAGACCCCTTGTTGTGGCTGGAATCGCTGCCGCCGTTCTCGGGTCATCGGCGCCTGGCTTTGTTTAGTTTCATCAGGTTTCGCTAGTGTGTGTGTATAAAAAAGATCGAGTCCCTCCTCTGTTAAGTGTCGATCGCGTAGCGTAGTGGTGTGGCGCGTGCGTGGATGTCCAGGAGGACTCGGGTTCGATCCCGAGCCCCTCCCTTTTTTATCTATTTTTTTCTTTTCCTTTTCTTTCTTTTGTTTTTTCTCTCTTGCTAATATGAGTGTGTGTGCTTATGTTATGTGTGTGTAGGTGTCTCTTTTCATTTTTGTTGTGTATGTGAGTGTAGAGTGCACATGTGTGTATGCACATATGCATGGGTGCACATGTGTATGTGTGTGTATGCTATGCATACGCACATGAGTGTGTATGTGTTTCTTTTATGTTGCTCATGTGAGTGTTGTGTGCAATGGTTGTGAGTTGTGAGTGTGTGTGTGTGCATGTGGGTGTGTGGTGCACCATGCATGACACATGTGTGTGTGTGCTCTTTGCACACCCATACATGTGTGTGTTCTTGTGGGTGGGTGTGTAGTGTAGGATATGTGTGTGTGCTTCTTGCATACACCCATATATGTGTGTGAGGGTGTTGTATGCATGTGTGTTGCTAGTGTGTGTAGTGTGTAGGTGTGTTTGTGTGTGTATGTTCTACATGCACTCACTTGCGAGGTATGTGTATGTGTATGTGAGTAGATATGCATGTGTAAGTGTGTGTGGGGTTATTCTTCTTGTATGTTTCTGCCATGATTAGTGTAGATGAGTAAGTGAGTGGATGCTAGACCTTGTGCATGGGTAGATCTATGTGTATGTGAGAGCTCTCATGTGTATATGTGCATGTATATCTCTCCTAGCTTGTTTTGTTTTCTTGTTCTTGATGCTATGCTATGCCTAAGTACCTTATTCATGCCTCTTTACCTCTTCCATCAAGTGTCCAATAGAGGGCATGCCATTTTTGGCCTCTTACATAAGTGTGTGCAAGTGACATAAGTCATCCATGCCATTTTGGTGATTATTTCGACCCCCCTTATCCCCCTCTTGCTCCAAGCAAGTATAGGGGTATGAGTAATGAATTTAGGGTATAATCAACCCAGGAATGCATCTGTGGAGTCAGATTTGACTTTGGGGCAACTTCACAAAACTACATTTTTATGCTGTGATGCCCTTTTGTCCATTTAATATGATTTAATCTATGTATGGTTTTAAGTCCTTGCCAACATGGAAGTGGTAGTTAAAGTGTCTGGGAATGTCTCAGTATTTTTTTTATTTATGCTAAGTCACTAGGTCAGTGGCTACCTTGCTGTTAAGTTGCTATGATGATGTTGTTTTCTGCCAACCTGAAATATGGCTGTCTGGGAGAACTGCTGTTATTGTTTTGCCATGTATAGTGGGTTGTAGCTAGTGATATGTTTGGATTTTTCTCATGCTCAGTGTTAGTTATTTGTATTAGTTATATTAATATACTATCCTGTTAATTTTCATGTCAATAGGAGCTCTCTAGCATATTTAGCCAGTGCTGTCAACTTGCTACATTATAATCTCAGATTCCAGAAAACTGGAATTTTCACCAAGTCCCAGAAAACTGATTCATCATACCAACTTGAGTGCTTCTTGCTTATTGATGTGTGGCTCCGTTGCTGGTGGTGTAATTGGATGAATTGAGTTGTATTTTGAGTAGATTCTGTCCATATCTTGTATGTGGCTGTAGGGTTCCTGTAGCTCTAGTTGTGATATGTAGAAGTTGCTATGTTGCTATTATGTGGCAGTTGGTGTTTTATTGTTTTGTGACTTGTGGGAGCTATGATCCATGGAATTGATTGATTTTTGATTCTATTGTGATCTAATTTTCACCACCTATCCAGTGGCTGCCTTGGAATGCCAAGAATTAGCCCATGGCTTGATGGTCTTGTGATTTTTGCCTCCGTACCTTGGCGTGAGCGTATCGTGAGAACCGTAATTCCGTTTCTTGCGATCTTTATATGCATTTCTATCGATTTTGCATGCTGCATCCATATTTGCCATGTTCATGCATGTCTAAAAAACTTAACATGAGGTTCTGTCCAGATTCATTAATAAACAACTTTGCACGTGAAACATGACTAGTTCTGGATTGCCATGTTAGAATTCTTCATAAATGAATCATGCATCATTTTGATTGTGCATTGCACCTTGGTTGGATGTTTATTGTTGCTGTTTCTATTGGGTAGACGCGAGTGTTGATACTGAGTGCGAGGAACCAGGAGAGTACCACTACGAGGATCCCGCTACTTGTTCCACTAAAGAACCAACATGCAAGATGGTCGTACCCGGATCCCGATACTATTTTTGCTTGCTAGTTTCTCGCTCTTATCATTACAATTGTGCTACCTACCACCTGATATCAGCCCCCATATTGCCATGACAGCCTCTGACCTGCACATCCTAGCAAACCTTTGATTGGCTAAGTTACCGCTGCTCAGCCCCTCTTATAGCATTTTAGTTGCAGGTGCAGGTTGTTCCATGTGATATCATGGATTTGGATATCACAATAAATTCTGTTATTTAATTTAATGAACATATATATCATGGTATCCGTGGAAGGCTTGGCCTTTTGCTAAGTGTTTTGTTCTGCTATTACCGCCATTAGATCCTTGTTACCGGTGTTATGTTTTCCATACTTTGCGCTCCTAACATGCTCTGGGTTGTTATGGGGACCCCCTTGTTTATTCGGTCGAGATTAAAACTTGTCTAGCAAGACCCAATATTGGTACTACATTTGATTAACAACTTAATAAAATTACATAGGGTCTTGCAAACCCGTGGATAATTGAATCAACCCCTGGGCTAGTGCTCCTCATGAGTGTTGGTCCAAACTAGAGCTGTGTGCGGGGTCAACCCGGGGCAACTCGGGAGATTTCTATTAGGCCACCGTACGCTATGCTTATCCGTCGTGTCCTGAGAATGAGATACACGGCTCTTATCGGGTTCGTCGACACGTCAGGTGGTCTTGCTGGATTTGTTTTACCTTTATCGAATGTCTTGCATGTGGAGTCTGACTTTCTTCGGGTTTACTCGAGGTGTTGGAATTACCTATGATGATCGCGAGATCTGCGGTCGAGGCATTCCCGCGAAGTGTGGTTAATTTTGTAATAGATTAGTTGGAGCACCCCTGCAGGGTTAAATCTTTCGGAAAGCCGTGCCTGCGGTTATGTGACAACTTGGATATTTGTTTAACACCCGGTTATAGCAAACTTGAAGTAAACTCTAACTAAAATACACCAACTATGTGAGTAACCGTGATCGTCTCTGCTCGTGAACATGATTCGAGAGAGAACACGGTGGGGTTATGATTGACGTAAGTAAGTGTTCAGGATCTCATAGAGATCATACGAGATTCGATCGTTCTTCGTAGGCCACTCATATTTATTTCATGTTGCGTAAGCTAGCCACCATATATGCTTAGTGCTGCTGCAAACTAAACACTTACCCCATCCCTACCTTTATGCTTAAATAGTCTCGGTACCCGGGCACATGATAGTTGAGTCCTGTGTGGCTCATAGTTTACTACAACACTCCAGGTACAGGTTCAGATGAGTACGTGCAGGATGATCTTACCCAGCTCTAGTGGGAGTATGACGAGGAGAGAGGCAGGATGTACACGACGTATCCGAATGAGTAGAGGACCTGGTCGTGATCTTTGGGGCAGCAAGATAGTTTCATTTGCATCTGTTTTATCGTTTGATTTCGTCCTTAACCGGACCCTGTTTTCATCTTGATGATTGAACTCTGATTGTAATTTAGCATGTGGCGAGTGTAAGCCAACTTGTATACTCATCTCTTCTGTAATGTATGATGCAATGTTACTATACTTGCTAACGACAAGATGCGCATCTATCCTTGCGAGGCCCTCGTGTCTTAAAAAGGATAGGCGCGCATCTTGGGCATGACAATCTTGGAGACTAATCAATTCTAAGGAATACTACTTTATATATGTTCTCCATATCTTGGTCTTTTTGAGTAATATTGCCTTTGATTAGTATAATACTCTTGTGTTTCCTAACATTGTTTTCTCAAGTGTGTTTCTACTACTAGAATGCTCAAGAACTCAAGGTAAGTATATGCATCATATCTTTGATCAAGATGATCTCTTGCTTCTTACACATATTGTTTGCAAGAGTGAAGTCTTGAACAAGGATACATCTCATTGACATACATTTGATGCATATAGCCAAGATACACATGACTCATTTTTATCCTTTCTACTACATGTGTGTCCATGCATTCCAAAGCAACTATACTTTAAATGGATTGCGCACATTTAGGGGGAGCAAGTCTAAGTCATGTGTCTCTCAAAGTCTTCATTATATACATGCATATCTTTATTTGAAGCTTTGATTGTATGTTGTCATCAATTACCAAAAAGGGGGAGATTTAAAGCACAATGTGCTCCCTTGGTGTTTTTGATAATTCATGACAACATACATTATTTCTTGGACTAATAATTTCATCTAGTGTATTTCAGATAAAGTCCATCGAGAGAGATGGGTTACCAAAAAGGAGTGTGGAGAGTATACCGATGAAGAAGAAGGAGAAGGAATATCATTGGCCAAGCTTCAAGCAAGAGGACTCTTCATTTTACTTTGTGAGATATCACTTTGAGTCCATAGGAAAGCCAATACTATTAAAAGGGGGTAAGGTTTTGTTGGTGAACAAAATGCTCATACGTGCACAAGTGATAGTCACCACATACACGCACAAGCTCTTCCAAAAAAGTCTGTCCAAAGCCAAATACTCAAAATAGGTGCAACCAACATTCTACACTTGATGCCACCGATTCCAAACTGTGGACAAACTCAGCCATTCCCTAGCTTTTCGTTGCAACCGATTCTACATTCGGTGCCATCGAGTTAGGCTGCCAACTTTCTGTTATGCAAGTTCACAATTTTGGTCCGTCCGAGATTGTTGGATCAACGTCACCGATATTGGGCAATCTGATCATTGGTCACCTTATCGGTGCAACCGAGATTCCTATATCGGTTGCACCGAGATTCCTATATCGGTCTCATTGAGAGTCAAAAGTTGCCACCTTTTGGTCACTTCGGTACCACCGAGATTAACACATCGGTGTCACCGAGTTGGTCATTTTGTGTGTAATAGTTGGATTTTTGGAGATACCTATATATACCCCTCCACCACCACTCACTCGCAAGAGAAGCACCTAGAACAGTTCCCCAATCATACCTACTGATTTTCTAAGAGAGAGCGACCTACTCATGTGTTGAGATCATGCCATTCCATTCCTACCATATGAATCTTGATCTCTAGCCTCCCCAAGCTTCTTTCCACCCAATAAATCTGTTCTACCAAGCCAAATCTATGAGAGAGTGATTGTGTGTTGAGGAGTCTTCCATCTTGAAGCACAAGAGCAAGGAGTTCATCAACACACTCGAGCCTATTACCTTTTAGAGGGTGGTGCCTCCTAGATCGGGTAGGTGTCGCTTGGGAGCCTCCTAGTTCATGTTGTGGAGTGAACCAAGAAGTTTGTAAGGGCAAGGATATCACCTACTTCATGAAGATCTACCCCGAGTTAGGCTTGTCCTCCGTGGACATAGGCCATCATGGTATAGTCAATGTTGCTTCTTCGTGGACCCTCCGTGGGTAGATCCCTCCGTGGACTCTCGCAACCATTACCCTCCATGGGTTGAAGACTCCATAAACGTGGATGCACGATAGCGTCACCTATCGGAACCATGGGAAAAATCTTGTGTCCTTCATGCATTTGATCTCTCTATCTCTACTGCTTACTTCCATGTGCAATGTCTTTACTTTACGCTGCTATACTTGATGACTTGCATGTGTTGGGTGTCATATACTAATTATGTCTACTAAAACTAACAACATCTTGTCTTATGCTTGAGGTAGTTTTAAATTTCTTCTTGTAGTCTATTCACCCCCCCTCTAGACATACACTTCTAGTGATCCTACATCATAGCGATCGAGGGCGGGATGATAGCGGAGTAGCTTGTTTGCCATGGTGAGGGTGCCCAAACCATGCGCTGGCCCGGGTCGGATGTGGGACGACGACCCAGTCGCTGGGATGAGCAATGGGGTGGCAGTGCGGCCATCGTGATGCGCGGTGGGAGGCTGAGAGGAGTCTTGCTCTTTGTGGGCCTCTGGGCTGGTGGCGCAGTTAGCAGAAGGTGAAGGGGACCAACGCGGCCCACATGTGCAGTCTGGGCAACGTGGGCGGCACGACGCTCGACGTGGGCTTGGCAGGCGTCAGCCATTGAAGCGGCAAGGTGGAAGAAGATCTTGGCTCGAGGAAGACTTTGACACAGCCCCTACCTGGTGCACCAAATGTCAGATTTCGGGCTCCCAAAAACCCTTAAGGTTCAAACACAGGGGCGTGAGCGAAGGATTCCCGCGGCCTCACTCAACCTAGCTCGTTACTCGATGGACACTGTAGAGAATTCGCACAATGTTGAGGAAGAAGATGAACACGACAATTTACCCAGGTTCGGGCCGTTGTGAAGCATAATACCCTACTCCTACTTTCGTAATTTGCCTATCATGGAGGTTGCGGTGGATGAACTGGTATAGTGTTCTTCAGCCTCGCGAGGGGGCTGAAGTTGTGTTCTTCGCTCTCTGCCTTGCAGTGCTGTGTTGGGTGGCTAAGTGTTGGATCGTATCCCCTCTACAATGTGACCTAGCTTCTATATATAGCATCGGCTCGGGTCCTCCTCCCTTATAACAATGGTCGTACGGGATCCCACAACGGCCAAATTCGAAGGGGGATAGGAGTATAACCACACCCTATCCAAAGGCGGTCTTCGCCTGCAAAGTAGCTGTAGGTGATGCAGTGGTGGGCTCGGCGATGACATCCGCCCTGCGGGGCTCGTGGTCATGGTCTTGTTGCACTAGAAGGGAAAGCTTTGGACGATGATTTGGGAGCCCGCATACGTCCTTGATCCCTTTGCATTAAAGGGGAAACTGCGCCGCCTAGCGCACTGGTGCTTGCCTGTCCTTCCTTGCGTCACCCTTGACTGCTGAGGCTTGGCTTTGCATAGAGATCTCCGCTGCTCAGGAGGGGGCCTAAGGAGGCCCGTCCTTCCTGGCCTCGATGTTGTTCTCCCTCGCAATCCTAGGGTCCTTGCAAAGGCCTTGTCTTGTTTGGAGCCGCGCCAGGCCACACCTAGCTGACGAGGTGGGCCAGGTCCTGGGCCGCAGGCAGGCAGGACTGGGTACCCCCATTCCCAGAACGCCGACAAACTCCCAACAAATTTCAATCGACATACTTCTTATATGTGAAGTCGTCACTCCCCATAAGATCATCATATATACTCTTTGCTTTTATTCTATTCTTCTTTTATTTATTTTCTCAAGATCATAGCAAGCAAGCAAAGCCCTCACATCAAAACTACTTTTTATTATATAACTCTCGGACTCGCTTATTTAAGGGGAACATAAAGCAAAACCCAAAGCTAGATCATACTAAGACTTTATTCTAATAGATCAAGGTAAAACCAAAAGGATCAAACTAGGAAAAATGAGAAAAGTAAAAGATGTGATGGTGATACGATACCGGGGAACCTCCCCCAAGCTTGGCACAAGCCAAGGGGAATGCACATACCCATGTGTTTAGATGTCCTTCTTTGGAGGTGGTGATGTTGGAGTTGTTGATGAGGTTGGAGGCTTGTCCTCCATCTTCTAAGGCATAGGCTCCCCATCGTAAAACGATGAACAAGTCTCCAGGATCCTCAAATCTGCAGCCAAACTCATTCTTTTACATCTGTATTCATTCTCACAGTTTTGGTTTTGCGGGTCATAGATCTGGGCTTGGAGATGTTTGATTTTCTTGTAAAGCTTGAAGATGACTTCCCCAATGTCCTTGGCGTCCAGCTTGTGCTTATGAGTAAACTCCGCGATCATCAAATGATTGGCATTGAGTCCACGTTCCACCATCCCTTGGCACTTGAAGACTTGGTGCTCCATATTGCTTCGAGGCTTGTTTCCACACTTGCATTCTTCTTTGGCCCCTCAACATCACGGATGTGCAGCACCCCCTCATGTGTCTCAATGGTTTGAGGGTGTCACAGAACCTCCACAAGATAGGGGTTGATGACCTTCTTGAAGAACTTGTCCGTCAAAGAACTTGGGGACGTCATGGCGATCTGGATCTACTGCAGAAACAACTCAAAATGAAAACAGGAGGTATTGTCGTGATACAAAGGTCCAAACCTTCGATTTATTATATAATGAATTTTTACTGACCCAAAGGAGTGTACCACAAGAAAACGGAGTCCGGAGGGTGCACGGGGTGGCCACAAGCCACATGGGCACAACCAGGGGGTAGGTCGCGCCCTGTAGGCTTGTCGCCTCCTCGTGCACTTTTCGGACTACTTTAAATTTTTCCTAATTTATTAAATATTCCAAACAGAGAAAATTTCTATTGGAAAAGTTTTGGTGTCGGTTTTCTTATCGTACGACATACCTATTCCATTTCGGAGTCTGAAACATTCTGGTAGGTCTCCCTAATGTACTCCTCCGGAGTTATAGTATTGATAATATTGGTTTCAATATTTATGGGAGTAGGTGAGATATAATGTTTGATTCGTTGCCTGTTTACCACCTTCTGGTTAGTACCTTCGGCGTTGTTGATCTTGATGGCACCGGAATGATATACTTCCTCGACAATGTAAGGCCCTTCCCATTTAGAGAGAAGTTTTCCTGCAAAAAATCTTAAACAAGAATTGTATATCAAGACATGGTCACCTACGTTGAATTCATGCTTTTGTATCCTTTTATCATGCCATATCTTAACCTTTTCTTTAAACACCTTGGCATTCTCATAGGCTTGGGTTCTCCATTCATCAAGTGAGCTAATGTCAAATAACCTCTTCTCACTAGTAAGTTTAAAATCATAGTTGAGCTCTTTAATTGCCCAATAAGCTTTATGTTCTAGCTCGAGAGGTAAGTGACATGCTTTACCATAAACCATTTTATATGGAGACATACCCATAGGATTTTTGTAAGCAGTTCTATATGCCCATAATGCATCATCAAGTTTCTTAGACCAATTCTTTCTAGATCTATTAACAGTCTTTTGCAAGATCAATTTAATTTCTCTATTGCTTAATTCTACTTGACCACTAGACTGAGGATGATAAGGAGATGCAATTCTATGATGAACATTATACTTAGCAAGCAATTTACTAAAAGCATTATGAATAAAGTGTGAACCACCATCCGTCATTAAGTATCTAGGGCTCCAAATCTAGGGAAAATAACTTCTTTAATCATTTTAATTGAAGTGTTATGATCAGCACTACTAGTTGGAATAGCTTCTACCCACTTAATAACATAATCAACAGCAACTAGAATATGAGTATACCCGTTGGACTTTGGAGAAGGTCCCATATAATCAAAACACCAAACATCAAATGGTTGAATAACAAGTGAGTAATTCATAGGCATTTTCTGACGTCTACTAATATTACCAATTCTTTGACATTCATCACAAGACAAGACAAACTTACGAGCATCCTCGAATAGAGTTGGCCAATAAAAACCAGATTGTAATACCTTGTGTGCAGTTCTATCTCCAGTGCGGTGTCCTCCGTAGGCCTCGGAATGACAATTGTGTAGGATCTGTTCCCGTTCATGCTCAGGTACGCAATGTCTAATAACACTATCTACCCCTTCTTTATAAAGGTGTGGGTCATCCCAAAAGTAATGTATCAAATCGCAGAAGAACTTTTTCTTTTGTTGGTATGTGAAACTAGGTGTTATAAATTTAGCAAGAATGTAATTTGCATAATAAGCATACCATGGAGTATTACGCGAAGCATTTATGATAGCTAATTGTTCATTGGGAAAGCTATCATCAATATGTAGTGGGTCATCAAGAACATTCTCTAACCTATACAGTTATCTGCTATGGGGTTCTCAACACCCTTTCTATCAATAATATGCAAAGCAAATTCTTGTAGCAGAAGAACCCATCTAATAAGTATTGGTTTAGCATATTTATTTTCCATAAGATATTTAGTAGCAGCATGATAAGTGTGAACAGTTACATTGGAATCAACAATATCAGGTCTAAACTTGTCACAAGCAAACACAACCGCTAAAAGTTCCTTTTCAGTGGTAGCATAGCTTCTTTGAGCATTGTCTAGAGTTTTACTAGCATAATGGATAACATTTAATTTCTTATCAACTCTTTTTCCTAGAACAACACCAACGACATAATAACTAGCATCACACATAATTTCAAAGGGTAGGTTCCAATCAGTTGGTTGAATTACAGGTGTAGAAATCAAGGCATTCTTAAGGATTTCAAATGCTTCTACACAATCATCATCAAAAACAAAAGGAACATATTTTTTGCAAGAGATTAGGGAGAGGCCGGGAAATTTTAGAGAAGTCTTTAATAAATCTCCTATAGAAACCAGCATGGCCAAGGAAACTTCTTATACCTCTGATATCCGTGGGACACAACATTTTTTTAATAGCATCTACTTTAGCTTTATCCACCTCAATACCACTTTTAAAGATTTTGTGTCCCAATACAATGCCCTCATTAACCATAAAGTGTCACTTCTCCCAATTCAAGACAAGATTAGTTTCTTCACATCTCTGCAAAACTCGATCAAGGTTGCTCAAGCAATCATCAAAAGAAGTTCCATAAACGGAGAAGTCATCCATGAAAACTTCAACAATCTTTTCACAAAAGTCAGTGAATATAGCATTCATACATCTTTGAAAGGTAGCAGGGGCATTGCATAAACCAAAAGGCATATGTCTATAAGCAAAGGTGCCAAAAGGGCAAGTAAAAGTTGTCTTTTCTTGATCCTCTTTTGTCACAGGTATTTGAGAGAAACCAGAATAACCATCTAGAAAGCAGAAGTGTGTGTGTTTAGATAATCTTTATATCATTTGATCAATAAAAGGTAGAGGGAAATGATCTTTCCAAGTAGCTATATTTAGTTTCCTAAAATCAATTAACATTCTATATCCTCTAACATTTCTTTGTGAGATCAATTAATTTTTATCATTGGAAACAACAGTAATACCTCCCTTCTTAGGGACACAATGAACATGACTAACCCATCTACTATCAGCAATAGGATAAACTATACCTACCTCCAAAAGCTTTAATATTTCATTTCTTACCACTTCTTTCATTCTAGGATTTAACTGTCGTTGGTGATCAACAAATGGTGTAGCATCAGGTTCCATATTAATTTTATGCTGACATAGAGTGGGACTAATGCCCTTAAGATCATCAAGAGTATATCCAATAGCAGGAGGGTGCTTCTTCGGAGTTTTCAATAATCTCTTTTATTCATGCTTTGAAAGGTTAGCACTAATAATAACAGGATATATCTTCTTTTCATTAACATAAGCATATTTCAGAGTATCCAGTAATTGTTTAAGCTCAAACACGTGATCACCCTTGGGTGGAGGAGGATCCCCAAGTAATTCAACAGGCAAATTGTGTTTCAAAATAGGATGTTGATCAAATAAAATACTATCTATGTCATTCCTTTCATTCATATGCATATCGTTTTCATGGTCTAGCAAATATTGGTCTAAAGAATCAGTAGGAGGCACAACAATAGAAGCCAAACCAATAATTTCATCCTTTCTAGGCAATTCATTATCATGGGGTTGTCTGCGAAATTTATAGAAATTAAACTCATGGACACATCCCCAAAACTCACGGTAACAGTATCTTTCTCAAAATATATCTTGGCATTAACAGTATTCAAGAAAGGCCTACCAAATATTATGGGACAAAAATCATCTTGTGGGGAACTAAGAACAAGAAAATCAGTAGGATATTTTATTTTCCCACACAAGACTTCAACATCTCTAATAATCCCAACTGGTGCAATAGTATCTCTATTAGCAAGCTTAACGGTAACATCAATTTCTTCTAATTCAGTTGGTGCAATATCATTCATAATTTATTTATATAAGGTAAAGGGAATTTCACTCACGCTAGCACCCACATCACATAGGCAATGATAACAATGATCTCCTATTTTAACAAAAACAACATGCATGCCAACAATAGGTCTATGTTTATCTTTAGCATCAGGTCTAGCAATTCTAGCAGCTTCATCACAGAAATGAATAACATGCCCATCAATATTATTAACCAAGAGATATTTAACCATAGCAATACTAGGTTTAACTTTAATTTGTTTAGGAGGTGTAGGTGTTCTAACATAGTTCTTACGAACCACATTTGAAGCTTTAGCATGTTCCTTTATTCTAACAGGGAAAGGTGGTTTCTCAATATAAGCAGCAGGAATAATAGGATCAACATTATAATTAATAGTTTCTTCTTCAACTTTAATAGGTTCAACTACTTTCACTCCAATGGGAGTATGATATTTAAACCATTTCTCCTTAGGGAGATCAACATGAGTAGCAAAATATTCGCAAAAAGATGCTACTATCTCAGAGTCAAGTCAATATTTAGTGCTAAATTCACGAAAAGCATCGGTGTCTACAAAGGATTTAACACAATCAAACTTAAGGTTTATACCTGACTCCTTACCTTCTTCGAGTTCCCAATCTTCAGAGTTGTAGTTAATTATTTCCAATAATCTCATTTGAAGTCAATATCATTCTTCATATAGGAACCAGTACAAGAAGAATCAAGCATGGATTGATCATTACGAGAAAGCCGAGCATAAAAAATTTGAATAATAATTTCTCTTGCGAGCTCATGATTGGGGCATGAATATAACACTGACCTAAGCCTCCCCCAAGGTTGGGCAATTCTTTATCCTTCACAAGGCCAAAAATTATAGATATAGTTCCGATCACGATGAACCAGATGCATAGGATAAAACTTCTGATGAAATTCCAATTTCAATAGGTTGTAGTTCCATGATCCAATATCATCACATAGCCTATATGATGCGAAGCATCCCGTGAGCACCACCATGGACCCATCATCAACACCTCAAGCTCCAAGTGGCCCATTGACGAGAGCCCGAACATGTGCCATTACAAACAAGGTGAGCTCACTCCTTTATGACTCACCCTTTGACACTCTTGGAACATGGATGCTACCTCAAGCGGTGACACTGGCATGCTTAGGTATCAAGAAAGAGGAAGGGAGCAAGAGGAACACCAAGAGAAAGGAGAAGGACAAGGAGCCACCCAGGAATTAGGGGTTCAACCGGAGCACCACTGGCCAACCACCGCTTCCCAGTACAACCGGCCCACCACCGCCAATAACCGCTACACCCGGGGCCAGGGATCTGTTATGGACCGGTTCAAGGCCGGTACTTGTCACAACCCTAGCTAGATGTCATAGGAATAGTATTGTGCTTGCATTATGTTTCATTTATTTGTATCAACATGTAATGGGGAACAAAAGAAACCCCAAGCTCACTTTGAATCCAAATAATTCAAATTTGGTGAAAATTCAACAAATCCAAAATGCCCTTCAAAAATGTTCTCTATGTATGATAAAATTGGACATGGATATAACAGGGATCATTTTAATTATTTGAACAATCAAAGTAATTCAAAAATAATTGATAAGGCTCCTGAAATCATTAAATAAAGCACTATCATTATTTTTGTTTTCGAAATATCCTCAAACTTTTCACACAAGTTTGAAATATTCAAACTTCATTATAGAAAATATATGGGATATTTTATAAAGTCATTTGGACCTGAAAAGGAAATAAACAAAAGTCAGTAAAAGAAAACAGAGAAGAAAAAAAAGAAAAAAAAGAGAAAGGCCCAGGCGAGGCCAGCCCACCTGGCCCAGGGAGGTCTTCGTCCTCCTGGCTGCCAGGAGGACGAGCGCGTGGCCGGAGCGCGCGCGCTGCCGTGCCACCACGCCGGCAGCTGCCTGCCTCTGTCGTCCTCGCCAGCGCGATGGGGATAAGCTCCCCAGAGCCATCCCCATTGCTCCCTCTCTCTCTCGCCCGCTCGCCCCTCCTCCCCTTCTCTGCTCTGCCATAGCCGAGCTCTGCTCAAGCTCGCCGTCGTCGCGTTAGCCGCTCCCCCTCGCCCTTGAGCCCCCCAATCGAACCGCCTAACTCCCCTCTTCCTCCTCGCCGAGACGTGCACCGCCAGGAGCTCCCCATCGCCGTATTCGCGTCGTCTTCAACCTCCAGCCACCAGAAAGGAAGTGGAGCTCGCCGGTGCTCCAGGCCCTCCCCGAGCCCGCTCTCGACATCTCTACGACCGCCGTGAGCCCCTGAGTCTTTTCCCCCTCTTTCCCCCTTTCGATTGCATGCCCTAGCGCTGGATTCCATCGAGGTCCGAATGCCCCCGCCGCTCGAGCTCGACGCCGGCCATGTTTCGGTGACCAGCTGGTCCGTCTAAGGCCTCTGTCGTGTTCGTGAAGCTGTGTAGAGTCCGTATGTGCCAAGTAGAGGTCGTGTTGCGCCCTGGTTCGACGAGCCCGTGCTCGCCCAAGCTTCGGCCACCGCCCAGCTCACCGACGGCCTCGATTCCGACCATCTCAACTCCTGGGAGGGGTCAGAATGGACGCGCGCGTGTCTGCTGAGTCGTTTGGTGCCCTCCGCCGTCCATTTGGTCACCGGAGGAGAGATCCCGAAGCCCTCCGCCATCTCTGGAGCCACCAGCGGCTCAACGCCGATGGGTATTGCCGGAGTTGACCTGGGGGTTTGACCCCCCGAGTCACTGGTAGGTGGGGCTAGGCCCTAATAGTCAAAGTTAATTAAGAAATTAATTAATTATTTTAATTAACCTAATCTATCACTGACATGTGGGCCCAAAACTGTTAATTAATTAGGATTTAGTTTAATTAGTTAGTTAAGTGTCTGAGTCACTGACATGTGGCCCCCACATGTCAGGTTTGACTCTCGCCCGGTCAGCTGACCAGCTGACGTCATAGTGATGTCATGCTGATGCAATAAAAGCAATTTCTCGTTTAAAAATAATTCCAGAAATTATTCAAAACTTCAAAAATTCATATAAATTAATCTATAAGTCAGATGAAAATAAGTTATATATGAAAATTTATCAAAAAAATCCAATGAATCCAATGGTGCTCTTGTCATGCATGTTAGAGCAATCTAAATAGGTGAACATTGACATTTACCAATAGGTTAGTAAATGGAATTTGAAATGAAGAACAATTTTGAACCTATATTCAAATTCATTCCAAATCAACATGATCACTAGTTGCATTAGCTCATCCATACATGCTATCATGCCATGATCATGCATCATATTGTTGCACTTGCGTGTGTTGATTGTTTCTTATCTGCATTGCGGTAGGCCCTGCTCCTAAGGATACCTCCGAGTATCCCGACGAAGGAGAGAACCCTTTTGCTACCCAGCAAGGCAAGCAACCCCTTTGATCATTCCGATAATATCCCACTCTCTTTCTTCTTCTCTTGTTTATTGCATTAGGACAACCGATCACATGTTAGTCATACACGGTAGATGATATTATTCTGTTGCATAACCTGACGTTGTCATAGTAAATAGCTAAACCTTGCAACCTAGCATTCCTAGTAGATGCTTGTGACATGATGTGCATAGCTTACCTTGCCTGCTATGCTTGCTATGCTTAGAGTTGTGTCAGGTCGGATTCATTTGGGTGATGAATTGAGTGAAACGGTGTTGTTCTGATGTGATGATGTTATGATGAACTCGATTTGGTAAAGGTAGCGACGAGAGGCTATGTAGGAGTACATAGCGGGTTGTCTCATTAGGACCGTTCTTAGGAACCGCGTTCCGTGTTTGTGATCCAAGACTAGCTACTACCACACATTGGGTTCTGGTAACTCGACCCCTCTCGACTTATCAGTCGCTTAGGCCTGAGTCCAGGAGTTGCAAGTAGTTTCTGGTGTTTATAGCATGCTGGAGGCCGTGCGCAGCGCTGACCCTAGGGGTGGGTTACGACGCGGTAGGCAGTGGCACGGTGTACCAAGGGTCACCCGAATGGTGCGCTTGGGAACCCTGTGCACATCGTTTGGGGCCGTAGCGGAAACTTCGGCCGGACTTCCGTGCGGGTTCAGTCTCAAATAGGCGATAGCCTGGACTAGAGGTCTTATGTGATTGACAGTCGTGGTCGACTCCCTCGCTGGGCTTCGCTTTAAGGTTGCCGAGGTGCATGGTTTTATGAGCACTAAGCGATAAGTGGCGAGAGCGTGTGTGAAGAAGTACACCCCTACAGGGTATGAAACTATTCGAATAGCCGCGTCCTCGGATATGGACTACTTGGAGAACTTATGTTGTTCATAGATAATCAAATGGATACTCATAAAAATATCAGGACAAGTGTGAGTACCATGGATGGCGCTCTCCCAGGAAAGGGGAGTGAATCCATGGTCGTGTATTGCTATTGAGTTAGCGAACTCATGTGCGATATCTAAAATTGTAACTAAGAGTTAAAACTGAGTAGTGTAGGATAGTCATGAGTCAAAGCTGGCATTGCTGCATGAACTCCACCTTCCCCTTTGATGATACATGAGCATGATTAGCCTAGGTCTGCTTTAAAGACTTGCTGAGCACATTTGTACTCATGTTTGCTTAATAAATGTTGCAGATGAGACCCAGGACCCTTCGGGTGGGTTGTTTCTAGATGTCGATGATGCCCAATAGTTGGTGTCCCAACTATGACCTTACGCCTGTGGCGGGCTGTAGATAGTCAGGCCATGTGCCTTTTTACCCTTTCATCTGTCTGTACTCAGACAGCTTTATGCTTCCTCTTGGTTTGTATGCACTTGTTTGTATGACTTGAGTGTCGGGTCATGTGACCCTATCTGTAAGAACATATTATGCAAGGCTCGTCTGAGCCTCTTAAATAAAAGTCATGTTGTTGTATGGTTATGCTGTGATGCCATGGTTGTATCTATGCATATCGGGCATGTCGTGCATACGTGTGACATGCAACGGTATGTATGGGATCGAACACCTAGTTGTGTGCCTTTAGCATGTATCCTTCCTTGCTGCTATGTCTATCCCTTCGGGGAAATGTCTCGCAATGTAATGGAGTCCCTGTAGCCTGCTACGACTCATCTACATGCAGTGATGGCATTTATGTCTCACGACGTAATGAAGTCCTTGTAGCTTGCTATGACTCGTCTACACAAGCTTGAGGCCGACACCTACATTGCTGGGTTATGTATGCCTGTTTCCGTACGGATGTGCCACTTGGGTTCTATGACTAGTCATGTCGGCCTGGGTTCTCTATCGTTTGATTGCTAGCGACATATTCACATACGTGAGCCAAAAGACGCAAACGGTCCTGGCTAAGGTAAGGCTGCAGCCGTGGAACTTACCGTGCGTGAGGCCGCAAAGTGATGTGATATGTTACAATCTGGATTCATATGACTTAGGATCGGGGTCCCGACAGCGTTGGTATCAGAGCCTGACTGACTGTAGGACTACCAAGCCAAACCGGTCGAAGTTGAGTCTAGAAACACTATAGAAAAGTAGGGGAATTGATTGTGGAAGGGAACGTAAGGCTCTTTTTACTCCTCTTCCCAAGTTATTCTTTTTTGAGTCATTCTCATGTTTTCTACGGGGATAAGAGCTAGGCTTCTCATCTATTGCTTAGGATGACGAGTTACCAACCATGGACCAATAGCTAGCTTGTTTGCAAGTGAATGCAGTTCTCAAGTATTGTTGGTGTGAGAAACAGATGGAGAAGAGATTTGAGTCTAGAAAGATGAGTGGTTATGCTTTTCCAATCTTTTGCAGTTGTCTCAAAATCCCTTTTTGAGCAATTACAGCCGTTATGCTGTCCAATTTCTGCTAGAGTCTCTAATGTCTTTTCATCATTCTCAGTTTCAGATGCCCCCTCGTCCTTTCGGTCAAGTGGTCCGTCTGACCAGGTGCATTGATGTACTGGGTCACACGGCCATGTTGGTTAGGGTTATGATAGAGGCTGGATACCGTTGGTACCCGGAGTACATAGTGGAGGAACAGTATCGAGATTTCAACCAAAGTCAGTATCTGTGTACCGTCAAGATTTATCCTTCATACCCTGGAGCTGCAGAGCCGCTTCATTGGACTTATGGATTATGTGTCACCATAGACATGGCAGTTCAGGAGGTTGCCTATACCATGTTGACTATCATGAGGTTTCACCATTGTCTGCTCCAGAACACAGAGTTCTGCTATGTTCCTGCTTCCATGGGAGGAGAGGATGATTATCTTAGCGCAGCCTACTATGATCGTTCCCATGAGGATCCTAGGCTGCAGATGACCGCTCAGTTGTTGGAGAACAGGGATCGTGATGCACGTGCCCTTCGCATGGAGCTTTATGCTACCCGTGCACATCTTTGGACAGCCCTGACGCAGTTGGCACCTGTCATGCAGACAAGCTATGGAGATTTGGAGATGTTGACCCCATCGCGGACTCATCTGCCAGCACATGTAGACTGGCCCAATGTTGAAGGCATCACCCCTCTTCGAGGACCGCTGTTGCCGCTAACGAGGGGACCGAGGCCACATTCGTGTCCTTATGGTTTCCAGGGATCATAGGCTAGAGTGTTTCTGGATCCTCAGGTTCAGCTCCCGAGTCATGAGGGTAACCTGTATGAGGCATTCTATGGCGATGCTTGCGTACGTGGATGTTAGTTCTAGTATGGTAGTCATCGTATCGCCACAGTCCTGCGTGTCTTGTGGGATATGATGAGGTTGAGAGTAGACTTCCGGAGGTGTAGATAGATAATGTATAGGAAGCTTGTAATGCCTCCGATGAGTTGTGTCATCTCTCCGTAGTTGTATATCAGCCTGGCTTGTACGGAACTATGTCATGGTGTGTATGAATCATGGTGTTCATATGGCAGTTGTTTTACCATGTTGATTGGTGTTTACCCTGCATGCCATGTTGTCCAGTACATTCCTTATCCCATGTCTTAGAGTTGTTGTTCCCTATGATTAAGTTGTGGGTTTGTTTTACCAGGATGGTGGCAACTAGGAATAACCCCATGCCTACCCCCGAGTAGGGCGAGGGAAGCAAGCCAAGGCAAGAGGATCTGCCACATGCGCCTTCTCTGGCGGAAGTGATGCTAGAAGATGAAAGGAACACGAGGGAGACCAACAGGCTATCGGAAAGAATCGAGCAGAACACAAGACGTGCTCCCCGCAATGACCTCAATGATGGCGTATCACTTGGTGATTTCGTCAGACTGAGCCCACCCAAGTATCATCATTCTGTCGACCCACTCGACGCGGATGACTGGCTGACTAGCATGTATCGCAAGATCCGGGATGCCAATGTGACCGAGGCCAACAAGGTGACCTTTGTAACTTACTTTTGGAAAGGACCCGCCAATCTATGGTGGGAAAATTATGAAGCCATGCATCCCGCAGGCCCCGCACCAACTTGGGCAGTGTTAAAGAGAGGAATTATGTGCCTTCACCCAGGGCAGACTGTCAGTGGATGCTTATAGTCACGAGTTTGGAAACCTTGCTCGCTATGCTCCTGAGGAAGTATCTACTGATGCCAAGAAACAGGCTAGGTTCCGCCAGGGAATTAATCCTGAGCTCCGTCGGGATTTCCGCCTGCTAAATACTCCATGAGTGCACCACTTTCCAGGCTCTCGTTAACAAGGCTATCAATGCCGAGACTGGACAGACTGATTATGAGGCCACGAGAAAGCACAACCATGACTTCAACCCTGCATCTGGCTCGGGGCTCAATAAACGCCGGGTCTGGGTGCCCAACGCAGCTCTATCGCCAAGATACAATGCGAGGCCATCCTTCCAGGCGCCTCGCCCAGCTCCGCCCAATGCTCCAGTCAGACTATTTGGAGGTCTGCCTGCAAATGTTGCACCGCGTGCCACCGTGGTCTGTTATAAGTGTGGAGAACTAAGACACTACTCCCGTGAGTGTCCCCAGAATATTGCTAAGACCGCTGGACGTGGAAAGCCAGGAAAAGCCTTCTTTGTGAAGCCAGTTCCTGCTCGTGGACGAGTGAACTATGTGTGTGCTAAGGAAGCTCTTGAGGATCCCGATGTTATCCTAGGTATGCTCCTTGTTAATAGTGATCCAGCATCTGTTCTATTTGATACTGGGGCATCTCATTCTTTCATCTCAGAAAGTTATGAACAGTTGCATAACATGTCTTTTTGTGATATGCCTACTCCTTTAGTAGTGCAGACTTCGGGTTCAAAATGGCAAACATCTAGGGTGAGCCATGATAATGAGATTTTGGTGGATAGATTAGTCTTCCTAGCATCTTTGATAGCCCTCAAGTCTTCGGACATCAATATCATTCTAGGTATGGATTGGATGAAAGCCCACTATGCCAAGATTCATACTCATTCTAGGAATGTTCAACTTACACATCCATCGGGTGAGATAGTTAATGTCTCCACTCGAACAACCAAGCGCCAACTCTATTCCCTGAATCCTAGCCCTCTTCCAGAGTTAGAAGATATTCCAGTAGTCCGTGACTTTCCGGATGTCTTTCCAGAAGAACTGCCAGGAATTCCTCCTGTCAGAGATGTTGACTTTGTGATAGAGCTCATCCCAGGGACTGTCCCAATAGCCGGAAGACCTAAGATGGCACCCTTAGAACTAGCCGTACTTAAGATCCAACTCGATGAGGCTTTGAAGAAAGGTTTCATCCATCCTAGTTCATCTCCCTGGGCTTGTCCCGTCCTCTTCATCAAGAAGAATGATGGTTCGGATTGGATGGTTGTGGATTATCGGCCAGTGAATCTGGTCACCATTAAGAACAAGTATCCGCTCCCCAGGATCAATGATTTGTATGATCAACTCGCTGGATGCTCTGTCTTTTCCGAAATGGATTTGAGGTTGGGATACCATCAAATCAGAATTAGAAACGGGGACATTCCAAAAACGGCTTTTGTTACTCGTTATGGCCAATATGAGTACACCGTCATGTCCTTTGGTTTAACCAATGCCCCAGCCACCTTCTCTCGCTTGATGAATTCGATCTTCATGGAGTATTTAGATAAATTCGTCGTGGTTTACCTCGACGATATCCTCATCTAGTCGAAGAACGAACAAGAACATGCCGAGCATCGAAGGTTGGTGTTGATGAAACTTCGAGAGCACCGTCTGTATGCCAAATTCTCCAAGTGTGAATTTTGGTTGCCAGAAGTGACCTACCTAGGCCACGTGATCTCTGGTAAAGTTATTGCTGTCAACCTCGAGAGAGTTCAGGCCGTCCTTGATTGATCTCAAGCAAGTTTGGAGTTTCCTTGGCTTAGCGAGCTATTTTCGCCGCTTTGTCGAGAATTTCTCCAAGGTTGCCAAACCTCTGACTGAACTCCTCAAGAAAGATAAAAGGTTCGAGTGGACTCCACAATGCAAGCATAGTTTTCAGGAGTTGAAAAGACGACTGACCTCTGCTCCCGTTCTGGTGCCACCTGATTTCTCTAAGGACTTTGTTATCTATTGCGACGCCTCGCGACAAGGATTAGGTTGGATTCTCATGCAAGATCGTCATGTGATTGCATACGCATCTCGACAGTTGCATCCATAAGAGTATAATTATCCAACACATGATCTTGAGCTTGCAGCTATAGTCCATGCACTGAAAACCTGGCGACATTACCTTCTGGGTAATCGTTGCGAAATTTACACTGGTCACCAAAGACTAAAATATATATTCACCCAGCCAGATTTGAACCTGAGGCAAAGATGGTGGGTAGAGTTTATTATAGATTACGACTTAGGGATAACTTACACCCTAGGGAAAGCCAATGTCATGGCTGATGCACTAAGTCGTAAGTCTTATTGTAACAATCTGATGTTACAACAAGGTCAACCACTTATCCATGCGGAATTTCGGAAGTTAAACCTTTACCTTGTTCCTCAAGGATTCCTATCCAACCTGATGGCGAAACCTAATCTTAAGGATCAAATAGTAGCTGTCCAGAAATATGATAAGGGTATATCCCCTATCAAAGAGAATATTGCTAGCGAAAACGCTAAAGATTTCTCCAAGGACGATGAAGGTGTTGTGTTCTTTCAGAACCGGTTGGTGGTTCCCAAGAGCACACACTTAAGACAGCTGATCCTTAAGGAGGCTCATGATTCTCCTCTCTTAGTTCATCCGGGTAGTACCAAAATGTATTAGGACCTACGCCAGAGGTTTTGGTGGACTAGGATGAAGAGAGAAATTGCTCAGTATGTTGCTAACTATGACGTTTGTCGTCGCGTGAAAGCAGAACATCAAAGGCCTGCTGGCACCCTTCAACCTTTAGCTATTCCTGAATGGACATG
Organism: Hordeum marinum; assembly: GCA_022496015.1. NCBI lineage: Eukaryota > Viridiplantae > Streptophyta > Magnoliopsida > Poales > Poaceae > Hordeum > Hordeum marinum. Next base: position 168,517,945 of record CM039676.1, read on the forward strand.
GGATAAGGTCGGTATGGATTTCATTACCGGATTTCCCAGGACCAAGAGAGGGAATAATGCTATATTTGTGGTCATCGACCGTCCTTCCAATGTGGCTCATTTTCTTCCTGTTCGGGAAAGTATAACTGCTAGCCAGCTAGCGGAGTTATATGTTTCTTGAATAGTTTCTCTTCATGGTGTTCCTTTGGAGATTAACTCAGACCGTGGAAGTATCTTTACTTCCTGATTTTGGAAAAGTTTTCAAACCGCTATGGGGACTCATCTATCCTTTAGCACTACTTTCCACCTGCAATCAAGTGGTCAAGTTGAGCGAGTCAATCAAATCCTTGAAGACATGCTCCAAGCTTGCATTATATCTTTCGGTATGAATTGGGAGAAGTGTCTTCCATTTGCCTAATTTGCTTATAACAATAGTTATCAATCAAGCTTGGGCAAATCCCCTTTTGAAGTTCTATATGGACAAAGGTGTCGAACACCTCTTAACTAGTCAGAAACCGGAGAGAGGCAACTCTTTGGTCCGGATATGATCCAGGATGTAGAGGAGCAAGTTTGCATTATTCGCAAAAAGTTGAAAACAGCCCAATCTCGTCAAAAGAGGCAATATGATCGCCATCATAGGGCTATGACCTATGAAGTTGACGAGAAGGCTTACCTTCGGGTTACACCTCTGAAGGGTACCCATCGATTTGGTATCAAGGGCAAGTTGGCTCCTCGTTACATTGGACCTTTTCGCATTCTTGCCAAACGAGGAGAGGTTGCCTACCAATTGGAACTTCAGCTGCATCTTTCCAAGGTTCATGATGTCTTCCACGTGTCACAACTCAGGCGTTGCTTCTCGGATCCTGTCCGTGAAGTAGACCACGAAACGCTTGATCTCCAAGATAACCTTACATATCGAGAATACCCTATTCATATTCTTGATCAAGTTGAGCGTACCACTCGGCATCGGAACATCAAGTTTCTCAAGGTTTAGTGGTCACACCATTCAGAAAGAGAAGATCGTCTTCGACTAGAGTACCCGGCGCTCTTCCCAATGACTTCAAAATCCCGGGACGAGATTCTTTTGAGTGAGAGTGAGTTGTCAGATCCCTAGGTAGATGTCCTAGGAATAGTTTGTGCTTGCATCGTGTTTCATTTTGCATCAACATGAAATGGGATTTAAAAGAAAACCTCAAGCTCACATTGCATTAAAACAATTCAAACTGGGTGAAATTTCAACAAATCCAAAATGCCCTTCAAAAATGTTCCCTACGCCTGATAAAATTGGACATGGATATAACAGGGATCATTTTAATTATTGGCACAATCAAAACAATTTAAAATAAATGATAAAGCCCCTGAAAATGATAAATAAAGCATTATCATTATTTAGTTTTCAAAATATCCTGAAACTTTTTTGACAAGTTTGAAATATTCAAACTTCATTATAGAAAATACTTGGGATATTTTGCAAAGTCATTTTGTACCTGAAAAGAAAATAAAAAAATGTCAGTAAACGAAAACAGAGAAGAAATAAAAAGGAAAAGAAGAAAAGGCCCAGGCCAGGCCGGCCCACCTGGCCCAGGGAGGTCATCGTCCTCCTGGCGGCCAGGAGGACGGGTGTGTGGCCGGAGCGCATGCACTGTCGTGCCTCCACGCCGGCAGCTGCCTGCCTGCTTCCTCCTCGCCAGCGCGACGGGGATAAGCTCAGAGAGCCGTCCCCATCGCTCCCTCTCTCTCTCTCGCCTGCCTCTCTTCCTCCCCCTTCTCTGCTCCGCCATGGCCGAGCCCTGCTCGAGCTCACCGGCGTCGCGCTAGCCGCTCCCCCACACCACTGAGCCCCCTGTTCGAACCGCCTAGCTCCCCTCTCCCTCCTCGCCGAGCCGTGCACCGCCAGGACCTCCCCATCACCGCCATTGCGTCGTGTTCAACCTCCGGACTCCGGCAAGCAAGTGGATGCCTGTTTCCGTACGGATGTGCCACTTGGGTTCTATGACTAGTCATGTCGGCCCGGGTTCTCTGTCGTTTTATTGCCAGCGACATGTTCACATACGTGAGCCAAAAGACGCAAACGGTCCCGGCTAAGGTAAGGCTGCAGCCGTGGAACTTACCGTGCGTGAGGCCGCAAAGTGATGTGATATGTTACAGTCTGGATTCATATGAATTAGGATCGGGGTCCCGACAGTGCAGGAATGGGCCCAAACCCCATGTATCTCCCTCTCACTTACCCTTTCGAGACTAGCACTATATATACTACGTCCCCTTCTTGTTTTTAGGGTTAGCTTTGGTTTGCTCTTAGATAGTTGAGCCTAAATCCTTCCACTACCTCTCCCGTAGAGATGCCTCTATAGGAGAAGATTCCTAGTGGATGCCAAGGCCCCTCACGAGGGAAGATCCTCTGGGATATCAAGGCCCCTCCTTCCTAAGTGGGAGATCACGTACCATTACTTGTATCGTTGTTGGACTTGGGGATCTCGTTCCTCGTGTGTTATTGTGATTCTAGTGGATGTGTAATCGTGTTTGCCCTTAGTGTTTTTCTCTCGTTCTTCCCCGTGTTCTTCGTGTTCTTCGTGAACCCCCCTCCAAATCATGAAAGATCAACACACACGGGTTGGCCACGTATCATATTGGAACCAAAATTTCTTGGATTCGTTGGATTTGAGAAGATTTTGTTTATTGCGATCCCTGGTTTTCGCAGTGGACAAGTGGATCTAGCTTTGCACCATCATCCCCACCATTTTCCTCCACGAAATCGCCCGATTTTTTCTTTTCCCACGATTTCAAAGCTGCAGATTTGCTAGGAGCGGTTGTACAGCTTGGGCGACCAGTACAACCGCTAATCCCCCTAGGAGCGGTACAACCGCTAATTCCCAGGAACTCCAGGAGCAGTACAACCGGCTCTCCAAGGTGGTACAATCGCTAATTCCCAGTTTCGGCCTGTTGATTCGCTCTTTCGCCCATTTTCTTCCGCAACCATTTGCTTTTGAGATTTTTAGTCGCGAGCCCCGACATTTCCTAAGGTGTTTTGGCTAATTAGGAGTGGTTCTCAATCGACATCGCCACTCATCATCGCCCCGCAACATCGCCAACCAACTCTTCATTGACACTACACCGCAAGAAAGGATGGTAACCGTGACGACACTCTTGACTTATATCCTTGCCATTGCATTGTCACCCCGTGGCCTGTTTGCGTTACTTTCCTATCAATATTAGCCATTGAGTATTGCCGGGCCAAGCTACTTGTGCACATTTGTGATACATACTCTGCATAGCTACAATTGCATGCATATACATCTTAGCATTATCTCTTGTGTTACAATGTCCCCGCATACATAATTTCTATATCGGTGTGCATGTCCCGCATAGTGAAAATCCAAATATCATTGCTAAAGGAAAGAAAAGTGAATCTTTTAAGCAAGGTCAAAAGAACAGTAGCATCGCACAATTTGCATATCATACTTCATCCCTTTGGGTCACTTGAGTGAGTGACTCATGCCGCATTCTTAGAAAGTCGGGAATAGGAAGACGACACATTTTTGTGTCTTATAGATTGTGCACAAGTTCGTATCATGCCCATTAGAGCAATCGTGCGACCGTCTCTCTAGAGTTGTGCGACTCGAGCGTTTTCCGTGGACTCCCCATTTTAAGCTCATTTTTGGTTCCACAAACCCACTTGTCTATTTGGTGTGTGTGTTTCCTAGTTCACCCATTGCTATTGATTATGTCGGATTTCAGGCTCCACAAAACCCTTAAGGTTCGAACACAGGGGCGTGTCTGAAGTTCCCCTACAGCCTCGCAAAACCTAGCTTCCTACTTGATGAACACAACAATGAACTCGCACAATGACAAGGAAGAGGATGAACACGACAGTTTACCCAGGTTCGGGCCGCTACGAAGCGTAATACCCTACTCCCCCTTTGGTGGATTGCCTCTCGAGGAGTTGGTGTTGATGAAATAGTACAGTGTTTTAGAGCCTCATGAGGTGTTCGAGGCCATCTGTTACTCGGTGATGGAAGAGTAGTGGAATGGATCCGGCGGTCAGGGCTCTCTACGGTATAGCCTACCCTCTCTATATAGCGGTGGCTTGGGTCCTCTTCCCTTATCGCCATGGCAGGAAGGGATCCCACAACGGCCAAATTTTAAGGGGGACAGGAGTACGTGCTTGCCCTTCCCAAAGGCAATCTTTGCATGGAAAGTAGCCGTCGACGGTGCAGGGATGGACTCAGCGATGACATCTGCCCTGCGGGGCGGGTGGTTGTGGTCTTATTGCACTGGAATGGAAACCTTTGAGGGGTGCTTTGGGAACCCTTGTACATCCCTGCTCCCTTTGCACCAAAGGGGAAACTGCACCGTCTAGCACGCTGGTGCCTGCCTGTCCTTCATTGCGTCACCCTTGACTCCCAAGACCGGGCCTTGCATAGAGATCTTCGTTGCTCCGGAGGGGTCCTGAGGAGGCCCATACCTTGCCGGTCTTGACGTTGTTCCTCCTCACGAGCCTACGGCCCTCGCAAAGGCCTGGTCTTGAGTGGGGCACGCTTGGGTGTGCTTGGCTGATGAACTGGGCCATGCCATGGGCTGTAGGCAGGCAGTCTTGGGTACCCCCGTTCCCAGAACGCTGATAGTAACCCCCAGGCCCAAGGCGCGCTCAAGCTGGTCTCTCGGCGAAGCCTTAGGGATGACCCGTAGCGCTACGGGCCCCAAACACCTGCGCGCCAGGCTTAGCATGCATTGCACAATAGATGTCGGGCGTCCTTTGCCCCTTCGGCCTCTGCTCGAATCGACAACAGCCTGACTTCTAGTGCTGGGCTATTACTGCTTCCCTTTCTTACGCACCTGCTCTTGCTTTCTAGGGCTCCAGCTCTAGCAGGCGTCTCCCCAGGTCCCGTGGTGCTCCGTCCTTCTCCTTGCTGCCTTGGCCCCACAAGCTTATCGATGGTACCCGTCGGCAAGCAGAAGCCAGAGGCGTAGGTCTCTGCCCCTACCCCCATCTCACCGACGCTCTCGGTGTCTACCATTTCCAAGGACGATGACCTCCTCCCAGTGCTCCCATGGACAGCGGATGGGTCCAACAAGCAGGGGCAGACCTTGATATGGGGCGGCTCCTCGGCAAAAGATCCCTCATCCAAAGGGGTCTACCCCTTCATCCTCCACAACGTCTTTGCCGAGCTCGTCCCACCCTTCCCCACGTTCTTCACCACCATCCTGGACCACTACGGGATCAGGGCTCTTCATCTCCAACCCAACTCCATCTTGCTCCTATCAATCTTTGCCTTCTACTACGGGGCCTTCGTGGGCATGCAGCCTTCGGCGGTCCTCTTCCGCCATTTCTTCAGCTTGCGTTTGCACTATGACGCTCAATGGTCGGCATGAGTCTCCTTTGTCGCGGTCTAGAGCGGCAACATGCTCTTGAAGGCCAGGAAGAAGGTGGAGAACTTCAGGCACCGTTGGGTCCTCATGGATCTCAAGAGCGCCAACACTTGGTTGGATCTGCCGAAAGGGCTGTCGAAGAAGACCTCTACGTGGAGCTCCACAAAGCAGTCTGACCCCTGAGCCGGGCCCGTCCTAGAGCACTTCTCCCGTGATATCAGCGCCAGGAAGCTGACTGGGGGGGTCATAGTGAAGGAGTTCTTGGCGCAGCGCCTGGCACCCCTCTAGGCCCTTGTGGGACTATTAGGGCAACAACGACAATCTTAGGCTTCAGTCCGTGTGCATAAACCCCGAGGAATTGAGATGGGCTGTGGCGACCCTGCTCAACGGCGACCCTGACAGCCTCCCTGAGGCCCACGCCCTGCTTTACTTCAGCGACGACGGGGCCAATTTGGTTGTCGTGATGCCTGTCTTCAATGAATAGTGGCTTTTCCCTACAGAGGGCCTCGGTTCCCCAGTGATGGTGTCCTCCAACGACACCTCGTGCGGGGAGGAATCGGAGAAGACTTCCGCCGATGGCCCGGCAGGGGCATCTCCCCCGTCGCAGGGCACCCTTCTACGTGAGCTTGAGGATGAAGACGATGCTAGTGAAGCTTCTACTACGGGCTCCTCTTGCGTCGCCAAGGCCCCCAGAGGGATTGGGCCGGCCCCTCGTGCCATGCGGTCTGCCCGCGTGTCGACTCCCCGAAAATGCGGAGCGGAGTCTTCTCCGGTGCACCCTGCTTCTGTAGGCAAGGCGGTCGAAGTGCCGGCCTCGCCCTTGCCCGGACCGCAAATCGCAGGTGAGGCTGGGGCTATGCTGATCCCTTCAGCGGCCGCCCTCGCGGGCGATGCCCCGGCTTCCCCGTGTGGTGGTGCCCCCGCCGAGGGAGGCTTGGGCGCCTCCGTCATTGCTGGAGTGGAAAGGAAGAGGAAGTGGGTCGACGTTGAGGAGTAAGTGGTCTGGCTTGGCTTGGCTAGCATTCCTGTGGCTTGTGCATTGATGTTCTTCCATTGTTTTGTGACCAGGGATACCACTATGCCGAAGATGAGTAGCAAGAAGGCGGGCGTTAAACCGACGGTGACTTCCAACGCACTGCCTGCCCCCGCTGACACGCTGTCGCCTATTGCTGAAGGCGAGGGGGCTCACGAGGCAGCCTCCCTGGTCGTCGTCGCGAAGTGCCCTGAGCCCCCAATGCCTGCAGGTGTGGTCAGTACTGCCCTCGAGGGTGCGGTGACGCTAATTTTTGGAGGGCCATCCCCTGAGGGCCAGCTACTCGCCGATTCTTCCATGTCCGTTATCACCGAGCGGCCTTTGGAGCCTCCCTACTTCCCGTGTTACAACCTTCCCGAGGGTGCCCCTGCAATCGCATAGGGGGCTTCTCCGAAGGGGCCTTTGATTCCTTCGGCAAGCGGCCACGACGTCCTGGACATGGCCTTCGCTGCTCTATGTCAGGTTCGCGGCGCCCTCGGGGGTGCCATCAATTGCCTCACGAGTGGGCACCTAGAGCTCATCTCGGGGTGGCTCCAGGACGACGCCTCCGTTGTGGCGACTTGGGGTCAGGCCGAGGCTGCCATGGCGAAGAGCGAGAAGGAAGACACGGCCGCCCGAGCAGTGCACGTAGAGGCACTGACAGAGGCCACATCTGCAGCCAAGCATTGCGAAGAGGCAGAAGTCCGTTTAAGGGCCTTCCATGAGGAGCCGGCCAAGCTTGCGGGGAAGCTTCATTAGCGGGAGGAATACCTCAAGGCCCGCGAGGCCAATCTTGCCATTCGAGACTCCGAGCTATCCCAGGTGGTGATCCGCCAGGACGTGGAGCAGGTGTGTCTAGACGCGGAGAGGGAGGAAATTGCTTCGAAGAAGGCCCTTCTTGATGCCAAGGAGGAAACACTTGCCGCGGCCGAGGAGAAAAAGTCCGTGGAGCTGAGCGCCTTCCCTGCTGTCAAGTTCAAGCTTCGCCGAGCGCTCCATGCCCTTTGTCGGGAAGGGTTCGCAGATCACCTAGCGGCTCTAGAGAGCGGCTTCATAGTGCTCGCCTCGAAGCTCGTCGAGGTGCTGGAGGGCGCCATCGTCAAGGTGGAGAGGGTTCTGGGGAGTGAGTGTCGTGACCTCTTTTCTGAGGCCACGACACGCCTCTTCAGCCATCTTCATCTTCGCGAGCCATGGTTTGACTTTGACTCCGTGATCTGCCTGGTCACCCCTAAGGTCCGCATTGGTGCTGCGGCAGTGGTGAAGGGCGCTGCGGAGACACTAGTCAAGAGGTTCACCCCCGTCATGGTTTCCCCGCCTCTAGATGTTGCTGGGGTCGGCAGCAAGGAAGACGACACCAACGATGTCGATGACGAGCCCCCCGATGACGGGATGAGTGGTGGCGGCGGTTCCTCCTAACTCCTCTCTCCTGCTCCTTTCCTGCAACGCACATCGTGCCTCATGGAGGCGTTAAACTTGTTTGAGTTTGCAAAAACTTTTAATTCTTGCAATAACTATTTGACTGTGTGATTGCTCTCTTTGCCTTGTTTCCTTCTTGCTTGTTGTGATGCTCTGCGTCGGCAGGGCCCGGCCCGCGCATACCTCAACCCCTGTTGGGCCGACCGGATCACCAAGGATGTTCCAAGAGGTGAGGGGCTACGGGTCTAGTTAGGCTGCTGAGTCATGATGCTCAGGACTCCCCCTTGATGTGCGAGCAGCCCTCACGAAGGGGACACGGCGGAGATTGGGTTAACTTGAAACTTTCGAACACCTTTAGTACTGTGCGTCGGCAAGGTCCGGCCCACGCATACCTCAACCGCCGTTGGGCCGACCAGATCACCAAGGATGGTCCAAGGGGTGAGGGGCTACGGGTCCAGTTAGCCTCCTGAGTCGTGATGCTCACGAGTCCCCCTAGACGTACGAGCCCTAGCGTCCTCCTTAAGGGTTTTTGAGAAATTTTTTGAGTGCTTCAAGCTCTCCGTCGGCAGGGCCCGGCCCGCACATACCTCAACCGCCGTTTAGCCGACCAGATCACCAAGGAAGGTCCAAGGGGTGAGGGGCTACGGGTCCAATTAGGCTCCTGAGTCATGATGCTCAGGAGTCCCCCTTAACGTACGGGCGGCTCCCATACCTTTCCTCGCCAGCTTTTCTGGATATGGGTGCGTGAAAACCAGGTTCGGCAGACCTAGGAAGGTGGCGTGTACCAGGCTTGGCCTGGTAGTAGCCCCCGTGTAGCCCCCTCCCACGTGCATCCCCGGGGAACGCAGCGAGAAGGGGGCCATTAGGGACCTTCCTGAGGTTGGATGCAGCCACTAGGGGCACCCTTAGTTATTTATCCCCTTGCGTTGGGTGTGGGGCTTCCACATTGTGTGGGCATAGCCATTTGGAGGGCCGTGTTGACCGCCAACATGGAGCTGTGGCATCCACATTGCATGGGCATAGTCATTGGTGGACCGTGTTGACCGCCAGCACAGGGCCGTGGCTTCCACATTGCGTGGGCATAGTCATTGGTCGACCGTGTTGACTTCTCCGCCAGCGCTGGGCTGTGACTGCCACATTGCGTGGGAAGGGACCCCTCCGCATCCTTCGGGGGCCTCAGGCGTGTACAACCCATAGAGTTCGTACACGTGGCTGGCACAACGGAACTGGGAGGTGTATCAGCGAGCCCGCGAGGGCTCTTTGGCCTCGCGAGATCCCTACCTCAAAGGGGGTTTGCGCTTGAGTCTTCTCATAGATGGGGCCATCCGAGGGCCTGCTGACTTCTTCTCCTTGAGTGAGGCAGGTTGGGAGTCCTTTTGGCACTCTATGTCTACACGTCTCGGTCCCGCACCTTTCCCCACCACTGTTAGGTCCGACCGGAAACTAAGGTCGCACTTCACGGGGTGAGGCCCCGACACTCTTGACGCTGACCGGAAACCAAGGACGACATCAGGGGGTCGAGTGGCATTATGACTAGTAAAGCTCCTAAGGAGCCCCCTTTGACGCTCAAGTGGCTCTACGTCTGTAGGTCACTATCCCGCACATTTCCCTACCGCTGCAGTATATGACCGGAAACCAAGGACGCAACTACGGGCAAAACCTCGACACCCTTGATGCCAACCGAAAACCAAGGACGACACCAAGGGGGCGAGTGGCTATGCGACCGGTAATGCTCCTGAGGCGCGATGCTCAGGAGCCCCCGTTGATGCCCGAGGGACCCCATTTGACCATGTCTACTGCTTCCTCAGGAGGCCGTGGGGCCTCCCGAGATTCCGTGCTGAGTCATCGTGCTGTGGCCGGAGCCTCGAGCGGGGGTCAGCCGCCAAAAGATGCAAGTCCCTGAGGCGACAGGGCCTTGCATCCCAGTTCCGGAGTGCCCCGGGAAGGGCCATAACACACAACCCCTTGCAAAACGCCAACTCAGAGAGGGTGGTGTGGCACATTTGCGCCTGCAAGGAGTCATGCAAGCAAGGCAGAACATTAGAAAACAGACCAGATACATGAGAAACTATTGAAATACGCATAAACGAGGTGACTGCAGAGGTGTGCCCTCATCACCTGAGGATAATGCGGCCCGATAGGCGCCCTCAAATGAAGTAAACCAAAAAATTACCTGGCAACAACCAACAAAAAGGTCACCTGGCAGCCATGCCGCTGAAGAGCCGAAGCTGCCATCATAGCCTGATCTCTCACCTCCACCAGGGCAACCTTCATGGGTCCGTCGTCTCCCGAGGCTCGGAACCTTCGCCTAGTCCGAGCATCTTCTCCAAATCCTCATCCCGCCTCGCTAGGCAAGACACGAGCATGGCTCAGTAGAGGCGTTGGAACATGATGCATGTGTTCGCCAGTCCGAAGGGCATGCGGACGTAGGAGTTCGAGTTGACCCATCCATGATCGGCACGCACTAGCAGAAGGGGCCATAGGCCGCGGCACTGTTAATTGTGATAGCATTGACGCAGATGCGCGGCTGGTCGATCGTGCCGATGACGACGGCTGTGATTGATGGTGATGGGCAGCCTCGGCCTTGCACGCCCTGTGCTTCTCAAAGCCCCACAATCGCTCTGATGACAGACTCTTGCGAGCTTGGCACCTCGCGCCGCGCTCCCGGCTCGGGCTGACGCGCGTCAGACCGCGCCTTCAGGTTGTGCTCGAGCGCCTCCCTAGCCTCACTGACCGAGCCCGAAGCTCCCTGGGTGAGAGCCTCCGGGCACGTCCCATGAGTGGCGCCGACCGTGCCTTCCTATGCGATGGGGGGTGGGCCACATCCCTGGGCATAGAGCTCGATGCTGAGGCCCCCGAGCGTCCTGTGGAAGTGAGCTACTTCTTCTTCTTGTTGTGTGGGTCCTCATGGGGCAGGGTGTCCTCCTTGTCGTCTGAGCGTTCGGCCGCCGCGGCACAGTAAGCACGCTCGAGGGTGCAAACATCATCCTTTTCGTCGCAAGCAATGGTGATGACGGCACCGCTTCCTGGCATCTTGAGGACATTGTAGCCATGGTGGGTCGCCACAATGAACTTGGCAAGGGACGGGTACCCGAGGATCACGTTGTACGGAAGGTGGATGTGCTCAATGTCGAAGACGATGATCTAGATGTGGTAGTTCTTGTGCCCACTAAAGGTGACAGGTAGACGCACCTGCCCGATGGGTACGGTCGATCCGTCCGTGACCCCTGAGAAAGGATTGGTCTGCATGAGCTCCTCATACAGTACCTGGAGTGTCTCGAAGGTCTCAACGGAGAGGACATTGAGCCCTTCTCCATTGTCGATGAGGGTCTTGGTGATGAGGACGTTGCTGATGGTTGGAGTGCACAGCATGGGGAGCTTGCCGGCCATGGCCGAGCACCTGAGCTGGTCCGTCAAGTCGAAGGTGATGGCGGTATGGACCAATTGAGGGGACGCATTGCTTCGAGCTTCGGGAGATTCGCATTCACCTCCCGTACGAATTTCTTGAAGGCATGGTTTGATGCTGGGGCCTGGGCGCCGCCGAGGATACATGCCATGGCCCTGATCTTCCGGAAGCCCCAAGCCCCGTCTTCCTACCTTCCCTCTTCCTTCCTTCTGGGTGGAGGTGGTAGTGGTGGTAGGACGACCTCACGAGGGTGAACCTTGCGAGGATGGTTGCGTCGCGACCCCTCTGGAGGGTCATCGCACCAGCGGTCCTCACGAGGCTGGTCGCGCCAGCGGTCGTCTCGAGCCTGATCGTGCCAGCGGTCCTCCTGGGGCTGATCACGCCACCCTTGATGAGGTTCCTAGTTGTCCCAGCGGCATCCACCATGTCCAAAGCCTTGGTCAGCTCATCCGGGGCGCCTGCTGAAGTGCTCAGCGCGGCTCAGCCTGAGTTCCTGGCAATTGGCAGTGTCGTGGTTGTTGGTGCCATGGAAGATGCAGGTGAGTCTTCCCCTTGGGGGTGTTCCTCACCCCGGCTATGCTTCGCCTTAGGTTCGGCCACAAGCACTGCTGGGGCCTTACACTTCACTTCCTTGGCCTTGGTCTTCTTTTCTTCTGGTTCCACTGCTGAAGGTTCGCGGCGCGACAAGCGGCCCTCCTCCGCCCTGGCGCACTTGTTTGCCAAATTGAACATCTCCAGGGCGGAGCATAGTTCGTCATTCATGGCGAGCTCCTCCTTCATCTTGAGGTCGGTGACTCCGGGTGAATGCTGAGATGATGGCTTCATCCGAAGCCCTCGGGATCTTGAGGCGCGTGGTCGTGAAGCATTGTATAAACTTATGCAGGGTCTCCCCATCCTGCTGCTTGATTCGCCGCAGGTCGTTCATGGTGGGTGCGCGGTTGCGGGTGCCTTGGAAGTTGGCGACGAAGCGTTTACGCAGGCCTTCGCAGGAGGTGATATATGCCTCCGGAAGGTTGAAGAGCCAGGAGAGCGTGCTACCCTTGAGCGCCATGGGGTACCAGCACGCCATGACCTTGTCGTATCCTTCGACAGACCGGATGCTTAGAGAGTAGAGATATAGGAACTTGGCTGGATCTGGGGTGCCATCGTAGCACGGGGGCAAGTCAGGCTTGAACTTGCAAGGCCACGCGGTCAGGTAGAGCTCATGGGTGATGGCGAGGCACCCCACCACCTCGATGGGTGTTGCGCGCGCGCGGGGGGGGGGGGGGGGTCCTGGTCTTGGCGCTCCTACGGGGCCACCTCGAGTGGTACCCATCGCGGCGTTGGGCCAGCAGCGCGGGGAATGCGCGCGCGTCAACGCGTGGCCGGGGAACCACCTGGAAGCTTACCTCATCTCCTAGCCTTGCCTGTGGTTCGCGTGGTTGGTTGCGGGGGCGCGCTTCCCGCCTGGTCTCAGGGTCAACGTCACGTTGCGGAAGTGGAGGCTGCACGATGTGCGCTACGTTGTTCGCCAGGGAAGGTTGGGGTCAAAGCGAGTAGGAGAGTGTCGAGGCGTCGCCGACAGCGCTGACGAGCCCCGCGATGCGTCGAAGCCAATCGTCGTAGCGGTCAGGGGCGGGGCGATAGCAAAGCAGCTCATTTTCCATGGAGAGTGCGCCTTGGCCGCGCACAGGCCCGGGCCGAATATGGGAGGACGACCCGGAAGCTGGGACGATCGACGGAGTGGTTGTGTGGCCGTCGCGCCGCACGGTGACCGGCTAGGAGGAGTCTTGTTGCTCGTGGGCATCGGGGCCCATAGCAGCGTTCGCCACAGGTGAGGGCGACCTACGTGCACCTGGCGGCCCACAGACGCTGTCTAAGCGACATGGGTGGCGCGGCGCTCAGCGCGGGCTCGGTGAGCATTGGTCATCGGAACAGCGAGGTGGGATAAGATCTTGGCTTGAGGGAGACTCCGACATGCCCCCTACCTAGCGTGCCAAATGTTGGATTTGGGGCTCCACGGAACCCTTAAGGTTCGAACACAGTGGCGTCTGCGAAAATCCCCTGCAACCTCGCCCAACCTAGCTCACTACTCGATGAACAGAACAACGAACTCGCATGATGACAAGGAAGAGGATGAACATGATAGTTTACCCAGGTTCGCGCCGCTGTGAAGCGTAATACCCTACTCCTATTTGGTGGATTGCCTCATGAGGAGGTGATGTGGATGAACTAGTATAGTGTTTTAGAGCCTCATGAGGTGTTTGAGGCCCTCTGTCACTCGGTGATGGATGAGTAGTGGAATGGATCCAGTGGTTCGAGCTCTTTATGGTACAGCCTACCCTCTATAATAGAGGTGGCTTGGGTCCTCTTCCCTTATTGCCATGGCGGGAAGGGATCCCACAATGGACAAATTGGAAGGGGGATAGGAGTACGTGCTCGCCCGGCCCAAAGGCGGTCTTTGCCTGCAAAGTTGTTGTCGACGATGCAGGGATGGGCTCAGTGGTGAAATCCGCCCCAAGGGGCGAGTGATTGTGGTCTTGTTGAGCAGAAATGGAAAGCTTTGAGGGTTGCTTTGGGAACCCGCGTATGTCCCTTATCCCTTTGCACCAAAGGGAAACTACGTCGTTTGGCGTGCTGGCGCCCGCCTGTTCTTCATTGCGTCACCCTTGACTCCCGAGGCCGGGCCTTGCATGGAGATCTCCGCCACTCTGGAGGGGGCCCAAGGAGGCCCATCCCTTGCCAGTCTTGACGCTGTTCCTCCTCACGATCCTAGGGCCCTCACGAAGGCCTTGTCTTGAGTGGGGCCATGCCCGGCTGTGCTTGGTCGATGAAGTGGGCCATGCCATGGGCCACAGGCAGGCAGACCTAGGTACCCCCGTTCCCAGAACGCCGATAGATTTACATTGTCTTACTTGCTTACTTGCAGATATATCTCAACTTTATTGCCTCATATTCTCAAATTGCTTGAAATTTTGTGCCACAATGCTAACCAAGCTACTCCATAGGCAATAAGTTTGTAGGTGTGAGAAGGGGAAACTCGATACCAACTCTACTATTTCCATGATTTCACATAGAGTGATTGATCCTCACCTCAATCTTCGGAATGGTATTTGGTATTGTGTTTTCCGATTCTTCCACTTATATTCTACTTGAGTATCATGGATAGGAACACTATGATGAACCTGACATTCGAGGAGCATGACGATGACGCGAACAACTACGTCACCAAACTACAATTCTCCGCTGCACAAAAAGGAATGCGCCAAGCACATGACGTCCTCACGGACCACATGGAGCACCTCGAAACCAACATACGTGAGTTCGAGGATCAGACGTGTGACTTCATGGCGACACAAATGTATGAGCTCCGTGCTTTTGTGGTGAATCGTGCATCAACTACGTCCACCTCAACTCACCGGCGCCCCGCAAGTCGACACTCCTCCGGAGAAAGCCCTCCTCCTCGAGCTCGACCACAATAATGTGACGCGTGTCGCCACTCTCAAGATTCAAGCAACCCCTTCCATGACGAGCCTCAAGGTCGACGTTGCAAGAGAGACCACCGTTGCTGACAAGAGCAAGATGACTACGAGCAAGATCGCCTACGTCGCCGTTGTGAAGACGATCAGCGCTTTGAAGAACAAGCACACGAGGCACAACGCGCGCTTCACCACGCAAACTATGGCATGCAAGAACACAACCCTCTCTCTCGTGAGGAACAAGAAGCTCTATGTCGAGAAGGCCAAGAAGAATAAGCTCGCCAAGAGGAGCACCAAGAACGTCAACAACGGGTGCGACAACGACATCAACAACACCCAAGGCAAGAGGAGCAAAACGTTGATGAGCTCGCCCCAAGGCAAGACCAAGACAAACATGACAACAATGCACCTCCGCATAAGGATGAATGACCTCATGCAAATACCGTTGACCACATGGATGATCACGCTCCAAGGCATGGACAATGTTAAGAAGACAACTATGCTCCTCCAAGACTTGGATATCGCAATAACGACAACAATGAAGAAAATTTCTTTAGCAATCTCAAGTTCACCATGCCTAAGTTATCCGGAAGCAACGATCTCAAAGACTACCTCTCTTGGGTACTCAAGGTTGACAAAATATTCTGGTTGCACAACTATGAAGAAGACAAAAGGATTGCCATGGCCTCCCTCGAGTTCCAAGATTATGTGCTCATTTGGTGGGAACAAGTGATTGAGCGACGAAGAGAAAGAGGTGAACCTCCAATCACAGCTTGAGAACAAATGAAAGAACTCATGAGAGCGCGATTCCTCCCAACACACTATAATCTCGACCTCTTCAAGAAACTCCAACTACTCACGAAAGGCACCAAGTCGGTGGAAGAGTACTATCAAGAGATGGAGATGTCGATGATAAGAGCAAATGTGAAGGAGGGCGATGAGCAAACTATGGCACGTTTCTCGAATGGCCTCAATTACTAAGTCAAGAAAATTGTGGATTTCCAACCCTACTCCAACTTGCTCGAGCTAGTGCACCAAGCCACGAAGGCAGAACGTCAAGTTCAAGAAGACTACAAGTACTCCAAGCCCTCCTACAAGACCTACGGTGCAACTACACAAGATACTCCAATTACAACGCCTTCCACAAGAACCCCCACGACACAAGATGACAAGTAAAGCTTTAAGGAAAGGTCGTCTTCAACATCATGCAATGCACCTACAAGCAAGACAAGGGTGTCATCCTATACTCCAACACCATATGATGTCAAAAAGAGCTCCATTAAGTGTTTCACGTGCCAAGACCGAGGCGACAAGATGCATGAGTGTCCCACAAGGCGAACCATGATACTCCTAGATGACGGCTCCTATGATTCCATGAGTGAGGATGATATGGAAGCTTTGGAACGAGTGTCCATGCACCGACAAGTCAATGAAGATGAAGACTCTCAAGTCTTTTGTGACAACGATCCGAGCCCCGCTCTCGTTGTCTCAAAGGTGTTTACTCTTCAACATCAACAAGACGATGACCAATTTTGCCACATCTTCCACACCAAGGCTGGTATCCAAGGGAGATCTATCAAGGTCATCATAGAAGGAGGAAGTTGCCATAATTTGGCAATATGAAGAACTTTGCTCCAAGTTGCACTTGACTAAGAAAAAGCATCCTCGCCCCTACAAGGTCCAATGGCTAAGCGACTCCGGTACTATACAAGTCGATCACGCCATGCAAGTTTACTTAAAGATCGGTGCTTACGAATACACCTTGGAGTGTGATGTGGTGCCCATGTCCGATTGCCACCTCCTCCTTTGGAGAACTTGGAATTTGACCATGGCGCCATACACAACGGGTGCACAAATCAATATAGCTTCAAGATGAAGGGCACCGAATATGTGCTTCGCCCTATGTCTCCTAGCCAAGTGATCGCCGACAAGCAAGCTTCATACCATCCTGGAGAGAAAAGTGAGAGAGTGATCCACCTCAAAGTTAGTGAGTGCCACAAGCCAAACTTGATTGACTCCACGATGAGTGATATGAGTGACCTAGTTCTATTTGCCACCAAAAGAGATTTGTGGGATGTGAGTGAGAGCCCATCGACCGTCCCTCACTATGTGATAGTGTGCAAGGATGATGTTACACGGCCTAATCCTTCAAAAAATCTTCCTATTGTGTTATCTCAATTGTTGTAGGAATTCCAAGATGTGTTCCTCGACGAGCTACCTGCGGGACTACCACCAAAACGAGGGATCGAACACCGCATCGACCTCATCCTCGGTGTGCCGCTTCCCAACAAGGCTCCCTACCGCGTCAATCACGATGAAACAAAGGACATACAAAGGCAAGTCCAAAAACTTCTAGATAAAGGGCATGTGTGCGATAGTTTGAGTCCTTGTGCGGTTCTCGTGATTCTTGTGCCTAAACATGATGGTAGCATGCACATGTGTTCCGATTGCCACCCCATAAATGCTATCATCATTCTCAACCGTTACCCTATCCCACGCTTAGATGACATGCTAGATGAACTTAGTGGTGCCACTATACTTTCCAAAATAGATTTGAAAATTGGTTACTACCAAATTCGCATACAAGAGGGTGACGAGTGGAAAATCGCTTTCAAAACCAAATTTGGTCTCTATGAATGGCTAGTGATGCCCATGCGCTTATCCGAAGCACCAGGTATGTTCATGCGCATGATGCACCATGTGTTGCAGCCCTACATTGGGTATTGTGTTGTGGTCTACTTTGATGACATCATTGTTTTTAGCAAATCTCTAGAGCAACACACCACACGTGTTCGAAATATTTTGCAAACTCTTCACAAAGAAAAACTTTATGCTAACATGGGCAAATGCATTTTTGGTGTGGACAAAGTTGTTTTCCTAGGATTTGTGGTTTCCACAAAGGGTGTCCATGTTAATAAGTCTAAGACTAACGCAATTCCAAATTGGCCTACACTCACCAATTTGCAACAAGTGCGCAGCTTCTTAGGTCTAGCCGGTTTTTACCGTCGCTTCGTGAAAGACTTTAGCACTATTGCTACTCCTCTACATGCTTTGAGCAAGAAAAATGCACTGTTTTGTTTGGGGACCATCCCAAGACACCGATTTCCATGAACTTAATAATTTGCTTACTCATGCACCTTTGCTTGCCTTGCCCAATTTTGACAAAACTTTTGAAGTGCATTGTGATGCTAGTGGTAATGGAATAGGAGGTGTGCTTATGCCAGAAAAGCTCCCAATTGCGTATTTTAGTGAGAAACTTTTTAGCGTTCAACTCAATTATCGTATCTATGACAAGTAATTGTATGCTTTAGTGAGAGTCTTACAAGCTTAGCAAAATTATTTGTGTCCGCATGAATTTGTCATTCATACCGATTATGAAACCCTAAAGTACCTCAAGGGTCAAACTAAGTTGAACAAATGACATGCTAAATGGAGTGAATTTATTGAGTCTTTTCCTTATGTCATCAAATACATTAAGGGCAAAGACAATGTTGTGGCGGATGCTCTTTCCCTCAAATGCATGCTCGTTACTCAACTTGAATGGCATGATGTTGGTTTTGAGCACATAAAAGACTTGTATGAGCATGATGATTCTTTTGCTATTCCTTATGCCAATTGCAAAGCGAAAACTTGTTGGCATAGCTACTACATAAAAGATGGATATCTTATGCGTGCTAACAAACTTTGCATTCCAAAGTCTTCTCTTCATTTTCTACTTTTGCAGGTGGCACATGGTGGAGGACTCATGGGTCACTTTGGACACGACAAGACGTACACCACCCTCTCCGACAAGTTCTAGTGTCCAAAGATGCTTCGTGATGTTGCACGCTTCACCAACAGATGCTTTGCATGCCACAAAGCTAAGTTAAAAGCTCAATCCCATGGTCTTTACATGCCTCTTCCTATTCTGTTCCAACCTTGGGAGGACATTAGCATGGATTTTGTGCTTGGATTGCCAAAATGGCTCATTTCATTCCTTGTCACAAGATCAACGATGCTTCACATATTGCCAATCTTCTTTGTAGGGAAATATTACGCCTACACAAAGTACCAAAGACCATTCTCTCAAAATTCAATGTCATGTTCTTGACCTTCTTTTGGAAGACCCTTAGCGCCAAGCTCGGCATCAAACTACTCTTCTCTTCGGCCTATCATCCACAAACCGATGGCCAAATGGAGGTGATGAATCGAACCCTTCGAACTCTCCTCCATGTGTTGATCAAGAAGAACATCAAGGAATGGCAAGATTGCCTCCCCATCGCCGAGTACACCTACAATCGCACAAGACACGTCACCACCAACAAGTCTCCCTTCGAGGTGGTCTACGGCTTCAACCCATTGTCCCCATTGAACATTCTACCGCTCCCATTATAAGAACGCGTCAACACGGATGAAAGAGAAAGGGCAAGCTATATCAAGAAGATGCATCAAATACAAGGAGCACCATCGAGCGCCAAGTGGAACATACCACCGCCAAGCACAACACCAACAAACATCCCATGGTCTTCGAACCCGGCGACCTCGTGTGGCTACATCTCCGAGAGGAATGCTTTCCCAATGAGCGCAAGTCCAAGATGCTACCTCGCGTCGACGACCCATTCAAGGTGTTACAGCGCTACAACAACAATGCCTACAAGATTGACATTCCGCACGATAAGTACAATGTGAGCGATACCTTCAATGTCGCGGACCTCTCCCCTTTCCATGGTGATGAAGATCTTGATCCAAGGTCGGATCCCTCGCAAGGGGGGAGGTGATGTGGATCATCCCATTAGCACCACCATGGACCCATCATCAACACCTCCAGATCGAAGTGGCCCATTGACAAGAGCCCGTGCATGTGCCATTAGGAACAAGGAGACCTCACTCCTTTATGACTCTCCGTTTGACGCTCTTGGAACATGGATGCTACCTCAGGCAGAGACACTTTGTGTGCTTAGGAATCAAGAAGGAGGAAGGGAGCAAGAGGAATACCAAGATCAAGGATAAGGACAAGGAGCTGCCCAGGAATTAGGGGTCCAACCGGAGCACCACTAGCCAACCACCGTTGCCCGGTACAACCAGCCCACCATCGCCAACAACCGCTACACTTGGGGCCAGGAATATGTTATGGACCGGTTCAAGGCCGGTTCTAGCCCGGTTGTACCAGGTGATACCTAAGTACGGGTACAACAGGTCCTTCCTTCGATACAACCGGCCTGCCTACACACAGGAACGGGCCCAAAGCCCATGTATCTCCCTCTCACTTACCCTTTCAAGACTAGCACTATATATATTCCGTCCCCTCCTCGTTTTTAGGGTTAGCTTTGGTTTGCTCTTAGATAGTTGATACTAGCTCCTTCCATTACCTCACCTGTAGAGATGCCTATATAGGTGAAGATCCCTAGTGGATGCCAAGGCCCCTTACGAGGGAAGATCCTCAAGGATATCGAGGCCCCTCCTTCTGGAGTGGGAGATCGCGTACCGCTACTTGTATCATTTTTTGACTTGGGGATCTCGTTCCTTGTGTGCTATCGTGATTCTAGTGGATGTGTAATCGTGTTTTCCCTTAGTGTTTTCCTCTCGTTCTTCCCTGTGTTCTTCGTGTTCTTCGTGAATCCCCATCCAAATCGTGAAACATCGACACACATGGGCTTGCCTCGTATCACTATACCATGTCAATGCCTTCTCCTTAAAAGATAAAGGAAAAACATTCTTCTTGACATCATCTGTCGGGACCCCGATCCTAAGTCATATGATTCCATACTGTAACAAGCCACATCACTTTGCGGCATCACGCACGGTACTCCATGGCTGCCACCTTACCTTGGTCGGGACCGTTTGCGTCTTTTGGCTCACGTATGTAAACATGTCGCTGGCAATCACACAACGAAGAACCCGGGCCAACATGACTAGTCATAGAACCCAAGTGGCACATCCGTACGGAAACAGGCATACATAACCCAGCAATGCAGGTGTCGGTCTCAAGCGTGTGTAGACGAGTCATAGCAAGCTACAAGGACTCCATTACGTCACGAGACACGAATGTCATCACTGCACGTAGACGAGTCGTAGCAGGCTACGGGGACTCCATTACACTGCGAGACATTTCCTCGAAGGGACAGACACAACAACAAAGAAGGATACAAGTCGGTCAATCAATGTGTCCGGAGCAGTAGCAAGCTACCATGGCTCGTTGGAAGCACAAAGAGGCAGTTTCCCGTAAAGAGTACTACTAAAGGCACACGACTAGGTGTCGGATCCCATACATACCGTTGCACGTCACATGTACGCACGACATGCCCGATATGCATAGATACAACTATGGCATCACAACATAACCATACAATAGCATGACTTTTATTTAAGAGACTCAGATGAGCCTTGCTTAATATGTCCTTATAGATAGGGGTCACATGACCCGGCACTCAAGTCATACAAACATAGTCATACAAGCCAGCGGAAACTTAAGCTGTCAGAGTACAGACGGCAAAATATAAAAAGAGGCACACGGCCTGACTATCTACAACCCACCACACGGGCAAGATCGTAGCTGGGACACCAGCTATTCGGCATCATCAACGTCTAGATAGAACCCACCTGATGGGTCCTGGTTCTCTTCTGCAACATTAATTAAGCAAGGATGAGTACAATCGTACTCAACAAGTCTTTAAAACAGAGTTAGTCTATTTATGCTCATGTATCAACAAGGGGGTGGTGGAGTTTATGCAGAATGCCAGCTTTGACTCATGGATAACCTACACTACTCAATTTTAACTCCTTGTTACAATTTTAGTTATCGCACACAAGTCCACTACCTCCATCACAATACACTACCATGGATTCACCTTCCCCTTCCGGAAGAGTGCCATTCACGGTACTCACACTTGTCTTGAGATTTTTAGAAAGTATCCATTTGATTATCTATGAACAACATAAGTTCTCCAAGTAGTCCATATCCGAGGACGCGGCTTTTTCGAATAGTTTCATACCCTGCAGGGGTGTACTTCTTCACACACGCTCTCGCCACTTATCGCTGTGCCATAAACCATGCACCTCGGCAACCTTCAAGCGGATGCCCAGCGAGGAAGTCGGCCATGACCGTCAATCACATAAGACCTCTAGTCCAGGCTACTGCCTATTTGAGACTAACCCGCACGGAAGTCCGACCGAAGTTTCCGCTACGGTCCCAAACGATGTGTGCAGGGTTCTCAAGCCCACCATTCGGGTGACCCTTGGTACACCGTGCCACTGCCTACCACGTCGTAACCCACCCTGAGGGTCAGCGCTACGCACGGCCTCCAGCATGCTATAAACACCAGAAACTACTTGCCATACCTGGACCAAAGACTAAGCGACTGATAAGTCGAGAAGGGTCGAGTTACCGGAAACCAATGTGTGGTAGTATCTCGTCTTGGATCACAAACACGGAACCCAGTTCCTAAGAACGGTTCCAATGAGACAACCCAGTATGTACTCATACATTGCCTCTCATCGCCACCTTTACCAAATCGTATTCTTTATATGCTCAGTACATCGGACAACGCTGTTTCACTCAGTTCATCACCCAGATGAATCCGGCCTAACACGACTCTAAGCATAGCAAGCGTAGCAGGCAAGGTAAGCTAAGCACATCATGGCACAAGCATCTACCAGGTATTCTAGGTTGCAAGGTTTAGCTATTTACTGTGACAAGATCAGGTCATGCATAAGATTAGGATCATCTACCGTGTATGACTAACACGTGATCGTTTGTCCTAATGCAATAAATAAGAGCAGGAGCGAGGGAATGGGATGTTATCGAAATGATCAATGAAGTTGCTTTCCTTGCTGGGTTGCAGAGGAGTTCTCTCCTTCGTCGGGGTACGGAGTGGTATCTTCCGGAGTAGGGCCTACCGCAACGCAGATAAAAAAACATTCAATACAAGCAGATGCAACAATATGATACATGATCATGGCATAGTAGTATGCATGGGTGAGCTATTTAACTAGTGATCATGTCAATTTGAAATGAATTTGAATATAGGTTCAAAATTGTTCTCATTTCAAATTCCATATATTGACCTAATGTTAGAATGTCCATGTTCACCTATTTAGATTGCTCTAACATGCATGAGAATAGCACCATTGGATCCATTGGATTTTTCTGATAAATTTTCATATATATATTATTTTCATCTAACTTACAGATTAATTTATATGATTTTTCAAAATTTTAAATATTTTCCGGAATTATTTTTAAATAAGAAATTGAACTATGACATCAGCATGATGTCATGATGACATCAGCTGGTCAGCTGACCCGGCCCAGAGTCAACCTGACATGTGGGGTCCACATGTCAGTGACTGGTTAACTCAACTAACTGATTAAAACTAATTCTGTTTTAATTTACTAATTGGGCCCACCTATCAGTGACACATTAACTTAATTAATGATTTAACTAATTACAGATTAACCTAAACTAATCAGGGCCGGGGCCCCACCTGTCAATGACTCATAGAGTCAAGCCAGGGCCCACCTGAGGTCAAACTCGCCGGAGTTGGCCGGCGGCTCGACGCCGGTGACCATCAGGGACGGCGGCGGCCGTCGGGTTTCTCCTACAGGGGGTCATTTGGTGCGCTGAAACCACCGACGTGTAGCCCGTGCACGACCGCATCCATCTGAGGCCACGGGAGGTCACGGGGGCAGCCGGAGCTCGGGCTCGGACGCGAACACGACACAGGGCACGTCACAGCTCCTACCTAGCACCAAAGGCATCTCCGCGACTCCGCAAACACAACGGTGGCCTTGGAAGGACCAACCGGTCACCGGAACGTAGCCGGCGACGAGCTCAAGCGGCGGCGCAATTCGGGCCGCGATGGAATCCAGGGCTAGGGCACGAGATAGAAGGGGGAAAGAGGGGGAAACAGTCAGGGGCTCACAACAAACGCAGAGGCGTCGACGGCTGGCTCGGGGAAGACCCGGAACGGCGGGAAGCTCCGATTCTTCTTCGGCGACCCGAGGAGGAAGAAGAGGACGCGATGGCGATTGGGACCTTCTGGCGATGGGCAGCTAGGTATGGGAGGAGGAGGGGGTCCGCACGGTTCTTTTGGCTGGCTCAGACGGCGCGGGGGTTGGCTAGAACGACGGCGACGAGCTCAGGAAGCTCTCGGCCATGGCGGAAGCAGAAAGGAAGGAGGAGAGAGCAAGGAGCGGAGGGAGAGAGCGGCGGGGAGGCGGCTCGGTGCTTATCCCCAGCATCGCGCTGGCGAGGGAGGGGCCCGGCAGGAAGGTGGCGTGGCGCCACCGGCGTGAGCGCACGGCGGCCACACGCCGCGCCTAGTGGACGTCAGGAGGAAGAAGACCCCCCTGGGCCAGATGGGCCACCAGGTAAGCTCCCTCTCTCTCTTTCTCTTTTCCTTTCTTCTGGTTTTCTATATTTTTGTCCTTTGTTTATTTTATTTCCATATTCAAATGACCTTCCAATTATCCCAAAACAATTTCTAAAATAGAGTTTGAATATTTCAAACCTATTCAAAAAGTTTCAGGGATTTTGAAATCAGAATTAATGATAATGATTTTATTTCTCATTTTCAGAGACTTAAATCATTAATTTAAATTATTTAAAATGTTAAAATAATTAAGATGGTCCCTGGTATATCCATATCCTCAATTATCAGACATAGGGAACATTTTTGATGGGCATTTTGGATTTCTTGAAATTTCATTTATTTGGAATTTCTTTATTTCATGAAATACTTGGGGTTTCTTTTCTTTCTCCCCATTTCATATTGATGCAATGATGATGATGATGATGATGATGCAAACACATTGCTAGCCTAAGACACTTGCTAGGGTTGTGACAACTCACCCCCACTCAAATGAATCTCGTCCCGAGATTTTGAAGTTGTCGGGAAGAGTGCGGGGTGCTCTAGTCGAAGACGATCTTCTCTTTCCCATGTTGCCTCCTTTTCAGAATGATGCGACCACTGAACCTTAAGAAACTTGATTTTCCGACGCCGAGTGGTACGCTCAGCTTGATCAAGAATACGAACAGGGTATTCTCGGTATGTAAGGTTATCTTGGAGATCAAGCGTTTCGTGGTCCAGTTCTCGGACAGGGTCCAAAAAGCAACGCCTGAGTTGTGAAACATGGAAGACATCATGAACTTTGGAAAGATGCGGTGGAAGTTCCAATTGGTAGGCAACCTCTCCTCGTTTAGCAAGAATGCGAAAAGGTCCAATGTAACGAGGAGCCAACTTGCCTTTGATACCGAATCGATGGGTACCCTTCAGAGGTGTAACCCGAAGGTAAGCCTTCTTGTCAACTTCATAGGTCACAGACTTATGATGACGGTCATATTGACTCTTTTGACGGGATTGGGCTGTTTTCAACTTTTCACGAATAATGCGAACTTGCTCCTCTGCATCCTGGATCATATTTGGACCAAAGAGTTGCCTCTCTCCGGTTTCTGACCAGTTAAGAGGTGTTCGGCATTTTCGTCCATAGAGAACTTCAAAAGGGGCTTTGCCCAAGCTTGATTGATAACTATTGTTACATGCGAACTCAGCAAATGGAAGGCAGTTCTCCCAATTCATACCGAAAAATATAACACAAGCTCGGAGCATGTCTTCGAGAATTTGATTGACTCGCTCAACTTGACCACTTGATTGAGGGTGGAAAGCAGTGCTAAAGGATAGATGAGTCCCCATGGCGGTTTGAAAACTTTCCCAAAATCGAGAAGTAAAGATACTTCCTCGGTCTGAGTTAATTTCAAAAGGAACACCATGAAGAGAAACTATTCGAGAAACATGTAACTCCGCTAGCTGACTAGCAGCAATGCTTTCACGAACAGGAAGAAAGTGAGCCACTTTGGAAAGACGATCAATGACTACGAATATAGCATTGTTCCCTCTCTTGGTCCTTGGAAAACCGGTGATGAAATCCATACTGACCTTATCCCATTTCCATTCAGGAGTAGCTAAGGGTTGAAGGGTGCCAGCAGGCCTTTGATGTTCTGCTTTCACACAACGACAAACGTCGCAATTAGCAACATACTGAGCAATTTCTCTCTTCATCCTGGTCCACCAGAACCTCTGGCGTAGGTCCTGATACATCTTGGTACTACCCGGATGAATTGTGAGAGGAGAATCATGAGCTTCCTTAAGGATCAATTGTCGCAGATGTTGTTTCTTTGGGATCACCAAGCGATTCTCAAAGAAGAAAACTCCCCGATCATCTTCCAAGAAGCATCTAACATTACCCTTCTTAATGCTTTTCTTGATCCGAGATATCCTGGCATCATGCTTCTGGGCTTTTAGGATTTGATCCAAAAGAGTAGGTTTCGCCACCAAGTTGGATAGGAATCCTTGAGGAATAATGTGAAGGTTTAACTTCCGGAATTCCTCATAGAGAAGCGGTTGACCCTGTTGTAACTTCAGATTGTTACAATAAGACTTACGACTTAGTGCATCAGCCATAACATTGGCTTTTCCCGGGGTGTAAGTTATCCCTATGTCGTAATCTGTAATCAACTCTACCCACCGTCTTTGCCTGAGATTCAAATCCGGCTGGGTGAAGATATATTTCAGACTTTGGTGATCGGTGTATATCTCGCAACGATTACCCAGGAGGTAATGTCGCCATGTCTTTAGTGCATGGACTACAGCTGCAAGTTCAAGATCATGTGTTGGATAATTATCCTCATGTGAACGCAACTGTCGAAATGCGTATGCAATCACATGACGATCTTGCATAAGAATGCAACCTAATCCTTGTCGCGAGGCGTCGCAGTAGATAATAAAGTCCTTAGAAAAATCTGGTGGCACCAGAATGGGAGCAGAGGTCAGTCGTCTTTTCAACTCCTAAAAACTATGCTCACATTGTGGGGTCCACTCGAACCGTTTATCTTTCTTGAGGAGTTCAGTCAGAGGTTTCGCAACCTTGGAGAAATTCTCAACAAAGCGGCGACAATAGCTCTCTAAGCCAAGGAAACTCTGAACTTGCTTAACCAAGTCAGGTTGAGTCGAATCAAGGACGGCCTGAACTCTCTCGGGGTTGACAGCAATACCTTTGCCAGAGATCACGTGGCCCAGATAGGTCACTTTCGGCAACCAGAATTCACACTTGGAGAATTTGGCATATAGGCGATGCTCTCGAAGTTTCATCAGTACCAGCCTTAGATGCTCGCCATGTTCTTGTTCGTTCTTCAAGTAGATGAGTATATCGTCGAGGTAAACCACGACGAATTTATCCAAATACTCCATGAAGATCGAATTCATCAAACGAGAGAAAGTGGCTGGAGCATTGGTTAAACCGAAGGACATGACGGTGTACTCGTATTGGCCATAACGAGTGACAAAAGCCGTTTTTGGAATGTCCCCGTTTCTAATTCTGATTTGATGGTATCCCAACCTCAAATCCATTTTGGAAAAGACAGAGGATCCAACGAGTTGATCATACAAATCATTGATCCTAGGGAGCGGATACTTGTTCTTGATAGTGACCAAATTCACTAGTCGGTAATCCACAACCATCCGATCCAATCCATCCTTCTTCTTAACGAAGAGGACGGGGCAAGCCCAAGGAGAAGAGCTAGGACGAATGAAACCTTTCTTCAAAGCTTCATCGAGTTGGGTTTTTAGCTCGGCTAGTTCTAAGGGTGCCATCTTATAAGGTCTTCTGGCTATTGGGACTGTCCCTGGGATAAGTTCTATCACGAACTCAACATCTCTGACAGGTGGAATACCTGGCAGTTCTTCTGGAAAGACATCCGGATAATCACGGACTACCGGAATATCTTCTAGCTCGGGGAGAGGGCTAGCATTTAGGGAATAGAGTTGGCGCTTGGTTGTTCGAGTAGAGACATTAACTATCTCACCCGAGGGATGTGTAAGTTGAACATTCCTAGAATGAGTATCAATCTTGGCATAGTGGGCTTTCATCCAATCCATACCTAGAATGATATTGATGTCCGAAGACTTAAGAGCTATCAAAGATGCTAGGAATACTAGTTTATCCACCAGAATTTCATTGTCATGGCTCACTCTAGAAGTTTGCCATTTTGAACCAGGAGTCTGAACTACTAAAGGAGCGGGCATGTCATAGAAAGACATGTTATGCAGCTGTGCATAACCTTCTGAGATGAATGAATGAGATGCCCCAGTATCAAATAGAACAGATGCTGAATGGCTGTTAACAAGAAGCATACCTAGAATGACATCAGGGTCTTCAAGAGCTTCTTCAGCAGACACATAATTAACTCGCCCACGGTTAGGAGCTGGCTTCACATAGAAAGCTTTCCCTGGTTTTCCGCGTCCAGCGGGCTTAGCATTGTTCTGGGGACACTCAGGAGAATAGTGTCCCAGTTCTCCACACTTGTAGCATACCACTGTGGCACGAGGGGCGACATTTGGTTGTGGTCCTCCAAAAGGTCTAGGTGGAGGGTTGGACTGAACTAGACGAGGTGCCTAGAAAGATGGCCTCGCAGTGTATCTTGCCAGCAAGGCTGCATTGGGCACCCACACTCGGCGTTTATTGGGGCCTGAACCCGATGCAGGGTTGAAGTCATGGTTATGCTTCCTCGTGGCCTCATAGTCAGTTTGTCCGGACTCAACATTGATAGCCTTATTGATGAGATCCTGGAAGGTCGTGCACTCATGCAAGCGAAGATCTCGGCGAAGCTCAGCATTAAGTCCCTTGCGGAACCTAGCCTGCTTCTTCACATCAGTTGAGACTTCCTCTAGGGCATAGCGAGCAAGATTACCAAACTCGTGACTGTATGCATCCACTGACAATCTGCCCTGGGTGAAGGCACAAAATTCCTCTCTCTTGCGGTCCATCGGCCCTTCCGGGATGTGATGGAGACGAAATGCGGCACTGAACTCTTCCCAGGTTGGTGCAGGTCCCTGGGGACGCATAGCCTCATAGCTTTCCCACCACATGTTGGTAGGTCCCTCCAGAAAGTATGTCACAAAGGTCACCTTATTGGCCTCTGAAACATTTGCAGCTCGGATCTTACGTGACATGCTAGTCAGCCAATCATCCGCATCGAGGGGGTCGATCGAATGATGGTACTTAGGCGGACACAGCTTGATAAAGTCACCAAGTGACACTCCATCATGGTGATCATTGTGGGGAGCACGAGCTGTGTTCTGTTCAATTCTCTCTAACAGCCTGTTGGTCTCCCTCTTATTCCGTTCAGCTTCTAGCATCACCTCCGCTAGAGATGGTGCATGTGGCAGCTCTTCTTGCCTTGGCTGGCTACTCTCGCGCTGCTCGGGAGCAGGCACGGGGTTGTTCCTAGTTGACACCATCCTGAGGAAAACAATCCAAAGCTTAGACATAGAGAACAACAACTCTAAGACATGAGTTAAGGAATGCACTGATCAACATGGCATGTAGGATAAACACCAATCAACATGGTAAAACAACTACCATATGAACATTAGGTTTCATACGCACCATGACTTAGTTTAGTACAAACCCAAGCTGAAAACAACTATGGAGAGATGACACCACTCATTGGAGGCATTACAAGCTTCCTATACATTATCTATCTACACCTTCGGAACTCAACTCACGACCTTAATCATATCCCACAAGACACGCAGGACTGTGGCGATACAACTACTACCATACTAGGCCTAACATCCACGCACTCAAACATCACCGTAGAATGCCTCGTATAGGTTACCCTGTGACCTGGGAGCTGAACCTGAGGATCTGGAAACACTCTAGCCTGGGACCCTAGAACCCATAAGGACACGGGTGTGGCCTTGGTCCCCTTGTCGGTGGCAACAGCGGTCCTCGAAGAGGGGTGATGCCTCCAACATCAGGCCAGTCTACGAGTGCTGGCAAATGAGTCCGCGATGGGGTCAGCATCTCCAAGTCTCCATAGCCTGTCTGCCCGACAGGTGCCAACTGCGTCAAGGCTGTCCAAAGGCATGCACGGGTAGCATAGAGCTCCATGCGAAGGGCACGTGCATCACGATCCCTGTTCTCCAACATCTGAGCAGTCACCTGCAGCCTAGGGTCCTCATGAGAATGATCAAAGTAGGCTGCACTGAGATATCCATCCTCTCCTCCCATGGAAGCAGGAACATAGCAGAACTCCGTGTTCTGTAGCAGACCATGGTGAAACCTCATAATAGTCAGCATGGTGTAGGCGGCTTCCTGAACTGCCATATCTATGGTAACTCCCAATCCATGAGTCCAGTGAAGCGGCTCTATAGCTCCAGGATATGGAGGATATATCCTAACGGTACACAAATACTGACTCTGGTTGAAATCTCGATACTGCTCCTCCACTGTGTACTCTAGGTACCAGCGATATCCAGCGTCCATCATCACTCTAACCAACATGGCCGTGTGACTCGGCACATCGATGCACCTAGTTAGACGGACCACCTGACGGGAAGGACGAGAGGGCATCTGAAACAGAGAATGATGCAAAGACATTAGAGATCCTAGCAGAAATTGGACAGCATAACGGCTGTAATTGCTCAAGAAATTTTTGAGACAATTGAAAAGAGATTGGAAAGGCATGACCACTCGACTATCTAGACTCAAATCTCTTCTCCATCTGTTTGTCACACCAACAACACTTGAGTAACTGCACTCACGTACAAGCAAGCTAGCTATTAGTCCATGGCTAGTAACTCGTCATCCTAAGCAATAGATGAGAATCCTAGTTCCTATCCCCGTAGAAAATATGAGAATGACCCAGCATAGAATAACTTGGTAAGAGGAGTAAAAAGAGCCTTACGTTCCCTTCCACAATCAATTCCCCTACTTATCTATGGTGTTTCTACACTCAACTTCCACCGGTTTGGCTTGGTAGTCCTACAGTCAGTCAGGCTTTGATACCAATGCTGTCGGGACCCCGATCCTAAGTCATATGATTCCATATTGTAACAAGCCACATCACTTGGCGGCCTCACGCACGGTACTCCACGGCTGCCACCTTACCTTGGGCGAGACCGTTTGCGTCTTCTGGCTCACGTATGTGAACATGTCGCTGGCAATCACACAACAAAGAACCCGGGCCAACATGACTAGTCATAGAACCCAAGTGGCACATCCGTACGGAAATAGGCATACATAACCCAGCAATGTAGGTGTCGGTCTCAAGCGTGTGTAGACGAGTCATAGCAAGCTACAAGGACTCCATTACGTCGCGAGACACTAATGTCATCACTGCACGTAGACGAGTCGTAGCAGGCTACGGGGACTCCATTACACTGCGAGACATTTCCCCGAAGGGACAGACACAACAACAAAGAAGGATACATGCCAGTCAATCAATGTGTCCAGAGCAGTAGCAAGCTACCATGGCTCGTTGGAAGCACAAAGAGGCAGTTTCCCGTAAAGAGTACTACTAAGGGCACACGACTAGGTGTCGGATTCCATACATACCGTTGCACGTCACACGTACGCACGACATGCCCGATATGCATAGATACAACTATGGCATCACAACATAACCATACAACAACATGACTTTTATTTAAGAGACTCAGATGAGCCTTGCTTAATATGTTCTTACAGATAGGGGTCACATGACCCGGCACTCAAGTCATACAAACATAGTCATACAAGCCAGCGGAAACTTAAGCTGTCTGAGTACAGACGGCAAAATATAAAAAGAGGCACAGGACCTGACTATCTACAACCCACCACACGGGCAAGATCGTAGCTGGAACACCAGCAATTCGGCATCATCAACGTCTAGATAGAACCCACCTGATGGGTCCTGGTTCTCTTCTGCAACATTAATTAAGCAAGGATGAGTACAATCGTACTCAGCAAGTCTTTAAAACAGAGTTAGTTATGCTCATGTATCAACAAGGGGGTGGTGGAGTTTATGTAGAATGCCAGCTTTGACTCATGGCTAACCTACACTACTCAATTTTAACTCCTTGTTACAATTTTAGTTATCGCACACGCGTCCACTACCTCCATCACAATACACTACCATGGATTCACCTTCCCCTTTCGGAAGAGTGTCGTTCAGGGTACTCACACTTGTCTTGAGATTTTTAGAAGTATCCATTTGATTATCTATGAACAACATAAGTTCTCCAAGTAGTCCATATCCGAGGACGTGACTATTCGAATAGTTTCATACCCTATAGGGGTGTACTTCTTCACACACACTCTTGCCACTTATCGCTGTGCCATAAACCATGCACCTCGGCAACCTTCAAGCGGATGCCCAGCGAGGAAGTCGGCCACGACCTTCAATCACATAAGACCTTTAGTCCAGGCTACCGCCTATTTGAGACTGACCCGCACGGAAGTCCGGCCGAAGTTTCCGCTACGGTCCCAAACGATGTGCGTAGGGTTCTCAAGCCCACCATTCGGGTGACCCTTGGTACACCGTGCCACTGCCTACCGCGTTGTAGCCCACCCCGAGGGTCAGCGCTACGCACGGCCTCCAGCATGCTATAAACACCAGAAACTACTTGCAATACCTGGACCAAAGACTAAGCGACTGATAAGTCGAGAGGGGTCGAATTACCGGAACCCAATGTGTGGTAGTATCTCGTCTTGGATCACAAACACGGAACCGAGTTCCTAAGAACGGTTCCAATGAGTCAACCCACTATGTACTCCTACATAGCCTCTCATCGCCACCTTTACCAAATCGTATTCATTATATGCTCAGTACATCGGACAACGCTGTTTCACTCAGTTCATCACCCAGATGAATCTGGCCTGACACAACTCTAAGCATAGAAAGCATAGCAGGCAAGGTAAGCTAAGCACATCATGGCACAAGCATCTACCAGGTATGCTAGGTTGCAAGGTTTAGCTATTTACTGTGACAAGATCAGGTCATGCATAACATTGGGATCATCTACCGTGTATGACTGACACGTGATCGTTTGTCCTAATGCAATAAATAAGAGCAGGAGCTAGGGAATGGGATGTTATCAAAATGATCAATGGGGTTGCTTGCCTTGCTGGGTTGTGGAGGAGTTCTCTCCTTCGTCGGGGTACGGAGTGGTATCTTCCGGATTAGGGCCTACCGCAACGCAGATAAAAAAACATTCAATACAAGCATATGCAACAATATGATGCATGATCATGGCATAGTAGTATGCATGGGTGAGCTAATGTAACTAGTGATCATGTCAATTTGAAATGAATTTGAATATAGGTTCAAAGTTGTTCTCATTTCAAATTCCATATATTGACCTAATGTTAGAATGTCCATGTTCACCTATTTAGATTGCTCTAACATGCATGATAATAGCACCATTGCATTCATTGGATTTTTCTGATAAATTTTCATATATAAATTATTTTCATCTGACTTACAGATTAATTTATATGATTTTTCAAAGTTTTAAATATTTTCTGGAATTATTTTTAAATAAGAAATTGAATTATGATATAAGCATGATGTCATGATGACATCAGCTGGTCAGCTGACCCGGCCCAGAGTCAACCTGACATGTGGGGTCCACATGTCAGTGACTGGTTAACTCAACTAACTGATTAAAACTAATTCTGTTTTAATTTACTAATTGGGCCCACCTGTCAGTGACACATTAACTTAATTCATGATTTAACTAATTACAGATTAACCTAAACTAATCAGGGCCGGGGGCCCACCTGTCATTGACTCATAGAGTCAGGCCAGGGCCCACGTGAGGTCAAACTCGCCGGAGTTGGCCGGCAGCTCGACGCCGGTGACCATCAGGGACGGCGGCGTCCCTCGGGTTTCTCCTACAGGGGGTCATTTGGCGCGCTGAAACCACCGGCGTGTAGCCCGTGCACGACCGCATCCATCTGAGGCCACGGGAGGTCACGGGGTCACCGGAGCTCGCCGGAAACGAGCTCGTGGCGGCGGCCGGAGCTCGGGCTCGGACGTGAACACGACACAGGGCACGGCACAGCTCCTACCTAGCACCAAAGGCATCTACGCAACTCCGCAAACACAACGGTGGCCTTGGAAGGACCAACCGGTCACCGGAACATAGCCGGTGACGAGCTCAAGCGGCGGCGCAATTCGGGCCTCGATGGAATCCGGGGCTAGGGCGCGAGATAGAAGGGGGAAAGAGGGGGAAACACTCAGGGGCTCACAGCAAACGCAAAGGCGTCGACGGCTCGCTCAGGGAAGACCCGGAACGGCGGCAAGCTCCGATTCTTCTCCGGTGACCCGAGGAGGAAGAAGAGGACGCGACGGCGATTGGGACCTTCTGGCGATGGGCAGCTAGGTCTGGGAGGAGGAGGGGGTCCTCACGGTTCTTTTGGCTGGCTCAGACGGCGCGGGGGTTGGCTAGAACGACGGCGACGAGCTCAGGAAGCTCTCGGCCATGGCGGAAGCAGAGAGGAAGGAGGAGAGAGCGAGGAGCGGAGGGAGAGAGCGGCTGGGAGGCGGCTCGGTGCTTATCCCCAGCGTCGCACTAGCGAGGGAGGGGCCAGGCAGGCAGGTGGCGTGGCACCACCAGCGTGAGCGCACAGCGGCCACATGCCGCGCCTACTGGACGCCAGGAGGAAGAAGACCCCCTGGGCCAGATGAGCCACCAGGTAAGCTCCCTCTCTCTCTTTCTCTTTTCCTTTCTTCTGGTTTTCTATATTTCCGACCTTTGTTTATTTTATTTCCACATTCAAATGACTTTCAAATTATCCCCAAACAATTTCTAAAATAGAGTTTGAATATTTCAAACCTATTCAAAAAGTTTCAGGGATTTTGAAATCAGAATTAATGATAATGATTTTATTTGTCATTTTCAGAGACTTAAATAATTAATTTAAATTATTTAAAATGTTCAAATAATTAAGATGGTCCCTGGTATATCCATGTCCTCAATTATCAGACATAGGGAACATTTTTGATGGGCATTTTGGATTTGTTGAAATTTCATTTATCTGGAATTTCTTTATTTCATGAAATACTTGGGGTTTCTTTTCTTTCTCCCCATTTCATATTTATGCAATGATGATGATGATGATGCAAACACATTTCTAGCCTAAGACACTTTCTAGGGTTGTGACATCATCCTCGGGCAAACATGCAAGCTTAAATAATCCACAAACTTCATCCACATAGATTAGATGCAAATCAGGATGTAGTGTATCATCTCCTGCATAAGGATTAGCTAGCAGTTTCTCTATAATGCCTGAAGGAATTTCATAATAAATATTTTCATTAGGTTTAGTAGGTTGAGGAGCAACTCTTTGTTCTTCCGATCGAGGTGAAGATACCCCAAACAAGCCCCTCAAAGGATTAATTTCCATTGTAACAAGTGACAGTAAATTTCAGCACAGTATATAATTTTTTCCTTACCAGATTCCACTTACCAAAGGCGCTTCACTCCCCGGCAACGGTGCCAGAAAAGAGTCTTGATGACCCACAAGTATAGGGGTTGTATCTTTGGACTTTCAATAAGTAAGAGTGTCGAACCCAACGAGGAGCAGAAGGAAATGACAAGCGGTTTTCAGTAAGGTATTCTCTGGAAGCACTGAAATTATCGGTAACAGATAGTTTTGTGAAAAGGTAATTCATAATGGGTAGCAAGTAATAAATGTAGCAAAGGTGCAGCAAGGTATCCCAATCCTTTTTGTAGCAAAGGACAAGCCTGGACAAACTCTTATATAAAGTGAAGCACTCCCGATGCACATGGGAATTTCTGTCAAGCTAGTTTTTATCATGCTCGTTTGATTCGCGCTCGTTACTTTGATAATTTGATATGTGGGTGGACCGGTGCGTGGGTTCTGCCCTTACTTGGACAAACCTCCCACTTATGATTAACCTCTCGCAAGCATCCGCAACTACGAAATAAGAATTAAGATAAATCTAACCATAGCATGAAACATATGGATCCGAATCAGCCCCTTACGAAGAAATGGAGAAACTAGGGTTTAAGCTTTTGTCACTCTAGCAAGCCATCATCTACTTAGTACTTTCCAATTCCTTCCCCTAGGACCAAATAATGGTGAAGTGTCATGTAGTCGACGTTCAGGTGACACCACTAGAGGATAGACAACATACATCTCATCAAAATATTGAACGAATACTTAATTCACATGATTACTTATAACAAGACTTATCCCATGTCATCAGGAACAAACGTAACTACTCACAAAACATGTTCATGTTCATAATAAGAGGAGTATTAATTATCATAAAGGATCTGAACATATGATCTTCCACCAAGTAAACCAACTAGCATCAACTACAAGGAGTAATCAACACTACTAGCAACCCACAGGTACCAATCTGAGTTTTGAGATAAAGATCGGATACAAGAGATGAACTAGGGTTTGGAGAGGAGATAGTGCTTGTGAAGATGTTGATGGATGTTGACACCCTGTCCATGGAGGATCGTTGGTGGTGACGATGGCTTTGATTTCCCCCTCTGTGAGGGAAGTTTCCCCGGCAGAACAGCTCCGCCAGAGCTCTAGATTGGTTCTGCCCAAGTTTTGCCTCTAGACGGCGGCGCTTCATCCCGAAAGTTGTATTATGATTTGTTCTAGTTCAAAACCTTTCATATAGCAGAAGATGGGTACCGAAGGGCTTCCAGGGGGCCCACAAGCCACAAGGGCGCAGCCAGGGGGTAGGCCGACCCAGCAGGCTTGTGACCTCCAGGTGGGTCCCCTTTGGTATTTGTTTCGCCCAATATTTTTTATATATTCCAAAATAATACTCCATAGCTTTTCAGGACTTTTGGAGTTGTGCAAAACAGGTCTCTCATATTTGCTCCTTTTCTAGTCCAGAATTCCAGCTACCGGCATTCTCCCTCTTCATGTAAACCTTGTAAAGTAAGAGAGAAAAGGCATAAGTATTGTAACATAATGCGTAATAACATCCCATAATGAAATAAATATAAATATAAAAGCATGATGCAAAATGGACGTATCACTCCATAGCCCGTTGATACGCCTTGTTGATGTGAGACTATCTCCTTTTTGTCTTCTCCACAACCACCATATTCTATAGTGCTATATCCATGGCTCACGCTCATGTATTGCATGAGAGTCTAAAAAGTTTGAGAATACTAAAGCATGAATCAATTTCTTGGCTAAAACTAGGGTTGTGCATGATTTAATACTTTCTGTGATGAACATGGAACATAGCCAGACTATATGATTTTGTAGGGTTATCTTTCTTTGGCATTGTTGTTTTGAGAAGACATGATTGCTTTATTTGTATGCTTGAAGGATTGTTGTTTTTATGTCAATATTAAACTCTTGTTTTGAATCTTATGGATCTGAATATTCTTGTCACAATAAACAAGATTACACTGATAAAAATGTAGCTAGCATTCACACTTCGTAAATTATTTCTTTTATCATTTACCTACTCGAGGACGAGCAGGAATTAAGCTTGGGGATGCTGACACGTCTCCAACGTATCTATAATTTATGAAGTATTCATGCCATGTTTACAACAATTTTATATGGTTTTTGTATGATTTGATTAGAACTAACCTGGACTGACGTTGTTTTCAGCAGAACTACCGTGGTGACGTTTTTTTGTGCAGAAATAAAAGTTCTCGGAATGGGCTGAAAATTTACTTTGATTTTTTATGGACCAAAAGAGACCCCTGAAGCACAAGAGATGGGCCAGAAAGTGGACGAGGTGTCCACAAGCTCTCTAGGCATGCCCTACCCCCCAGGGAGGGTGCTTCGGGCTTCCGGGCCCCTCGGGCACCCCCTTGACGTGAGACCGACGCCAAAAATTCTTATAAATACCCAAACCTCCTAAAAGAACCCTAGATGGGGAGTTCCACCAGCACAAGCCTGTGTAGACACAAAAACCAATCGGGAGCCCATTCTGGCACCCTATCGGAGGCGGAAACCATCACCGAAGGCCATCTTCATCATCATGGCGGTCTCCATGATGAGGATGGAGTAGTTCAACCTCGAGGTTGAGGGTATGTACCAGTAGCTATGTATTTGATCTCTCTCTCTCTCGTGTTCTTGAGATGACATGATCCTGATGTACCGCCATCTTTATTAATATAGATGAATGATATGGAGTTTTCCCTCTCTATCCTCCTGTGATGAATTGAGTTTTCCCTTTGAAGTTTTCTTATCAAAATGAGTCTTTAAAGGATTTGAGAACACTTGATGTATGTCTTGTGATGGGATATCCGTGGTGACAATGGAATGTTCTATTGATCCACTTGATGTATGTTTTGGTGATCAACTTGTGGGTTCCGTGACCTCGGGAATCTATGCATAGGGGTTGGACACATTTTTGTCTTGACTCTCCGGTAGAAACTTTGGGGCACTCTTTGAAGTTCTTTGTGTTGGATTGAACCTGATGAATCTGAAATTGTGTGATGCATATTGTATAATCAAGCCCATGGGCACTCATGGTGACATTGGAGTATCTACGTGATATTAGGGTTTTGGTTGATGTATATCTCAAGGTGTTATTTAAGTACGAACTCTAGGGCTGTTTGTGACCCTTAGAGGGATAGCTCAAACGATTGATCGGAAAAGATAACTTCGAGGTGGTTTCGTACCCTACAATAATTTATTTGTTTGTTCTCCACTATTTGTGACTTTGGAGTGAACTCTTTGTCGGACGTGAGGGATTTGCATATGATTGAACTATGTTAGTATTGTTGAGAGAACTTGCACTAGTGAAAGTATGAACCCTAGGCCTTGTTTTCAAGCATTGCAATACCATTTTTGCTCACTTTTGTTACTTGCTACGTTGCTGTTTTTATATTTCCAGATTAAAAAAAATATATCTGCCATCCATATTGCACTTGTATCACCATCTCTTCGCCGAACTAGTGCACCTATACAATTTGCCATTGTATTGGGTGTGTTGGGGACACAAAAGATTTCTTGTATTTGATTGCAGGGTTGTTTGAGAATGACCATCTTCATCCGACACCTCCCATGGATTGATAAACCTTAGGTCATCCACTTGAGGGAAAATTGCTACTGTCCTACAAAACTCTGCGCTTGGAGGCCCAACAAAGTCTACAAGAATAAAGTTGCGTAGTAGACAGTAGTATCCCATACATGACATACATCAGGTGTTCTCAAACTAAAATATTCTATCCAACATAACGAGATCTCAGAGGAAAATATTCAATTCATCACAACAAGATGACAAGGGAATAACATCATATGATCCGACTATATTACCAAAGCCTGTGATACATCAAGATTGTGTCATCTCAAGATCACAATAGAGAGAGAGAGATTGAACACATAGCTACCAGTACAAACCATTAGCCCCGAGGGTGGACTACTCCATCCTCGTCATGGCATCCATTGGGATGATGAAGATGGCCACCGGAGATGATTTACCCTCTCCGATAGGGTGCTGGAATGCCTCTAGATTGGTTTTTCGTCGATACAAAGAGTTTCGGCGGTGGAACAAGGAGTATCTCTTTATTTTTGGGGTTTCTAGGATTTATAGGATTTTTTGCGTTGGAATCATGCAGAACGGAGCCATGAGGGGCCCACCACATATCTGGCTGCCCTAGGGGGGCAGCCAGATGGCTTGTGGCCCAAGGATGGACCCCTCTAGTGGTTCTTCACTCAAATGTCGCTTATTTCCTCCAGAAGAAAACACAAAAAAGTTTCGGGCGATTCCGAGAACTTTCATTTTTTGCACAAAAAACACCACCATGGTAATTCTGCTGAAAACATCGTCAGTCCGGGTTAGTTCTAAATATATCATATAAAGTGCATCAAACCCATATAAAAGTGTTGTAAACATAGGCAAATATGTCATGCATACTTCATAAATTATCAATACGTTGGAGACATATCAGCATCCCCAAGCTTAATTCCTGCTCGTCCCCATGTAGGGAAATGATAACAGAAATAATTTATGAACTGTGAATGCTAGCTTAGTGAATAGTTTTGGCCATTCATAATTTCAGTCACCTTTCTAGAATCATAAACAATGACTTTTTCTCATAAAAATCATCATAATAGAGTAGCAATCAATTCACATGTCATGGTTCAAACAATGCATTTTATTGAAACTTAGCAATCTATGCTCTTGGTCACCAAACAATTTCAGTGGATCATCAAGTCTAAGTAAGTGCTCCACATACTCATTTATCATATAGACTTTTATGATTTCTAATAATAAATTCATATTTTTAGAACAAACAATATCCATCGAACACACAGAAAGACAGAGGCTTAATGTTTTGCCTCCCAACATACTTATCATAAAGATAATTGTCAACAATAATGAATCATGATGAAATATATTTGAGTGGATATGTTTGGATATTTCCCAATCACATGTTGCTTTCCAACTAATATATTGTGGTTGGAATGATAATTTGAATCAACATGAAAGTAAATAGATTGTCCCTTCGCAGAGAGAAGCAGAGATTTGCAAAGGTGCCAGAGCCCAAGGTTGAAAACAGAGATGAATATGTCCCAGTAGAGTTATCAATATATTCTATGCTAATCGCATTATTGGCAGTTACCAAACAGATTTAAAATTTTACTCCCCTCCACCATTCAAACACATTCCATGGTTGGCCGAATCCACGGTTGCCCTCCAAACAATCAACTTTCTAGGGGAATTTTTTTTGTTTATTTATTTCTGTGTTATGCAGGACTGGGAATCCTTTTTACCAGACTCTCTCGTGCAATGACAAGTGAATAAACACTCATCTTGAGAATAAATTGCTTAATATGGAAGATAATGACCGCCCCGTCGCTCCATGAGCAATACGAGCACACAAAACGGATGTTTATTTGAAAAATTAGAGGTGGCATATGCAAATTTACTTGGAATGGCAGTGAAATACCGTATATAGGTAGGTATAGTGGACTCTCATGGAAGAAACTTGGCTCAAGTATTTGGATGCACAAGTAGTATCTCTACTTAGTACGAAGTGTTGGCTAGCAAAAGGTTCTAAAAAAGCACCACACGTTGGAGGATCCATAACAATATAACTTCTATGCAAATATACCCAAACATAACCATAACGTTGTCTTTCTTGTTCAACTTGAACTATTTGACCAAGTTTGAAAATAATTGATGGGTATTCACAATTGTAAAAGATAACCAAGATAATATATTTATATGTGAAAGTTCTCTTTCTTATACTAATCATTCACAAATTGCTTGTATGGCGAATTTGATGATTGTTAAACTTCAATAGATTTTACTTTATAAACTCGATGTGAAGCTAATACTAAGCATAAAACACATTCGTAATTTCATATTTGTGATATCTCATTGATTCACAATTTATTCATAGGACATAAGTGAAGCACAAGAGTAAACATCAAACTACTCTACAAAAGATATAAGTGAACATCAATGAGTAGTCAAATAATTAAGTTGCTATGTGAGGACTCTCTCTCAATAAAGGTTTCCAGATCTAATAATATTATTTAAACAACGAGCAAAATAAAAATAGCACTCCAAGAATAGCACATATCATGTGGACAAATAGAAATTTAGGCTCAACATAGGCTAACCGATAGTTGTTCATGAAGAGAGGTGGGATGCATAGCATCCCCAAACTTAGATGCTTGAGACTTCCTGAAATAATACTTGGGGTGTCGTGGGCATACCCAAGCTTAGGTCCTTGCCACTCCTTATTCACCTCATATTGGTATCTCACCCAAAACATGAAAACTTCAATCACCCAAAACTTAACGGAACTTCGTGAGATGGGTTAGTGTAGTAAAGATAGATCATTCACTTAGGTACTGTCAATAAAAGATTCATATGTGTTCTCACATAATACCTACTTTATTACATCATTCCCACAATTTATATCACCAAATATAAGCTATGGAAACACTAAAACAAGCAAACTATGCATGCAAAATAGAATGTGTCAAGAACAGAACAATATGTGAAGATCTCAATTAAAACCATACTTCCCTGACACTAACAATTCTGAAAAATTAGGAAACTCATATAATTTTCATAGAAAGTTTGTGTAAAAATTCTAGAATTGTTTGACGCTCTAGTAAAATCACATAATTCATATACCGGACACAAAACTTTTTGTTTTTGCACAGAATCAAACAGACAAGAATCCACACTATCCCAAAGGCTTTACTTGGCACTTTATTGAAATAAAAGATATAGAACATGATTACTACAGTAGTTCAGTGTGACCACACAAAAACATAAAGTACAAGCGCCGGGTTGTCTCCCAACATGCGCTTTTCTTTAGAGCCTTTTAGCTTGGCATGATGATTCAATGATGCTCACATAAAAGTAAAGAATTGAAACACAATGGGAGCATCATGAAGCATATTAAAATGACATTAAAGTCTAACCCACTTCCTATGCATATAGATTTTGTGAGAAAATAATTCATGGGAACAAGAATCAACTTGCATAGGAAGGCAAAACAAGCATAACTTCAAAACTTTGAACACATATAGAGGAAACTTGGTATTGTTGCAATTACTACAAGCATAGGTTCCTCCCTCATACTAATTTTCAGTAGCACCATGAAGGAATTCGACAATATAACTATAACATAAATCATTCTTTTCATGATTCACAATCATAGAAAATTTATTACTCTCGTCACAAGCAAACTTCTCATACATAGTAGTGGGAGTATCATAGGAGACTTGAATATGATAAATTGTTTCCACATTAAAATAGTAATGTTCAGCGAAAGGGTATTCATAATTGTGACAAGTTGAATAATAATCCTAAGTACTTTTCATAACATAAGTATCATCACAATAATAATCATAAATAGGAGTCATGTAATCATCATGACAAATTTGATCATTCGAAGTAGGGGGACTAAAAATATCATCTTCATTATGCGTAGCATCACCAAGCTTTGAACACACATCATTTGCAACAAATATATTCTCAAATATTCCATTCTCGTCAAGCATAGCATCCCCAAGCTTGTGGGTTTGCATATTATTAGGATAATCATGAATAGCATAAATAGCACCAATAGTGTAACAATTATTATCATCATAATTTTCCAAGTTGGTGCCAAAAGGAGTATCATTATCTTCCCAATCTTCCTCATCACAACAAGTAGTAGGCATAAAAAAATAATCATCAAGTGTATCATCATACACACTACTTTCATATTCATTCTCAATGATTATAGGAGAAACATTATTTGGGAGAGAAACCTTTTTACCTTTACCTTTTCTTCTCTTATTCTTCTCCTTTACCACATTTTGTGTGGGTTTAAGTAGTTTTTCTAGGATCCTTATTGAAGAGATTGGTTCGATGGATCTCTCTTCCTTGAAACCTGATTTATCATGAGAAACAATAGGAGGGTATTGGGATACCATTATCCTTTCAGTAGTATTCCTTTTATATTCTATCGGCTTCTCATTATTTCTATAGTTGGCAATATAAGCATTCTCATTGCATTCACTACACAAAACATATAGATTTCTTGTAGATTAGCTTCATTACCATTTATCACA
The DNA here is from genome assembly GCA_022496015.1 of Hordeum marinum. Taxonomy (NCBI): domain Eukaryota; kingdom Viridiplantae; phylum Streptophyta; class Magnoliopsida; order Poales; family Poaceae; genus Hordeum; species Hordeum marinum. Next base: position 168,560,934 of record CM039676.1, read on the forward strand.
ATGAATATATCAAACCAATCAGTTTTATGTGATAACTATTCATTCCCCTAAAATAAGCAAAGTTCATTGTAGATTTCATGGGATATCAAATTATCGACATATTTGGAGACGGTTTAGTCATGAAAAAGCACGGATTGAAAATTAAGATGACCAACCCTATTGCAAAGTTCACAAGTAATGGGATGAAAAGACCACAATCTTGTGGCACGTTCATCTATCACCTCAAGCCACCAATTAGTTTTATCTTGTTTATGCTTCTTACAAAATCTATCATCCCTGTATGGCACGTCTTTAAAAAATTATTCACTCCACAAAATTTGACATGATTATAGGAAATCTTTTTATCATGACTAGTGCAATCATCATTAGCATCATGGATAATCAGAGAATTCATACTAACAATATTGCTATCATAATTTCATTCAAGGAACTATCATGAATCACTTTATAAATTTCACAATTTTTAGATTCATGATTTTCAAGCAAGACCTCATAAAGATAATCTAGTGAACTCTCACTAGCAATTTTTCCAACATAATTGGGTCTTTTGAAAAGATTCGAAAGTGGTTCAAGATCCATTTATCTTTATTTTGTAGTTTTCCTTCTAAAACGAGACTAGTGAAAAATAAGAAACTAAAATATTTAATTGCAAGATCCAAAGATATACCTTCCAGCACTCACCTCCCCGACAACGGCGCCAGAAAAGAGCTTGATGCCTACTACGCAACTTTATTCTTGTAGACTCGTGTTGGGACTCCAAGCAAAGAGTTTTGTAGGATAGTAGCAATTTTCCCTCAAGTGGATAACCTAAGGTTTATCAAGCCGTGGGAGATGTAGGATGAAGATGGTCCCTCTGAAACAACCCTGCAATCAAGTACAAAAAATCTCTTGTGTCCCCAACAAACCTAATACAATGGCAAATTATATAGGTGTACTAGTTCGGCGAAGAGATGGTGCTACACGTGTGGTATGGCTAGTATATATAGGTTTTTGTAATATGAAAATATAAAAACAGCAAGGTAGAAAGTGTAAAACAGCAAGCAAAATGGTGTATAAATGCCTGGAAATAAGGCCTAGGGTTCATACTTACGCTAGTGCAATCTCCCAACAATGCTAACATAGTTGGATCAGATGATCATTCCTCAACGTGGAACAAAGAATCGCTCCAAAGTTGCTATCTAACAACGAAAAAATAGATGAAATTGCTGTAGGTAGTAGAACCACCTCAAATTTATTCTTTCCGATCAATCTTTTGAGCTATTCTTATAAGTGTCACAAACATCCCTAGAGTTCATAGTAAAATAACACCAATGATACATATCAATCCACCCTAATGTCACCTAGATACTCCAATGTTACCTCAAGTATCCGTGGGTAAATTATGCGACATGCATCAAACAATTTCAGATCTATCATATTCAATCCAACACAAAGAACTTCAAGGAGCACCCCAAGATTTCGGAGAACGTGTTATGAAAACATGCAATCAACCCCTATGCATAGATCCCCTAGGTCACCGGAATCTGCAAGTTGATACATCAACATATATCAAGTGGATCAATAGAATACCCAATGTCACTATGGGTATCCCACGCAAGACATACATCAAGTGTTCTCAAACCATAATATTCAATCCAACATAATGAGATCTCAAAGGAAAAGATTCAATTCATCACAACAAGATGACAAGGGAATAACATCATATGAATCGACTATATTAATGATACGTCTCTGTCATATCTATAATTTTTGATTGTTTCATGCCAACTTTCACATATTTTGGCAACATTTTATATGATTTATTGGACTAATATATTGATTCAGTGCCCAGTGCTAGTTCTTGTTTGTTGCATTTTTTGTTTCGTAGAAATTCCATATCAAACGAAGTCCAAACGAGATAAAAATTGATGGAGAATTATTTTGGAATATTTGTGATTTTTGGGAGTTGGAATCAACGCAAACATAGGCCCACAGCCACCATGAAATACCACGGCGCGCTAGAGGGCCGTAGCGCATGGTGATGTATTGTGATCACCTCGTAAGTCGGTTGGATCTCTCCTTCGGGTGAAAGGAAGATTATATCTTTAAATAAATTGTTTTAAAATCTCATCACAATTGGAGTTTCAGATATCCGGTAATATAAGAAATGATTTTTGGCCAGAAAACAGGAACGCGAAACAGAAGTGAACAATGAGGGAGATCCAATCGAGGAGGGGCTCCTGCCCCTCTGCCACCATGGCATACATGGACTAGAGGGGGAACTCTCATCCCATCTAGGGGGAGGCCAAGGAATAAGAATAAGAAGTGGGTCTCCCTCCGCACTCTCTCGGTGGCGCCAGAATGCCGTCGGGGCAATCATCGTGACGGCGATCTGCACCAACAACTTTGCCGCCGTCAACACCAAATCTCTCCCCCACTATGCAGAGACGTACCACCTCTATTCCCCATTGTAATATCTACTTAAACATGGTGCTCAACTCCGTATATTTTTTCCCAATGATATGTGGCTATCCTATGATGTTTGAGTAGATCAGTTTTGTCCTATGGGCTAATTGATGGTCGTGGTTGGTATGAGTTGTATGTTTTATTTTGGTGTTGTACTATGGTGCGCACCGTGTTGAGAAAACATGTGGTATCCCCCCTGTAGGGTGTTGCAATATGTTCATGATTCTCTTATAGTGGGTTGCCTCAGTGACAGAATACACAGACCCGAGTAAGGGGATTGTTGCGAATAGGAGTAAAGAGGACTTGATACTTAATCCTATGGTTTGGTTTTTACCTTAATGATATTTGGTTTGGTGTGTTCACTACCAGATTGTGTCTCAACATCAAAAATAGAAACTTCATTATGTTTCTCAATAGACCTTTCTATAAAAGGTTCACTACAAGCATGCAAGTTCCTATCATCTTGCCTTTTCTTTTTCTTCTTAGATGAACTAGGTACATCTTCATTAATTTTCTACGAATCTTGTTCAATTCTTTTAGGGTGACCTTCAGGATAAAGTGGTTCTTGAGTCATTCTACTTCCTCTAGTCACTACTCTAACAACATGATTATTCATATTATTATTTATTTTAGAAAGCAAATCGTTTTGTGACTTAGCAACTTCGTCTAATTGGGTGTGAAAATGGAAACATGTTTCCCTAAACCTATCACATCATTTGCAATTCTAAACATTAAGTCACTTCAGTGGCCTATCACCATGGAATTATTTCTCAATTGATTCTTAACATAGTTATTAAAGTGTTCTTGCTTAATAACATAATTCTCAGATTCATCCATGCATTGTTCAGGAGTCTTAGTATAAGGTATATCATTTTCATTAAAGCAACAGGGAGAGTTTGCATCTACTACCTATGTCGGGATGTCAAGTCCATGTATTTCTTCAATAGGTGGTAATTTATTGACATCCTCGGTTTTAATACCTTTCTCTTTCATAGATCTTTTTGCCTCTTGCATATCTTCAGGATTGAGGGATAGAATACCTCTTGTTTCTGAAGGTGGTTCAGGAAGTATCCAATCATCGGCATTTTGCAATATGTTATTCAATAGTTCTTCCGCTTGTCCAAGAGTTCTTTCCCTAAAAATACAAGCAGCACAACTATCTAGGAAATCCCTAGAAACAATAGTTAGTCGATTATAAAAGATATCAAGAATTTCATTCTTCTTAAGAGGGCAATCAAGCAAAGCTCTTAGTTACCAAAGAAGCCTCCCCCAAGCTCGAGGGAGATTCTCTTCTTCAATTTGAGCAAAGTTAAATATTTCCTATAAGGTAGCTTGTTTCTTATGAGAAGGAAAATATTTTTCAAAAAAGTAGTAAAGCATATTCTGGGGACTACGCATACAACAAGGAGCAAGAGAAATGAACCATTCCATGGCCTCGCCCCTTAGCGAGAAAGGAAAAAAGCCTAAGGATTCAATAGTAGCAATGTTTTCATCATTGGTAAACAAAAGCAACAATATCATTCAGTTTCATAAGGTGTTCGACAAGAGTTTCATTTTCATAACAATGGAAAGGATCAGACTCTACTATAGGAATTAACTCGGGGTCTACAGAGAACTCATAATCCTTATCAGTAACAAATATAGGAGAAGTAGAAAATTTAGGGTCACGTTTCATTTTCTCCATCATAGATTTTTCTTTTAGTTTGGGTAATAGTTTCTTCAAATCATCTCTATTCTCACAAGGAAGAAAGTCCCTAGCTACCTCACCATACATAACATAACCTTCAGGTACATAAGGCAATTCATATCTATTGGGTGGGCGAGGTGTAATAGGTGATTCAAAGTCTTCATCGGTTTCAACATTTTCAAGTTCGCTAGCTCTAGCAATATGAGCATCAAGTAATTCACTCAATGACACAGTTTCAGTTTCAACATGCCTATCAAGAGTATCATCATTAATTTCAGAAGCATCATCATCAAGTTCATGTGACATATTAGTACAGTCAACATGTGGTAGTGTAACAAGCCGACTCAAAACAGTAGGTGAATCAAAAGCAGAGCTAGATGGCAGTTCCTTACCTCATCTCGTGCGAGATGGGACGATATTAGTTCGATTGTCTTTCAGATTCTTCATAGTAACAATTGGATATCCTTTAAATTAACACAATAAATAAAGCTGTGCTCCCCGACGACGGCACCAGAAAAAGGTCTTGATAACCCAAAATTATAGGGCATTGTGACAGTCTTTACGAGTAGTATTTCACCCTAATTTATTGGTTTGACACAAGGCGAGCCAAAGAATATTAATAGGGCTTAACAGTTGAGTTGTCAATTCAACCGTACCCGAGATATGTCTCTGTAAAAAAGATTTAGTAGCACGGTAAATAGTAGTAGCAAAAGAAATAGCAATAATGATAGCAACAATTTTGTAGCAGGTGTGACAATAGCAGCAACAATAGTAACTTAGAAAGATTCAATATATGTAAAGCATAGGAACCTGGATCGATGATGGATAATGATTTAGATGACATTGATCATGTAACAGTTACACACTAGGGTGACACAGAACTACCTCCACTTCATCAATATAATGTAGGCATGTATTCTGTATATAGCCATGCGTGCTTGCGATAAGAACTTGCATGGCAGCTTTTGTCCTACCCTCCCGTGGTAGCGGCGTCCTATTGGAAACTAAGGGATACTAAGGCCTCCTTTTAATAGAGAACCGGAACAAAGCATTAACACATGGTGAATACATGAACTCCTCAAACTACGGCAATCACCGGAAAGAATCCCAAGTATTGTCACCCTGGCGTATGCGGATCATGACACGTAATAGGTGCATACAACTTGCAAGATATATACAAATCACTCTTATGTTGATGAAAACATAATAGTTTTAGATATGAAATCATGGCACTCATCCCCTGGTGACAAGCATTAAGCATAGGAAAATCATAGTAGCATCAATGTCAGAACATAGTGGATACTAGGGATCGAGCCCTATGAAACTTAACTCGATTAGATGAGAAATCTCATCCAATCTCACCATCGTCCAACAAGCCTACAAAGGAATTACTAACTCCCGATGGTGAGCATCATGGAGGTGTTGATGAAGAAGTTCTGCTGAAAAACTTAACTTTAATTTCTACACAAAAATAACACCAAAGTAGTTCTGCTGAAAACAACGTCTGTCCGGGTTAATTTCAATTAAATCATCCAAATTAGAGGTCAAAACCAAAGCAAAAGTGTTTGGAAAAGTAGATATGTTGGAGACGTATCGAGATCCCACTTGGAAGAAGAACGAATCCCTGAAGTAGACGAACAGGCAAAGTCGAATGAATCCTCATACTGCAAATCGGTTTTAGGACTCTAGTGAGGGGAGGAAAATTAGGAAACAAAAAAAATGACACCATGAACGCCACAACATATGCATGACATGATGCACAAACATGGATGATGCATTTCCGGTTTAATTATGCATGGCATGGCAATATGCAACAATCAAACACTACAAATTAAGTGAAGTTCAATATGCATCGAGGTGCATATTGAAGAAACTCCACGCTGGAATCATGTAGTTCACTCTCATTTATTTACATGACAATATTAAATGTTTTAAACTTGGCAAACGGTGAAGCATAAACAACTACATCATGTACGCATTTTCAATGAGGCCCAAAAGCAACATATAACATTTCTGAAATGACCTCATATGCAAATTTATAAATTGGCCCGGATCTGTCCAAAACATCTTTTATATTTATGAAACGTGAAAAGAAAATGCACCATGTGATTTTACTCGTTTTTATAGTCAAGTTATATATGTGGAACATTATAATCGGAGCTACGGTTAATGAGTTATGCAATAAACCGTTTCAACATGACATTTATGCAAATTTAATCAAACATCAAGTTTAAACATTTTTATCATGCGTGAAAGTTGGATATTGTGAATCTCCATGGAATTCTAAGCATTTTTCATATATAAAGTTTTTACATGCGATGCACGGTTGAGGAGATATTAAATGCATGAAGTTGAGGGTCTTATTTGTAAAACTGTAGTTCCCAAGTAATTATGAAATTCGCAGATGTAAAAAAGGGTCTATGCGACCGAAATGCTGAAACTAGGATGACCAGGCGAGCGCAAGGTAGCAACAATGCGCACAGGGTGCTGGATAGCGGGATGGGTGCTCACCATGGGCCTTGGGCCCGGAAGCAGAGCTCCAGTGCAGTTGAGGCACGCGGGCAGATCTGGCCACTGTTGGGCCGGCTTGGTGGGTGATCGACATGAGGCAGCATGGCGCAATGCAGGCCTAGGTGTGGGGCGAGGATCTTGGCTGCCCTTGCCGGACCTTGGCGAGGCGAGGCGCTGGCCCACGCGGTCGTGCTCGGTCAATGGGGTTAGGGCTCGCTTCTTCGTCCTCCTGGGTGCAGAAGCAGGGACGCATGGCAGATCCTAGCGACCGAGGGGAGACTCATGGAAGAGTTTTAGCATCACGGGAATGATGGGGATGACCAGATCTGGTCATGGGAGGCCAGATCTGCTGGAGAATGGCGATAGGCGATCACTTAGGAGCTCCGATGGGCACCGACCATGGCGGCTCCTACAGGGTCATGGGGAGATAGAGAGCACGAGGTTAGGGGGAAACGGAAGGAGAAGAAGAGGAAGAGGCGAGGCATTGTTCTGGCCTGGGCTTCTCCGGCGATGGACCTCCCACGGTCGGTTGACGTCGCGAAGGTCAGGTTGAGGCCACAAGCGGGTAGCCATGGATCAGGAGGAGGGAGCTCCGATTCCTCTCGCGACTGCGGGTGGATCCATGGCCTCGGGCCCAGGCGGGCCTCCAGATGGGCTTCGCGGGGCTTGGAGGAGAGAGGAGGTGGGAGAGGGGCAGCTCAGTTGAGGACAAGTGGCGCGGAGGCTGCGGAGGGGCGTGGAAAACAAGGCAGAACGCTAGAGTTTGCCTGATTTGGATGCTAGGGCGTTTATTTAAGCAAGTGTGGCTAGGGTTTGAGGTGGGTTTTGCTCCACTTTTTGACTGTAGGATTGCTATCGGACGACGTAGAATGAAGGAGGGGCTAGCTGGGCTACGGTGGGAAGTGTAGGTGGTGTTAGGCCGAGTTGAGAGAGATGTTTGCAGCCTCTGACGGAGTTTTAGAAACCAAAAAATGTCAGCGATTTAAACCTGCTATAATGTCGTTATATGTTTAATGGTTGGGGTATCAAACGACCCCCGAATGCAACGAAATATGGCAAGTGGTCTACCTTCGATAAATCAAGACTGCACATCAACTTTCTACCCATTCCAAGAATGTTTTATGCACACTTTTAAAAGTAATATTTAACGATGCCGCGGGCGCCAGCTTGTGTTGTTGGTCACGAAACAGTCAATGACAAGAACGAAGACAACCGACGACTACGAACGAATGAAGTGTTTTGTAAAATAATGATGATGGAGTGCTAATGCAATGCGGATGATGCAAATAATGCGATGATGAATGCGACAAACAAATGGAACACACAACAAAGCTCGAAATAAATGGAAGGCAACTGGAGCATCGGTCTCGGGCTGTTACACCATCACTGGTCGCCACTTCAAACCGTCCTTCCACATGGCGACGCCACCCTCGGGCAGCGCTGACCCGCATTACTACGTGGCTCGGCGCACCGGGACATCACCTTCGATGCCAAGGATCACCCCAGATTAGCATCTGCCGCGGGGCACTCCCCATGCTGTGCACCCCCACCACCAACATCCCAGTCACCAAGACTCTCATCGATGGGGTCGTCGGACTCTGCTTCATCTTCGACATGACCTTTGAGGCGCTCTAGGTTCCCCATGACCAGTTGAAGCCCATAGTCCTTTCTCCGGGGTGGCTAACGGGATCACGACCCCGTTGTGTAGATATGCCTCCCCGTCACCTTCGGTACCCGCTACAATTATTACACTGAGCGCATCGATTTTGACGTGGCACAAATCAGCCTCCCATACAATGCCATCTTGGGTTACCAGATGCTCGCCAAGTTCATGGTGGCAACCCACCCGGGCGACAACGTCGTCAAGATGCCTGGCTACGGCAACATCATTACCATCAAATGTGACGAGAGGGGTGCAATTAGCTCCCTCAAGCGTGCATACAAAGCCCCCATGGCCGCACACCCGGTTGTCGGGGATGAGGAGGCACCGACATGGAAAAAGCAGGTGTTTTGTTAGGACCGAGCTGAAACAAACAAAGTGTCGTTTGACGGTAGCGACTCAGGCCCCACTTCACCATCAGCGCCGGCCTCTCCCCCTGACAAGACGGTGTGCTCGTCATCTTCCTCCGGGCCAACGCAGACCTGTTCATGTGGAAAGCGATCTGTCCGGAGTCCCGTGGGAGGTGATCGAACATCAACTGGCAGTGTGCCCTAACATGTGCCCCGTAAAGCGGCAAGCGCAGTGCCAAACACCGGAGAAGCAGAAGTTCATCCTTCAGGAGGTTCATAAGCTACAAAAGGATGGGGTTATCCACGAGGTGCGCCACCTAGACTGGCTCACCAACCCCTTCATCGTTCCCATGAAGGGCAAAAAGGAGCGGATGTGCATCGACTTCACCAGTCTCAATAAGGCCTGCCTCGAGGACCCCTTCGCACTATCGTGCATCGACCAGATCGTGGACTCCATCGCCAGCTATGACCTATTGTGCTTCTTGGACGCTTTCTCACGCTATCACCAGATCAAGACTATGACAAAGGATGTGGAGAAGACGACATTCATCTACCCCTGCAGGGTGTTCTGCTAAGCCTGCATACCTTTCGGTTTGAGGAGTGCTAGGGCCACCATCGAGAGGTTGATGTGCATCACGTCGGGCCCCAGCTAGGAAGGAATGCAGAGTCCTACGTTGATGACATCGTGATCAAGGCGCACGAGGCCAGGACACTCATCGGAGATCTAGAGGAGACATTCGCCAGCCCGCGCAAGGTCAACTTGAAGCTTAACCCTGACAAGTGTGTTTTTGGAGTCCCCTCGGGCAAACTCCTTGGCTTCCTTCTATCTCACTGGGGAATTGAAGCCAACCGAGAAAAAGGTTAGGGCCATCGAGAGAATGTGCCCCCCGGACCCTCAAGGAGATGCAGAAGTTGGCAGGATGCCTAGCCTCCCTGGGGCGCTTCATCTCCAAGTTTGGCATGCGGGTGTTGCCGTTCTTCAAGCTTATGAAAAGGTCCGTACCATTTAAATGGATCCCTAAGGCTGACATGGCCTTTGAAGATCTCAAGATGTACCTCACGAACTCCCCCCATCATGTCCGCGTCGTGCCCCCGTGAGTGCTTTAGAGGAGGAGGACATACTTTAAAGATTCCATGGACGACAACTACCTCCCTCCTGTAGAGGAGGAGGACATACAGGAAGCTGATGACGTAGACATCCCTGATAACCATGAAGATGAGGAACTGTTCAGACAACATCTCATAGCAACAGCCCGCAGCCTGAAAGAAAAGGAACAACAACTTAAAGCCGAACAAGATGACCTCAATGATCGATGGACAAGAGTCCTCTCAGCTGAGGAAGGATATGATACCAGTCTGTCAGACCAACCTAAGAGTTATCCATGGAGAAGGATGCTGCCGTAATTTGACGACAAGCTCACTGATACTCTATATCTCAAACATACCCCATATGACAAGCCGGCCTGCCCTCCTCGCGGGCGGGATAGGATGGCTGACGACACCGCTTATAGATCGACGATGCCCCAAAGATGAGGAAAGGAGCCACTAGAGCCCAATGATAGGTTCATCCTGCGAGACGACCTAGATCATAGAGCATGTACAAGATCCATCTACGGATCCAGAGATTACTCACTCGATAGACGAGACGGGTACAAACCATGGCTCGAGCCAAACAATAGAGGCCGGGAACGCAACCGGTCTAGAACAGATGCCGAATACAAGCGCGGCATAGCTCGGGTCAGAGGCGCCGCTCGCCCACTGTGCTTCACAGATGAGGTGATGTAGCATCAGTTCCCAGAGGGGTTTAAACCCGTGAATATAGAACAGTACGATGGGACAACTAACCCAACCGTATGGATTGAGAACTTCCTTCTCCACATTCACATTGCGTGAGGAGATGATCTCCACGCCATCAAATATCTCCCCCTCAAACTCAAGGGGCCAGCTCAGTACTGGTTAAACAGCCTCCTAGAATATTCCATTGGATGCTGGGAAGACCTGGAGGATGCATTCCGATCTAACTTCCAGGGAACCTATGTTCGGCTGCCGGATTTCTCCGACGAAAGCAACATCGTTCCGAAGCCCGGAGAGTCTGCACGGCAATTCTGGAATCGGTTCTTGACCAAGAAAAACCAGATTGTTGATTGCCCGGATGTTGAGGGAATGGCCTCCTTTCGGCACATTATTCAGGATGAATGGTTGGCCCGGCAACTCAGCGAGGATAAACCACGTACCATGTCTGCCCTTACCTCCCTCATGACCCGCTTTTGTGCGGGCGGAGATAATTGGCTAGTAAGACGCAGCCACAACTCCGAAGACCCTGAAACCTTCGAGTTTCGGGATGGCAACGGGAAACAGAAGCGCAATAAGAACAAGCGCATGCACAATAATCATGATGCTGATGACATAGTTGTTTACGCCGGCTTCCGCAACTCCCGACCAGGGGACCCGAAGAAGCCTCCTAAAGGCAATCGCGATGGACCTAGCCCGCTGGAGAAGATCATGGAAAGGCCTTGCCAAATCCATGGGACTCTAGAGAAGCCAGCCAATCACACACACACACACACACCGTAATTGTTGGGTGTTCAAACAGTCTGGCAATCTCCCACCCGAGGACCAAGGCAAGAGCCCTCGCAGCGAGGATGAGGATGAGCCTCGGGGTCCGATTGGTGGCAGACAAAAGAAATTTCCTCTAGAAGTCAAAATGGTGAACATGATATATGCCACCCATATACCTAAGAAGAAGAGGAAGCGCACCCTTCAAGAGATATACTCCGTAGAGCCTGTAGCCCCAAAGTATAACCCATGGTCAGCATATCCGATCACCTTTAATCAGCGCGATCACCCAACTAGTATCCGCCATGGGGGTTCGGCGGCCCTCGTCCTAGACCCCATTATATATGGTTATCATCTCACAAAAGTCCTAATGGACGGAGGAAGTAGCCTTAACCTGATTTAGTCAGACACGGTGAAAAAGATGGGCATCGATCTATCAAGGATCAAACCCAGTAACACTAGCTTTAAAGGAGATGAGGCCCGATGCACGGGCTTTGTAACCCTGGAAGTTGTGTTCGGCTCGCCCGATAACTTTCGCATTGAAGACTTGATCTTCGACATTGTGCCCTTCTCGGCTGGATAGCGTTCGCTCGCTTCAACATCGTCCCGCATTATGCATACCTCAAGCTCAAGATGCCCGGCCCCAAGTGGGTCATCACTGTTAACAGCAACACGGAACGCTCTCTCCAAACTCAGGAACATGCGCTAGCCCTGGTGGCCGAATTTAATTACAAAGATGATCGACAAGCTCCGACATCTGCTGTAAAGGCTCGCAAGGTTGGGAAGCGAGCTCAGTCCAAACTCTCAGATCCTTATTCTCCCCTTAAATAGGGACTCGCTCCCATCGCACAACCCTAGGACCAGTGAAGTACATGCCAAGGAGGCACAACTTTGCACTTAAAATTCCATGGGTAGCGGTGGGGAAACAAAGGTGGGTGTCCGACAAGACCGAACTACTACCATCAACATGTCTTCGGACACAATGCTGGTACCATCAAAGGCCTGCGAATGGAGTAAAGCTCATCCAAAATTTGGTGACTTCTCAAGACCTTGTTCGCAAGATCTGTTCGCCGAACAGTACCACCCATCGAGGTGCGCCAAGGAGCAGGAGTAGACTAGCGACAGGGCACATCGAGGACGTAAGGTCACCAAGCGAAGACCCCTGGTACAACCACTCCAGTATTTTTTTTCAAATACGTGTAAGCAGTTGCTTCGGTAATCCGAGCAATAAGAGTTGTTGAGAAAAATATAACAACATTACACATGTTTGTCTCATCTAACCTTTTTGGCACATATTTTATTTTCTCCCTCTTCCCATGAGATTGTTCGGTATGATGCAACTGGCTCATAGACTGGGGGCTCGAGCTTCGTAAAAATCACCTTATGTAAAACTTATTAAGCATTCGGCATCTTGGACTTCACTTTATGTGCATTGGTTCCGAACTATGTCTTGGGTCAATAGTTGGGTTACCCAGCTCCTGTGCTTGCCCTTTTATGTTCCGCTCATTCGGCTAAAAGGAGAAAGGGAGAACCCCTGCGATTGTGTTTCTAGATAGTCTTGTCAAGCACCTTAGGGGAGAAAGACGAAAACTGACTATCATAGTATGCAAGAGCCGGTCTGTTAATCCGAGCAGAAAGTGTTATAAATCCTCGTCAGAGGATATACCGTGTTATACGAGGGGTTTTCTCTTCATGAAAACCACGTGATGTTGGCCTTAGCCGCGGTTCATCCAAACATCACAACACTTTGGGGGCTAGTCATCAGCCCCCGTAGTCCTTTTCGTGCCCCTACGGCTAAGTGAAAGCAATAAAGCACTATGGTATGATTGCCTGGTCCGCTACATTCTATCGCCTTAGGGTTTCGATAATTTGGTTAAGGGACACGATGCATTGGCAGAGAAACCCCATGTAGTATCTACATGGGGGCTGAAGCTGACGACTCACAACTTTCAGTTTCAATGGCCACACGGGAGTTATAAAGGAATGCAAAACATTGAAAGCATGATAAATTATAACATTAAAGCTTTATAATGTCTTTGGAAACATTACAACTTATTCATGCATGTTCTCTTTCGAACATTGCGACGCTACCGCCCGAGAACCTTCCATCACTCCGGCAAAGTATAGCTCGGGGCACCTATGTTCCTTTCCAGGAGGAGGAGGGGAAGTGGCTATCTTCAGCAGATCAAGCCCCGTCCAGTGTACCTTGGCCTTTCCAAAGGCCATTCGATCTCCCTCCATGCAGGAGGAGTGCCTCACCACGTCGAGACAGGGTGGAGCATCAACCAGCTTCTGCACCAGGACGAAGTAGCTGCCCGATAGTGGCTCATCGGGCCATAGCCGGAGGCATAGGTCCTTCATGGCCAGCTCCGCCATCCGGCGTAGCTCCATCAGCCACTCCAGCTGCTCAGCAAAAAGAGGATGGCACTCGGGGGCTTCAAACTACGCCCAGAATAGACGAGCTTCGTCTCCTTCTTCCCATGACACATAAAGTTGATTGACGTCTAATACACTCTTCTGGAGGTCGAAGGAGGCGCCTGAGGAACGCCACACCTAGGTAATCAACTTGAACTTGCTATCCCCGCAGACGCACTGCAATAAGTATGTCTTACCATCCGTTATATCCTTCGCTTGGCGGACTTGCTCTTCAAAGAACCGCCTATCCACCCGCTCCTTCTGGAGATCGGCCTTTAGGGTAGAGAGTTTGGCCGCATGCTCCTTGCTCTTCTTCTCAATGACCTCGCACTTTGGGCCGGCGTCTTTGAGCTCCTGCTAGTCCGCCAGTTGAGCCTCATGCTTGTCGCTGGTGGCTTGAAGGGCGGAGAGTGCGGTAGCCTCTTGTTGGGTCGCCGCCTTCTCAACCGCCACTTCATCCTTCCCGTACCGCAGTTCGGCCTTGAGCTTCTCCACCTCCTTCGCCGAGGCTGTGTGATCATTAACCCTATGAAAAATAGCATTGACAGCATTCCGGCAAAGGTGTTTGGATTTTGATTTAGACTTACCTTGCTCATCGTCGAATCTTTTGTTGAGAGCATCAAGCTCGTCTTCAGAGCTTTTGAGCTTCCGATTCAGCTCGTCCAGCTCGGCGCCATTCACACCCGCTGCCGATGATGAAGCCTATAACACACAAATACTTGTTATGTTACATGGGTTCAATACCCCGAACTACCATCCATTCGATCATATATTTGGCCCTTTTAGGGGCTATTCTAACGTTCCGAACATATAATTTGTATATAGTTCAGAGTCGGATCCATGATTGACCCTTAGGTAAGTTTTTTCAAACTCACTTAGGGCTTGGGGGCTAATATGTATATAATAATAAAAAGAAACAAATATTTTGCAAACTGAGTGTCGCGTGGTTTACCTGAAAGCCCGCCAGGAGTTCCTTAAAGGCCTCCTTCTGTTTGTTGTCGACGCACTGAATGCTATGCAATACCACACCCATAAGGGTGCGGTGATCTTCGGAGATGGAGGCGCCCGATAGAGCCTCCTCCATGGCCGGCCACCCATTGGTCGGTGGCGCCGGTGGTGATCGGATAACCAGATCATCGGATAAGCCGATCACCAACAGGGGTTTAAACCATTGCCTTTGGAGGCGTGGTGTGCTCCGGAGATGTCCTCGGAGGGGACTAAGCAGCCGCTCATCCAACCTCCTATGTATCCGGGTGGGTTTTCGCCCCCCGGTCTTCGGCGGCCTTGGCGTTAGCCTTAACCATGATGTCGTCTCTTCCACCGCTGGTGTCCGGCTCCACAGGAGCATGCTGGGACGACACCTCCGCGGTGTCCTCTGCGACGGCCAGAGTAGTGGGATGCGACGCATTCCTGCTCTCTTCTAGCTCGGGGGGGGGGGGGGTGTTCCCCATCCGATACCTAATCGGTGGGGAGGACGCGCGGGGGGCTTGAAGGTCAATAAGTGCTCGCGTGTTAGTAAACCTTAAACTTATCAATGACAATCAAGGGAGTCATCGGATCCTAACCTTTGAGCAGGGGGCTTGACCCTTAGGCTCCTTCGCGGAACCGTCTCGAAGTCATCGGACTCAGTGTCCGAGTCCGAACTGTTGTCAGCCAGGAGTATCTGTGTCCGGTGCGCTTTCTTCTGGGCAGGAGAGGAACCTTCTCCGGGGCGTCTGATGACACTGCCCTCTTTCTTGCGAAGGGGGAATTTCCCTCCCCCTTGAATTTGTCCTCCTCCTACTCCTCCTCCTCATGCTCCTCTTGAATCGAGGATGCATGAGTTTCCTCGGACACAACCTCTGGCTAGTCCCTAATGCGAAGGCCTTCTCGGCCTGGTTTCTTCTTCTTCTCCTTCTTCGCGGGAGACTCATAAGGCTTCTTGACAAGCATTTCCGCTAACATCCTGGACCTAGCATCTTCGGGCTGAGGTGCCGGAATGTCAACGTTCGCGGCTTTGCTCGGCCATTTTTGCAAAGAATGATCGGCAAAGATGTTATCGAATTTATCTATCAAGGATAGAACCGATGAAGCAAACTTATACCGTACCTTGGAAGTAGGCTTGGCGGCATGCAGACCCCGATCTTCCTCCTCGACTGGACAATCCTCTTGCGACTTGAAGAGCACCTTCCACTGTTTCTCTTGCGTTGTGTGGAAGAGGTATAGAATAGCGGGTGCGTAGTCGAGCCGACAAGCCCATAGGGGAGTATCCCGGCGCTGGCAAGGGAGGATGCACCGCCGGAGCATAACCTGAACCATGTTGGTCAGCGTGATGTCCTTCTTGATCATGGAGCCGATGCGCTTTTGCAGGTCATTCACTTCCTGGCTCGGTCCCGAGCTGAGGCCCTTTCGGAGCCACGTAGTTAATCTGGTGGGGGGACCGGTTCAGAATCCGGGAGGGGCAATCTGATGTTCCTCTCTTGGCTTAGTGATGTAAAACCACTCCTTCTTCCATGCCTTGATGGTGTCGATGAAGGTGCCTGATGGCCATACAATGCGGGTGAGCTTGCCGATGACAGCCCTGCTACAATCTTCGTGCTTGCCACCGACGCACTTCGGCTTGACGTTGAACACTTTGAGCCAAATCTTGAAGTCTGGCTCGACCCGTAGAAAGACCTCACAGACAAGGATAAAGGCCGAGATGTGCATGAAAGAGTTAGGTGGGATGTCATGGAAGTCGAGGCCGTAGAAGACATGAGCCAGAAAGGGGTGGAGCGGGAAGCTCAGTTCCCGGATGAAGTGGGGGAGGAAGACCACCCTTTCGCCTATCTTGGGAGTGGGGATCACTTGGCCTTTCTCCGACGCGTGGTGAGGGATGTCAGTGGAGAGGTAGCCGGCCTTCTTGAGGTCCTCAATGTCTTGGTCGGTGACCGTGGAAGCCTCCCACTTGCCATTGGAGCCAGAGCCTGCCATGGATGAGCTCGAAGGTGGGTGGCGGAAAACCTAGATATGTGCTTTGGAGGTTCAGAGAAATGGGGAAGCAGAGGAGGCGAATAGGGAGTGTGATTTGGCTTTGGAGTTTTCTTACCCTTTTATGAGGCTTATCATTGTTTGGCCTCCCTTCGCCACGCCGTGAATGCCTACGCTTCCCGAGACGTTCGTGTCGTTGCACCCGCATGATTAAACATATCACATATAAGACGGGGCACGGTCTACGCATTGATAGATCATGTTGATGGAAAAGCCTCGAACCGCGAATCAAGTTTCTCTAACTCGTCTAGTGGTCGTGGTGGGCCGTGACCTTTCGTCGGAAAGGTCGTCAGAAGAAACTGCTTCACTCCTTGACGTGTGGCCTTCAGTGCCAGCCTATTCACAGTATTTGGATGCGCCACTATTCGGAAAACTACATGTCATCAGAGGCCGAACTAAACTCGACAGGAAGAACTCACCTCGCAAGCCGAAGACTCTGATCATATGTAGCAATTGAAACTAAGACCCTTGGCATGGGAGGCAAGGTCAGGGGCTACTAAGGGAGTCCTGGATAAAGGGGTCCTAGGGAGGCCGACATATTGCTATGGGCCGGACTATATGGGCCACTCACCAAACATTGGATCGATTGAAGGCCTTGTCTCCAAGATGGAAGCTCCGGGAATCACGGCTTGTCCTCGACGTTTGATGTAGAGAATAGGCATGCTTATCTCTTTGGCGTGTAACTGACCATGTGTAAACCCTAGATACCCTCGTCGTCTATATAAGCCGGAGGGTTTTAGGTTGTAGACAGAGCACAACTCATCTAGGGTTATCTATTCAATCTCGAGGTAGATCAACTCTGTAACCCCATATCATCAATACAATCAAGCATGACGTAGGGTATTACCTCCATAGGAGAGACCGAACCTGGGTAAAACCATGTCCCCTTCGTCTCCTGTTACAATTGGTTCTAGTCTCACAGTTCGGGACCCCCTACCCGAGCTCCACCGATTTTGACAGCGACAGGCGCTTGCTCCAGGCACGGTATGGGGGTTGGCGTTGTACTCACTTCACCAGTAGGATATAAGATTTACTACGCTGCCAGCTATGCTTCACACATGATGAGAAGGTCTCCAACAACATCGTGGAATACAAGCACCTCATCACCAGCCTCAAGGCCCCCTACGTCCTTGGCATTAAGTGCCTTGTCATGAAAGGCGACTCTCAGACCCTCATCAACTTCTCCAACAAAAAGTACAAACCCAAGGACGAGCACATGGCAGCCTACCCGGAGGAGGGATGCAAACTTGAGAAGTGTTTCCTTGGCTTGGAGCTGCAGCACATCTTGCGTGGAGCCAATAAAGAAGCCGACAACATCACCAGGAGAGCATCTCGTCGTGAGTACTAAATCCCCGACGTCCTTGAATAAAGGCTCCTTAAGCCATCAGCCGTGGTGCTCACCATTGACACAAGGCTGTTGCGTGAGGAGCTACCGCCCATGCCGCCAACAGGTGCGCCAGACTGCCATCCGCCCTCAGGAGACCACTACTGCTAGCATTGGAACCTCAAGAGGGTGGTTGGGCCACGTAATTCAAGGCTTATGTGGTTCATAGTAAACTTCCCGTGGAACATGCGGAAGTTGAAGCTCCATCTGACAAGCCACCACTTACTGTCTACGAGACGTTGAGCTGTATCGCAAGCGGCCCAACGATGTCTTGTTGCGGCGCACCTTAGAGGAACAAGGGCGCGAGCTGCTCGTCGGCATCCATGGAGGGGATTGTGGGAACAACTCCTCGTCATGCACTCTACCTGTAAGGTGTTCTACAGCAGTTTCTATTTGCCTACTGCCCTCCATGATAGTGCCGAGCTGGTCTAGTCCTACGAAGCCTACTAGTTCCATGCCAAGTAGATTCATCAACCTGCGCAGGGGCTTCAGAAGATTTCGCTCTCGTGGCCCTTCACAGTATGAGGGATGGACATATGTCACACCTTGTGTTGTATCACCTTGTTATGTTTGGATTTATAAATATTGGAGCCACTTAAAACTTTTTCAGTGCTTGTTCTTTGTTTGAATTGTTGCTTGCTTGCTTGCTTGTTGATTGTTCTGTATGGCACTCTTAGATTCTATCCCTCTCTACATTGATCTTCCTTGACACAAACCCGTTCCCCAATGATCATGTCATGTGAATAGTGCCGAAAACTATTCTTATCAAATTTTGTTTTAACCAAAAATGATTTATTCAAATTAGGTCTTCAAAAACCCCTGAATTGGGGATTGCACTTCAAGTCCTCAAATTGGGTGGATTCTTTCTCCCCAAAGGCTTTATTTCAAACCTACTATAAATATGACTTCCCAAAACCACCAAATATTAACTTTAAAGATTATTTTTATATTTTATTTAAAGGCTATTTCTTAAGACCAGAAATAATTTTTCATAGGGAAAAATTATTTAAATGCTTTCAAAATATTTGAGAACATTTAGGGAGACTCAGTGGACATATAGTTTCCATATATATGAGTCTCAACACATGGGCATGTTCAAATCACGGGCAAAACAACTCTAAACCCTTTCTGTCCAAATCAAGCTTTGAAATATTTTTATAATAAATATTCCCAATAATTTCCAGGAAAATTCTAGCAAGTCAACACTATCATAGATGATGATCTTGCAAAGTTTCATCCCAATCCAAGTAAATTGGGTTCATCAAACCATCCCAAAACCCTCCCTGTCCAGATTCAAATTTGAACAACTTTACATTGTGAAGTTTCTACCCTTGACCCCAAACTTTGTGGACATGCTATAATCACCAAATAATGATGCAATTGTAAGTGGTGCATTGAGGGTAATAGCTTAGCATGACTAGATCTACAAAATTCAGAATTTGTTGATTTCTAGGTTTCCACAAAGTCACATTATGAACTTTCAACAAACCATCTCAAACTTGGTGACCAGGCCTATTTTCAACCACCATTTGATCTTGTCAAATATCATGGCAATCAAAGTCCATTTTATTGCCCTAATCTCCATCAAACACCTTCTGGTCAATTCCAGAAACTATTATTTTCACCACCTCTACTTTTTCCCTTGCCACAAATTTTTTACCACAACTACTCACTCACCTCTTTCACCTCCATTAAAAATCTCAGGTCCATAAGCCATCGGGAGGTTGCGTAAAATCCCCATTTTTACCTCTGGATAGCCCCAGCAGGAACTTTTCTACCTCCCCCTCCTTCTACCTCTACTCTCCCTAGCTCCTCCTAGCTCCTAGAGCATGTGCAGATCGTCCAAGAGCCAAAGGACATGCAGGAGCGCGTCCAGAGCATGCAAGCATGCCATGGCATGCCAAAAGCATGCTCTGGAGCACACTACAGTGCATGTCCGCACTGTAGCAAGAGCATGCCGAGGGGCCCCAACAGCCTTGGGATGGGGGAAGCTGTCCCCTGGGATTCCGTCAAGTTTTCTAAGACTCCACCCAGTCGGGCCCCTCCTCCTTCTCTCTCCGGCGACCTCCCACACGTGTGCCCGATGCCGCCCCTCTTGGCCAACCGTGGGGCTCGCAAGCGCGCGCCCCTCTGCTCCCTCTCTCCTCCCTCGCGGGCCTAGACCAACCCCAGGAATGCCCCCGAGCAGCCCCGCGAGCTCTCTCCCCCTCTGGCCTCGGCCACGTCCTCGCTGGCGCACGGGTCTAGAGTGCTCCGTCCCCTCCCCTCAATTTAAGCCCCCCCGGCCTCTCTCTCCCCTCCTCTTGCTCACTCTCCACCTTCATCGACCACCGGCAGAGCCCAAGCTCCACTCCCTCCCTCTATGCTCAGGATTGAGAGGAGGACCACCGCGGCAGCCCCGCCGTTGATCTCCCAGTACAGAGCCCCTCCGTCCGTCTTTCCTCTTTGGCTGGTCCTCTCTCCCTTCGCTGACGCGATTGCCCCTCGTCCCCGTCCTCTTTGCAGCCCGGAGCAGTCCCAACGACCCCCTCCTGAAGCTCCTCCACCACGGCTTTCTCACTGTCGGCGACTCCGGCCACCTCCGGTGCCCCCTCCACCTCCGAGGGACCGGCGGCTCAGCCCCGAGCCCATCCCCGCTCTCTCGTACTGCTGCCATGCCCTGCGCTGCCATCGGTGAGCTCATCCTCTTCTCTCACCTCCCCTGTCGGCCTCTCACCTCCCCTCTCCCGTGCTCTCTCTCTCTCTCACTAGCCACTGGGCCCCGCATGTTAGGTTTGAATCTTGACGCGGGCGGGGGCAGCAGCGCACCTGGCCTGGTTGGCTGGGCCGGCCCGGCAGCTGGATGCCTCTAGCCCAGGGCATAGTGCCCGTTTTCTTTTTCTTTTTCTCCCTGTTTTCCAAAAATCCCAGATAATTGAATATTTATCCAATAACAATTATTTCTCCTCCTAAAATCCTAGAATATTCAAGAGAATTTATTAGTGCAACTTGTAAAAATATGTGAATACCTTTTTTGTACTGTTTCAATTTAAAACCCTTATTTGGCATTATTACCCCGTGTTTAAAATAGTTTTGAAAACATTTTTAACTTCCAAACCCTAGACAGCTAATTTTAGTATTTAACAGAATAGGGTAGCATTTTTCTATTAGCTTTGTGTGCTCTATTTTTGTGAAATGCTTATTTTTATCGCTATTTATCGCGACGATAGATTGTGCTATTGACGAAGGATATGGACCCAAAGACTTTGAAGACCCCGAGGACTTTGTTGAGCCAGGCAAGCAGCCCTTTGACCATGATTAAGAAACCCTTTTATTGCATGTCATATAGCACCTTACTTTCGTCATATTTGAGCATGTTGAGTAGTGACCACTTCGGTGGGTTGCTTCCGATACTTTTTCCATTGACACTTGCATCATGCATGACCCTACCACCTTATGAGGGTTATGGAAGTGGGTGTAGATAGGATGCTAGTAGATGCTACACAGGATGGTTCGGGATTATGCATGGTGATGGAAAGAAAAGAGATGATTTCAAAGAATTTTCAAAAACCCCATTGGGTGCCACGAATGCCCGAGGGAGATGATGATGAGTTGGGTGACCACTTGTGAAAGAAGTGGTGTGCCGGGAAAAGTTGAGGATGTGTTTTCGAAAACGGAGAGTTTTAAGATTTGTTGACCATCCCAACCTTACATGTGCGACCACGATACCCCTTATGGGACGGGGCTTTGTTGATTACTATGGATGGTGCTAGCAGGGAGCCCGCATTACTAGTGGCAAGAGTGAAGTGGTCACTCTCGAGACGAGGTCGTCCCGGAAGTGGAAGGCCATGCGCTGTCTTTACAGGCACTGGGCACACCATTGCGTGCCCTCATGGATGACACGTGTGATGTATATCATGAGGGATGGCACCAACGAGTGGACTCTTTGTTTAGTATCACCATTGGAAAGGCATTTTCTGGTGCTTACCTCAGGTATGTAATATACCGTGAGTCGTGGATGACATGGAAGTTCCCCGAGCCTTGTGAGTAAAGTGTGCAACCTCTGCAGTGTGTAAAACTATTCAAATAGCCATGTCCCTGGTCATGGAGAGTTGGAGGTCCTGCTTAAACTGCGTTCGATGTTTTCACAAGCTGGTATGTGTGTGTTGGTGACAAAGGTGTTACTTGAGCTAAGTCCGATGACTTAGCATGGCAATTGAACTAAGTCCGATGACTTAGTATAATAAATGAATATGAGATGTTCAACCCCTGCTTATGATGATATCTATAACTTGTTCATACGGATATCTGCCAACTATTGATGCATGCTTACCTAGCTACTTGATCATGTCATTGCATTCAAAATTAGCTTTCCGCGATTTACCTATTTAGTGTTATATCATGCAGTGTTATACCTTGTTCCACAACTTGGGTTGCTTGCAGTACATTCAAAGTACTCATTGGCTTGCCACTCGTTATTTAATTGGTTGGACATGGAAGAACAGGAGTTTGGCGAAGAGTTCGTTGGTGACGAACATGCGAACTAGGACGAGTCATAATTCCTGTAGGTTTAAAGCAGATGGCATGGGTTCACGCTTTCGATCAAGATTTCCGATGTTTGTTCTGTTTATGTGTTTGGCCCCTATGGCGCTATCTATGTAAGACTAGACCTTCATGGTCTTTATTTGTGTAAGACGTTAAATGTGCATGTAAGACTCTTGTGCTTCATCTTATGTGTGTTTAGTGAGCATTGATCTCTGGGATCACTGTACACGTGCATTCGATGATCACGACTTATGACTCGGGGTCCCCACAGAGATGGCATCAAAGCCATCCTGATTGTAGGGAGCCCTTAGTTAGCATGGACATTAGATAGGATAAAACCGCTTTCAAAAACTACACCTAGCTCTTATACTTAGGAAATTATGTACTCTTTACCTCTTCCTTTCTCCACACAACACTCTGATAACTCTCCTCCCTTCAAACCTTTGTATATGGCCATCGTACCCTTACTCCTTGGGGATAGCCTGGAGAAGTGCCAGTTTCACCAGCCACCCGTTTTCCTCTACCACGAGCTCTGGGTCCATGCCGTCATGAAGGAGTACCACGTGGATGTGGTCGTGAAGGAAAATGACTCCGCAACCAGTTGGTTCTTTAAAGGACCATGGATGGAGACCATGATACTCGCAGTTGAGTCGGACAAATGCATGGCACTTCTGCACCTACGAGATATCCTTCAAGAGATGGCTGATGAGCAGACTACTCGCTACCTTCCCTTCAGGAAGGATGATCTTGGCGAGAGTTGGACACTAGTTCTGACCCAGGAGGATGGCACACCACTCAGGTTCCAGACGTACTTCAGCCTCTTTGCCGATAGTCTGGTTCACCACTTGATTAAGGAGTCCGTGAAGCTCCATGAGGAACTTCACCATACCCGAGAGCTGATTCGGCAAGCCAAGACGAAGCTAGACAAGATCAAGAAGGATGGAGCCCCCGAGGGACGACCAGCTATCGCTTATCGAGGAGGAGTACCCCCAGCTAGATATGCACCCACACATCGTCATCGCAAGAGTGCGAAGGAGTACTGTGCGCTCTTCACTGACCCGCCAGCAAAGCGTCATCGGGATGGACTTCCCCGCTCCCCAACCCCTTTGACCGAGAATGATGCCCGTCCAGATGATGAACAGGAGGAAGACCCAAAGGAGCGTGACGATGACACCAAGCACTCCACCACCTGAGTCAGAGAACCCCTAGGGTAGGATCAGTCATGTACCCCTCATGCGAAGTCAAGTCCGTGTAATGGTTCATATGAAACCATGCGTGCTTGTTGATTGTTTTGTTGTTTGTATTCCGGTGCAAGTCATGCTTTTGCCTTAGGTGACATGTAAGTGACTCCATCGTCTATTTAATCTTAATATATGTGTTGGTGCTTCGACCCTTGTTTCAACACACTTGCACTCGACCAACCCCCTTAGGCACGCTTTTCCGTTGTAGCTTTTGCTCTCATCTATTCCAATTGTTTGACTTGGTGGCTCCAAATAGGATGGTGACTGCTACCCGCAACAGCTCCATCGCCAACCCTGAAGCCAGCAACAGGGAGCTGGTGGGGCTGCTCATGCTGGAGGACACCAGGAGCAGCCACAAGGCGACATTCCCCCACCACCACCTCCACTGGAGAACATGACCATAGCTCAGTTTCTCCAAGTTCTCCGGGAGTAACGCCAAGCCAAAACTGCTGCTATTCAACAGATGGCTCAGGCCCTTGTGAACAACCAGCAACAAGGCAGGAACAGCAATGGCCGCTCCACTCTGTCTGAATTCTTGAGGAATTCGCCCCAACCTTCACCGAGACTTCTGAACCTTTGGATGTTGATGACTGGATCCGCACCATCGAGGACCTCCTTGCACTGGTCAATTGCAATGAGGACCATGAGAAGGTTCTTTATGCCTCTCACTGCCTCAGAGGTAGCGCCCGAGCTTGGTGGGATGGATTCAAGGTCATGCAAGGTGAGCGTGTGATCACTTGGAATGACTTCAAGGAAGGATTCCGCACTGCCCATATTCCTTCTGGGACCATGGCTATCAAGAAGAGAAAATTCTGAGTGCTGAAGCAAGGAAGTGGCTCTGTCAAGGAGTACCTGCAGAAGTTCAACTTGCTGTCAAGGTATGCACCTGAAGATGTCAACACAGAGGCTTTCAAGAGGGAACACTTATTCGAAGGACTTCAACAGACCTTGGAGTATCAACTCATCGTCTGCGATTGTTGTACCTTCTTCTACCTGGTGAACAAGGCCCTCATGCTGAAAGACAAGCGTCATGCCATAGATGACACTCGCAAGCGCAAGATGATCATCAAGGGTAGCTCCAGCAACCAGAAGCCTCGCCTCTCGTAGCCAGCCCTAGCCAAGCCAACGTATCTGCCACAACAGGCTAGACCTCCTGCGCCTCGTCCGAGCTACCAGCCTCAGCCGTATGCCAATCCCAGGCCAGTTTACAACAACCCCAATAAAAACAATGGTGCCAGGAATTACAACAACCCTGGGAAAATCACTTGCTTTCGATGTGGTCAGTCTGGACACATCTCTAAGCTATGCCCCAACAAGAAGCCAGATGCCCCATGTCCCAATGCACCAAACCAAGGTCAAGGCCATGGAGCACCACCAAGAAACTTAGCTCCCCGCAACCAGCCCAACAATGTCAAGGGGCGTGTGAATAACGTCGCCACAAAGGAAGCCCAGGAAGACCCAGACGTCATACTAGGTACGTTCCTCGTCAACTCAACCCCAACACCATTACTGTTTGATTGTGGAGCTTCACATTCTTTTGTCCCCCAAAAGTTTGCATTAGAGAGTGGCATGAAACCTACAACCTTGGGTAGTCGTAGGTTGATACAAACCCCGGGATCAGTTATGAAATCTGGGATAGGATGTAAAGGAGTTGAGATTAAGATCAATGGGGTAGACTTCCTCGCAGACCTTATTGTCCTGGATTCGCCAGGCTTGGACGTCATCCTTGGCATGAATTGGTTGACCAAACACCAAGGCCTGTTAGACTGTGCCAAGAGGATTGTCACCATGACCAATAGCCAAGGAGTGGAAGTCAAGTACTTTCCCAACCCTGCCTCCACTCAAGCCCCTCAGGCTAACTGTCTATCGGGCATTGAGTTGAATCAAGTGCTAGTGGTATGTGAATACTCGGATGTGTTTCCAGAAGAGCTACCCGGAATGCCTCCTGACCGCGACATTGAGTTCATCATTGAGCTTATGCCCGGATCAAGGCCCATCTATAAGAAGGCCTACAGGATGGGATCCGAAGAGTTGGCTGAATTGAAGAAGCAACTGGCAGAGCAGCTCAGAAAATGATTCATTTGACCAAGTGCCACTCCTTGGGGATCACCTGTTCTATTTGTGTCAAAGAGGGACGAAACTATCAGACTCTGTGTCGCTTACCATTGTCTCAATGAAGTCACGATAAAGAACAAGTACACAGTCCCCAAGATTGAAGACTTGTTCGATCAGTTGAATGGGGCCAAGGTGTTCTCCAAGATCGACCTCACGTCTGGGTACTATCAATTGAAGATTAGACCCCAAGAAATTCCAAAGATGGCATTTGTAACCTGGTATGGCCTGTATCAATACACGGTCATGTCATTTGGGTTAACCAATGCCCCTGTCTACTTCATGTACCTCATGAATAAAGTCTTCATGGAGTACTTGGACATGTTCGTTGTTGTCTTCATTGATTACATACTCGTCTTCTCCAAGTATGAAGAAGAGCATGAGGAACACTTGAGATTGGTCCTAGAGAAGCTTCGAGAGCACCAGCTTTATGCCAAATTCAGCAAGTGTGAATTCTGGTTGCATGAAGTTGCATTTTTGGGTCATGTGTTGACTGTCGAAGGATTGTCAGTGGATCCTGCCAAGATTGAAGTCGTGACTGAATGGCAAAACCCAACCACCGTGAAGGAAGTCAGGAGATTCCTCGGACTCGCAAGATATTACTACAAGTTTGTGGAAGGGTTCTCGATTATTGCCCGACCCGTGACCCAGCTCTTGAAGAAGGACAAGAAGTTCGAATGGACAGCTAAATACGAGGAAAGCTTCCAAGAGCTCAAGAAGAGATTGACCACAACCTCAGTTTTGGCCACCCTCGATATACACAAGGAGTTCGTGATATATTGTGATGCATTGAGAACCGGGCTTGGAGGTGTTCTGATGCAAGAAGGTAGGGTCGTAGCATATCTATACAGACAGCTACGTCCTCATGAAGAGAACTAAGCTACTCATGATCTTGAGTTGGCAGCCGTTGTTCATGCCCTGAAGACATGGCAACATTACCTTCTAGGGAAGCGATGTGAGATATACACAGACCACAAGAGTTTGAAGTATATTTTCACCCGAAGGTAATTGAACATGAGGTAGCGAAGATGGTTGGTGTTGATCAATTATTACGACCTCGGTGTTCAATACCACCCGGCAAGGCCAACGTGGTACCAGACGCCTTAGGCAGAAAGTCTTGTTCCTTGAATGCCATGATTAAGGATAGGCTACCCACCCTATATGAAGAGCTTGAAAGCATCGGCTTGGAACTAGTTGCACCTGGGTTCCTCGCCAACCTCGAAGCAAAGCCTACCTTGATGGAAGATATCAAAGAAGCTCAGAAGGGACACGAGAGCATTGAAGGCATCAAGAGGAAGATCAAGGCAGGCAAGGCCCCAGTATTCTTGCTCACGGGCCTAGACCAACCCCAGGAACGCCACCAAGCGTCCCCATGAGCTCTCTCCACCTCTGGCCTTGGCCACGTCCTCGTCGGCGCACGGGTCCAGGGTGCTCCATTCCCCCCCTCTATTTAAGCCCCCCGAGACTCTCTCTTCCCTCCTCTAGCTCACTCTCCATCTCCATTGACCGCCAACAGAGCCTGAGCTCCTCTCCCTCCCTCTACGCTCAGGATAGAGCCGACGACTGCCATGGCAGCCCCATCGCCGATCTCTGGGTACAGATCCCCTCCAGCAGTCTTTCCTCTTCGGCTGGTCCTCTCTCCCTCTACTGACGCAGTTCCCCCTCGTCCCCGTCCTCTTTGTTGCTCGGGACAGTCCTGACGGCCCCATCCCGAAGCTCCTCCGCCGCGGCCTTCTCACCGCCGGCGACTCCAGACACCTCCGGTGCCCCCTCCACCTCCAGGAGACCGGCGGCTCAGCCTCGAGCCCATCCCGGCTCTCTTGTGCCATCGCCGTGCCCTGCGCTGCCGCCGGTGAGCTCATCCTCTTCCTATCCCGAGCTGGGAGAAGGGTCCGACAGGGGGTCCCACCAGTCGGCCTCTCACCTCCCCTCTCCCGTGCTCTCTCTCACTGGACACTTGGCCACGCACGTCAGGTTTGAATCCTAACACGCGCGGGGGCACCAGAGCACCTGGCTTGGTTGGCCTGGGCCAACCCAGCAGCTGGATGCCTCTGGCCCAGGGCAGAGTACCCTTTTTATTTTTATTTTTCTCCCTATTTTCCAAAAATCCCACAGAATTGAATATTTATCCAATGAAAATTATTTCCCCACCTAAAATCCTAGAATATTCCAGAGAATTTATTAGTGCCACTTGTAAAAATATGTGAAAACCTTTTTTGTAGCGTTTCAATTTAAAACCCCTATTTGGCATTATTACCCCCTGTTTTAAATTGTTTTGAAAACCTTTTTAACTTCCAAACCCTAGACAACTATTTTTAGTATTTAACAGAATAGGGTAGCATTTTGCTATTAGCTTTGTGTGTTTTGTTTTTGTGAAATGCTTATTTTTATCGCTATTTACCACGACGGTAGATTGCGCTATTGACGAAGGAGCTAGACCCGGAGACTTTGAAGCCCCCGAGCACTTTGTTGAGCCAGGAAAGCAGCCCTTTGACCATGATTAAGAAACCCTTTTATTTCATGTCATATAGCACCTTACTTTCATTATATTCGACCATATGGAGTAGTCACCACTTTGGTGGGTTGCTTCCGATACTTTTGCCATTGACACCTGCATCGTGCATGACCCTACCACCTTATGAGGGTTATGCAAGTGGGTGTAGATAGGATGCTAATAGATGCTACGCAGGAGGGTTCGGGATAATGCATGGTGATGGAAAGAAAATAGATGATTTCAAAGACTTTCCAAAAACCCCGTCGGGTGCCACTAATGCCCAAGGGATATGATGATGAGTTGGGTGACCACTTGCGAAAGAAGTGGTGTGCTGGGACAAGTTGAGGATGTGTTTTCAAAAATGGAGAGGTTAAAGATTTCCTGACCGTCCCAACCTTACATGTGCGACCACGATACCCCTTATAGGATGGGGCGTTGTTGATTACTGTGGATGGTGCTAGCATGGAGCCCGCATTACTAGTGGCAAGAGTGAGTGGTCACTCTCGAGACGGGGTCGTCCCAGAAGTGGAAGGCCATGCGCTGTCTTTACAGGCACCTGGCACACCGTTGCGTGCCCTGATGGATGATACGTGTGATGTATATCATGAGGGATGGCACGAACGAGTGGACTCTTTGTTTAGTATCACCATGGGAAAGGCATTGTTCGGGTACTTACCTCGGGTTTGTATTATACCGCGAGTCGTGGATGACACGGAAGTTCCCCGAGTCTTGTGGGTAAAGTGCGCAACCTCAGCAGAGTGTAAAACTATTCGAATAGCCGATTCCACGGCCATGGACAGTTGGAGGTCCTGCTTAAACTGCGTCTGATGTTTTCACAAACGGGGGGGGGGGCTGTTGGTGACAAAGATGTTACTTGAGCTATGTTCGATGACTAAGCATGGCGATTGAACTAAGTCCATTGACTTAGTATAATGAATGAATATGAGATGTTAAAACCCATCTTATGATGATATTTGTAACTTGTTCATACGGATATCTGCCAACTATTGGTGCATGCTTACCCAGCTACTTGATCATGTCATTGCATTCAAAATTAGCTTTCCGCGATTTACCTATTTAGTGTTATATCATGCGTTTTTATTAGTAGTTCCACAACATGGGTTGCTTGCGACTACATTCAAAGTACTCATTGGCTTGCCACTCGTTATTTAATTGGCCAGGCGTGGAGGAACATGAGTTTGGCGAAGAGTTCGTTGGTGACGAACATGCGAACTAGGACAATTCCCAGTCAGAACCTGTAGGTTTAAACCAGATGGCATGGGTTCACGCTTTCGATCAAGATTTCCGATGTTTGTTCTGTTTAATTGTTTGGCCCTTGTGGCCCTATCTATGTAAGACTAGACCTTTATGGTCTTTATTTGTGTAAGATGTTAAATGTGGATGTAAGACTCTTGTTATTCAGCTTGTGTGTGCTCAGTGAGCATTGATCTCTGGGATCACTATACACGTGCATTCGGTGATCACGACTTATGAGTCGGATCCCCACAACATACTAGGTCCTTTCCCCCGTGCGAACGGTAGATACCGCTGACTCTATGTCGAGCCCATGCGCACCATCCCAACGGGCTTGGCTGTTAAGTTCATCAAGGGACCTGTGTGCCAATTAAGTGTCCCCAACCACATCATCACCGACAACGGCTCGCAATTTAAAAGTGTCCTCTTCAGGTCATACTATACTAACCTTTGTACATGGATATGCTATGCTTCCATGGCGCACCCGCGAAGTAACAGCCATGCTGAGCGCGCCAACACCGAGGTCCTCAAGGGACTCAAGACTAAGAGCTGAAGTCCGTGATGTGCTCCATCTACACCACCGCGACTAAGCCCATTGGCAAAAACCCCTTCTTCCTTGTCTATGGGGCTGAGGCCGTCCTTCCCTCGGAGCTTAAGCATGGATCCCCGCAGGTCTTAGCGTTCGACGAGGCGCGTCAGGACAACTTGCGGGAGACCGATCTTTTGTTCCTCGAGGAGGCCCACTGCCAGTCTGCCCTTCACGTCGTGAGGTACCAGCAGGCCTTGCGGCGGTACCACAGTTACAACATCAGACCTCGTACCCTCGAGGTCGGGGATCTCGTCCTACAACGGATCTTTTCCAAGGAGGGCCTCCGCAAGTTCTTGCCCATGTGGGAAGGACCCTTCCAGGTTGTCCATTTCTCCAGGCCAGGCGTTGCCCGCCTAGAGATGAAGGATGTGGTACCCGTGCAGAACGCCTAGAACATCCAGCACCTCCGCTAGTTCTACCCATGACCCTCTCACGTAAGAATGAGGTGGGGTTGTACACGCCCCGAAGCCTCTGTTGTGCCACTCCTTGGCCTCAGGAGAACTCCCACCCACATCCAGTGGAAGACCCATGCTCCGTGCAGGCAGAGCGATCGAACCATGATCATGCTATGCCCAAGTGGAAGCCCCATGCTTTGTGCTCGTGGAATGATTGTCACACCCTGTGTTTGTATCACTTGTTATGCTTGGATTTATGAAAATTGGAGCCAACTAAAACTTTTTCAGTGCTTGTTGCTTGTTTAAATTGTTGCTTGCTTGCTTGTTGTGTATGGCACTCTTAGATTCTATCCCTCTTCGTATTGATCTTCCTTGACCCAAACTTATTGCCCAATGATCATTCCATGTGATTAGTGCCCAAAACTATTTTTATCAAATTTTACTTTGACCAAAAAGGGTTTATCCAAATTAGCTTTTCAAAAAACCCTAAAGTGAGGATTTCACTGCAAGTCCTCAAATTGGGTGGATTCTTTCTCCCCAAAGGCTTTACTTCAAACCTACTATATTTATGAATTCCCAAAACCACCAAATATTAATTTTAAAGGTTATTTTTATATTTTATTTAAAGGCTTTTTATTAAGACCATAAATGCTTTTTCATAGGGAAAAATTATTTAAATGCTTTCAAAATATTTGAGAAAATTTAGGGAAACTCAGTGGACATATATTTTCCATATATATGAGTTTCAACACATGGGCATGTTCTAATCATGGGCAAAACCCCTCTAAACCCTTTCTGTCCAAATCAAGCTTTTGAAATATTTCTATAAGAAATATTCTCAATAAATTCCAGGAAATTTCCAGCAAGTCAACACTATCATAGGTGATGATCTTGCAAAGTTTCATCCCAATCCAAGTTGATTTGGTTCATCAAACTATTCCAAACCCCTTCCTATCTAGATTCAAATTTGAACAACTTTGCATTGTGAAGTTTCTCCCCTTGACCACAAACTTTGTGGACATGTTCTAATCACCAAATATTGATGCTACACTAAGTGGTCCATCAAGGGTATTAGCTTAACATAACTAGATCTACAGAAACCAGATTCTATTGATTGCTAGGGTTCCACAAAGCGACATTGTGAACTTTCAACAAACCATCTCAAACTTGGTGATCAGGCTTATTTTCAACCACCATTTGACCATGTTGAATATCTCAGTAAGTAGGTAAACTTATCTTGCACAAACACCCAACAAACACCTTCTGGTGAAATGGTAAAGCTACTGTTTTCACCCCTTTCGCTATTCCTCTTGTTCTGAAAATTTTACCACAACCCCTCAGGGTTACCAGCTACCTCCAGTTATTCCTGTGTGGCCTCAGCTCAACAATGGATGGGGTAAAACCCCCATTTAACCCCTGGGCAGCATTCACAGCTACTTTTCTACCTCTCCCCTACTCCCTTTATTCTCCCCCGCCTATTCCCTAGCTCCTCCTTGCCCATGGGCATCTCCGGAAACCCTAAGACAATAGAGGACACGCTGGTGGGCATATTTTATGCCATGGCACGCCATATGGGCGCTCTGGAGCGCGCTACAGTGCACCCGGGCACTGTAGCTGCCCCAGCCAGGTGCCTCCTGACCACCTCGGGACTCCCCAGCGCGCCTGCCAAGGGGTGTCGGCATCCACAGCATGCCGCCCCTTGTCCCCCTCCTCGCTCTCCCTCCTCTGCCCCCCTCGCAGTGGCCGCCCGAGCCGACCAACCACGCGGCTCGCAAGCGTGCACGTCCCTCTCCCTCTCTTCATCCCTGGCTCATGGACCTGCCCCAGGAAGGCAGCAGACACACCCTAGCCTCCCCCCGTGGCCTCCCTTCCCCACGCCAGCGAACCCCGACGACCGCGTCCATGGTGCACTGGCGCCTGGCTATAAGCCCCCCCCCCGAGCTCTCGCTGCTCTCCTCTCGCCCCCTCCTTCTCTCAGCCGCTCTCAAGTGCCCAACCCCCTCGTCCCCGTGCTCAGGAGCTCGAGCCCAAGCCAAACCCTCGCCGCCGTACGGGTTTTCCCCTCGCCGGCGATTCCGTCAGCCCCGACGGCCGCCCCGACCACCCACCAACACGCGGGAAGCCGCTGAGCGTGCCGGTGCCCTCCGCTTGAGCCATGGTGACCTAAGCCCCCGCCAGTGAGCCCCCTCTGCTACCTATCGTGAGGTGAGGGATGACAAGTGGGGCCCACCTGTCATACCCTCCCCCTCCCCCTCTCTTGCTGCCAGGTTGGACCCGTGGGCAGGTTTAAAAATAAACCTGTCGCACGCACCGCTCGCCCTGAGCCGGTTCCCCTTTGGGTCGGTTCGCCTGCGGCGTTTTTGGCCCAAAAGGTAAAGTATCATTTCTCTTTTCCTTTCCCTGCTTTCCCAAAAATTCCACAGACCAAAAAATAATTCCAAATCCAATAATTTTACCACCTAAAATCTTAGAATATTCCCTACATTTAATAATTTTTGAAAATATTTTATATACTGTTTTATTTTAAAACCCAAATTAGGCATCTTTTTGCGTGTGTTAAACACTTTCAAAAATGTTTTTCATAACAAAATCTTAAACAAATATTTTTAGTATGATATTTAGTATTTATCAGAATAGGGTAGCATTTTTTAGCTTGTGTGCTCTGTTTTTGTGTGATGCTTATTTTTGTCGCTATTTATCGCGACGATAGATTGCACTATTGACGAGGGAGTTGGACCCGAAGACTTTGAAGACCCCGGAGACTTTGCTGAGCCAGGCAAGCAGCCGTTTGACCATGTTAAGAAACTTTTTCATGCATGACATATAGCACTTGTTGTTTCGATGATTGATCATGATGTGGTGCTCCCCCTTCGGTGGGTTGCCTCCGATACTTTTACCGTTGACACTTGCATCGTTCACAACCCTACCACCTTATGAGGGTTATGCGGGTGGGTGTAGATAGGATGCTAGTAGATGCTACACAAGTGGGTTTGGGATTTGTGCATAGTGATGGAAAGAAAGGATGATTTCAAAGACTTTTCGGAAACCCCATTGGGTGCCACTAATGCCTGAGGGAGATGATGATGAGTTGGGTGACCACTTGAGAAAGAAGTGGTGTACCAGAGGAACTGAATGTGTTTTTCGAAAACGGAGAGTTTTAAGATTTGCTGACCATCCCAACCTTACATGTGCGACCACGATACCCCTTATGGGACGTGGCTTTGTTGATTACTATGTTTGGTGCTAGCAGGGAGACCGCATTACTAGTGGCGAGAGTGAAGTGGTCACTCTCGAGACGGGATCGTCCCGGAAGTGGAAGGCCATGCGCTGTCTTTACAAGCACCGGTCACACCGTTGCGTGCCCTCATGAATGATATGTGTTATGTATATCATAGGGGATGGCACCAACGAGTGGAATCTTTGTTTAGTATCACCATGGGAAAGACATTGTTCGGGTGCTTACCTCAGGTATGTAATATACCGCAAGTTGTGGATGACACGGAAGTTCCCCGAGTCTTGTGGGTAAAGCGCGCAACCTCTTCAGAGTGTAAAACTATTCGAATAGTCATGTTCGCGGTCATGGACAGTTGGAGGTCCTGCTTAAACTACGTCCGTTGTTTTCACAAACTTGGTGAGTGTTTGTGGATGGCACATAGGTGACACTTGAGACAAGTCAGACGACTTGATGTGATGAATGAACATGAGATGTTTTACCCCTGCTTATGATGATATCGGTAAATTGTTCATAAGGATATCTACTAACTGTGATGCATGCTTACCTAGTTATTTCATCATGTCATTGCATTCAAAAATTGGCTTTCCGCAAATTACCTACTTAGTGCTACATGATGCATCATTATTACTTGTTCCACCACTTGGGTTGCTTGCGAGTACATTCAAAAGTACTCATTGGCTTGCCACTGGTTATTTAATTGGTCAGGCATGGAAGAATAGGAGTACGTTAAGAGTTCGTTGGTGACGAACATGCAAACTAGGACGCTTCCCAGTCAGAATGCATGTAGGTTTAAGGAAGGTGGCATGGGTTCACGCTTGCGATAATGATTTCCGCTACTTGTTCTCTTTAAGTGTTTGGCCCTTGTGGCCCTATCTATGTAAGACACTAGATCTTCATGGTCTTTATTTTTGTAAGACGCTAAATGTGGATGTAAGATTCTTGTTATTCAGCTTCTATGTGTTCAGTGAGCATTGATCTCTAGGATCATTGTACACGTGCATTCGGTGATCACGACTTATGAGTCAGGGTCCCCATAGAGCTGGTATCAGAGCAATCCTGACTATAGGGAGCCCTTAGTTAGCATGGACATTAGTTAGGATAAAACCACTTTCAAAAACTACACTTAGCACCTATACTTAGGAAATTCTGTACTATTTACCTCTTCCTTTCTTCACACAACACTCTCCTCCCTTCAAACCTTTGTAGATGGCCGTCGTACCCGAAGCCTTCCTGACATCTGACTGTCCCTTACTCCTTGGGGATAGCCTGGAGAAGTTGCTGTCATGAAGGAGTACCACGTGGATGTGGTCGTGAAGGCAAACGACTCCCCGACCAGTTGGTTCTTTGAAGGACCACGGATGGAAACCATGATACTCATAGTCGAGTCAGCTGCACGCAAGGCACTCCTACACCTTCGAGACATCATTCCAGAGATGGCTGATGAGCCGGCTACGCACTACCTTCCCTTTAGAAAGGATGATCTTGGCGAGAGTTGAACACTGATTCCATCCAAGGAAGATGTCACACCACTCAGTTTCTAGACCTACTTCAGCTGCTCCGCCGATAGTCTGGTTCACAACCTGATTAAGGAGTCCATGAAGCTCCACGAGGAACTTCACCTTACCCGAGAGCTACTTCGGCAAGCCAAGACAAATCCGGACAAGATCAAGAAGGATGGAGCCCTCGAGGGACGACCATCTGTCGCTTATCGAGGAGGAGTACCCCCAGCTAGGGATGCACCTACATGTCGTCATCGCATGAGTGCGAAGGAGTACCATGAGCTCTTCACCGACCCGCCAGCGAAGCGTCATCGGGATGGACCTCCTCATTCCCCGACCCCCTTGACCAGGAATCATGTCCGTTCGGATGATGAATAGGAGGAAGACCCAAAGGAGCGTGACTACGAGACCGAGCACTCCACTACCTAAGTCCGAGAACCCCTAGGGTAGGATCAGTCATGTACCCCTCATGCAAAGTCGAGCCCATGTAATGGTTCATATGAAACCAAGTGTGCTTGTTTTTTTGTTGTTGTTTGTGTTCCGATGCAAGTCGCGCTTTTGCCTTAGGCAACATGTAAGTGACTCCATCGTCTATCTTGTCTTATATATATGTTGGTCGTTCGACCTTTGTTTTACCACACTTGCACTCGACCGACCCCCTTAGGCGCCCTCTTCCATTGTTGCTTTTCCTCTTGTCTATCCCAGTTGTTTAACTTGGCTGCCCCAAACAGGATGGTGACTGCTACCCGCAACAGCTCATTCGGCAACCCTGAAGCCGGCAACTCAAGACATCAATAGGGAGCTGGTGGGGATGCTCATGCTGGAGGACACTAGGAGCAGCCACAAGGCGACATTCCCCCGCCACCACCTCCATCGGAGAACATGACCATAGCTCAGTTTCTCCAAGTTCTCCGGGAGGAAAGCCAAGCCAACAATGCTGCTATTCAGCAAATGGCTCAGGCCCTTGTGAACAACCAGTAGCAAGGCAGGAACGGCAATGGCCGCTCCACACTATCTGAGTTCATGACGAATTTGCCCCCAACCTTCACCGAGACTGCTGAACCTCTAGATGCTGACGACTAGATCTGCACCATCGAGGACCTCCTTGCACTGGTCAATTGCAATGAGGACCGTGAGAAGGTTCTTTATGCCCCTCACTGCCTCGGAGGTACCGCCCGAGCTTGGTGGGATGGATTCAAGATCATGCAAGGTGAGCATGTGATCACCTGGAATGACTTCAAGGAAGGATTCCGCACCACCCACATTCCTTCTGGGATCATGGCTATTAAGAAGAGAGAATTTCGAGCGCTGAAGCAAGGAAGTGGCTCTGTCAAGGAGTACCTGCAGAAGTTCAACCTGCTGTCAAGGTATGCACCTGAAGACGTAAACATGGAGGCTGCCAAGAAGGAACGCTTCATGGAAGGATTTCAACAGACCCTGCAGTATTAGCTCATTGTCTGCAAATGTCATACCTTCTTCGACCTGGTGAACAAGGCCCTCATGTTGGAAGACAAGCGTCATGCCGTACACGACACTCGCAAGCGCAAGATGATCAGCAAGGGTAGCTATAGCAACCAGAAGCCTCACCCCTGGCAGCCAACCCCAGTCAAGCCAACCTATCAGCCATAGCAGGCTAGACCTCCCGCGCCTCGTCCAAGCTACCAGACTCAGTAGTATGCTAGTCCCAGGCCAGCTTACAACAACCCCAATAACAACAACAGTGGCAGAAACTAGAACAACAACCCTGGGCAAGTCACTTGCTTTGGATGTGGTCAGTTTGGACACATCTCTAAGCTCTTCCCCAACAAGAAGCCCGATGCACCGCGCCCCAATGCGCCAAGTCAAGGTCAAGGTCGTGGAGCACCACCGAGGAACCCAGCTCCCCGCAACCAGCCCAACAATGGCAAGGGTCGTGTGAATCACGTCACCGTAGAGGAAGCCCAGGAAGACTCGAATGTCATATTGGGTATGTTCCTCGTCAACTCGACCCCAGTAATAGTACTATTTGATTGTGGAGCTTTGCATTCCTTTGTCATCCAAAAGTTTGGATTAGAGAGTGGCATGAAACCTACACCCCTGGGAAGTCGTATGTTGATACAAACCCCGGATTCAGTTATGAAGTCTAGGGTAGGGTGTAAAGGAGTGAAGATTGACATCAACGGGGTAGACTTCCTAGCAGACCTTATAGTTCTAGATTCACCTGGCTTGGAAGTCATCCTTGGCATGAATTGGTTGAAAAAGCACCAAGGCTTGTTAGATTGTGCCAAGAGGATTGTCACCATGACCAATAGCGAAGGAGTGGAAGTCAAGTATGTTCCCAACCCTGCCTACACTCAAGCCCCTCAGGCTAACTGTCTATCGGGCATTGAGTTGGATCAAGTGCCAATGGTATGTGAATACCCGGATGTGTTTCCAGATGAGCTGCCCGGAATGCCTCCTAACCGTGACATTGAGTTCATCATTGAGCTTATGCCCGGATCAAGGCCCATCTATAAGAAGGCCAACAGGATGGGATCCAAAGAGTTGGCTGAATTGAAGAAGCAACTGGTAGAGCAGCTCAGAAAAGGATTCATTCGCCCTAGTGCCTCTCCTTGGGGATCACGTGTTCTATTTGTGTCAAAGATGGACGGAACTATCAGACTCTGTGTCGATTACCATTCTCTCAATGAAGTCACAATAAAGAACAAGTACCCACTCCCCAAGATTGAAGAACTGTTTGATCAGTTGAATGGAGCCAATGTGTTTTCTAAGATTGACCTCAGGTCAGGGTACTATCAGCTGAAGATTAGACCCCAAGACATTCCAAATATGGCATTTGTAACCCGGTATGAATTGTATGAATACACGGTCTTGTCGTTTGGGTCAACCAATGCCTCTGCCTACTTCATGTACCTCATGAATAAAGTCTTCATGGAGTACTTGGACAAGTTCGTTGTCGTCTTCATTGATGACATACTCGTCTTTTCCGAGTCTGAAGAAAAGCATGAGGAACGCTTGAGATTGGTCCTAGGGAAGCTTCGAGAGCACCAGCTTTATGCCAAGTCAGCAAGTGTGAATTCTAGCTGCATGAAGTTGGATTCTTGGGTCATGTGCTGACTGTAGAAGAATTATCTGTGGACCCTACCAAAATTCAAGCCGTGACTGAATGGCAAACCCCAACCACCATGAAGGAAGTCAGGAGCTTCCTCGGACTCGTGGGATATTACCCCAACCACCATATGGGCGCTCTGGAGCGCGCTATAGTGCACCCGAGCACTGTAGCCGCCCCTGCCCGGCGCCTCCCGACCACCTCAGGCCTCCCTAGCGCGTCTGCCGAGGGGCCTCGGCGTCCGCAGCACACCGCCCCTTGTCCCCCCTCCTCTCTCTCCCTCCTCTAGCCTCCCTCGCCTGTGCCGCGGCCTCCCAAGCTGGCCAACCACAGGGCTCGCACGCGTGCGTGCCCCCTCTCCCTCTCTCCTTCCCCAGCTCATGGACCTGCCCCAGGAAGGCGGAAGACACACCCTGGCCTCCCCCCGTGGCCTCCCTTGTCCATGATAGCGAACCCCGGTGACCGCGTCCACGGTGCACCGGCGCCTGGCTATAAAAGCCCCCCTGATCTCCCGCTGCTCTCCTCTTGCCCCCTCCTTCTCTCAGCCGCTCTCCCGTGCCTAGCCCCCTTGTCCCCCGTGCTCGAGAGCTCGAGCCCGAGCCAAACCCTCGCGCCGTACGGGGTTTTCCCTAGCTGGCTATCCCCTCAGCCCCGACCACCCACCGACGCGTGGGAAGCCCCTGAGCGTGCCAGTGCCCTCCGCTTGAGCCGTCGTGGCCTGAGCCCCCGCCGGTGAGCCCCCTCTTCTCCCTGTCGCGAGGTGAGGGATGACAGGTGGGGCCTACCTGTCATACCCTCCCCCTCCCCCTCTCTCGTTGCCGGGTTGGGCCCGCGAGCAGGTTTAAAAATAAACCTACCGCACGCATCGCTCGCCCTAGGCCGGTTCCCCTTTAGGCCGGTTCGGCTGCGTCATTTTTGGCCCAAAAGGCACCGTATCATTTCTCTTTTTCTTTGTCGCTGCTTTCCCAAAAATTCCATAGACTAGAAAATAATTCCAAATCCAATAATTTTTCCACATAAGATCTTAGAATATTCCCTAGTATTTAATAGTGCCTTTTGTGTAATTTTTTGAAAATCTTTTACATATTGTTTTATTTTAAAACCCAAATTAGGCATATTTTTGCCTCTTTTAAATAGTTTCAATAATGTTTTTCACAATAAAATCGTAACAAAATATTTTTATTATGATATTTAGTATTTATCAGAATAGGGTAGCATTTTTTAGCTTATGTCCTCTGTTTTTGTGTGATGCTTATTTTTATCGCTATTTATCGCGACGATAGATTACGCTATTGACGAGGGAGTTGGACCTGAAGACTTTGAAGACCCCGAAGACTTTGTTGACCCAGGCAAGCCGCCCTTTGACCATGTTAAGAAACTTTTTCATCCATGACATATAACACTTGTTGTTTCGATGATTGATCATCATGTGGTGCTCCCCTTCGTTGGGTTGCCTCGGATACTTTTATTGTTGACACTTGCATCGTGCATGACCCTACCACCTTATGAGGGTTATGTGGGTGGGTGTAGATATGATGCTAGTAGATTCTACGCAAGTGGGTTTGGGATTTGTGCATAGTGATGGAAAGAAAGGATGATTTCAAAGAATTTTCGAAAACCCCGTCGGGTGCCACTAATGCCCAAGGAAGATGATGATGAGTTGGGTGACCACTTGAGAAAGAAGTGGTGTACCGGAGAAGTGAATGTGTTTTTCGAAAACGAAGAGTTTTAAGATTTGCTGACCGTCCCAACCTTACATGTGCGACCATGATACCCCCTTATGGGACGGGGCTTTGTGATGAGGACATGACTACCTTGGATACAACCAAAAATGTTGCGTACATGCATATTTGTGAGGTGATTTCTTATAAGAATTATTCAATAATTTATTTATGTTATCCGGAACAAAAATACTTCACCTATTTTTATTTTATGCCTAAATGCAGAATGGTCGAACACTTGTATGAACCACGTGTGATGACAAAGGAAGAGAAAATGGTTGGGTGCTATTCAAGAGGTCATATAATGTCAAAGGAAACAATTAGATGTTGTTCAAGAAGTTCTCTCACATCACTTTTAGCCCAAGAGAAGAGAGAGTCCAAGTCTCTCACGTTCTAGACTCAGATTCGGACTGCAGAGACACACCTGTATTAAAACGCCAACAATGTTTTCATACAGACTTGGAATTGGGTGATTCTTTTTTTTCTGGAAACTAGATTTCATATGCGTTCTGTACCAGTTGGAATCACCATAAAATTCGTCCGGATGGCAAAGATATCGTTGAAACAATCTGATGTTGCAATAGAATCCGAGTCAAACTACAAGTCCAAAGGTGTTGCATCACCTCCACTTGGACCCATGGGCCTTGTATGACCTAGGGTTGGCTTTAGGGTGTCTTGGGACGTCCTCCCACCTCCTTGGCTGCCACCCCTTGCTCCTATATAAGTAGATCAATCTAGTAGTTTTTCCTTTGGGTTTTGTTTAGTTAAAAGTTAGCCATGGCAACTTCATGTACTTCGTTTGTGTCCAACGACTAGACCAAGACCGCTTTCGGAACCCCACCATTATCAATACTTCATCTATATTCGCAATATTCAGATTGCATTATCATATTCTTGCTTGTTCTTCGATTGTTTGCAGGAATGGATCTTCGTGGTCAGGTTGATCGTGCTCCGGCATGGTCAATAACCTCTTGGAGATTGGTTTAGCGATTGCTAAGGCACAACGTCATGCACGTTTGTAGTCGGATCGTCAAAGTCGTCTCCACCAAATCGATATTTATCATCTCATCGAAAGGTCGGGACCCTCGCCTCTATCACTTTGTTGATTACTATGGTTGGTGCTAGCAGGGAGCCCGCATTACTAGTGGCGAGAGTGAAGTGGTCACTCTTGAGACGGGGTTGTCCGGGAAGTGGAAGGCCATGCCCTATCTTTACAGGCACCGGGCACACCGTTGCGTGCCCTCATGAATGATATGTGTGCTGTATATCATGGGGGATGGCACCAACGAGTGGACTCTTTGTTTAGTATCACCATGGGAAAGGCATTGTTCAGGTGCTTACCTCGGGTATGTAATATACCGCGAGTATTGGATAACACGGAAGTTCCCCAAGTCTTGTGGATAAAGCACGCAACCTCTGTAGAGTATAAAACTATTTGAATAGCCGTGTCCGTGGTCGTGAACAGTTGGAGGTCCTGCTTAAACTGTGTCCGATGTTTTCACAAACATGGTGTGTGTGTGTGTGGATGGCACAGAGGTGACACTTGAGACAACTCAGACGACTTCATGTGATAAATGAACATGAGATGTTCAACCCCCTCTTATGATGATATCTGTAAATTGTTCGTAAGGATATCTGCTAACTATGATGCTTGCTTACCTAGTTATTTGATCATGTCATTGCATTCAAAAATTGGCTTTCCGCAAAGGAATAATTGTATTTGTGCCCTTAATTGTGTCACCGTCGACACGAATACCCCTAGTTTTGGAAAACATGTGGTCATGCCCACATCACTTTGCTTGTCTTGTGCTTTTGCCCTTTGACCATTTGACTGTCATTTTGAAAACTCCATAACTATTTCATACTAACTCAAAAAAATGCAAATAAGATATCAGAATGTTCGGAAACACATTACCTATATGTGCATGTCATTTGCATTCATGAAAAAAGTGTTGGAAAGTCCCCATCACCTATATGAGCTAAAACTAATATTGGGACTTCCCAAGAATTTTTCTCATGAATGCAAATGTCATACACATATAGGTGTTGTGTTTCTGAATATTTTGATATCTTATTTCAATTTTTCCGAGTTAGTATGAAATAGTTATGAATTCTTCAAAATGAATGTCAAACGGTCAAAGGGCAAAAGCACAAGAGGAGCAAAGTGATGTGGGCATTACCGTGTGTTTTCCAAAACTAGGGGTATTCCTGTCAACGGTGACACAACTAAGGGCTCAAATACAATCATCCCTTCCGCAAATTACCTACTTAGTGCTACATCATGCATCATTATTACATGTTCCACCACTTGGGTTGCTTGCGAGTACATTCAAAAGTACTCATTGGCTTGCCACTGGTTATTTAATTGACCAGGCATGGAAGAATAGGAGTACCTTGAAGAGTTCGTTGGTGACAAACATGCAAACTAGGACGCTTCCCAGTCAGAATGCATGTAGGTTTAAGGAAGGTGGCATGGGTTCACGCTTGCGATAAAGATTTCCGCTGGTTGTTCTATTTAAGTGTTTGGCCCTTGTGGCCCTATCTATGTAAGACTAGACCTTCATGGTCTTTATTTGTGTAAGACGCTAAATGTGGATGTAAGTCTCTTGTTATTCAGCTTCTG
Source organism: Hordeum marinum (assembly GCA_022496015.1). Lineage (NCBI taxonomy): Eukaryota > Viridiplantae > Streptophyta > Magnoliopsida > Poales > Poaceae > Hordeum > Hordeum marinum. Next base: position 168,603,726 of record CM039676.1, read on the forward strand.
TGTGTTCAGTGAGCATTGATCTCTGGGATCACTGTACACGTTCATTTGGTGATCACGAGTTATGAGTCGGGGTCCCCACAACGATCGAACATAGAGCATGCCCATGCCCAAGTGGAAGCCCCATGCTCCGTGCTGGCAAAACGATAGAACAGCGATCGGCCCACGCCAAAGTGGAAGACCCATGCTCCACGCTGGCGGAGGGATGGACCGCGATCATGCCCACGCCCAAGTGGAAGCCCCATGCTCCGCCCTGGTAGAATGATCGAACCGCAATCATGCCCACGCCCAAATGGAAGCCCCATGCTCCGTGCCAGTGGAATGGTTGAATCACAACCATGCCCACACCCAAGTGGAAGCCCCATGCTCCGTGTTGGCGGAACGGATAAATCACAACCATGCCCATGCGGAAGCCCCATGCACCACGCCTGTGGAATAATCGACGAGAGTGCCCCACGGGTCTCAACAACCTCAGGGTGAATGGCGCCCGACACGGCAGCAGCTGGCTATCTTCCGTGGCATGCGCTTGTCAGCTTGCCCTTGAGCCTCACGCGAACAGGATCTGGCCACGTTGCCTATTCTTGGGTTAGTCCCAACAGCGCTAAAAAACCCAAAGGACCGGGCTCTGGCTCGCGGACCTGCTCCCGCACACATCACCCCACCAAGCCCCTTGGTGTCTGGTTTCCTCACGTGACACCCAAGTGCAAGCTAGCGAGAGCGCGACGTTCGAAATGAAACTTTTGTGCGCAAGACTTTTCCTCAGGGCGGATCACTCAACGGGTCTCACAAGGCGTGCCCGGCAAGTGACAAACTATTAGCTCTACAAAGGACTAACTATGAGAACCCCCGGGGTAGCCTCGCGAGTCGCCATTGCCAAAGTTTTCCCTCATGCATGCCGCTTGTGCGTCAAAGGGGACTCCTGAGCACCATGCCTCGGGAGCCTTCACTAGCTCCCGGAGCCCCTCACCCTTTGTCCAGGCATCGCGACATGACATCTCAGCAGCGGCTAGGTATGCATGGGGCTGGGCCCTGTAGACGTAGAGCATGAAGGCAAGCAAGGGAAAAAGGGAGAACCCTTCTAGAGGACCTCAAAAGTGGAAGGAGGGTTCAAGCTGCAAAGGAATTCATTGCAAAGGCAAAACAATTTTTCACGCACCCCTCGCGGGGCTTACACTGATCCGTCGCAGGATAGAAGATGGGATAAGGAAGTGAACTTCTGGTAGACACATCCTCACGCCACGTGAACCTTTCACAGGCTGCGGCCGCTTTGCGATGCGTTCCGAAAAGTTAAGTTAACCACCCCACATGGCTCAGTTATCTTTGGTAGTGTTCCTTCTTCCCATAACCTTGCTCCAGTGGAAGCCTCTTCTCTCTCGTGGGATGCTTGCACGTCAAGGGGGGACCTCTTGAGCATCGTGCCTCGGGAGATCTCACCGGACTTTGGGCCCCTAGCCTTCTGGCCTTGTCCCAGCCATCACAACCTGACGTACCAACTATGTCTGAGTACTTCTCGGGGGCTAGGTCCTAGCGACACAGAGCATTAAGGCGATCACAGAGAAGGGGACAAGCCTAATGAGAAGCACTAAGAACAAATTCATTTTCAACCAAAACAACATTAAACGTAAGGCACGAGAGCCATAATTCTTCTTACATGCACCCACGGGGCTAGCATGGTTCATTGCAGAAAATAAAGCAAAAGAGGAAGGACCGGGCCCGAGCAGCGTCGCCTCCAAGACTCCGACTAGAGCCGCCTCCAAGACTCCAACTCTGAAGCCGCTTGTGCCTAGTCAGAGTCTTCCTTCAAGGCGTGGACGCTAGGGGAGCCGTCGGAGTCGTCTTCACTCCCACTTCCCCCGGAGGAAAAGCTTATCCCGCCATCGTTGCAGGAGGAACTACCGCCGCCGCTAATGTCGCTCTCCATGTAGCAATCCCCGTGGTCGCCGGCTTCGACAAACACTTTCATGAAGAGCGTGGCGTCTCGGTCGGAATAGAAATGAAGGACATGTCCCTCCTTCAAGCTGCGAGCGCGGGAGAACAACTTCCACCTCCACTTCAAAAGCATGAAGCCGAAGGGAGTGAACTCTGTCGCCACCCCCGAAGACCTGTTGCAACAGCCTTCTGGATGTAGCCACAGGACTAGAGGCACGGGCTCTGCCATCTCCTCCACAAAGGAGTCCGGGAGCTGGAGCCAGGTGCGGGGTTGGCTGTCCACCCACACGATAAACTCACATATAGCATCGGCGGAGTGGCTCGACGGACGAGGCGGAAGGGTAGCTGAGCCATTCCTCCTACCCCGCCGGCGTCTGCATCGCCCGCCATCCCCACATCTGCGGGCTCAGCTTTCTCCATGGTTGCCTAACCAGGCATGGGTCGCCTGGAGAGGGCGCCCATGCCCCCCTGGGAGTTGCCCTGGGCATGGCGGCAGATATGTGAGGGTGTCCTTGCCTCATCGCCGGCTACAGCACTTCCGCTCCTTCCACCACTACTTTTCCCTTCTCACCAGCGGAGAATCTCCTCATAGGCGCCATCGTTAATGCAACGACAAGTGGGAATGAAGAGCAAGAGCGAGGAGGATAAGCCAAGGGACCCTTCCCCTCGCCTTTACATAGCATTTGACGGATGGCCGTCCTGCACCCCCGTGCCTTCGCTTGACGGATATGAGGCAAGGAAGAGCAATAATGACCCCGTGTCGGGCGCAGGCTTTATACCAGCAGGGGAAGTTGTCGATGCATCATGGGGAAATGGGGCGTCCCATCCCCCGTCGTGCGCCACACGTTGTGCCTAACCCGTAGGCGGTTGGGGCCGCAGCTTTTCGCCCCTCTAACTGGCGAAATCGTGCCTGCCATGGGCCCGGGGGCTACTATCAGGCCCATGGGACTAGGGGTACCCAGGCCCGTCGGCGGGAGGCCTAAGGCATGACGCATGCCATGGGCCCAACATGGACCACCATTGGACTTGATGAGCAAGACCTTTGCAAGGGATCCCACCTCGCAAGGTGCATGTTAGCAAGCATCATCAGGAGCTTTGTGAAGCCCCCCGCGCGAGGTCGCCTCCAAACACTACGCCCGACGCCTTCGCGGGGTGGAATAATGAAGGGTGGCCCGCGGAGTCACACGGTCCTGGATTTTCATGTGGGTGACACGCGCCACGTCGGGCGGCGTTAGGAGTCGTGTTAGTAGGCATGGATGAGGAGGTTTTCCACTTTTGTGCTAAGGGGGCAGGGCCAGCTCACCTGTTCCCAAAGCAATCTCCAATGGTTTCCCGGTTTGTGCAAGAGGACCGAGGCTGGGGGCTCGCTAGGACAAAGGTCATCCCCGAGCCCACCAGTCTGTCACGGCCCGATGCTTATATAGGAGAAGACTACTTTTGTTAGGATAAGTTACAACGTGTACCCCTTCAAACTGGCCATTGTGGCAACCCTTCTCATCTTGTGTTTTCTAGGGAAGAGGACCAAGGCCAGTATAAGATTGGGAAGGTTGCCTCCTTAGGGGAGATCGATGCACCAAAAGCAATCTAGAACCCACCTTTGTACTCCTTCTCACCCTTAAGCAATCCAGACAAGCATGACTAGGGTTTTACATCCCAAGGAGGCCCAAACTTAGGTAAACTATTGTGTCCACTCTTCTTCTTCCTTATATCAAGCACACCGGAGTGTTGCCATGAGGTTGCGAAGTAGAATAGGGCTAGGGAACCAACACACCCTAGAGTTCGAACCTCTTTGGGTCCCTGGAGTCCCGATTCCGATGGATTCCCTTGAAGTGGAGCTATGTGCATGTACGGAAGGCCTATCCTTTGCAATTCAGTGATCTGAATGGCCAATTGACATCGAGATGGATTCAAGCATAGCGGTGGCTATGATTTCATGTAGTGAGCTAGACACATTAGTCTATGCATCAGTGGCAGGTGAAATTATGTACCTTTTGTGTCTTAGAAATATTTGTATTACTCTTATTCCTCGTTGTCTGAATAAGGCAAGCGACAAACTTACTAGTTTTGCTATATTAGAGGGTGGAACAATGACCCAGTTTGGATCAGGTACGGAGGATGTTTAGGTGTTTGTCCATGAGGATTGTAAGGCTATGCCTTCTGAGTAATACAAGTCTTATTCCGCAAAAAAAAGTTCCTCGTCTATCACAGTTATGACCGTTCTCATCATATCCGAGGTGAGACTGGTTCTACTTAACTCAAGAATTCTTCCAGCTAGGCTGATAGTAGACTTTGATGGGGTTGATGAGATGGGTACTCACAACACATTCTGTGCTAATATGGAAAGCACGGGATATATAACCTTGTGTTCATGCCACCACTGAATTATGTCGAAGTCGTGCTCCTCATCTTGATTGAAGCTAACTTTGTCAATGTTGAGGTACTTTGCTAACTCCCCACCACCTAAAAGCATAAGAGATGATCCTAGTGTGGATAAACTCGGGACAGATGAGGTAGAAGAAGATAACTTGCTCAACACAACTTTTTTCATGTGGTTTGTAATGCACAATATGTGGTACTATCCTCATGACGGCTCTAGGGCCTTGATACGGATAGAAGTGCATTTCGGGTCGCTTCGGAAGTTTGAAAATTGCACAATTTATGTAAAGAAGAGATGAGTATATGGAATTGGCTTACACTCACCACATGCTACAACATAAATATTACAATACATCACAATCATCATACAAAAGAGAAACATCCAACTATGGATGAAACCAAACAAGAAAGACGACGACATCCACCCTTGCTAATCCCAGGCTGCCGACCTTGGACCCATCATATGATCAATGAACAAGAAAAACTTCAAATGGAAGAATCATCATACTCACATCAAATAATCGCATTACCTATACATGCATCTGTTTCTATAGGAACCTGTGAGTAATGGGGACTCAACAATCTCATTACCAGGGGTATCAAGACTAGCAAAGCTTAATGGTGAGGTATGGTTAAATGGCGAGGTTGCAGCCACACTAAGCATGTGATATTTGGATAACTTACAAGTACAAGAATAATAAGAGTGATCTATACATAAATGGACATGAGCTAGTAATGAGCACGAGGTGATCATGAACACCTACTTATGAGTCAAACATAACCCCACCATGTTCTCCTGCCGAACTCCCTCAAAAAGTGACGATTAGAGGGTTACGCACATGGTTGGTGTGTTTTAGTTTGATTTACTTCAAGTTTTCTACTACCGGGTATTATAAATTTCCAAGTTTCCACATAACCGCGAGAAAGGCTTTTCGAAAGATTTAACCCTGCAGGAGTGCTCCAAGTCATCCATCACAAACTAGCCACAACCTGCGGTGGAAAACATCAATGGCGTGATAGCCCGTAGTATCCTCAGAATCATAGTGCACAAGGCGTTTGCTAAAGTTAAAACAAATCCTGATGAGGACATCAATACCGTTGTTGCACCCACATCCCCTGGTGCTAAACATACTGGACCAATTACTAGAGCCCGCGCACACCAGTTGAATTACCAGGTACTTTCATTTCTTGGAAATTCTTCTAATGTTCATGAACATATGATGATACATAAATTAGTTACTTTTGTTTTACTTATGAATGAAGGACCTAGAATTTTCAAGAAGGATGGCCATTGGAGCGGGATCAAGCATGGAGGAGAAGGTGCGCACACAGGAGGAGTTTCCGGTGCTGATTTTCACACTTTGAAGCCACCAAAAGGAGAGCATGAAGGCTTGGACGGAATATACAAGATGCCACTTCATAAATTTTGTCCATAGGCTATTATAGGTTCTGCGTCACCTTATTTTTGGGCCATGCCCATGTAATTTTGAAATACCACTTTATATACTATTTTTAGAGTCCTTATGTGTGGGGAAACATAGTTAGGGTCGGTTTTGGACCCCTCCTCCAAGGGGTCACGAAATTCCTCATCTATTCCCCCATATATACGGCCCTTAGGGTGTCCTTTAGAATTGGGTTTTGTTTAGATTACAAGTTCTCCATAGCTGCAACTTCGCGTTCCTCGTTTGTGTTCCACGACCAGCCAAGACGTCACAGAACCCCACTTTCATCAATAAAGCTTTCCTATTATATTCACTATATCCCGAGTGCAATCTCAGTTTCTTGCCTTTTCTTCGTTTGTGTGTAGGAAACAAACCCTCGTGGTGAGGTTGATTGTGCACCGGTGTGGTCAATAATTTTTCGGAGTTGGTGTCCTCGCACGTTCGTAGTCGGATCGTCAAAGTCGACACTACCAAAAATGATAGCCACATCTCATTGAAATAAAGGGACAACTTTGCCTCTATCAAGTGTTATCAGATTTCTAGGGTGCTCGGTTAGATTTTTCCAGTTTTTCGTAGTTAGATCCCATCTGTTCTTCATACCTATAGTCCACGAAAAAGCCACACACAAAAATATGGTTATTTCATCATATCTGTACCAATCTGAGCCTTTGCATAATCTTTCAGCGTTTGTGCTTTGTTCAATTTGTGGTTGCATGGTCGTGTTGAGTTGTTGGTCTTAGGGTCTAGTCCTTTAGAGTTTGAACTTCTGTTCACAAGTGGCACGCCGCCACCTTACCATCTTCACCGCTGCCATCCATCACCGACCACCACCCACCATCACCATCCATCTATGTCTATATATACCACCATAGATCTGCCACCAATCCGAGTACATCACATATTAGGTTTTATTTCGAGATCCCTTTGTTTTCAGATTCGTGTTTCCTTGTCTGAGTAGGTTTCAACTAAAGTCGGGAGACCCCGGGCAGTTTTTAGACCAAAATTTCTACGGGCAAAAATATTTTTTCCCTATCCTGTTTTTAGGCTTTCCAGAGCGTTTTGAGATGCTCGCCATCATAGTGATTTTTTGGTGCACTTTTTGGTTGTCGAAGCCCCAAATCATTCCAGAAAAATAAATAAGTTTTGTCACATTTTTTTGTGCCTATCCTGTTTATACGCCTTCAGAAGAGTTTTGAGACACTCGCCATTATAGTGATTTTAAGGGGAAAATAGGAAAATAAAACAGCGCAAAAAAAAGAGGCGCCAAAAAAAGAGATTTTTTTCAGAGTGTGCTCTTACCTTGATTACCTGTAGCGTCGTGATTTTATTGGTGTTTTAGGCTGGCGCACGGTCTAGCCTAGTACCAGCACAGGACCTTCGTTGAGCGTTTATTCAACTTTGCATCTCTGAATTGATTATTGTTGACACCTTTAGCGACAATATTATAAGCCATCCCAACTCCACATACATCTACGTTATGTGTTTGGCGCCACCTGGCAATCGCTCTATCCATACTTTGAGAGTTTTGACTACAATCGTTGCTGATCACCACCTTGGGTAAGAATTGGTTAGAATTTGAGATTTGCTTGACCGATTTGTGACACACCACCACCACCACCACCACTTCCTAGTAGTCCGTAGGTTCATATACTTGTGTGTTCCTATTGCTACTAACTATGACTGCATTACAAGCCGATGAGATCAACTCGGACGGCATGACGAACAAGGAGCTCCACGATAAATTTCAACAAATGATGGGTCAATACGTGAATGACTTGGTGATGAGCCTTGGAGACGCTGTAGAGAAGCTAGATGGATTGGAGAATATGGTCAATGCCAAGCTTGATGCTAAATTCAATGATGTGCTTGCACGTCTACCTCCACCACTTGTACCTGTTGTACCTCGGCAACAACAACACCAACAATGCCCAAATTTCACGGGATGAGCACGACGTGTGCCTATCGACCAAGGCAAAAATTCTGGTGCCATTGCTATTGTTGCCGTTTGGTGTCTCCTGGTGCTGCTACTGTTGTTGGGCAGAATGAGGATTATGATGGTGATTACAATGATGAGGGAGAGGTTTCTGCATATCAGCCCCAGGGGCAACCACCACCACACACACTAGGTCGTCCACATGGCTACATTCTAAACGGTAGGGATCCACCACCCCCTCACGTACAGGATCATGACCATCTCCTTAAACATAAATTGAATATTCCAACATTTCAGGGTAGATATGTTCCTTATATATATCTTAATTGGGAGTTAGAAACAGAACAACGTTTTACATGTTTACTATTTCCTGAGGATAGACGTGTTGCTGCTGCTGTTTGTGCATTCACTAGTTTTGCTTGTGTTTCATGGTCTGAACATTGTAGAATACATCATGATATTTGACGGATTTCGGGCTCTACAAAACCCTTAAGATTCGAACACAGGGGCGTGTGCGAAGATCCCCTGTAGCCTCACCCAACCTAGCTCACTACTCGATGAACACAACAACGAACTCGCACAATGACGTGGAAGAGGATGAACATGACAATTTACCGAGGTTCGGGCCACCGTGAACCGTAATACCCTACTCCTACTTTGTTGGATTGCCTCTCAAGTAGGTGAAGTTGATGAACTACTATAGTGTTTTAGAGCCTCATGAGGACTCCCCTTGAGGTGTGACTCGATGATGGATGAGTGGTGGAATTGATTCGAGGGGTCCTTCTCTATGCTGTAGCCTATCCTCTATATATAGTGGTAGCTCGGGTCCTCTTCCCTTATTACAATGGCGGGAAGGGATCCCACAACGGCCAAATTTGAAGGTGGATAGGAGTACGTGCTCGCCCTGCCCAAAGGTGGTCTTCGCCTGCAAAGTAGCTTTCAACGTCAGAGGGATGGACAGTGATGACATCCTCCCTACGGGGCGGGTGGTTGTAGTCTTGTTTCACCAGAATGGAAACCATTGGGGGTGCTTTGGGAACCCACGTACGTCCCTGCTCCCTTTGCACCAAAGGGGAAACTGCACCATCTGGCAAGCTGGTGCCCGCCTGTCCTTCATTGAGTCACGCTTGATTCCCGAGGCCGGGGCTTGCATAGAGATCTCCGTTGCTCCGGAGGGGCCTGAGGAGGCCCATCCCTTGTTGGTCCTGACATTGTTCCTCCTCGCGAGCCTAGGGCCTTCGTGAGGGCCTTGTCTTGAGTGGGGCCATGCCCGGTCGCGTTTGGCTGATGAAGTGGGCCATGCCCTGGGCCGCAGGCAGGCAGGTCTGGGTACCCCATTCCCAAAACGCCGACAGTAGCCCCCGAGCCCAAGGCGCACTTGATCTGGCTTCGGGGTGAAGCCTCGAGGACAGCTCGAAGCGCCACGGGCCCCAAACGCCTGCGGGCTAGACCCGGCGGTGGTGCCTCCGGTCCCCGAGGGCGTCCGACACCACTCCCAGTCAAATTGACACCACGCCCGAGTGCAGCGTTGACCATCATTGCTTCCCATTGAATACTGCTGCCGCTTCGGGCCATGCGGATGTGACCCTTCAGATGGTAGGAGAGGCGACATGGATGGTACATCATTGACCGAACCGCCTCGCGCCGCCCGAGAGTCGTGCGATGCCTGCTCTTCCACGACACCTCGTGGCTGTGGTTGCGCCTATAAATCCGCCCCACCCATGGCAAGGGAAGTGCATTGCGTCCTTGAGGCTTCTCCTTGTTTCCTTTGCTCTGCTGACAAAACCCTCTCTTCTTCAAATCTTCTCGTCCTTCATGGCATCCAGAGGAAACGGTGCAGGCGCAGGGAAGAGCGCGACTCCTCCGGTCGCCTGGTCCTCCTATGGAGGCGGTGGTGGGTGGTCCTCAGGGTCGACGCAGGTTTGCCGACGTTGGGCCCTAGTCGACGAGTAAGTATTCTGCCACCTCCCTCTTCTTTGGTTCTTCTGCCCAACATCTCGAGCATGATCCCCTCCTCCCTCCAGGACGCCTGTGGCTAAGAAGCACAAGCTTGGCGAGCTTAAGGAGGATGTGGAGACGCTGTAGGCTCGGCTGACGACCGCCGAGGCCGCCTTACAAGCCGCCCTCCTGGGCAGGGCTGAGGCCCGGGCGGAGCTGGCGTCCCTCCAGACCCAGGCCTAGGAGGCGGCTGACGCCATGCAGGCTGCCAAGGACGAGGTTGTTGGAGTTCCAGCGCGCCAAGCAGTTCCAGGGCGTTGCCGGCCGCGTGGCCGGTGCGGTGAGCCGGTTCGTTGGGGATGTTCCTGCACTGCCTAACGTGCGCCACAACGGGGGCTACCTTGAGTTCTTCCAGAAGCTGGTGGAGGCACTGGAGACCGGCATCTCCTGCGTGGACGCGGATAGCGCATCTGATGCATGCGACATTCTGGACATTGCTTTGATGCTCGTCTTCTCCAACCTGTGCCGCCTCGCCCCGCAGCTCTACCTCTGGTGCGTCGGGGAGCCGATGGCCAAAGGGCTCTAGCGCCCCCTCTGGGACGAGGTGTGCCTTCATGTTGAGTCCATGGTGGAGCGGTTCATCCAGGTGCCCGCCTCAAGTGAGGAGGACGACTCCGACGCCGAGCCGGCCGGTGGCGCAGGCAACGGCGGCGGCTTCTCCCCCTAGGCGTCCTTTGTTCCCTTTCCCGGTTCCTTTAATGTTTGAAGAAGAACTATGCCCTATTGGGCATTAATCTTGTGCATGTTATCTTTGCCGTCTTGTTTTTCTTCCTCGAGTCATTGGTCGCTCGCTGGTTGTGGCGTGGGTTGGCGTCGCCATCGATGCGGCCCCGTGTCAGCCACCGGTAGGGCCCTCACAAGGCTCTCTCCCTCGAGAGACAACCCACAGCCATCACTCCTGTTGGGCCTTGGGCCTTGCGGCTTGTCGTGGTCGAGCCCCTACCCATGTGTCGCCTTTATTGTCGCTTCCTTCTTCAGGGGCATCGGCACCCGCGTGTGGTGACCATAGTTCCTGCGTCCTTACATTAGTGTGTGTAATCGGAGTCGTTATTAGGCTGAGAGGCTCCTTCTTGGTTTGGTAGTGTACTTAGCTTTGTATGACGATGGCCATCTCGCGCATCGTGAGGCGTGATGGGCCATTCCGTCAAGCCACGACTCCGTCTGGGATACTTCCTCCCTGTCCGCTGAACGGTTTGGGGGCCCTTTCGGCACTCTGCGTCTATAGGTCCCAGTCTCGCACATTTCCTGACTGCTATTGCGTACGACTGGATAACCAAGGACGCAGCAACGCGGCCATGCCGCGACACCCTTGATGCCGACCAGAAACCAAGGACGACATCAAGAGGGGCGAGTGGCTACATGACCGGTAAGGCTCCTAAGGCATGCTGCTCCGGATCCCCACTTTCGACGCTCAAACCGCTCTACATCGACAGGTCCCAGTCCCGTGCATTTCCCCACCACTGTTAGGTACGACCGGAAACTGAGGACGCACTTCACGGGGCGAGGCCCCAACACTCATGGTGCCGATCGGAAACCAAGGACGACATCAAGAGGGGCGAGTGGCTATATGACCAATAAGGCTCTTGAGGCGTGCTTCACAGGAGCCCCCTTTGATGCTCGAGAGATCCCCCATTCCGTTCCACCGGATGCCTCCTCAGCGGGCCCTGGGGTCTCCTGAGACTCCATGATGTGATGCCGTGCTGCGATCGGAGCCCCCGAGCGGGGATCAACAACTACAAATTGAGTGCCCCTGAGGTGGCAAGTCCTCTCCATCAAGCTCCGTGGCGCCTCGGGGCAGCGCGGAGCATTTGTGTCCTTGCGAAACACCATTCAGAAAGAGAAAATTAAGTCTAGCAAAACAAGGAAACACAAAGAGAAAAGTTCCTGCCCCCCTTTTAAAAAAAAAAGTTTCAAAGTTTTCAGACTTCGTTCCAAAAATGGCAGCTTGAACACCAAAAAGAAGCAAGCAAATGACGCGTCCGGCCCCTAGGCTAGCCTTTGTCTTCCCCAGTGCTTAGTGCCTTCTCCGCTAGCTCTAGGCTGTGGCTGCCACATTGCATGGGAGGAACCCCTCCACGTCCTCGGGGGGCTCCGGGCATATACAACCCGCTCATTATTTCGTGAGAGTGTCACGGCTGTAGATAGCTGCTGGTGAACATTGCACGCGAAACAAAAAATTTCCTAAGCACACGCAAGATCTATCCATGGTGATGGGCATCTTCGAGAGGGAGAGTTGATCTACATACCCTTGTAGATCGATAAGCGGGAAACGTAAGAAACGCGGTTGGTGTAGTCGAACGTCTTCGCGATCCAAATCGTCGAGCATCCCGCGATCTCATCACAATCCGTCCTGCCATCCAATCACGATCCATCCCGCGAACTCATCACGATCCGTCCCGCTATCACATCATGACCCGTCTCGTGATCTTGATCACGGTCCTTCCGATCTAGCACTGAACGGACGACACCTCCGCGTTCAGCACATGTACAGCTCGATGATGATCTCCGCCTTCTTGATCCAGCAAGAGGGAGCGGAGTGGTAGATGAGTTCTTCGGCAGCGCGACGGCGTTGCGGCGATGGTGGTGGAGCTATTCTGGCAGGGCTTCGCCTAAGCACTGCAGAAAACCGATCTAGAGGAGAAACTATGCACTAGAGGATAGGGTAGCACGTGGCTGAAAAATCTAGTGCAAAAACCCTAAAACCTCTACTATATATATGAGGAAGAGAGGAGGAGTCTTGGTGCAAGGTCCAAGACCTCTAGGCTTCGGCCGAAGTGGGAGGAGAGGAGGAATCCTCCTCCAATCCTAGTAGGACTAGGACTCCTCCTTATTTTGGTCTTTTTGCCTTTTTCCACCTTTTTCTCTTTGGGCTTTTCCTCCCAGTCACATGGGCCTTATGTGGGAATTCCACCAGCCCACTAAGGGCAAGTATTCACCCTCCCACAGCCCATGTAGCCTCTTGGGTCGAAATACCCCTCCCGGTGGTCTCCCGGTACACTACCGGCACTCCCGGTACACTACTGATGAGCCCGAAACTTTTCCGGTGACCAAACCAGGACTTCCTATATATCAATCTTTACCTCTGGACCATTCCGGAGCTCCTCATGATGTTCGGGATCTCATCCGGGACTCCAAACAACCTTCTGTCACCACCATACATAACTCTATACTACCGAAACGTCACCGAACCTTAAGTGTGCACACCCTGCGGGTTCGAAAACTATGTAGACATAACCGAGACACATCTATGGTCAATAACCAATAGTGGTACCTGGATGACCATATTGGTTCCTACATATTCTATGATGGTCTTTATCGGTTGAACCTTTGTGTCAAGGATTCAGTTAATCGCGTATGATGTTCCCTTTGTTCTTTGGTATGTTACTTGCCCGAGATTCGATCATCGGCATCTCCATACCTAGTTCAATCTCGTTACTGGCAAGTCTCTTTACTCATTCTGTAATACAAGATTCCATGGATAAAACTTTAGTCACATTGCTTGCAAGGCCTATTGTGATGTTGTATTACCGAGTGGGCCCTGAGATACCTCTCCGTCACACGGAGTAACAAATCCCAGTCTTGATCCATGCCAACCCAACAGACACCCTCAGAGATACCTGTAGAGCACCTTTATAGCCACCCAGTTACATTGCGACGTTTGATACACACAAGTTACTCCTCGGGTGTCAGTGAGTTGCATGAGCTCATGGTCATAGGAACATATACTTGACATGTAGAAAACAGTAGCAATAAACTGACAGGATCATATGCTACGTTTGTAGTTTGGGTCTTGTCCATCACATCATTCTCCTAATGATGTGATCCCATTATCAAATGACATATCGTGTCCATGACTAGGAAACCATAGCCATCTTTGATCAACGAGCTAGTCTATTAGAGGCATACTAGGGACATGGTGTTGTCTATGTATCCACACATGTATCTAAGTTTCCGATCAATACAATTATAGCATGGATAATAAACGATTATCATGAGCAAGGAAATATGATAATAACCAATTTATTATTGCCTCTAGGGCATATTTCCAGCAATAGCTAGGCAAGCCCCCCGGCACATGGCCTGGTGGCTCCCAACTCCGTCGAGGACCATCCCGTCCATTTCTGCCTGATTGCGCGCCCTTATGACCCTAACCCGAATGCATCGTTCCCCGTGCAATCACATGATTGCGCTCCTGAGGCCCAAACATGAGCACGACGCATCGGCGTGGCCATAAGGGTGTTTTATCGGTGAAGCATGCCCCGTGAGGCGCCCGTGCGCCGCCCGGACAAGGTCCCGAGGGCCTCAAGAGGCCCATCCTCCCGAGGTCGTATCGGCGTTTTAGTTGTCGCAGGTGGCCCGCGCTGCTTTTGTCCTGCTGCTCCCTCCTGGCCATTACTCCCGAGGCATGGGGGCTTGGACCAGCATCGTTGCCCACGGGGGTGCCGGCTTGCACCGTGCCCCGTGGCACCACGGGTGCCCTCCCGCTTGCTCCGCCCAGGCCCGGTGCTTCGCCGATGGAAGCCCCCAGGCCTGGCTTAGGGAGGACGCCCAGTGTGCCCCTTATCATTGGGAGGTGCTGGCGTCTGTGGCAGGCACCTGATCCAGCCCTTCGGCAGGCGCTACAACGTAGCATGATACGTAGGGTTCCATGTAAGTGCTCGGTCCTCCTCCTGAGCTGCCCGTCGGTGCGCTAGGGGCGGTCCCTCCTGGCGGTGGCGGGAAACCGCCCCGCGCTCGTCGCTAGCAAACCCTCTTGCATCGGGCCTCGGAGCCAAGTTTCTTACCTCTATTGCCGTTGGATGAGCCTCGCATCTCCTGGTATGGATTGCTCCCTTGGCGACCTAATGTGCCTCCGCCACTGTTGCTTGTCTATCCGGACGCTTGCACCGCCTGCTCACTACGCCGGATGGAGCGCCTGGCTGGTCAACCTAGGCTGCTGAGGGCCAGCCGGGTCGATGAGATGCGTGTCAGTGTGTGCGTGGGGTGCCCCATCGTTCCCTTCACGTGCCTGGTGGGTGTGGCCGGGCTGCGCCCCAAAACTAGTCACCGGGATTCGTCGGAGGAGGAGCACAGCGTGTGGCGCACCCCGCTCGGACCCGTTCGGCGCCGGAGGGGTCCGTCCGCTGGTGGGCTGGGGACCGGGCGCAGCATGCGAGCCTTCAGAACCTAGCACCGGTGGCCTTGAGGAAGAGTGGGGGGAGATGGCCCTATCCGCGACGGTGACCAGCTCCACGATGCGATCGTCCCATGAGTCGAAGCCCCCGTGCGTCGGTCGGTGGTGGAGCATCTCGGTCGCCAACAGTAGTGCACCGTGCACGTTGAGGTCTCCCATGTAGGTGCGGCGCGCCGCCAGTGCCAGGGGCGCCGCCCGCCCGCCGTGTGCTTGAGTGACGCCAGAGGTGGTGACGGTAGAGGTGATGCTGGCAACTTGGTACTGATCACTCGGTTGGCCTCCGACTGCCCCGCCGGGGTTAACAAAAGCAGACCTGTCGCGGCCAGTAGAAGCTTGTTGAGTGTTGGCCATCGGAGTAATGCAACTTGGGAAGAATGAAGCTTGGAGAGGACCTCAACACATCCCCTACCTGGCTCGCCAAATGTCGGATTTTGGGCTCCGCAAAACCCTTAAGATTCGAACACAGGGGCGTGTGCGAAGATCCCCTGCAGCCTCGCCCAACCTAGCTCACTACTCGATGAACACAACAACGAACTCGCACGATGACGAGGAAGAGGATGAACACGACAGTTTACCCAGGTTCGAGCCGCTACGAAGTGTAATACCCTACTCCTAGTTTGGTGGATTGCCTCTCAAGGAGGTGATGTGGATTTACTATTATGGTGTTTTAGATACCCATGAGAGCTCCCCTTGAAGTTTTCGAGGCCCTCTGCGACTCGGTGATGGATGAGTGGTGGAGTGGATTCGGGGGGTCCTTCTCTATGGTGTAGCCTATCCTCTCTATATAGCAGTAGCTCGAGTCCTCTTACCATATTGCAATGGCGGGAAGGGATCCCACAACGGCCAAATTTGAAGGTGGACAGGAGTACGTGCTCGCCCGGCCCAAAGGCGTTCTTTGCCTGCAAAATAGCTGTCGACGGTGTAGGGATGGACTCAGCGATGACATCCGCCCTGTGGGGCAGGTGGTTGTGGTCGTTTTGCACCAGAATGGATACCTTTGTGGGTGCTTTGGGAACCCGCATACGTCCCTTCTCCTTTTGCACCAAAGGGGGAAACTACGCCATCTGGCGCATTGGCGCCCACCTGTCCTTCATTGCGTCACCCTTGACTCCCGAGACCGGGCCTTGCATAAAGATCTCCGTCGCTCCGGAGGGGGTCTGAGGAGGCCCATCCCGTGTCGGTCCTGATGTTGTTCCTCCTCGCAAGCCTATGTCCCTCGTGAGGGCCTTGTCTTGAGTGGGGCCACGTCCGACCGCGTTTGGTTGATGAAGTGGGCCACGCCCTAGGCTGCAGGCAGGGAGGTCTGGGTACCCTTGTTCCGAGAACGCCAACAATATTATCCCTATTACTTGGGCTGCTTTGAAAACTACTATGTGTAATTGTTGGGTTCCACCATATTATCAACGTTAATTGTTCCAAAATTTGTAGCGTTTAAGGCAATGAAAAAAATTATGTAGAGGAATATTATGAGGAATTACAAACTGGCATGATTAGATGTGGTATTGTTGGGGAAAATGAAGCTATGCATGCACGTTTTATGGGTGGATTAAATGGACATATTCAAACTATTTTAGAGTATAAGGAGTATAACACTATCACTCGTTTATTCCATCTTGCTTGCAAAGCTAAACATGAAGTGGAGGAACGACATGCATTCGGTAGAAATAATTTTTTTGCAGGTCGAACTTCACCATGGACTCCATGGACCTCATCTACTTCCACATGTCTTACTACGGTACCGCCTACTTCAGCCACCAACTCCAACCAAGATACTAGGAATCAGGCACCGCCACCAGCCTCCAGCAAGTGCATGCCTTCGGGGCCTGCACAGAGCTCCTCTTCATCCATGGCATCTACATGGCAAACACATGAGGGTGCCGAGGATATTGAACAAGAGACACACTACATGGGTGTTGACTTCGCGGACATGTATGAAAGTTTAGTTGCTCAACGTGTTCTAAGTGTGAAGGTTACACAGGCTGAGCAAAATCAGAGGCACAACTTGTTCCGTACAAAGGGGGTTGTGATGGAGCATTCTGCTCGCATCATCATCGATGGAGGGAGTTGCAATAACTTGGCTAGCATGGAGATGGTGGAGAAGCTGCCTCTAACCACTAGACCACATCCTCATCCTTAATACATCCAGTGGTTCAATAACGGTGATAAGGTTAAGTTAACACGTATTGTTCATCTGCACTTTAGCATTCCTACATATTCTGATTATGTTGATTGTGATGTGGTACCCATGCAAGCATGTTCCATTTTACTTGGTAGACCATGGCAATTTGATAAAAATTCTATACACGTTGGTAGGACAAATCAATATACTCTTGTTTATAAGAATCAAAATATAACTTTACTTCCTATGTCTCCTGGACATATTATGAGATATGACATTGCTAGAGCTAGTAAAGCAAAACATGAGATAAATAAGAGTGAAATTAATATTGTAGCCAAGGAATTTGCGCAACATAATAAGACTAATAAACAATCATCTAGTGTTGCATCTGAAATAAAACTGAAGAATGGTTGTTTACTTGTCCCTAAATATGACATTACCGATTTGGATGTTACTACATCTGTTTGCTATGCTTTTGTATGCAAAGACGTATTATTTTCATTCGAGGACATGGATCCCTCTTTGCCTAATGATGTCGCTAACATCTTGCAGGAGTTTGCTGACGTCTTTCCACAAGACGTGCCACCAGGATTACCACCTATTTGAGGTATTGAGCATCAGATTGACTTAATTCCCTGTGCATCGCTACCCAACCGTGCACCATATCGTACCAATCCAGAGGAGACGAAGTAGATTATGCGTCAAGCACAAGAGCTGTTCGACAAAGGTTACATACGCAAATCCCTTAGTCCTTGTGTTCTTCCTATTATTCTAGTGCCGAAAAAGGATGGAACATCGCGTATGTGTGTGGATTGTAGAGGCATTAATAATATTACTATTCATTATCGTCATCCTATTCCTAGGCTATATGATATGCTTGATGAATTAAGTGGCTCCAAAATTTTCTCCAAAGTTGATTTATGTAGTGGATACCATCAAATTCGTATGAAATTCGGAGATGAATGGAAAATAACATTTAAAACTAAGTTTGGTTTATATGAGTGGTTAGTCATGCCTTTTGGGTTAACTAATGCACCCAGTACTTTCATGAGATCACTGAACGAGGTTTTGCGTGCTTTCACTGGATGATTTGTGGTAGTTTATTTTGATGATATATCGATTTATAGTAGATCTTTGGAGGAAAACTTGGAACATTTACGGGTTGTTTTTATTGCTCTACGTGATGCATGTTTGTTTGGTAACCTTGGGAAGTGCACTTTTTGCACCGATTGAGTATCTTTTCTTGGCTATGTTGTTACTCCACTGGGAATTGAAGTTGATAAAGCCAAGATTGAAGCTATTGAGAGTTGGCTGCAGCCCAAAATGGTCAAACAAGTGAGGAGTTTTCTTGGCCTCACTAGTTTCTGCAGGCGTTTTGTGAGGGACTTAAGCACCATTTCCACACCTCGCATCTATCTTACAAAGAAGGATGTGCCTTTTGTTTGGGGGTACAACACAGGAAGAAGCCTTCACCGTATTGAAAGATAAGTTAACACATGCCCCTTTACTCCAACTTACTGACTTTAATAAGAATTTTGAGCTTGAATGTGATGCTAGTGGAATTGGATTAGGAGGTGTGTTATTACAAGATGGTAAACATGTTGCATACTTTTCTGAAAAATTGAGTGGGATTAGTCTGAATTATTCTACTTATGATAGGAATTATATGCTCTTGTTCGGACTTTGGAAACATGGCAACATTATTTATGGCCCAAAGAATTTGTCATACATTCTGATTAGGAATCTTTGAAACATATTGAAAGTCAAGAAAATCTGAACCGTAAACATGCTAAATGGGTTGAATACATTGAGACTTTCCCTGATGTCATTAAACACAAGAAGGGTAAATAAAATGTTATTGCTGGTGCATTGTCTCGTCGTTATGATATCCTTTCACAACTTGACTTTAAAATATTTGGTTTGGAGAGCATCAAATATCAATTTATGCATGATGTTGAATTTAAAGATGCATTGTAGAATTGTAAATAAGGGAGGAGATGGAACAAGTTCGTCATTAATTGATGGATTTGTGTTTCGTGCTAATAAGCTTTGAATTCCAGTTAGCTCCGTTCGTCTTTTATTGTTGCTGGAGGCGCATGGGGGATGATTAATGGGACACTTTGGCATGAAGAAGACGAAGGACGTACTTGGTACACATTTCTTTTGACCAAAGGTGAGACGGGATGTTGAGCCTTTTTTTGCTCGCTACACTACATGTCAAAAAGCTAAGTCACAACTCAATCCTCATGGTTTATATATGCCTTTGCCTGTACCTAGTGTTCCTTGGGAGGACATATCTATGGACTTTGTTTTAGGTTTACCTTGAACAAAGAAGGGGAGGGATAGCATATTTGTTGTCGCGGATAGATTTTCAAAAATGGCACACTTTATACTATGTCATAAAAGTGATGATGTTGCTAATGTTGCATATTTGTTCTTTCGTGAAATTATTCCCTTGCATGGTGTGCCAAATACAATTGTTTCAGATTGTGATGCTAAATTTCTTATCCACTTTTGGAGACGTTTATGGGCTAAGTTGGGGACTAAACTACTTTTTAGTACTACATGCCACCCAAAATTGATGGACAAACTGAAGTAGTCAATAGATAATTGTCTACTATGCTTAGGGGTGTTTTGAAGAATGACCTGAAAATGTGGGTAGAATGCTTGCCTCATATTGAATTTGCTTATAATCGTTCATTGCATTCTACTGCTAAGATGTGCCCCTTTGAAATTGTGTATGGTTTCATACCTTGTGCGCCTATTGATTTGTTGCATCTTCCATCTTCGAAGAACGTTATTTTTGATGCTAAAAATGTGTTCAATTGTTCTTAAAAATGCATGCGGTAACTAAGGAAAACATTGAGCGTATGAATGCTAAATACAAACTTATTGGAGATAAGGGTAGAAAACATGTTGTCTTTGCACCCCGAGAACTTGTTTGGTTAAATTTGCATAAGGACAAATTTCCTAATTTGTGCAAGTCAAAGCCAATGCGACGTGCTGATGGTCCTTCTAAGTTGTTAGATAAAATACATGATAATGCATACAAACTTAAGATGCCTGCAGAGTTTGGGGTTAGTCCCACTTTTAACATTGCAGATTTGAAGCCTTATTTGGGTGAGGAAGATGAGTTTCCATCAAGGACGACTTCATTTCAAGAAGGGTAGGATGATGAGGACATCAATACCATTGTTACACCCATAACCCCTGCTGCTATACATACTAGGCCAATTACTAGAGCCCGCGCATGCTAGTTGAATTACTAGGTACTTTTGTTTCTTGGAAATCGTTCTAACGTTAATGAACATATGACGCTACCTAAATTAGATACTTCTGTTTTCCTAATGAATGAAGTACCTAGCATGGACAAGAAGGATGGTCATTGGAGCGGGATGAAGCATGGAGGAGAACGTGCACACGTAGGAGGAGTTTCTAGTGGCGATTTCGCACTTTGAAGCCACCATAAGGAGAGCATGAAGTCTTGGACGGAATATAGAAGATGCCACTTCATAAATTTAGTCCATAAGCTATTATAGGTGTTGCGTCACCTTATTTTTGGGCCAGGCCCATGTAATTTCGAAATACCACTTTATAGGCTATTTTAGAGTCCGTATGTGTGGGGAAACGAAGTTAGGGTCGGTTTCGGACCCCTCCTCCAAGGGGTCAAAAAAGTCCTCCTCTATTCCCCATATATACATACTTAGGGCGTCGTTTAGACTTGAGTTTTGTTCAGATTACAAGTTCGCCATAGCTGCAACTTCGCATTCTTTGCTTGTGTTCCACGACCAGACAAGACGTCACAAAAACCCACTTTCATCAATAATGCTTTCTTCTTAAATTAGCAATATCATCATTGCAATCTCAGTTTCTTGCTTGTTCTTTGTCCGCGTGCGGGAAACATACCCTCCTAGTCAGGTTGATCGTGCTCCAGCATGGTCAATAACCTCTTGGAGTTGGTTTAGCGATTGCTAAGGCGTGACGCCCTCGCACATTCATAGTCGGATCGTCAAAGTCGACTCTACCACAAACGATAGCCACATCTCATCGAAAGACAGGGACAACTTCACCTCTATCAAATCCAGCAAGACCTCCCAACGTGTAGACGATCTCGATTAGAGCCGCATATCTTGTTCTCAGGACACGGCAGATGAGCGAAGCTTACAATGGTCAGATAAACAACCAAGTTGCCTCGAGGTGGCCCCGCACAATGCTCCGTTTAGGACCAACACCGTCAGTACTGGCCCTCCCTATATTATGATGTATTAAATTCACAGGTTCATGACGCCCTATGCATTAATAAAAGTGTTCAAAATTATTATGTTGGGAAAATTTTAGTACCAATGTTGGGCCTTGCCTAGAAGAGTTTTATCCCAAAACTAAAATCAAGGGGGTTCCCATAACAACCCCAAGCATGTTAGGAGCATTCTATATAGAACATACCAACGATACTCGGAAACCAAGGCGGTAAGAGTGGAGCAAAATATCAAGCAAAAGGGCAAGACTTCCACCCATTACCAAGTGTATAGATGCACTAAATTAAATAGCAAGAATAATGTGATATCCCAAGATATCCATGTTATATATGGAACAACATGGACCTGCAACTAGCAACAGTATAAGAGGGGCTGAGCAAGCGGTAACTTATCCAAACAATGATTTTCTAGGTTGTGGAGGGTTGGACGCTTATATGGCATTTTGGGAGTTTTAACAAACAAATAGTAGGAACAGGAAACGAAGACTGATGCCCCCGGCTCGTCTCCCAGGAGGCGACTCGGGCGTATCAGCACGTCACCATAGCCACCAATCGCACCTACTCATCCCTCCCTCACCGCCGCCGGCGCACGTCGAAGGGCAAAGCCCATTGTCGGTGTCGAAACCGGCGTATCTCAAGTAGGGGGTCCCGAACTGTGAGACTAGGATCGACGATAACAGGAGATAAAGGGGACACGAGTTTACCCAGGTTCGGGCCCTCGTATGGAGGTAATACTCTATGTCCTGCTTGATTGTATTGATGGTGTAAGGGTTTACAGTTGATCTACCTCGAGATCGTATGTCTAACTCTAGATGAGTTGTTCTCCCTCTATACCCTAAAACCCTCCGGCTTATATAGATGCTGAGGGTGCCCTAGGCTTACACATGGTCGGTTACATGCCGAAGAGATAAGTTGCCTAACTACAGCTAATAACTTGGAGAATACGTCACGACTCCTTGAAGCTTCCATGTGGCACAGGTGGTCTTTGATCATTCGATGCCTGCCTTGCGGCCCATACAGTCCGTCCCATGAACAACAGGGCGGCTATTCGAGGACCCGCTAATCCAGGACTCCCTCAGTAGCCCCCCATCCTGACCTTCAACGCTGATATATATTCGGTCTATCTCCTTATGTCGCCGTCTTCGGCTTGCAAGGAGAGCCCCTCATCCTTCTTCATTCGGCAACCGACCAGCCTTCTGCAAGATCCCAAACGTCGCGGGTGCAGGGTTATTATAATAACTGCACAAGTTCCTCAACTTTCGTGCATCGTGGGGAGGCGAGTGGCTAGCGATTTTTACAATCTTAGCCCTCCGCAATGGAGGCACCAACCCATTTAACCAAACAAAATCGTGGTTTAGACCACATCTTCTTCGTCCCTCTCGTTGAAGGAAACTCCTAGCAGAAGCTCCATGCAAACACATGGCTAATGCTCCCAGCTCCTCCACACGCCCTTATGGCCAACGCCCAGGGGACTGGACCAGCTGCTCCGTCACACTCCTACGGCTCCATAATCTGGAGACCCAAGGATATCTTCCATAATCAAATCTGGCGGCGACCCGCGCAGGTCTGCTCTCTTATGGTGACGAGGATTTTGACGAGAGCGTCCCTAATCCAACAAGGGGGACCACGTGTGCTTCGTCCCCTTCCTCCTCTGGGGCCTTGGGTTTCCAATCCATCTGTTCCTGAGGGGTTACTAGAGTTCTATGGGATCCAACTCCACCATCTCACTCCATGGTCAATTTTACACATCTCGGGCTTCGTTGCCCTCTGTGAGATGTTCTTAGGATGCGAAGCTCATTTCAATCTATGGAGGAAATACTTCTGCCTCGTCCCCCGAACTCGGGACAAAAAAATCTTGGAGGTCGGCACGGCCGAAGTATTCCGCATAGCGGGGACTGGGTATCCGGCTGGCACACCGAGGAAATCCAAAGAATGGACCTCAGAGTGGTTCTATATTCAAGATTTCCCCCTGTTCGATCCAACTTGGATAGGTCTGCCCGAATACTCCGACCTCCGCCCGAAGAAGAGGTATAACTTGCGACCCAAGAGCTCATCTCAAGAGGAAAGCACTAAGGTGCGATGTCTGGCCACACGGCTGCGGATGCTTGCCCACCACCGACTGACCATGATTGATGTCATGGCCGCCGCTATCTCCCGGTGTGTGCAGCCCCTCCAACAGAGTGTACACCCCTTATGGCGGTACAATGGGACAAGCGATACCACACTCTACCGAAAACTAGGTCCTGCCAATCCAGCAACATTGGCCGCAGCACTTGCCGACCTATACAAAGGAGAGCAAGAAGACTTAATTCGGCGGTCAACCAAGGAAGGGTATTCGGCCCACAATCCCATCGAACAGGTAAGCCTTTCTTTTTCAATCATGAAATAGTTCGGGGTTCCATTCCGCACTCTATTTGACCGAGGTCTTGGCGTGAACATGAATGGAGGAGTTCCATCGAGATAGTTAATTGTCCGGCTCCTTAGCCTGAGAACCATTCACGCAACAACGATCCGGGCTTCAATGAGGACCCGGATCTTCTCCTTGACTTCGAAAACGAAGTCTATTTCTAGGACAGCATCGTCCAGACCCCAGTGGCTATCATAATTGATTACCCCAAGTTATGTTCCATTCCTGCCACGGGCAAGAAGAAAAGTTCCTCCCGTAGGAGGCCCTCTACCAAGAGCGCCCTAGACGTGCCGGTCCTGATCCCCAAGCACCGCCGGTCTGCACGCCATGCGCCGACAGCCGAAGCTACAGGCGAATCAGAGGCCAACTGGGACCCTGCGAAGTAGCCGGACACGGGGGCGAATGCACATGTCCGTTTATCCCGAAGATACATTGTTCGAATATCCGATTTATCATTGTAGTCAGTAGAGTCTCATAGCAACTCATTTTATTGAAATACTTAGGCCAAATACCGAATCCACTCCTACCGAAGCGGTTTCCCAGGTGTCAGGAGATGCTCGAATTTCCCGGGACACAACCCATGCGGCTTCTGCTACAGAAGCCCCCATGGCCAATCCAGCGCCCGACGAATCTGGTGATTGAGTGTCCGTCACCAAATCGGAGGTGGCGAGTGCCATGCATCATCGGCACCGATGGGAGGCCATGAAGAACCCAATTTTCTCCGACCAGGAATTCGACGCCCTATGCTCGGTAGATGCACACCTTTGGGCTGCCCGAGCAAGATTCGGCGAAGCTATGAAGTTGATAACAACAAACATTCAGGTAAGTGATCGGATTTTATAGAATCCACATACTTGTGTAAGCCTAGTAGCCCCTGAGCCTTAATTTTTTTTAGAACAAATGAATTAAGGATCTCCACACTATTTGACTGCTGACGCAGGCCTCAAAGCAATAGTCTGAGCAATTGGTCAAGGAACCCGAGGAGAGCCGCACGGAAGTACAATCCGTGAAGGCCGAACTAGCACAAGTGAAGAGCTTCACGCGAGAGGCCCATGGTGAGTATGCATTTACTGCTAATCTTTTTATATCACCATGCCTGACATATGGATTCCGTGTAGCAGCCGAATCAATAGGACATATGGAAAGGTAGCTAGAAGAAGCCTTGGATTCTCAGAGGTATGCGGAATCCTAGCATCAGGCTGGCTGCCTTGTTATATAAAAACGGGATGAAGAAATAAAGAGTTTAAAGACTCAATTGGCTCAAGCTCAGGGGCGTATTAGGTAAGTACAATTCCGCTATTAGTAAATATTTCTGATGTATGGAATGATAGTAACCGCGTTGTTATCTTATGTGCAGGTGTCCTATCCGGACATCCTGAAGAGGAGATCTAATCGTACCAAGGGGACCTGCTAAAGGAGCTGACCTCTCTCCATAAGCGTGCAGAAAAAGCGATGAAAGGGATGGTGAAGGCACTATGGCCCACCGAACAACCACCTGAAGGGCTAGCCACACTTGTGGATCAATTTAGTGGGGGCTCGGGATAGGTTCGAGCTGTGGAAGACTTCGGCCTGTTGCGACGGAGCACGGGAGGCATGGGCAATGGTCAAGACCCGTTTCACCGGACTTAACCCCGAGCATATGGCGCGGGTTGGTCCTATGGGATCAGATGGCAAAGAAGTGCCACTCCACTTGGTATATGACCAGGTGATGCCAACCACCCGTCTTTCGCAAGCAGACTACCCCCTCAACACAACAATCGATGATCTCGATCAGTAGCCGCACATGTAATTTATATGTACATGTGTATAAACAATCTGTGTTGTAAACTTTGTCTTAACCGGCCATCGGCTTCTCCCTTCTGTGCGAAGAGATCGAAAGTGTCCCTCCTTATTATTCCCTGGCAAAAGAGCAAACTGCATTCGGGGAACTAGGCAATCGGGCCATGTGGTGCGAATAGACAGAAAGCACACAGAAAGATATGTTATATTACGACATAGCCTAAGAAACATCTTCTGATGAAAAATAGTACCTCTATTGATACCTTTCGTCAGCGTTCTACGAAGAGCGTAGATAGAAATCCGCATACTTGTAGTATGCGGCTAATTGTTCTTTGGGAAGAAAAACCCAAACAACGGTAAAAGCAGCAAGAGCCGTATAAGGTGTTTCCATCATAGCTGACCAATTGTCTACGTAAGATAGCTAGCTTTCGGCTTCACCCGTCTGAGGTACGTGTCTGGATGACCTGGTCATCACAATCGTAGAGGTGCTCCCTTTACTCTCTAGACGAACATTTGGGAACATAGAGAATAACCAGAGGAGCGAGGCAACCCGGCTTGGCAAAGTCTTAGTTCGAATTGATGCATACGATGGCTAGAACATGACAAAAGAAACATGTGTGCCCGGTAAGTACGAGCAAATAAATTTTTGCCTTCTTGAAATAAGCTCCCACGTGTTGTGCCCGGATTTAACACTTTATGGTGTATGGTGATTATCTATAGTACAAGATTGGTTCAGCCGAACATATGGTAAGAAAAGAAATTTTCCCTATCGAACAGGAAAGTGGGAAGGGAAAAGGCAAAAAAGGCAAAAAATAACGAAAAGGAGAAGATATAGGGGAGTTTAGACGACGCACGTTTATCCGTAGAAGCGCGGACGAAGAGCTGTGTTCCATGGGTTCAGTTCAAGGCAGTTATTGGATGGACTCCGCAAACAATAGGCCCCTCCCGCGAAAACTTCTTCGATGATGAAAGGACCCTCTCATTTGGGGTTGAGTTTGTGCTTCTATTTCTCCAGGAGCCATAGGACGAGTTCGTTGGAAATATGCCCTAGAGGAAATAATAAATTAGTTATTATCATAGTTCCCTATTCATGATAATCGTTTATTATCCATGCTAGAATTGTATTGATCGAAAACTCAGATACATGTGTAGATACATAGATAACACCATGTCCCTAGTATGCCTCTAATAGACTAGCTCGTTGATCAAAGATGGTTGAGGTTTCCTAGCCATGGACATGGAAAGTCATTTGATAATGGGATCACATCATTAGGAGAATGACGTGATGGACAAGACCGAAACTATAAATGTAGCATATGATCGTGTCAGTTTATTGCTACGGTTTTCTGCATGTCAAGTATATGTTCCTATGTCCATGAGATCATGCAAATCACTGACATCGAAGGAGTACCTCATGTGTATCAAACGTCACAACATAATTGGGTGACTATAAAGGTGCTCTACAGGTATCTCTGGGGGTGTCTGTTGGGTTGGCATGGATCAAGACAGGGATTTGTTACTCCGTGTGACGGAGAGGTATCTTAGGGCCCACTCGGTAATACAACATCACAATAGGCCTTGCAAGCAATGTGACTAAAGTTTTATCCATGGAATCTTGTATTACAGAATGAGTAAAGAGACTTTCCAGTAACGAGATTGAACTAGGTATGGAGATGCCGACGATCGAATCTCGGGCAAGTAACATACCAAAGAACAAAGGGAACATCATACGAGATTAACTGAATCCTTGACACAAAGGTTCAACCGATAAAGATCAAGATAGAATATGTAGGAACCAATATGGTCATCCAGGTACCACTATTGGTTATTGACCATAGATGTGTCTCAGTTATGTCTACATAGTTCTCGAACCCGCAGGGTGTGCACACTTAAGGTTCGGTGACGTTTCGGTAGTATAGAGTTATGTATGGTGGTTACCGAAGGTTGTTCGGAGTCCTGGATGAGATCCCAGAGATCACGGGGAGCTTCAAAATGGTCCAGAAGTAAACATTAATATATAGGAAGTCCTGTTTTGGTCACCGGAAAAGTTTCGGGCTCATCGGTAGTGTTCCAGAAGTGTCGGGAGGGTACCGGGGGACCATCGGGAGGGGTGTCACACCCCGTGTGGCCTCATGGGCTGTGGGAGGAGACAAACCAGCCACTAGTGGTCTGGCCAAAGCCTCCACTAAATCCCATGAGGTTTTAGAAGGAAAAAATCCAAAGGTGGAGAGGTGGAAAGAGTTTCCAAGTGGAAAGGAAGAATAATACTCCTAATAGGATTTGAGTAGGACTCCTCCACCTCCTATTTCGGCCAACCTTTGAGCGTTTGAGGCTGCCTCCTCCCCTCCCTCCCTCCTATATACACTAAAGGAGTAAGAGGGAAGAGCTAACCCAAATTTCCACGTGCTCCCTCTACTTCATCTTAATTGGTTTTCTCCTCTAGTCTAGTTCGGCGGTGCTTAGGCAAAGCCCTGCCAGAATAGTTCCACCACCATCTCCGCCATACCGTCGTGCTATCGGAGAACTCCTCTATCTCTCCGCTCCCTCTTGCTGGATCAAGAAGGCAGAGATCGTCATCGAGCTGTACGTGTACTGAATGCGGAGGTGTCGTCCGTTCGGTGCAAGATCGGAAGGACCGTGATCAAGATCGCGAGACGATTCGTGATTGGAACGCAGGAGGATCGTGATGGGATCGCGGGACGGATCGTGATTGGATCACGGAATGGAACGTGATGGGATCACGAGACGCTTGGTGATTTGGATCGCGAAGACGTTCGACTACATCAACCGCGTTTCTTAACACTTCCCGCTTAGCGATCTAAAATGGTATATAGATCCACTCTCCCCCTCGTAGATGCTCATCATCATGGATAGATCTTGTGTGTGCGTACGAAATATTTTGTTTCCCATGCAACGTTCCCCAACAGTGGCATCATGAGCTAGGTCTATGTGTAGATGAGATATCGAGTAGAACACGAAGGAGTTTGTGGGCGTTGATGCTTAGATTTCTTCCTCCATTTGTCGTGTTTTGGTTCAGCGGTATTGTGGGATGAAGCGGCCCAGACCAACCTTACTCGTATGCTTACGGGAGACCGGTTCCATCGGCCGACGTGTAACTTTGTTGCACAAACATGGCTGGCGGGTGTCTGTTTCTCCTACTTTAGTTGGATCGGATTCGACAAAGGTGGTCCTTGAGAAGGTTGAAAAGCAACTTATGTATCACCAATGTGGTTTTTGGGTAGGTGAGAATTCGTCTTGCTAGATACCCATAACAGCTATGTAAAATATGCAACAACAATAAGAGCACATCTAACTTGTTTTTGTAGGGTATGTTGTGATGTGATATGGCCAATTACATGATGAGATATATGTGATGTATGAGATGATCATGTATTGTATAGAATATCACGGCTTGCATGTCGATGAGTACAACAACCGGCACGAGCCATAGGGTTGTCTTTAATTATTGTATGACCTACGTGTCGATCATTAAGCTCTATGTAATGCTTTACTTTATCGCTAAGCGGTAGCAATAGTAGTAGAAGCATGGTGGGTGCGACAAACTCGATGGTGACACAATGATGGAGATCATGGTGTTTTGCCAGTGACGATGGAGATCATGCTAGTGCTTTCAAGATGGAGATCAAAAGCACAAGTTCATGGACATATCATGTCACTTATGATTTGCATGTGATGTTAATCCTTTTATGCACCTTGTTTTTCTTAGGACGAAGGTAGCATTATAAGGTGATCCCTCACTTAAATTTCAAGGTAAATTGTGTTCTCCATGAGTGTGCACCGTTGCGAAAGTTCATCGTGTCGAGACACCACGTGATGATCGGGTGTGATAGACTCTATGTTCAGTTGTTCACATACAATGGGTGCAAGCCAGTGTTGCACGTGCAGAACACTCGGGTTAAACTTGACGAGCCTAGCATGTACATACATGGCCTCGGAACATAAGAGACTTAAAGGTCGAACATGAGTCATATAGTAGATATGATCAACATGATGATGTTCACCATTGAAACCACCTCAACACACGTGATGATCGGACTTGAGTTGGTGAATTTGGATCATGTATCACTCGAATGACCGGAGGGATGTCAATTTGAGTGGGAGTTCTTAAGTAATATGGTTAATTGAACTCATTATCATGAACATTGTCAGTGGTGTCTTTGCAAATTATGTCGTAGATTACTAGCCCACACTATAGCTCCCTTGAATTTTTATATGTTCTTAGAGAAGTAGAGTTGAAAGATGATGGTAGCAATATTGCAGACTAGGTCTGTGATCTAAGGATTGTCCTCATTGCTGCACAGAAGGCTTATGTCCTTAATTCACCGCTCGGTGCGCCACCCCCTTTAGCGTCGTCTATAGATGTTGTGAACATATTATAAGCATGTTCCGATGACTACTTGATAGTTTAGTGCATCATTCTTTATGGCTTAGAATTGAGGCTCCAAAAATGTTTTGAACATCACGGAACATATGAGATGTTCTAAGAGCTGAAATTGGGATCTCAGGCTCATGCCCATGTTGTGAGATATGAGATCTCCAACAAGATTCTTTGCCAGCAAGATGAAGCAGAATAGCTCAATCGTTGAGCATGTGCTTAGACTGTCTGTGTGCTACAATCGCTTGAATAAAGTGGGAGTTGATCTTCCAGACAAGAAAGTGATTGATATAGTTTTCCAAGTCACTGTCACTAAGCTACTAGAGCTTTGTGATGAACTATAAAATGTCAAGGATGGAAATAATGACCCCTGAGCTGTTTGCGATGTTTGACACCACGAAGGTAGAAATCAAGAAGTAGAATCATGTGTTGATGGTTAGTAAAACCACTAGTTTTGAGAAGGGCAAGGGCAAGGAGGGAAACTTCATGGATGGCAAGTCAGTTGCTGCTCCAGTGAAGCAACCCAAAGTTGAACCCAAACCCAAGACTAAGTGCTTCTATTATGAGGAGAGCAATCGCTGAAGCGGAAAAACCCTAGATACTTAGTAGATAAGAAGGCTGGCAATGTCGACAGAAGTATATTTTGATATGCTTGTTATTGATGTGTACCTTTCTGTACTCCTAGTAGCACCTGGGTAAAGGATACCGGTTCGGTTGCTAAATGTTAGTAACTCAAAATAAAAGCTATGAAATAAATGGAGACTAGCTAAGTGTGAGGAGATGACGTGTGTTGGAAATGTTTCCAAGGTTGATGTGATGAACATCGCACACTCTCTCTGCCTTCAGGATTAGTGACAACCTGAATAAATGTTATTTGGTGTTTGCGTTAAGCATGAACATGATTAGATCGTGTTTATTGCAATACGCTTATTCATTTAAGTGAGAGAATAATGGTTATTCTGTTTCCATGGATAATACCTTCAATGGTCATGCACCCAATGAGAATGGTTTGTTGAATCTTGATCGTTGTAATACACATGTTCATAACATTCATGCCAAAAGATGCAAAGTTAATAATGATAGTACCACATACTTGTGGCACTGACACCAAATGTCATATTGGTGTAAAGCGCATGAAGAAACTCCATGATTGATGGATCTTTGGACTCTTTCGATTTTGAATCGGCTGAGACATGCAGACCATGCCTCTTGGGCAAGATGACTAAAGACCCCGTTTTCAGTATGATGGAGCGGGCTAGTAACTTATTGGAAATAATACATGTTGATGTATGCGATCCAATGAGTGTTGTAGCGTTCAATGGATATCGTTTATTTTCTTACCTTCACTGATGATTTGAGTATATATGAGTATGTTTGCTTAATGAAACACAAGTCTGAAACGTTTGAAAAGTTCAAACAAATTCAGTGTGAAGTTTAAGATCATCGTGACAAGAAGATAAAAATGTCTATGATATGATCGTGGAGGTGAATATCTGAGTTACAAGTTTGGCATACAACTTTAGACAATGTGAAAGTTGTTTCACAACTCACGCCACCTGGAAGACCATAGTGTGATGGTGTGTTCGAACGTCATAGTCGTGCTCTATTGGATATGGTGTGTACTATGATGTCTCTTATCATTTTGCCACTGTCGTTTTGGGGTTATGCATTAGAGACAACTACATTCACATTAAATAGGGCACCATCTAAATCCGTTGAGATGACACCATATGAATTATGGTTTGATAGAAACCTAAGCTGCCATTTCTTAATGTTTGGGGCTGCAATGCTTATGTGAAAAAAAGTTTTCACCTAATGAGCTCGAACCCAAAGCGGAGAAATGCATCTTCATGGAATACCCTAAGAACAGTGGGTATACCTTCTATCTCAGATCCGAGCACAAAGTGTTTGTTGCTAAAATGGGCACTTTCTGGAGAAAGAGTTTCTCTCGAAAGAATTGAGTGGGAGGAAGATAGAACTTGATGAGGTTGTTGAACCTTTCTTTCAGCCATAGAGTAGTGCAACATAGAAAGATGTTTCTGTGGAGCCTACGTCAGTTGAAGAGGAAGTTAATCATGATCATCATGAAGCTTCAGATCAAGTTACTATCAAACCTCGTAGGTCAACAAGGACGCGTACTACTCCTGAGTGGCACGGCAACCCTATCTTAGAGGTCATGTTGTGGGACAACGATGAACCTACGAACTATGGAGAAGCGATGTTGTCCCCAGATTTCGACAAATGGTTAGAGGCCATGAAATCCGAGAAAGGATCCATGTATGAAAACCAAGTATAGACTTTGGTAGACTTGCTCGTTGTACGGCAGGTCGTTGAGTACAGATGGACCTTTAAGCTGAAGATAGACGATGATGGTGAATGTCACCATTTATAAAGCTCGACTTGTCGCAAAGAAGTTTTCGCCAGGTTCAAAGAGTTGACTATGATGAGACTTTCTCACTCATAGCTATGCTAAATTATGTTGGAATTATGTTAGCAGTTGCTGCGTTTTTCAATTATTAAATCTGCTAGATGGATGTCAAAACATCGTTTCCTTCCTTGAGGAAAGGTTGTATGAGATACAACCAGAAGATTTTGGCAGTCCTAAGGATGCTAAAAGGTGCGCAAGCTTTAGTGATCCTTCTATGGACTGAAGCAAGCATCTCGGAGTTGGAATATATGCTTTGATGAGGTAATCAAAGTTTTTGAGTCTATGCAAAGTTTATGAGAAACTTGTATTTACAATAATGTGAGTGGGAGCACTATAGAGTTTCTGATTATGTGAATGACATATTGTTGATCAGAAATGATGTAGAATTTCTGGAAAGTATACAGGGTTCTTTGAAAAGTTTTTTTCAAAGGAAGACCTTGATAAAGCTACTTAATTGTTGGGCATCGAGATCTATAGAGATAGATCAATAAGTCTGATAAGACTTTCAATGAGTACATACCTTGACAAGATTTTGAAAGAGTTCAAAATGGATCAGTCAAAGAAAGAGTTCTTTCCTGATTTGTAAGGTGTGAAGTTGAGTGAGACTCAAAGCTCGACCATGGCAGAAGAAAGAGAATGGAAAAAGGTCATCCCCTATGCCTTATCCATAGGCTATGTATAGTATGCCATGCTGTGTACCGCACCTATGTGTGCCTTTTCATGAGTCCCTCGAGGGGTACAAAAGTGATCCAGGAGTGGGTCACTGGACAGCGGTCAAAATTATCCTTAGTAACTAGAGAACTAAGGAGATGTTTCTCGATTATGGAGGTGATAAAGAGTTCGTTGTAAAGAGTTACATTGATGCGAGCTTTAACACCAATCCGGATGACTCTTAGTAGCAATCTGGATACTTATAGTGGAGTAGCCATTTGGAATAGGTCCAAGTGCAGTGTGGTAGCAGTGTTTATAGTATGACATAAAGATTTGCAAAGCACGCACGGATCTGAATGTCGCAGACCCGTTGACCAAAAGACCTCTCTCACATGCAAACCATGATCGAGCCCCAGAACTCATTGGGTGTTAGATTCATAATAGTGTGAATCACATGGTGATGTGAACTAGATTATTGACTCTAGTGCTAGTGGGAGACTATTGGAAATATGCCCTGGAGGCAATAATAAATTAGTCATTATCATATTTCCCTGTTCATGATAATCATTTGTTGTCCATGCTAGAATTGTATTCATCGGAAACTCAGATACATGTGTAGATACATAGACAACACCATGTCCCTAGTATGCCTCTAATAGAATAGCTCGTTGATCAAAGATGGTTGAGGTTTCCTAGCCCTGGACATGAGATGTCATTTGATAATGGGATCACATCATTAGGAGAATGATGTGATGGACAAGACCCAAACTATAAACGTAGCATATGATCGTGTCAGTTTATTGCTACAGTTTTTTGCATGTCAAGTACATGTTCCTATGACCATGAGATCATGCAAATCACAGACATCGGAGGAGTACCTTGTATGTATCAAACATCGCAACGTAACTGGGTGACTATAAAGGTGCTCTATAGGTATCTCCGAGGGTGTTTGTTGGGTTGGCATGGATCAAGACTGGGATTTGTTTCTCCGTGTGACGGAGAGGTATCTCAGGGCCCACTCGGTAATACAACATCACAATAAGCCTTGCAAGCAATGTGACTAAAGTGTTAGCAACGGGATCTTGTATTACAGAACGAGTAAAGAGACGTGATGGTAATGATATTTATTTAGGTATGGGGATGCCAACGATCGAATCTCGAGCAAGTAACATACCGAAGAACAAAGGGAACATCATACAGGATTAATTGAATCCTTGACATAGAGGTTCAACCGATAAAGATCTTCATAGAATATGTAGGAACCAATATGGGCATCCAGGTCCCGCTAAGGGTTATTGACCATAGAGGTGTCTCGATCATGTCTACATAGTTCCCGAACCAGCAGGGTCTGCACACTTATGGTTCCGTGACGTTTCGATAGATAGAGTTATGTATGGTGGTGACCGAAGGTTGTTCGGAGAGCCGGATGAGATCCTGGACATCACGGCGAGATCCGTAATGGTCCGGAGGTAAATATTGATATATAGGAAGCCCTGTTTTGGTCTTCGGAAAAGTTTCGGGCTCATCAGTAGTGTATTGGGAGTGCCGGGAGGGTACCGGGGGACCATCGGGAGGGGTGTCACGCCCCGAGGGGCCTCATGGGCTGTGGGACGAGACAAACCAGCCC
The DNA here is from genome assembly GCA_022496015.1 of Hordeum marinum. Lineage (NCBI taxonomy): Eukaryota > Viridiplantae > Streptophyta > Magnoliopsida > Poales > Poaceae > Hordeum > Hordeum marinum. Next base: position 168,638,236 of record CM039676.1, read on the forward strand.
CTATTGTGCTGTCCAAAGCCTCCACTAAAGCACATGAGGTTTGAGAAGGAAAAAATCCAAAGGTGGAGAGGTGGAAAGAGTTTCCAAGTGGAAAGGAGGAATCCTACTCCTAATAGGATTGGAGTAGGACTCCTCCACCTCCAATTTCGGCCAACCTTTGAGGGTTTGAGGCTGCCTCATCCCCTCCCTCCCTCCTATATATACTAGAGGATTTAGAGGGAAGATCTAACCCGAATTGCCACGTGCTCCCTCTACTTCATCTTGATCAGTTTTCTCCTCTAGTCTAGTTCGGCGGTGCTTAGGCGAATCCCTGCCAGAATAGTTCCACCACCATCTCCGCCACGCTGTTGCGCTTCCAAAGAACTCATCTACCTCTCCACTCCCTCTTTCTGGATCAAGAAGGCGGAGATCGTCATCGAGCTGTACGTGTGCTGAACGCGGAGGTGCCATCTGTTCGGTGCTAGATCGAAAGGACCATGATCAAGAACGCGAGATGATTCATGATTGGATCGCGAGATGGATCATGATGGGATCGCGGTACGGATCATGATTGGCTTGCGGAACGGATCATGATGGGATCGCGGGACGCTCGGCGATTCGGATCTCGAAGACGTTCGACTACATCAACCGCATTTCTTAACACTTTCCGCTTAGTGATCTACAAGGGTATGTAGATCCACTCTCCCCCTCGTAGATGCTCATCACCATGGATAGATCTTGCCTATGCGTAGGAATTTTTTTGTTTCCCATTCAATGTTCCCCAATAGAGTTCTCCTACATTGTATGCTTTTGCCCTAACCTCCCTACTTTGGTACCGTCGAGCTTGCTGTTGATAAATAGTGGATCTTCCCAGAGCTATGTCCCGCTCTCCCTCCAAGGCGTCTAAGTCGTCCTACCGATCTAACTCGGCCTCCTTTTCCTCGTACATGCACACTCTTGGTGCATTGTGGATAATATCGCAGGGGAGAGCTGCCTCTGCCCCATAGACCATAAAAACGGTGTGTAACCCATTTATCTGTTCGGGGTGGTACGCAGGCCCCATAGAACGGAGTCGAGTTCCTCCACCCAATGACAGTCGAACTCATGAAGAGATCGGACCAAACATGGCTTGATACCGCTCATAATGAGACAGTTTCCTCGCTCGACCTGACCATTGGTCTGCGGATGATAGACCGATGCATAATCAAGCTTTATGCCCATTTTTGTGCACCAGTCCTTGACCTCCTGGACTATGAAGTTGGATCCATTATCATACTATGCTAGACACTGTAACGGTGTACTACGCTAGATATAAAGTCAATCATTGGTCCCGATTTAGCCAATTTAACATGCTTTCCTTCTATCCATTTGGTGAACTTGTCAACCATGACCAGTAGGTATTTATTTTTCTTAGTTCCCCCTACAAGGGGTCCGACCATTTCCAACCCCCAGACCCCAAAAGGCTAGGTGATCGAAATAGTTTGAAGAGTTGTTAGGGGCATGTGACTTTGATTTGCGAAGAGTTGGCACCGGACGCAATGTTGAACAAGTGACTGGGCGTCCGTCCGAGCTATAGGCCAAAAGAAACCGACTCAGAAGGCCTTGACAACAAGGGATCTTGCCGCAGCGTGATGCCTGCCCATGCCTGCATGGATTTCGGCGAAGAGCTTCCATCCTTCTTCCTACCATGCTATATTAAAACAAATTATGTTCAAACTGCTTTATGTGACCTTGGAACTTGTGTTAGTGTTATGCCTTTCTCTTTGTATCATAGACTTGATTTGAATAAGTTGACACCTACTGAAATATCTATCCAAATGACTGATAAATCAACTGCTTTACCCATCGGTATTTGTGAAGATGTGCATGTCGTAGTTGCAAATGTTACTATCCTAACAGACTTTGTTATTCTTGATATTCCCGAGGACGACAGCATGTTGATCATCCTTGGTTGACCTTTTTTGAATAGTGCAGGGGCTGTTATTGTTTGCAACAAGCTCAATGTCACTTTACATGTTAATGGTAATGAGCATACAATACACTTTCTAAAGAAACAACCTCAAGTTCATAGTTCAACTCCATTGGAAAATTTTCAATGATTATTATTGGAGATTTTGAATTCCCTCTCCCCACTGCCAAAAAGAAATATGATGTACTTATTGTCGGTGACATGCATATCCCCGTTGAGGTAACCTAGTGTTATTTGAAAATTCTCTGGTTCCCCGTGTGATTCAAAAAAAGTTTGTCAATAAGACTTAATCAAACTTATTGATGGATTCTTTTTGATGAGAATGAGATGGATGAATTTAGGAGGCACAACCTTCTGTACCCAACTTTTACTTTCAGTTATTTAGATTAAACAAAGTAAAAAATGCTATTATTTTCTATTTTCTGATTTATCCGTGCAATAAAAAATGACCTAAAAAGAAAAGTTCTGCAAATGACTTGAAAATGTGGTATGATTTTTTTGGAATATTTAAGAATTTCTGGCACTGGGAACATATAAGGGGGCTGCACCAGTGGGACACCAGCCCACAGGTCGTGCCCACCCCCTAGGCGTGCCCCTGGCTTGTGGGTCCCACATAGGCCCCTCACTTATTCTAGCACCCATCCACTTCGTCTTCCTCTAGAAAAAATCCCACCATTTCTCTAGCCCGTGTTCTATCTCATTTTGCTGCTATTTTTGTCAGATTTCGGGCTCCACAAAACCCTTAAGGTTCGAACACAGGGGCGTGTGCAAAGGTTCCCTGCGGCCTCACCCCACCTAGCTCGCTACTCGATGGTTACTACGGAGAACTCGCTCGATGACGAGGAAGAAGATGAACACGACAGTTTACCCAGGTTCGGGCCACTGCGAAACGTAATACCCTACTCTTGCTTTGGTGGATTGCCTCTTGTGGAGGTTTTGGTGGATGAACTAGTACAGTGGGCTTGAGCCTCCCGAGGGGGCTCAAGAGGTGTTCTTGGCTCTCTTCCTTGCGGTGGTGTGTTGTGTGGCTAAGTGTTGGATCTAATCTCCTCTATGGTGTGGCCTAGCTTCTATATGTAGCGGTGGCATGGGTCCTCTTCCCTTATCACAATGGCGGGAATGGATCCCACAATGGCTAATTTTCGAGGGGGGCAAGAGTACATCCGTGCCCTGTCCAAAGGTGGTCTTCGCCTGCAAAGTAGTTGTTGGTGATGCAGTGGTGAACTCGGCGATGACATCCGTCCTACGAGGCTCGTGGTCGTGGTCTTGTTGCACCAGAAAGGAAACCTTTGGGTGGCTCTTTGGAACCCGCATACGTCCTTGCTCCCTTTGCGCCAAAGAGGAAACTATGACGCCTAGCGCACTGGCTCCCGTCTGTCCTTTCTTGCGTCACCTTTGACTCCTGAGGCTGGACCCTACATGGAGATCTCCGCCGCTCAGGAGGGGGCCTAAGGAGGCCTATCCTTGCTGGTCTTGAAGTTGTTCTTCCTCGCGAGCCCAGGGTCCTCGTGAGGGCCTTGTCTTGAGTAGTCCCGCGCTAGGCCACACCTGGCTGATGAAGTGGGCCATGCCCTGGGTCGCAGGCAGGCAGGAATGGGTACCCCCATTCGCTGAACGCCGACAGTAGCCCCTGGGCCCAAGGCGCGCTCGAGCTGGCTTCGGACCAAAACTTTGAGGATGGCCACCCCGGGCCCCAAACACCTGCGGGCCAGGCTTTACATGCATCGATCACCCATGTGGCGATGCCACCGCTCCCCGAGGGCGTCAGGAATCGCTCAAGTCAAACCAATGTGACGCTCGTCTTAGCGCTGGCCATCATTACCTTTCCTTGAATGCCATCGATTCCTTGGGCTTCCAGCTCTCAGGCGACGTGGATGTGACCCAACAGCGTCAGGCGAGGCGATGTGAGGCATGGTCGCGGATTGATCGAGCCAGCCCTTTTGGGCAAAAGGGGTGCATGTCGCCTGCTCTCCCTTGACGCCTCGTGGCCTTGATCCCACCTATAAATCTTCTCCTCGCGATGGAGCCTTGCCATCTCGAAGTGTCCGCCTGCTTCCGCAACTCAAGAGAAAATCGTCCTCCTCTCCTTAGCTTCTCCCTTCCCTCATGGCGTCAGGTGGAAGCACCACCGGTGCAGGAGAACATGTGGGGCCGTCAGCCCCCTCGCTTTCCTTCGGAGGCAGCGGCGAGGGGCCTTCGGAGCTGGCGTAGACTCGCCAGCACTGGACCATGGTGGAGGAGTGAGTGTTTCGTTGCCTCCCTCTTTCTTCACTTGATTGGTCCAATGCATTGAGCTTGACTGTCTCCTCCTTACAGGGCGCCGGCGGCCAAGAAGCCAAGCGTGTCGAGCTATAGGAAGAGGTGGACGCGCTGCACGCCCAGCTACGACCACCGACGCTGCCTTCCAGGCCGCCCTCAGGGGCGAGGCAGAGGCAAGGGCTAGTGGCTCTCCAGGCCTAGGTCCAGGAAGCGGCTAATGTTGTGCAGGCCGTGCGGGATGAGGCGGCCTATGCCAAGATGCTGGAGTCCCAGCGAGCGAAGCAGTACCTCGACATTGCCCACCGTGCGGCCGGCGCGGTGGAACGATTCATCGGGGATGCCCTCGCCCTCCCCAACCTGTAGGGCGACGGGGGCTACCTCCACTTCTTCCATCGGGTTGTGGAGGCGCTAGAGACCGGCGTCTTTCGCGTGAACATGGACAGCAAGGCCGACACACGAGATCTCCTAGAGCTTACATCGATGCACGTCTTCTCCAACCTGCGCCGCCTCGTCCCGTAGCTTGACCTCCAGCGCGTGGTGGAGTGGGTGCCCGACGGCCTCTTGAGGCCTCTCCGGGACAGCGTGCGCCCGCACGTGGATGCCTTGGTCGCGTAGTTCATCCGGGTGGCCCCTCCCAGGGAAGAAGGCAGTCGCGGTGCCGTGGTGGCCATCAGCTGGGACAGCGACAATGACTCCTCCGCCTAGATTCCCCCTGCTTCTTCCTCCTGGTACCTGTAATAGCTTAAAAAACTTGGCCCCGTGGGCATCAAGCTTTTGCAGATTACCTATGTTTGTGCTCCTCGCCCTTGATTCACCATCGGCCGCTCGTAGTTATGCGATTTAGTTTTCTCGTGCCAGCTTGGCGCTACCGTCGATACGGCCTGATGACAGTGGCTAGTCGGGTCTCCATGAAGTCCCACCTTCCCGAGGGGCAGCTCGTGGCCGCCAGCCCCGGGCCCATGGCCTAGCAGCCCATCGGCCTCCATTCTCATGTTGGCTCCTCTGCCGCCTCGGTCCACTGGGTGTTAGTAACCGCCTACAGTTGGCCCGTAGTACCTGCATCATCACATTAGCGCGTACAAACCTCGCCTCACCCTTGGGGCGTAGTTAGATTAGGAAGCTCATGCTTGATTCGGTAGTGTACTTAGCTTGCGGGCCGTGGATGTCATTCCGGCATGGATGGGTTGTCCAGGTACTCCGCTACTCACCTGGGACGCTTCTTCCTTGCTTATGCACGGGGCGCGCTGGGGGCCTTTTCTGCGCTCTGGTTTGTAGGCCCCAGTAACGTGCATTTCCCTACCACCGTAGTTTATGACTGGCCAAGGTCGCAACCATGATGTGAGGCCTCGATATCCTTGATGCCGACCGGATCACCAAGGATGGCATCAAGGGTGCCGAGTGGCTATATGACTAGTAAGGCTCCTATGGCGTACTACTCAGGAGCCCCCTTTGACACTCGAGCAGCTCTACGTCGACGAGTCCCAGTCCCGCACATTTCCCCACCACCATGGTATATGACGGCATCACCAAGGACGCAACCACGAGGCGAGGCCCTGATACCCTCGATGCCGAACGGATCACCAAGGACAACATCAAGGGTGTCGAGTGGCTATATGACCGGTAAGTCTCATGAGGCGTACTACTCAGGAGCCCTCCTTGACGCTTGAGCAGCCCCCATTACGCTCTGCCGGGTTTTGCCCCAGGAGGCCCAAGCATTGGGGCCCCCTGAGACTCCATGTTGCGGCGCCACGCTGCGGTGGGTGCCCCCGAGCGGGGGTCGGCTGTCAAAAGCTGCGAGTCCCTGAGGCGACAGGGCCTCGCTATCTAGGTCCGGGTGCCTCGGAGAGGGCCGCAATGTGCTGCCTCTTGCAAAACATCGATCCATAAGAAAGAGAACTCGAGATTCGTAAAAGAGAAAGCAACTAGAGAAAAGTCCCCGTGCCTTTTCTTTTAAATTTAGAGCTCTGAGCTCTTCAAACTTCGTTTCAAAAGTTGGCAATTCAAACACCAAAAGAAAGCAAGCAAATTTCGTGTCCGGCTCCTAGACTAGTCTTCGTCTTCCCCCAGCGCTGAGCATAGGGTATCCACGTTGCATGTGCAAGCTATTGATGGGCAGTGTTGACTTCTCCACTAGCACGGAGCTATGGCTGCCGCATTGCATGGGTGGGAACCCCTCCGCGTCCTTGGGGGGCTCCAGGCGTATACTGCCCGCTCATTATTACGTGAGAGTGTCACGGCCGTAGATAGCTGGGCAAGCCCCTGGGCACTAGGCCCGGTAGCTCCCAACTCCGCCAAAGAGTCATCCCATGCATTTCTGCTCGGTTGCGCCCCCCTACGACACGAACCCGAATGCATTGTTCCTCACGTAGCCATGGGATAGTGCTCCCGCGGCCCAAACATGAGAACAATGCATCCGGCATAGTCGTAAGGGTGTTTTATCGATGAAGCCGCCTCGTGAGGCATTTGAGTGACAATATTGCATTGCCTCGGGAGCCTCGGGAGGCCCGGCCTCCTGAGGCTGCGCTGATGTTCCAGTTGCCCTGGGTGGCTCGCGTTACCTCTGTCTTGCTACCCTTTCCGCCAGGGCGTTATCCCTGACACCCCAAGGTCCTGCTCGGTGATGCTTGCTTGCAAGGGCAACAGCACACGCCGTTCTTCGGCTCGCGTTGTCCGCATTTGGTGCTTCTTCGGGGGAAGCCCCCAAGCCCGACTCAGGGATAATGCCCGGGGCTTCCCTTATCCATGGGGGCGCTGGCACCTGCGGTAGGCACCTGATCCGGGCCGTCTTCCCTAGGCACAACATAGCATGGTACATAGGGATCCACATAAGGGCCCGTTTCTCCTCCCGAGCCATCCTGCGGGACGCCGGTGATGATCCCCCAAGCGGCGGTGGGGCGCAAACTAGCGCGTGCTGCCCACAGACTCTCCTGTGTTGAGCCTACCTCTGCCGCCGCCACTTGGTGGGCCGCGCGCCTCCTGACATGGATTGCTTCCTCAATGATCCGATGCGCCTCCATCATTGTTGCTTGTTTGCCTAGACGCCTGCACCATCTGCTCCCTACACAGGATGGCGCACACTCGTCTGGTCAATCTGTGTTGCTGTGGATCCACTAGGTCGTGGGGGCGCGCATTGGTGGGCGCATGGGGTGCCCCATCGTCTCCCTCGCAAGCCTGATCACCGTGGCTTGGCTGTGCCCCGGAATCAGTTACCGGAATCCGTAGGATAAGGAGCACGACATGTGGTGGGCCCCACCCGGGCTCGCGCAGGGCTGAAGGGGGCATGCCATTGGTGGCCGGGGGGACAGGCACGACCAACGAGCCCCCTGTTCTGGTGAAGAGTGAGGGACCACGGCTCTCCGCGCAACGATGACCATCTCCGAGATGTGGTCCGCCCATGCGTCGAAGCTCATATGTGTCGAGCGGTGAAAGAGCATCTCGCCTGCCAGCAGCAATGCATCGTGCGCATCTAGGTCCCCCACTTAGGTGCGATGCGACACAAATGCTGAAGGTGCCGCCCACCCGTTGTGTTCTTGGGCAGCAGGACGGTCGCCGAAGGCGGAGCCGATGCTAGCAGCCTGATATTGCCCGCCGAGCACTATGCCGCTAAGGCTTGAGCCCCCGGCGGCAGCGGTGGGATCGACGGAAGCTGTCCTGTCGTGGCCGGAAGAAGATCGTTGGGCATCAGCCATCGGGGTGGTCGAGCAGGGAAGAGCGAGGCTTACTCCAACACGCCCCCTACCTGGCATGCCAAATGTCGGATTTCGGGCTCCCTAAAACCCTTAAGGTTCAAACAAAGGGGCGTGTGCAAAGGTTGCCTCCGGCCTCACCCCACCTAGCTCACTACTCGATGGTTACTATGGAGAACTCGCTCGATGACGAGGAAGAAAATGAACACGACAGTTTACCCAGGTTTGGCCGCTTCGAAGCGTAATACCCTACTCCTACTTTGGTGGATTGCCTCTCGTGGAGGTTTTGGTGGATGACCTAGTACAGTGGGCTTGAGACTCGCGAGAGGGCTCAAGAGGTGTTCTTGGCTCTCTACCTTGCTCTAGTGTTGTGTGGCTAAGTGTTGGATCTGATCTCCTCTATAGTGCGGCCTAGCTTCTATATATAGAGGTGTCTCGGGTCCTATTCCCTTATCACAACGGCAGGAAGGGATCCCACAACAGCTAATTTTGAAGGGGGACAAGAGTACATCCGCGCCCTATCCAAAGGTGGTCCTCGCCTGCAAAGTGCCTGTTGATGATGCGGTGGTGGGCTCGGCGATGACATCTGTCCTGCGGGGCTCGTGGTCATGGTATTGTTGCACCGGAAAGCAAACCTTTGGGCGGCTCTTTGGGAACCCGCGTACGTCATTTCTCCCTTTTCACCAAAGAGGAAACTGTGCCGCCTGGCGCGCTGGCGCCCGCCGATCCTTCCTTGCATCACCTTTGACTCCTAATGCCAGACCCTGCATGGAGATCTCCACCGCTCAAGACGGGGCCTGAGGAGGCCCATCCTTGCTGGTCTTGATGTTGTTCTTCCTTGCGAGCCCAGGGTCCTCGTGAGGGCCTTGTCTTGAGTAGTGTTTGTAGGACCGAAAGTATGTCTAGAGGGGGGTGATTAGACTACTTGACCAATTAAAAGTTTTGCCTATACCAAGTTTTAGGGTTGACAGTTTTTAGCATTTCATGGCAAGTCAAGTACACCCTACACATGCAAGTCTAAGAGTATATAGCAGCGGAAAGTAACAACAAGCATGTATAGAAGGGATAGGGTAGGAAGATCAAACGCAAGTGTAGACACGATGATTTTTCCCGTGGTTCCGATAGGTAGCGCTTCCGTACATCCACGTTTATGGAGTCTTCAACCCACGTAGGGTAACGGTCGCGAGAGTCCATGGAGGGCTCCACCCAAAAGGGTCCATGAAGTAGCAATCTTGACTATTCCATAACGGCTTCCGTCCACGAAGGACTAGCCTCACTATGGGTAGATCTTCACGAAGTAGGTGATATCCTTGACTGTACAAACTTCTTGGTTCACTCCACAACACGAAGTAGGAGGCTCACAAGTGACACCTAACCAATCTAGGAGGCACCACCCTCCAAAAGGTAATAGGCTCGGTAATGACGATGAACTCCTTGCTCTTGTGCACCAAGATGATAGATTCCTCAGCACCCAATCACTCTCCCATAGATTTGGCATGGTGGAAGAGATTGGATTGGTGGAAAGCTACTTGGGGAGGCTAGAAACCAAGATCCATATGATTGGAGTTGAAGATCTTGACCTCAACACAAGGGTAGGTGGTTCTCTCTCAGAAAATCTGATAGGATAGGTATGGAATAGTTCTCAGTGCTTCTCTTTCGAGTAAGTGGTGGTGAAGGGGTATATATAGGCATCCCCAAAAATCCAAACGTTACACACAAAATGACCAACTCGGTGACATCGATGTCTTAAACTCGATGGTACCGAAGTGACCAAAAGGTGGCAACTTTTGAATCTCGGTAAAACCGATATAGGAAACTCGGTTGCACCGATAAGGTGACCAACGGTCAGATTTCCAATCTCGGTGACAGAAAGTTGGAAACCTAAACTTGGTGGTACCGGTATGAAATCGGTTGCACCGAAGTGGCTAGGGTTTGGCTTGAGTATGTCTAGGTTCTGGAATCGGTGGCACCGGTATGGGAAAGTTGGTTGCACCGATTTTGAGTGTTAGGTATAGAACAAACTTTGGTGGGAGAGTTTGTGGATGTTTTTGGCGACTATCACTTGTGCACGTTTGAGCATATTGTTCACCAACAAAACCTTATCCCCTTTTAATAGTATTAGCTTTCCTATGGACTCAAAGTGATTTCTCACAAGTATAAAATGTAGAGTACTCTTGCTTGAAGCTTGACCAACCTATTTCCATGCATCTTGGGGTTTCTCCACAATCTACTTTTGCCAATCCTATCATTGAACATTTCCTGAAATATACTTGGTGGAAACATTAGGTCAATGACTTATATGTTATTATTAATTACCAAAACCACCAAGGGAGCAAATGTGCTTTCAATCTCCCCATTTTTGGTAATTGATGACAACATATAGATCAAAGCTTCGACATATGATAAAATAAATGAATGTAATCGTCGCTTTGAGAGGTATGTGATAAGCAAGAGCTCCTCCTAAATTTGTGCATTATTTTGAATTTGCATTTGAATGAAAATGCACAATCGATTAGGTATATGGGGTACTTCTTCCATGTCACATACAACTTGGTGGTGTGCGAGGATAATTTAGAATGAATAACATGGCACAACACACTCAAGCAAGGGTGAATGATCATCTCATAAGCATTAAGATGATAGGAAATAGTTGCATCACACATAACAACGTAAAATAGTAGCATAACACACATGTATCTCACATCAAACCAAAAGAACCAACTATTTTGAAAAGCAATAAACAACAAAACGCTCTCTCGCTCGAAGCCTAACGATCTATATACACTTCTCCCCCTTTGGCAACAAGTTACCAAAAAGTTCAAAGGCATACATATAAACATTCTTGGGCATATCTCCTCCGGTTGTTGATGAAGGAGTCGAGATGACAGCATCGGCGAAGATCTCTGTAGATGTCGTGGATGGAGCTAGAGTGGTCACTGATGGAGCAGAAGCTGCTGGAGCTGATGCAGCTGGCACAGTGGCTGATCTGGCCTGAGTGGTGAACTGAGTGACTGGCCCTAGAGGTGATTCATCCTCATCCTCATCATCATCGTCCTCATCTGAAGTAGAAGAGACCCGAGGGATGTGCACGGAGTAAACTTCCTTCTAAAGCTCTGTGACGGTCTTAGTCAGCCTGTCCACCTTATCAGTAAGGGTCTTGATTCTAGTCTCAAAGATCCTGAGAAGACTATTCTGGTTGTCCAGAATCCCCTGTATGTCCTTCTGCATGCCCTAAACAGATGATATCAATAGATCCATTTTCTCGTTCCTGGATCTAGGGACCTGAGCACTAGTGGCTCTAACTGCCTCTGCTTCCTCCTGAGCTACAGCTGAAGTGGGATTATCAGCATCCATCACCACAACATTGTCCTCGAGATCTGGCTGTAGGGGAAAATGTGGATGATGTTGGGAAAAGATGTGCTTCTCCAGTCTTGAGTTGATGAGCATCTGGATGTAGGGTGCATAACAGTAGGAGCGCTTCTGGTCAACAGCAACCCTCTTGATTGTCTCAACAATCAGATCCATGACTCTGATCCTGGTGTGTCTGTCAAGGTGGATCAACATGTTGATGGAGTGGCCTCGGATCATCTTGTCATCTCCTGACTTGGGCATCAAAGTATGCCTCAGAATGGTGTTCATCATGCGGAGGCCAGCCTAGAGAAAGTAGATTGATCCTAGCCTGTGAGAGTTCACATTTGCAGCAGGGATCTCCTTGTACATGTTAGCCATAGCATTGTGGCTAGCCTTGGATTCTGAGTATACATCCAAGTGACCATCCAGTGCTTCAGGAACTCCTAAGATATCAGCCCATTCCTCAACAGTTCATTCGTACCTTGCGCCTTCAGTCATCCACACAATTCTACCATCTCCGTAGAAGTGTATAGTGGAGTAGAATTGCATGATCATTTCATCATTCCAAGCTATGAATTCTCTGCCAATGAACACATCCAGACCTATGCGGTGGAAGTTGTCCTGGACACTTGGAAAGTAGTCCTCATTCTCCTTAATGAACTTCCAATCAATGTACCGCATATCACTGACAGCTGGACTCTTGTCAAAGAGCACAGTCTCATAGAAATCCTGTTGCTCTCTGGTGTAGAATTTGTAGTCCACAGCAGTCTTCTTCCTCTAGGCATAAGGATTTATAGCTCTCCATGCCCTCAATCCTGAGTCCTTCCTCTTCTTCATGTCCTCAGCTAGTGGGTAGCTGGCATTGTGTACTAGAAGGTGTGGTCTGAGCTTCATCAATGTTGTCAAGTCATCCACATCTTCAACTCTAGAAGCAGTTCCTTTGTTCTTCTCAGAAGCTGGAATCTGCCTGGTTGTCCTCTTAGGCTTCTCAGCAGCCTTATTGGATGTGTTGGTCTTAGGCATAGCATCAGACATAAGTTTCCTTGCCTTCTTCTTGGGAGGAGCCTTTGTAGCTGGATCATCCTCCTCTTCCTCAGCAGTAGCACCAGATGCTTCCTATAGATCTTCATACAAGGAAGTAGGCCTGCCAGTCACATGAATGATCCTCTTCCTGGACTTTTTCTCCCCTGCCTTCTTAGGCATAGCTCTCTAGGGGACCTCAACAGAAATTGTTGCTCTTGTAGTCTCATGAGCCTTGAAGGTAGAAGCAGGTGCATAAATCTTGCTAACAACTCTTCCAGAGCAAGTAGCTTCAGTTGCTGACTTCTTGGCAGCCTTCTCTTGCTTCTTAGCAAGCATCTCTTCTGGAACGAGGTCTGAATCTTCTTCATCTGAGTTCAACTTCTTCCTAGTTCTGGTGGCAGCCTTGGGCAACCCATGAGAGCTAGGGGTGCCTGGGTCTAAGAAAGAACTGGTTTCTAGGCTTGTTACAGAAGTCATATCAACTCCCTACTCTGGCACATTCTGACTATCTTCTGAGCCTGACATACTGACCTTGTGAATAGAGTGTAGATGAGTAGAAGTAGATGAGTTATCACAAAATGAGGCTGGTTTTTGAAATTTGAGCAATGAGTTTTCAAAAAGTTTGAGCAATCTGTCACATACATATTAGTGCAGCCAAAAAGAAATTTTTGGTGAGACCGAGACAAACTAAATCCTTAACAGGAACTTGGCATCCATTTCGATCGGACCGAAAAGAGCTACTTGGTTCCACTGAGTTAGTTCTCACCCTCACTGAAAATCATATCGTTGAGACCGATATTTTCGTTTCGGTTCCACCGAGATATATCGGGCGGACGACAAAACCCTAGAAAATCCATCTAACTCGAGATTTTGCAGATTTAAGTGGATGGATATATGAGCAAAGGGTGTAAAGATGATAATCAAGTATCTAATGTGCAAGAATCGGATGGAGAGTGCACTAGAGATCGAATTCGTACCTATCTTGGCACGGATCCTCTATGGCAGCAACGATGGAGTACATTTCGTCGACGACGGCGATTCCCAACGGCGGAGGAGCGCAAGAAGACAAGGGCGATGACCAGGGGTCTCGAGGCGGTAGCTTAGGGTTCTTAGGCGCGACGTTGAAGATTGAATTTCAAAGCGTCGGGGTCCACAACATATATACCCTTCGCTGTCGGTGATACTGATTTTATGTTTTTAGTGTCACCGAGTTCCACAACTGTCAGCTGACAGGGAAACTTGGTGTAACCCAGAATATGAAATCGTTTGTATCGAGATTGAAAACCAGATCAACACCAGGCAATCAGTGAGACCGAGATTGTGGTGTTGGTTCCACCGAGTTGCACTTGGGAGGTTTTAATGGTCAGTCCTTGTCGATACGGAACTCCGAGTGCTCCATACACAGAGGGATCGAAAAGCACTTGTTCAAATTTTGTGATGCAGCATGAATGGAATATGAGGTGAGAAAGCATAGATAGCTAAAGAGTGGTCCTAGGCATTCTTGTCCATCCAATTGGTAAAAGATAAATCAAAAGCCAAATAGCAACAATTGGATGTCCTCGAATGAGAAAATAAATGCAAATCAACATGCTCACACAATAAGATGTCAAAAGAAATCATGACAAACATGCACAAACACTCTAGAATCTAACAAGCACTTGGGCGATGATGAAGTCATCTATATATGAGTATTTGACTTAAGATCCAAGTAAGAGTACTTGATCATAGGTCATACTCATCGTTTAAGAACAAGTGGGGTTACCACTTTTTATAAAGCATTTAATGTTTTCACACACTAAGAGATGCTTTGACTCAAGTCTTAGAGTAAAGCTCCCCCTTAATGTGACATCCCCCCATAAGAGGGATAAAGTAACCTTGGGTTTTGTCGATGAAGACTTCATGTTGGTGAGGTAGTTGTGGATGCTCAATGTTGACGAAGAATACCAAGAGTTGGGAGCATCCTTTTTGTTTCCTTTCTCTTCTCACCTACATGGGTTAGTCCCAACATACAAGAGACAAATACAAGGATATCTATGGACATGGAGTGCAAAGAATATGTTATGATGTCCATTGATTAGTTGATTACCTTGTCCCTTGCTTACCTTTGAGGGAATTTGTGACTCCTTGAACTATTGCATTGAGTTGATGTTGAGTGAAAAAAGTCCTTGCCAATAAAGAATGTGAGTGAATTTCATTGGCGAAGTCACCCCTCAAGAACCTTGTAGATCTTATTCTTGGGGACCCACATCAAGTTGATGGGGATCCTTGGTGTTGAAGTAGCCTTAGTAGTAGTTGAGCTTGAAGTAGCCTTGCATACCCACTCCACCAAAGCTAGGGGTTCATCTTCATATGAGTCAATGTCCTCTTGAAGCTTGTTCTTGCCCTTGAGCTTGTGGTCTTGTGGTGGAAGGTCATCTTGAGTGTTTGTCCCCTTGGGAAGAATATTTTCATACTTCTCCTTTTGAGAACAAACTTGGGCTTGGGATATTGACCTTCTTCCCACTCAACTCCATTAGTGTTGAAGTACCCAACACCACGATTCTTCCGGTATCCTCCGTGCTTGCGTACAATTTCCTCAAATCGCTTACATCCGGCAAGACTCCTCTAGATACCCTTTTCTATAATTCCTTTCAATAAAGCATTTTCTTGATCAAGTGTAACTTGGCTAAGAGAATCATCATTAGTGGAATCAATAGAACTACTAGAAGCAACAACATTGGGTTTAGCATTTTTATTGTTGCTACTAGATGAAGAACCTTTCTTGCCTTTGTTACTAGATTGCTTAGTTTTAACTTGAGGCATGAAAGTAGACAAGAGTATTCGTTTGGCTAGTGTCACATCCCTAGCTAGATGTCATAGGAACAACATGTGTGTGCATCATGTTTCAATTTTGCATCAACATGGAACAGGGGTTAAAAGAAACCCCAAGCTCATATTTGAATCAAACCAATTCAAAGTTGTGAAAATTCAACAAATCCAAAATGCCCATATAAAATGTCCCCTATGTCTGATAATTATGGACATGATTATACAAGGGGTCATTTAAAATATTTGAACAACTATAGCAATTTAAAAATAAATGATAAAGCTTCTGAAAATATCAAATAAAACATTATCATTATTTTAGTTTTCAAAATATCCTGAAACTTTTCAGATAAGTTTGAAATATTCAAACTTCAATATAAAAAATATTTGGGATATTCTAAAATAGCATATGTGCCTGAAAATAAAATAAAACAAATGTCAGAAATGGAATAACAAACAGAAATCAGAAAAGTAAATAGTTAAAGCTTACCTGGGCCAGTGAAGAAGCCGGCCCAGCCCACCAGGGGCGAACCGGTCTTCTTCCACCTCCGGCCAGAAGGACGCCGGCGCATGGTCGCCACACGTCGGCCACCTCCTCCCTGCCTGGCTGATGGCCTAGAGGGCTCAAAGAGCGCCAGCGCAAGGCCTCCTCGCCGTGGCCTCTTTCTCCTCCTCTCTCTCTCTCTCTCTCCCTTCCTCTCTCTCTCTCTCTCTCTCTCTTCGCCCCCCCCCCCCTCTACTCCGCCATGGCCGAGCTCGTCGCCATCGCATAGCCGCCATTGTAGGCACCCCCGCGCCCTTTTGAGCCCCCCAGCAGCCCCGCAGCAACCCCCACGTCCCTCTCGTGATGCTAGAAGACGCCGGGAGCCGTCCACGACGCGCCGTCGCCGATTCTTCCCCGCCGGCCGCCGAAGCTTTCCTCCGGCGATTCGAGGTCGTCTACGTGTCCCCGAGCTCACTGTCTCCCCCAGCAACCCCATCGTGAGCTCCTGCTTTGTTTCCCCCTCCTCTTGCGGCCTGTACCTTGCCGTAGGCGCCGTTCCCCTTGCTGTCGAAGCTCACCGCCGTTCGGGTCCTCGCCGGGCGTAGCTCCGGTAGACCCCGAGGCCTCTCCGCTGCCCTGCTAGATGCACGCGTGCACGGGCTATCTCCCGGTGCCCTCCGCACGCCAAATGGTTGCCGAGGCGCCATTCCGGCGGGTCGTCGCCGTGCGGATGGTCGCCGCCGGGCCCGCTCCGGTGGGCGCTGACATGGCCATCATCAGAGGCTAATCCCCCTGATTAATTAGGCCTCCTGCCACTGACCAGTGGGCGCCCAGGGTGGGTCAAACCCTGGTCAGCGCGGAGTTAAGGCCCCTGCCAGTGACGTGCGGGCCCCGCACGTCAGGTTTGACCTGGCCTAGTCAGCCGAATAGCTGACGTCACAGTGATGTCAGGCTGACACCATTATCCTTTTTTCCAGTTTTAAAATAATTCCAGAAATTGTTTAAAACTTCAAATAATCATATAAATTAATCTGTAAATCAGATGAAAATAATTTATATATGAAAATTTATCAGAAAAATCCAATGAATCCAATGGTGCTATTATCATGCATGCTAGAGCAACATAAGTAGATGAACATTGATATTTCCTAACAGGTTAGTATATGGAATTTGAAGTGAAGAACAACTTTGAACCTATATTCAAACTCATTTCAAATTAACTTGAACACTAGTTGCATTAGCTCATCCATACATGCTACCATGTCATGATCATGCATCATATTGTTGCACTTGCGTGTATTGATTGCTATTTATCTGCATTGCTGTAGGCCCTACTTCTGAGGATAACTCCGAGTTTTCCAACAAAGGAGAGAACCTTCCCGCTACCCAGCAAGGCAAGCAACCCCCTTGATCATTCCGATAACATCGCACTCTCTCGCTCCTGCTCTGGTTTATTGCATTAGGACCAACGCTCACTTGTCACTCATACACGGTAGATGAACCTATTCTTTTGCATAACCTCTCATTGTCACAGTAAATAGCTAAACCTTGCAACCTAGCATACCTGGTAGATGCTTGTGCCATGATGTGCTTAGTTTACTATGCCTGCTATGCTTGCTATGCTTGCTATGCTTAGAGTTGTGTCAGGTCTGATTAATCTGGGTCTGGGTGATGAACTGGAGTGAAACAGTGTCCTTATGATGTGATAAGCTTCTGATGAACCCGATTGGGTAAAGGTAGCGATGAGGGGCTATGTAGGAGTACATAGAGGGCTGTCTCATTGGGACCGTTCTTAGGAACCGAGTTTTGTGTTTGTGATCCAAGACTAGATACTACCACACGTTAGGATACTTAATTGACCCTCTTGACTCATCAGTCACTTAGTCCTTAGTCTAGGAGTTGCAAGTAGTTTCTGGTGTTTATAGCATGCTGGAGGCCGTGTATAGCGCTGACCCTAGGGGTGGGTTACGACGTGGTAGGCAGTAGCACGGTGTACCAAGGGTCACCCGAATGGTTGGCTTGGGTACCCTACGCACATCGTTTGGGGCCGTAGCGGAAACTTCGGCCGTACTTCCATGCGGGTTTAGTCTCAAATAGGCGATAGCCTAGACTAGAGGTCTTATGTGATTGACGGTCGTGGCCGACTCCCTCGCTGGGCTTCCGCTTGAAGGTTGCCGAGGTGCATGGTTTTCTGAGCACATAGTGATAAGTGGCGAGAGCGTGTGTGAAGAAGTACACCCCTGCAAGGTATGAAACTATTCGAATAGCCGCGTCCACGGATATGGACTACTTGGAAAACTTATGTTGTTCATAGATAATCAAATGGATACTCATAAAATATCAAGACAAGTGTGAGTACCGTGGATGGTACTCTCCTAGGAGAGGGAAGTGCATCCATGGTGGTGTATTGTCATGGAGTTAGTGGACTCGTGTGTGATATCTAAAATGTAAACAAAGAGTTAGCATTGTGTAGTGTAGGTTAGCCATGAGTCAAAGCTGGCATTGCTGCATAAACTCCACCACCCCCTTTGTTGATACATGATCATGATTAGTCTAGGTCTGCTTTAAAGACTTGCTGAGTACGTTTATACTCATGTTTGCTTAATAAATGTTGCAGTTGAGACCCATGACCCATCGGGTGGGTTCTTTCTAGATGTCTACGATGCCGAATAGCTGGTATCCCAGCTACGACCTTATGCCTGTGGCAGGCTGTAGATAGTCAAGCCATGTGCCTTTTTACCCTTTCATCTGTCTATACTCAGACAGTTTTATGCTTCCGCTTGGTTTGTATGAACTTGTTTGTATGACTTGAGTATCGGGTCATGTGACCCCTATCTGTAAGAACATATTATGCAAGGCTCATTTGAGCCTCTTAAATAAAAGTTGTGTTGTTGTATGGTTCTGTTGTGATGCCATAGTTGTATCTATGCATATCGGGCATGTCGTGCGTACGTGTGACGTGCAACGGTATGTATGGGATCCGACACCTAGTCGTGTGCCTTTAGTAGTACTCTTTACGGGGAACTGCCTCTTTGTGCTTCCATCGAGCCATGATAGCTTGCTAGTGCTCCGGACACATGGATTGACCGGCATTTATCCTTCTTTGCTGCTGTGTCTGTCCCTTCGGGGAAATGTCTCGCAGTGTAATGGAGTCCCTGTAGCCTGCTATGACTCGTCTACATGCAGTGATGGCATTTATGTCTCATGGCGTAATGGAGTCCTTGTAGCTTGCTATGACTTGTCTACACACGCTTGAGGCTGACACCTGCATTGCTAGGTTACGTATGCCTGTTTCTGTATGGATGTGCTACTTGGGTTCTATGACTAGTTATGCGGCCCGGGTTCTCTGTCGTTTGATTGCCAGCTACATGTTCACATACGTGAGCTAAAAGACGCAAACGGTCCCCGCTAAGGTAAGGCTGCAGCCGTGGAGCTTACCGTGCGTGAGGCCGCAAAGTGATGTAATATGTTATAGCATGGATTGATGTGACTTAGGATCGGGGTCCCGACAGCATTGGTATTAGAGCCTGACTGACGGTAGGACTACTAAGACAAACCGGTCGAAGTTGAGTCTAGAAACACTATAGAAAAGTAGGGGAATTGATTGTGGAAGGGAACGTAAGGCTCTTTTTACTCATCTTCCCAAGTTATTCTATTTTGAGTCATTCTCATCTTTTCTACGGGAATAAGAACTAGGCTTCTCATCTATTGCTTAGGATGACGAGTTACTAACCATGGACCACTAGCTAGCTTGTTTGCAAGTGAGTGTCGGTACTTAAGTATTGTTGGTATAACAAACAGATGGAGAAGAGATTTGAGTCTAGAAAGTCGAGTGGTTATGTCTTTCCAATCTTTTGCAGTTGTCTCAAAATCCTTTTTGAGCAATTACAGCCGTTATGCTATCCAATTTCTGCTAGAATCTCTAATGTCTTTGCATCATTCTTTGTTTTAGATGCCCCCTCGTCCTTCCCGTCAGGTGGTCCGTCTGACCAGGTGCATCGATGTACCGGGTCACACGGCCATGTTGGTTAGAGTTATGATGGAGGCTGGCTACCGTTGGTACCCAGAGTACACAGTGGAGGAGCGGTATCGAGATTTCAACCAGAGTCAGTATCGGTGTACTGTTAAGATATATCCTTCATATCTTGGAGCTGTAGAGCCACTTCACTGGACTTATGGATTAGGTGTCACCATAGAAATGGCAGTTCAGGAGGCCACCTACACCATCTTGACTATCATGAGGTTTCACCATGGTCTGCTTCAGAACACAGAGTTATGTTATGTTCCTGCTTCCATGGGAGGAGAGGATGGTTATCTTAGCGCAGCCTACTATGATCATTCTCATGAGGACCTTAAGCTGCAGGTGACCGCTCAGATGTTGGAGAACAGGGATCGTGATGCACATGCTCTTCACATGGAGCTATATGCCACACGTGCACGTCTTTGGACAACTTTGACGCCGTTGGCACCTGTTGTCCAGACAGGCTATGGAGATTTGGAGATGCTGACCCCATCATGGACTCATCTGCCAGCACACGTAGACTGGCCCGATGTTGGAGGCATCACCCCTCCTCGAGGACCGCTGTTGCCGCCAACAAGGGGACCAAGGCCACATCCGTGTCCTTATGGTTTCCAGGGATCACAGGCTAGAGTGTTTCCGGATCCTCAGGTTCAGCTCCCGGGTCACGGGAGTAACCTGTATGAGGCATTCTACGGCGATGCTTGAGTACATGGATGTTAGTACTAGTATGTTAGTAGTCGTATCGCCACAGTCATGCGTGTCTTGTGGGATATGATTGAGGTTGAGAGTTGAGTTCTGGAGGTGTAGATAGATAATGTATAGGAAGCTTGCAATGCCTCCGATGAGTTGTGTCATCTCTCTGTAGTTGCTTTCAGCTTGGGCTTGTACTGAACTATGTCATGGTGTGTATGAATCATGGTGTTCATATGGCAGTTGTTATTTCCATGTTGTTTGGGTGTTTACCCTGCATGCCATGTTGTCCAGTACATTCCTTATCTCATGTCTTAGAGTTGACGTCCTTTATGTTTAAGCAGTGGGTTTGTTTTCCCAGGATGGTGGCAACTAGTAATAACCCTGTGCCTGCCCCCGAGCAGGGCGGGGGAAGCCAGCCAAGGCAAGAGGACCTGCCACATGCGCCTTCTTTGGCAGAAGTGATGCTTGACGCTGAAAGGAACAAGAGGGAGACCAACAGGCTGCTGGAACGAATTGAGCAGAACACAACACGTGCGCCCCGCAATGATCTCAATGATGGCGTGTCACTCGGTGATTTCGTCAGGCTGTGCCCACCTAAGTATCATCATTTGGTCGTCCCACTTGACGCGGATGACTGGCTGACCAGCATGTTCCGCAAGATCTGGGCTGCCAATGTGTCCGAGGCCAACAAGGTGACCTTTGCTACCTACTTTTTGGAAGGACCCGCCAGTCTGTGGTGGGAAAATTATGAAGCCATGCGTCCCGCAGGCCCAGCACCAACTTGGGCAGAATTCAGCGTGACATTCTGTACCAATCACATCCCGGAAGGGCTGGTGGATCGCAAGAGAGAGGAATTCTGTGCTTTCACCCAGGGTAGACTGTCCGTGGATGCCTATAGCCGTGAGTTTGGCAATCTTCCTCGCTATGCTCCAGAGGAAGTTTCAACTGATGCTAAGAAGCAGGTAGGTTCCGCAAGGGACTCAATCGTGAGCTCCGTCGAGAACTGCGCCTGCATGAGTGCACAACTTTCTAGGCTCTCGTCAACAAGGCTATCAATGCCGAGACTAGACAGACTGACTATGAGGCCACGATAAAACACAACCGTGACTTCAGCCCCGTATCTGGCTCGGGTCCAGACAAACGCCGGGTGTGGGTGCCCAATGCAGCTCTGCCGCCAAGATACACTGTGAGGCCATCCTTCCAGGCACCTCGCCCAACTCAGCCCAACCCTCCAGCCAGGCCATTTGGAGGTCCGCCTGTCAATGTTGCTCCCCGTGCCTCCGTTGTCTGCTACAAATGTGGGGAACCAGGACACTACTCACGTGATTGTCGTCAGGCTAATGCTAAGCCGGCTGGACGTGGGAAGCCGGGAAAAGCCTTCTATGTGAAGCCAGCACCTGTTCGTGGATGAGTGAATTATGTTTCTGCTGAGGAAGCCCTTGAGGATCCTGATGTTATCCTAGGTACGCTCCTTGTCAATAATCATCCAGCATCTGTTCTATTTGATATTGGGGCATCTCATTCTTTCATCTCAAAAAGTTATGCATAGTTGCATAACATGTCTTTTTGTGATATGCCTACCCCTTTAGTAGTTCAGACTCCTGGTTCAAAGTGGCAAACTTCTAGGGTGAGCTATGACAATGAGATTCTGGTGAATAGGCTAGTCTTCCTAGCATCCTTGATAGCCCTGAAGTCTTTGGACATGAATATCATTCTAGGCATGGATTGGATGAAAGCCCACTATGCTAAGATTTATACTCATACTAGGAATGTTAACCTTACACATCCATCGGGTGAGACAGTTAATGTCTCCTCTCGAGCAGCCAAACGCCAACTCTATTCCCTCAATGCTAGCCCTCTTCCAGAGTTAGAAGATATTTCGGTAGTCCATGACTTTTCGGATGTCTTTCCAGAAGAACTGCCAGGAATTCCTCCTGTCAGAGATGTTGAGTCTGTGATAGGGCTCATTCCAGGGACTGTCCCAATAGCCAGAAGACCCTATAAGATGGCACACTTAGAACTAGCCAAACTTAAGATCCAACTCGATGAGGCTTTGAAGAAAGGTTTCATCCGTCCTAGTTCTTCTCCTTGGACTTGTCCCATCCTCTTCGTCAAGAAGAAGGATGGATCAGATCGGATGGTTGTGGATTATCGGCCAGTGAATCTGGTCACCATAAAGAACAACTATCCGCTCCCCAGGATCAACGATTTGTATGATCAACTTGCTGGATCCTCTATCTTTTCCAAAATTGATTTGACGTTGGGATACCATCAAATTAGAATTAGGAATGGGGACATTCCAAAAATGGCTTTTGTTACTCGTTATGGCCAATACGAGTACACCATCGTGTCCTTTGATTTAACCAATGCCCCAGCCACCTTCTCTCGTTTGATGAATTTGATCTTCATGGAGTATTTGGACAAATTCATCATGGTTTACCTTGAAGATATACTCATCTACTCGAAGAACGAACAGGAACATGCCGAGCATCTAAGGCTGGTATTGATGAAACTTCGAGAGCACCGTGTGTATGCCAAATTCTCCAAGTGTGAATTTTGGTTGCCAGAAGTGACCTTTCTAGGCCACGTGATCTCTAGTAAAGGTATTGTTGTCAATCGTGAGAAAGTTCAGGCCGTCCTTGATTGGACTCAACCTGAATCGGCTAAGCAAGTTCGGAGTTTCCTTGGCTTAGCGAGCTATTGTCGCCGCTTTCTCGAGAATTTCTCAAAGGTTGCCAAACATCTGACTGAACTCCTCAAGAAAGATAAAAAGTTCAAGTGGACTCCACAATGCGAGCATAGTTTTCAGGAGTTGAAAAGACGATTGACCTCTGCTCCCATTCTGGTGCCACCAGACTTCTCTAAGGACTTTGTTATCTATTGCGACGCCTCGCGACAACGATTAGGTTGCATTCTCATGCAAGATCGTCATGTGATTGCATACGCATCTCGACAGTTGCATCCACATGAGGATAATTATCCAACACATGATCTTGAGCTTGCAGCTGTGGTCCATGCAATGAAAACCTGGCGACATTACCTTCTAGGCAATTGTTGCGAAATTTACACTGATCACCAAAGTCTGAAATATATATTCACCCATCCGGATTTGAATCTCAGGCAAAGACGGTGGGTTGAGTTCATTACAGACTACGACTTAGGGATAACTTACACCCCGGGGAAAGCCAATGTCATGGCTGATGCACTAAGTCGTAAGTCTTATTGTAATAATCAGATGTTACAACAAGGTCAACCACTTCTCCATGAGGAATTTCGGAAGTTAAACCTCCACATGTTCCTCAAGGATTCCTACCCAACTTGGTGGTGAAACCTAATCTTAAGGATCAAATAGTAGTTGTCCAGAAATATGATAAGGGTATCTCCCGGATCAAAGAGAATATTGCTAGCGGAAATGCTAAAGATTTCTCCAAGGACGATGAGGATGTGGTGTTCTTTCAGAATCGGTTGGTGGTTCCGAAGAGCACACACTTAAGACAACTGATCCTTAAGGAGGCTCATGATTCTCCTCTCACAATTCATCCGGGTAGTACCAAAATGTATCAGGACCTATTCTAGAAGTTCTGGTGGACTAGGATGAAGAGAGAAATTGCTCAGTTCGTTGCTAACTGCGACGTTTGTCGTCACATGAAAGCAGAACATCAAAGGCTTGCTGGCACCCTTCAATCTTTAGCTATTCCTGAATGGAAATGGGATAAGGTCAGTATGGATTTCATTACTGGATTTCCCAGGACTAAGAGAGGGAATAATGCTATATTTGTGGTCATTGACCGCCTTTCCAAAGTGGCTCATATTCTTCCTATTCGGGAGAGTATAACTGCTTCCCAGCTAGCGGAGTTGTATGTTTCTCGAATAGTTTCTGTTCATGGTGTTCCTTTGGAGATTAACTCAGACTGCAGAAGTATCTTTGCTTCCCGATTTTGGGCAAGTTTTCAAACCGCCATGGGGACTCATCTATCCTTTAGCACTGCTTTCCACCCGCAATCAAGTGGTCAAGTTGAGCGAGTCAATCAAATTCTTGAAGACATGCTCCAGGCTTGTGTTATATCCTTCGGTATGAATTGGGAGAAATGTCTTCCATTTGCCGAATTTGCATATAACAATAGTTATCAGTCAAGCTTGTGCAAAGCCCCTTTTGAAGTTCTCTATGGACGAAGGTGTTGAACACCTCTTAACTGGTCGGAAACCGGAGAGAGGCAACTCTTTCGCCCGGATATGATCCAGGATGAAGAGGAGCAAGTTCGCATTATTCATGAAAAATTGAAAACAGCCCAATCTCGTCAAAAGAGCCAATATGATCACCATCATAAGGCTGTGACCTATGAAGTTGACGAGAAGGCTTACCTTCGGGTTACACCTTTGAAGGGTACCCATCGATTCGGTATCAAGGGCAAGTTAGCTCCTTGTTACATTGGACCCTTTTGCATTCTTGCTAAACGAGGAGAGATTGCCTACCAATTGGAACTTCTGCCACATCTCCCACGTCTCGCAACTCAGGCGTTGCTTCTCGGACCCTGTCCATGAAGTAGACCACGAAACGCTTGATCTCCAAGATAACCTTACATATCAAGAATACCATGTTCGTATTCTTGATCAAGCTGAGCGTACCACTCGGCGTCGGAAAATCAAGTTTCTCAAGGTTCAGTGGTCACACCATTCTGAAAAGGAGGCCACATGGGAAACAGAAGATCGTCTTTGACTAGAGTACCCCGCGCTCTTCCCGATGACTTCGAAGTCTCGAGATGAGATTCTTTTGAGTGGGGGTGAGTTGTCACATCCCTATCTAGATGTCATAGGAACAGCATGTGTGTGCATCATGTTTCAATTTTGCATCAACATGGAATGGGGGTGAAAAGAAACCCCAAGCTCATATTTGAATCAAACCAATTCAAATTTGTGAAAATTCAACAAATCCAGAATGCCCATCTAAAATGTCCCCTATGTCTGATAATTATGGACATGATTATACAAGGGGTCATTTAAAATATTTGAACAACTATAGCAACTTAAAAATAAATGATAAAGCTTCTAAAAATATCAAATAAAGCATTATCATTATTTTAGTTTTCAAAATATCCTAAAAGTTTTCAGATAAGTTTGAAATATTCAAACCTCAATATATAAAATATTTGGGATATTCTAAAATAGCATATGTGCCTGAAAATAAAATAAAACAAATGTAAGAAATGGAATAACAAAAAGAAATCAGAAAAGTAAATAGTTAAAGCTTACCTGGGCCAGGGAAGAAGCCGACCCAGCCCACCAGGGGCGAACCGGTCTTCTTCCACCTCCGGCCAAAAGGACGTCGTCGCGTGGTCGCCACACGCCGGCCACCTCCTTCCTGCCTGGTTGATGGCCTGGAGGGCTCGGAGAGCGCCAGCGTGAGGCCTCTTTGCCGTGGCCTCTTTCTCCTCCTCTCTCTCCCTCGCTCTCTCTCTCTCTCTCTCTCTCTCTTCCCCCTCTGCTCCGCCATGGCCGAGGTCGTCGCCATCGCATAGCCGCTGTTCGAGCCACCCCCGCGCCCTTCTGAGCCCCCCAGTAGCCTCGCAACGACCCCCTCGTCCCTCTCGTGACGCTAGAAGACGCTGGGAGCCCTCCACGATGCGTCGTCACTGATTCTTCCCCGTCGGCCGCCGAAGCTTTCCTCTGGCGATTCGAGGTCATCTGCGCATCCCCGAGCTCGTTGTCTCCCCCCAGCAACCCCGTCGTGAGCTCCTTCTCCGTTTCCCCCTCCTCTTGCGGCCTGTCCCTCACCATAGGCACCATTCCCCTTGCTGCCGAAGCTCGCCGCCGCTCGGGTCGTCACCCGGCGTAGCTCCGGTGGACCCCGAGCCCTCTCCGCTTCCCGGCTAGATGCACGCGTGCATGGGCTATCTCCCAGTGCCCTCCGCGTGCCAAATGGTCGCCGGAGGCGCGATTCCGGCGAGTCGCCGCCGTGCGGATAGTTGTTGTCGGCCCCGTTCCGGTGGGCACCGACGTGGCCATCATCAGGGGCTAATCCCCCTGATTAATTAGGCCTCCTGCCACTGACCAGTGGGCCCCCAGGGTGGGTCAAACCCTGGTCAGCGCGGAGTTAAGGCCCCTATCATTGACGTGCAGGCCCCGCACGTCAACTTTGACCTGGCCTGGTCAGCCGAACAGCTGACGTCACAGTGATGTCAGGCTGACGCCATTAATCCTTTTTTCTAGTTTTAAAATAATTCCAGAAATTGTTTAAAACTTCAAAAAATCATATAAATTAATCTGTAAATCAGATGAAAATAATTTATATATGAAATTTATCAGAAAAATCCAATGAATCCAATGGTGCTATTATCATGCATGCTAGAGCGACCTAAGTAGATGAACATTGATATTTACTAATAGGTTAGTATATGGAATTTGAATTGAAGAACGACTTTGAACCTATATTCAAACTCATTTCAAATTAACTTGAACACTAGTTGCATGTGAAACAGTGTCTGGTCTAACTTGTGTCAGGTCTAATTAATCTGGGTCTGGGTGATGAACTGGAGTGAAACAGTGTCCTTATGATGTGATAAGCTTATGATGAACCCGATTTGGTAAAGGTAGCGATGAGGGGCTATGTAGGAGTACATAGAGGGTTGTCTCATTGGGACCGTTCTTAGGAACTGAGTTCTGTGTTTGTGATCCAAGACTAGATACTACCACACGTTGGGATACTTAATTGACCCTCTTGACTCATCAGTCACTTAGTCCTTAGTCTAGGAGTTGCAAGTAGTTTCTGGTGTTTATAGCATGCTGGAGGCCGTGTGTAGCGCTGACCCTAGGGGTGGGTTACGACGCGGTAGGCAGTGGCACGGTATACCAAGGGTCACCCGAATGGTGGGCTTGGGAACCCTGCGCACATCGTTTGGGGCCGTAGCGGAAACTTCGCCCGGACTTCCGTGCGGGTTCAGTCTCAAATATGCGATAGCCTGGACTAGAGGTCTTATGTGATTAACAGTCATGGCCGACTCCCTCGCTGGGCTTCCGCTTGAAGGTTGCCGAGGTGCATGGTTTTAGGAGCACATAGCGATAAATGGCGAGAGTGTGTGTGAAGAACTACACCCCTGTAGGGTATGAAACTATTCGAATAGCCGCGTCCTCAGATATGGACTACTTGGAAAACGTATGTTGTTCATAGATAATCAAATGGATACTCATAAAAATATCAAGACAAGTGTGAGTACCGTGTATGGCACTTTCCTCGAAGAGGGAAGTTAATCCATGGTGGTGTATTGTCATGGAGTTAGCGGACTCGTGTGCGGTATCTAAAATGTAAACAAAGAGTTAACATTGTGTAGTGTAGGTTAGCCATGAGTCAAAGCTAGCATTGATGCATAAACTCCACCACCCCCTTTGTTGATACATGAGCATGATTAGTCTAGGTCTGCTTTAAAGACTTGCTGAGTACGTTTATACTCATGTTTGCTTAATAAATGTTGCAGTTGAGACCCAGGACCCATCGGGTGGGTTCTTTCTAGATGTCTACGATGCCGAATAGCTGGTGTCCCACCTACGACCTTATGCCTGTGGCGGGCTGTAGATAGTCAGGCCATGTGCCTTTTTACCCTTTCATCTGTCTGTACTCGGACAGTTTTATGCTTCCGCTTGGTTTGTATGAACTTGTTTGTATGACTTGAGTGTCGGGTCATGTGACCCCTATCTATAAGAACATATTATGCAAGGCTCGTTTGAGCCTCTTAAATAAAAGTTGTGTTTGTTGTATGGTTATGTTGTGATGCCATAGTTGTATCTATGCATATCGGGCATGTCGTGCGTACGTGTGACGTGCAACGGTATGTATGGGATCCGACACCTAGTCGTGTGCCTTTAGTAGTACTCTTTACGGGAAGCTGCCTCTTTGTGCTTCCACCAAGTCATGGTAGCTTGCTACTGCTTCGGATACATTGATTGACCGGCATGTATCCTTCTTTGCTGCTGTGTCTGTCCCTTCGGGGAAATGTCTCGTAGTGTAATGGAGTCCCTGTAGCCTGCTACGACTCGTCTACGTGCAGTGATGGCATTTATGTCTCACGGCGTAATGGAGTCCTTGTACCTTGCTATGACTTGTCTACACACGCTTGAGGCCGACACCTGCATTGCTGGGTTACGTATGCCTGTTTCCGTATGGATGTGCCACTTGGGTTCTATGACTAGTTATGTCGGCCCGGGTTCTCTGTCGTTTGATTGCCAGCGACATGTTCACATACGTGAGCCGAAAGACACAAATGGTCCTGGCTAAGGTAAGGCTACAGCCGTGGAGCTTACCTTTCGTGAGGCCGCAAAGTGATGTGATATGTAACGGCCTGGATTGATGTGACTTAGGATCGGGGTCCCGACAGCTAGATAAGATGAAATCTTCTTTTGGAGATCGACATTGATAGCTTTGAGAAACTCATGCTCTTGCTCCAAGTTGAGCTTCTCGAAGCGTAGCTTCTCATAAGTTCTCACAAGCTCTCTATGATCTTCGAGAGTAGATTCATGAGCTAACTTAAGAGTGTTTAGTTCCTTAGTGAGTTGTTCTATTTTCATCTTATCATAAAATGACTCATCTTGACTAGCATGAGAATTATCAAGTTCATTTTGATCAACATCACTAGTTTTATCACAAAGCAAGTCATCATCACAAAGCAAATCATCTTCATCACTATCAAAATCAAGATACTCGGGGTGTGAACCTTGGGGCCTTTAGCCATGAAGCCACTTCCACTCCCTTCGTTTGGTCAATCAAATAGATCGTAGGAGTTGGTAGTCACTAGAGCAATTCCGGCAACACCATCATCTTGACTATGGTCGGAGTCGGAATGATAGCTTCTCTCAGAGTTGTTGTCGGGGTCGGAGCCAGAAACCCATTCACCAACATGAGCTTGATGTTTTCTTCTTGTGTAGCTCTTGGTGTACTTGTCCTTCTTCTCCGAATATCTACTTCTCCTTCAGTTTCTTCGTTCCTAACGATCATCTCTACTACTTCTCTCTCTTTGTGGTGACTCATTTCTTGAGCTTCGTCTTTGAGGTGACTCTTCTCTTCTTTTGTAGGGAGTCATGCACTCATTTGAGTAGTGTCCGGGCTTCCCACAATTGTAACAATTGTGGTCACGACTTGACGAACACTTCTCTTCATATCTTGAGTTGGAGTTTCTTTCGTTGCCTCTATTCTTGTAGAACTTGTTGAATATCTTGACCATGAGGCCTATCTCTTCATTGGTGATAAGGTTGTTGCTTGAAGTTGCGGGAGCATCACTTGTGGCTTTGTAAGCACCGCTAGACTTGTGATGAAGCTCTTCTTTATCTTTGAGTGTCATCTCATGAGCAACAATCCTTCCAATGACTTCTGTAAGCTTGAGATCTTTGTAGTTTGGCATCATTTGGATTAATGTGCACACGGTGTCGTATCTCTCATCCAAAGCTCTAAGTATCTTCTTGATAATGAATTTGTCAGTCATTTCTTCGCTTCCTAAGCCGACAATCTCATTGGTGCTGAGAGCTAGCCTAGAGTGCATCTCTGTGACTCCTTCACCATCCTTCATCTTGAACTTGTCAAGCTGACCTTGAACAACATCTAACTTGGATTCTCTCACGGACTCAATTCCTTCGTGCATATCAACCAAAGTATCCCAAATATCTTTTGCATTCTCAAGATGGCTGATTTTGTTGAATTCTTCAGGGCATAAGCAGTTGAAGAGAATGTCGCGTGCTTGAGCATTGGGTTGCAACATCTTCAATTCATCCGCGGTCGCTTCACGATCCAGTTCCCGTCCATCCACAAAGAACTCACCTTGCAAGCCAACACGAACAACAACCCAAACGGCGGGGTTATGACCAAGATTATGCATTTTCATTTTGTGCTTCCAACTAGCAAAATTAGTGCCATCAAAGTATGGACCTCCACGGTGACAACTTCCCTCACTAGACGCCATACTTCTCCTAGGTTGTGAGACCTAAGAAATGGAGACCAAAGCTCTGATACCACTTGTAGGACCGAAAGTATGTCTAGAGGGGGGTGATTAGACTACTTGAACAATTAAACGTTTTGCCTATACCAAGTTTTAGGGTTGACAGTTTTTAGCATTTCATGGCAAGTCAAGTACACCCTACACATGCAAGTCTAAGAGTATATACCAGCGGAAAGTAACAACAAGCATGTATAGAAGGGATAGGGTAGGAAGATCAAACGCAGTTGTAGACACAATGATTTTTCCCGTGGTTTCGATAGGTGGCGCTATCGTACATCCTCGTTTATGGAGTCTTCAACCCACGAAGGGTAACGGTCGCGACAGTCCACGGAGGGCTCCACCCAAAAGGGGCCACGAAGTAGCAACCTTGACTATTCCATAACGGCTTTCGTCCACGAAGGACTAGCCTCACTATGGGTAGATCTTCATGAAGTAGGCGATCTCCTTGCCCTTACAAACCTCTTGGTTCACTCCACAACACGAAGTAGGAGGCTCCCAAGCGACACCTAACCAATCTAGGAGGCACCACCCTCCAAAAGGTAATAGGCTCGATACTGACGATGAACTCCTTGCTCTTGTGCTTCAAGATGATAGACTCCTCAGCACCCAAGCACTCTATCATAGATTTGGCATGGTGGAAGAGATGGGATTGGTGGAAAGCTACTTGGGGAGGCTAGAAATCAAGATCCATATTATTGGAGTGGAAGATCTTGACCTCAACACAAGGGTAGGTGGTTCTCTCTCAGAAAATCTGATAGGATAGGTATGGAATAGTTCTGAGTGCTTCTCTTTCGAGTAAGTGGTGGTGAAGGGGTATAGATAGGCATCCCCAAAAATCCAACCGTTACACCCAAAACGACCGACTCGGTGACACCGATGTGTTAAACTCAGTGGTACCGAAGTGACCAAAAGGTGGCAACTTTTGAATCTCGTTAAAGCCGATATAGGAAACTCTGTAGCACTGATAAGGTGACCAACGGTCAGATTTCCAATCTCGGTGACGCTGATCGAACATTCTCGGTGGGACCGAAAATGTGAATTTGCATAACAGAAAGCTTGCAACCTAAACTCGGTGGCCGGTATGGAATCGGTTGCACCGAAGTGGCTAGGGTTTGGCTTGAGTCTGTCTAGGTTCTGGAATCGGTTGCACTGAAGTGGCTAGGGTTTGGCTTGAGTCTGTCTAGGTTCTGGAATCGGTGGCACCGGTATGGGAAAGTTGGTTGCACCGATTTTGAGTGTTAGGTATAGAACAGACTTTGGTGGGAGAGTTTGTGGATGTTTTTGGCGACTATCACTTGTGCATGTTTGAGCATATTGTTCACCAACAAAACCTTACCCCCTTTTAATAGTATTGGCTTTCCTATGGACTCAAAGTGATTTCTCACAAGTATAAAATGTAGAGTCCTCTTGCTTGAAGCTTGGCCAACCTATTTCCTTGCATCTTGGGGTTTCTCCACAATATCCTTTTGCCAATCCTATCATTGAACATTTCCTAGAATATACTTGGTGGAAACATTAGTTCAATGACTTATATGTTGTTATTAATTACCAAAACCACCAAGGGAGCAAATGTGCTTTCAGTTTTGCGCCAGGCCACACCTGGCTGACGAAGTGGACCATGTCCTGGGCCGCAGGCATGCAGAACTGGGTACCCCCATTTCCAGAACGCTGACAATTTTCGATCTCCTTGTGCAAAGCTCCATTTACAAAACTATTTTGGGGGACTAATCTTTGGTATCTAACTCCTCCAATGGTGCAATTAGTTTTTGTTTTAGTTCTTTATGTATTACAATTTTCTGCTGTTGTGGTGACCTTGTTCTTGAGCTTGCATGGCAAATTTGTATCGTCCCAATTAGTTTGATGCATGATATAGCCTCTAGGCACTTGTGGGAGTAGTTGCTATAAGTTTTGTTAGGTTTTGTTCACCTATATTTTGAGTCACTAAAAATTTCAGAAATTTTTCAAAGAAACAAAAATGTTGAGGCAAATATACCAAGGGGGTTCCTCGAGCAAGAAGGCCCCGAGACTCGCAATACGTGAATCCAGTTCGGCCTTGCGAATTGCCATCAGATGAATTCATGGTTCATGTCGGTTTCATGGAAGAATTTTATGCGTACACACAAAATGTTGGCCTTGAAGATTTTGTTTCAGACCAATGCAAGCAATATTATCAACTCACTGATTCTTTCGTGCGGATGTTTGAATTTTCATCCAGGCGTAATAAGTATTCTGTTTTATTAAATCTTTATGATGAATCTTATACTATGGACCTAGAAGATTTTAACCGTGCATGAAAAATTCCACACTGGGGCAGCCATAATGATCCTCACAAAACTGAATATAATGATTTTCTTTCTAGCATCACCGTGGGAGAAACTAGAAACATTACACAGGCTACCTTGGGGAGCATTCACTTTTATGCTATGCATTATTTTGCCCTCTTCATAGGTAGATGTATTAACGGTAAACATGATAATAGCCACCTTTGCGTACCTCATACTAGTATTCTTAAGAGTGCCGTAATGGGTGATAGATGATATAACTTGGGGGCTATTATTGCTAGGAGACTACATAAAAATGCTAAGGAAGGGGATTTCTTTGGTGGGATTTATGCCACTTGTGTAGATAATTATCTTGGGATACCCATAAGGGGGAGTGATATTGAGTTACCACTTGCTTTTCTTGATATGAGGCTATGGTGCGCTACCAGTTTCTTGAGAGGAACGAACAGTCCTTCCTATACCGACTAATTTTTTTATAGACACCATGCTGTCCATATTACCCTTCCTGCTCCTTCCTTCTTTAACTCTCAGGAAAAAACGGAGGCACTTTATAACCAGAGAGGAGGCAAACGAGTACGAGAGAAAGGCGTTTGCCGCTCGCCTCCGCGTTGCAGCCATTCAGGCGGTAGCCTCCGCAGCCTAGTACAACCCCAACTATGACTTTGGATATTATCCGAGCCATCCATCGCCCTAGACCAACTTAGGTCAAAAGCCTAAGCTTGGGGGAGTACATATTTCTCACCGACATTACATTCATGTTCGCACACTCATCTTAGTAGTCGGTGCTCATACTTTTTCATTGTACCATCCATGGTAGTTTATTTCTTCTTTCTGCTTTTTTCTTGTGTGCTTAATTAACCTTGACAAAATCCAAAAAAAATAGTTCTAGACTTACCTTGTACTCTATTTAATTGTAGCATTAAAGGAAAACCCAAAAAGATTTTTTTCATTCTTGTTTTCCGTGTTGGGAACTTTCCTGTGTAAATAGTTTTTCTCGTTCTTGTTTTGAAATTTCTTTCTTTGTGTCGTAGGGAGAAGATCACAATGAAAATGATGGGTGACTCTCATATGCATTATTGTTTATCTATCAAAGAGCCCATATTACCTTTCCTTCTCCGTTGAGTTATTTTTTGCAGATTCCAGCTTAGTCCAATGCACGTGCACTCTTATTATTATTATTCACACCGCTCAATCATGCAAGTGAAAGGCAATAATGAGGATATATGATGAAGTGATTGAGATGGAGAAAAGCGGGTATGAACTCGACCTATTTTGTTTTTGTAAATATGATTAGCTCATCATTCTAGATTCAGCTCATTATGGATGAAACATCTTTGCAATGACAATTAGATATTATAGTTATTCATGCCATGCTTAATTAGCTAAGAGTGTATAATGTTTTACCTTGAGTTCCAACATGCATTTTAAAATGGTTGTGATGTAGTATGATAGGATGCTATCCTCCTTTGAATGATTCAAGTTGCTTGACTTGGCACATGTTCACGCATTTAGTTGAAACAGAATCAACATAGCCTCCATGATATTTATTTTCATGGTGATTTATATCCTCCCCGTGCTTGCATTCAATGTTGGTTAGTCTCAATGCATGTTTATGACTATTGTCGCTCTCTAGTTGGTTGCTTCCCAGTCTCTTGCTAGCCTTCACTTGAACTAAGCGGGAATACTGCTTGTGCATTCACTTTCTTAAACCCAAAGTTGTTCCATCTAAGTCCACCATACCAACCTATATGTGGTATTTACATGACGTTCCAAGTAACTTTGCATGTGCCAAACTCTAAACCTTCAAGTAATATTCTATTTTGTATGCCTGAATCGCTCTTGTAGCGACTGGGGGCAGTCAGTATCTTCCATGATAGGTGGGTTATTCTCACGATATGTGTTGATTCACTATCATTCACGAGAAAGTGGTTGGTATTCGGGATGCCCAGTTCCATGCTCAAAAATAAAATCAAAATATAATGG
This sequence comes from Hordeum marinum, assembly GCA_022496015.1. NCBI lineage: Eukaryota > Viridiplantae > Streptophyta > Magnoliopsida > Poales > Poaceae > Hordeum > Hordeum marinum. Next base: position 168,672,748 of record CM039676.1, read on the forward strand.
AAAAAAACTCCCCCAGGATTGTTGCTTGTATGGACGGTACCCGTGGATTCGACCAACCGTGTAGTGTGTTCTGTTGGTAAAGGTGGAGTAAAAACTTTATCATTCTGTTTGGGAACCACGTATAATGTATCTATCATGGAAGCTAGTGAAATCTCTTGGTTGTTACGTTGACAATGAAAGCATACCGCTCAAAATTATTATTCATCCCTGCTTTAAAAGCTCAAGCTCTGACACCTCTGCCAATTAATGCTTCCCTCTGCGAAGGGCTTATCTATTTTACTTTACTATTGAATCATCCTCCTCTTATAAAAAGCACCAGTTAGAGAGCACCACCGTCATTTGTATGCTTTGTTATTAAATGATATTGAGTATGACTGTGACTGGATCTCTTTTACCATAAACCACAATTTCTAGTCAGTCCTTGTTCTTCAAGGGTGCTGTGCATTTATGTTTTGCGGTCTCAGAAAGGGCTAGAGAGATACCATTATATCATATTGTATCATGATTGTTTTGATAAAATTGTTGTCATCCGAGATTTATTATTATTGCTCACTAGTTGATTATGCCATTGATATGAGTAAATGTGAGACCTAAATGTTATTGTAAACATGATTAGTCTATAATCTTTTCTGAAAATCTGAAACTCAGTTAGACATATTTACAACAACAAGATCAAACAGAGTTTGCAAAAGTTTTTCTTTGTCACTTTCAGTTTGTAAACTGAATTGCTTGAGGACAAGCAATGGGTTAAGCTTGGGGGGTTGATACATCTCCATCGTATCTACTTTTCCAAACTCTTTTGCCCATGTTTTGGACTCTAATTCAAGGGATTTGAATGGAACTAACCCGGACTGACGATGTTTTCAGCAGAATTGCGTTGGTGTTATTTTTGTGCAGAAATAAAAGTTCTCGGATTGACCTAAAAATTTACGGAGAATATTTTTGGATTTAATAAAAAATGCTGGCGAAAGAATCAACCAGAAGGGGTCCACCCATTGGCCCCAAGCCACGGGGGCGTCCCCGCCCTAGGGCGCACCCAGGTGGCTTGTGGGCCCCCTGCAACTCCTCCGACCTCAACTCCAACTCCATATAACCCTATTCGGGGAGGGAAAAAATCAGAGATAAGAGTTCATCGCGTTTCATGATACGGAGCCGCCGCCACCTCCTGTCCTTCCTCGGGAGGGCAGTCTGGAGTCCATTTAGGGCTCTAGAGAGGGGAAATCGATGCCGTCGTCATCACCAACCATTCTTCATCACCAATTTCATGATGCTCTCCGCCGTTCGTGAGTAATTCCATCATAGGCTCGCTAGATAGTGATGTGTTGGATGGGATTTATCATGTAATCGAGTTAGTTTTGTTAGGGTTTGATCCCTAGTATCCACTATGTTCTGAGATTGATGTTTCTATGACTTTGCTGTGCTTAATGCTTGTCACTAGGGTCCGAGTTCTATGATTTCAGATCTGAACCTATTATGTTTTCATGAATATATATGTGTTCTTGTTCCTATCTTGCAAGTTGTGGACACCTATTACGAGTTATGATCCGCATCCCCCAGGGTGACAATAACTGGGATTCTTTCCGGTGATTATCGTAGTTTGAGGAGTCCATCTATTCACTAAGTGATAATGCTATGGTCTGGTTCTCTATTAAAAGGAGGCCTTAATATCCCTTAGTTTCCATTAGGACCCCGCTGCCACGGGAGTGTAGGACAAAAAATGTCATGCAAATTCTTTTCCATAAGCACATATGACTATATATGAAATACATGCCTACATTACATTGATGAATTGAAGCTAGTTCTGTGTCACCCTATGTTATAACCCTTGCATGATGAATGACATCCGACATAATTATGCATCACTGATCCATTTCCTACGAGCTTTTCACATATTGATCCTTACTAAGTTACTTTTCCGTTCCTACTGTCACAATCACTAAAAGACTGTTACTGTCATTTTTGCCATCGTTACCGTTACTTCCATACTACTTTGTTACTAAATAGTTTGCTGCAGATATTAAGTCTTTCAGGTGTGGTTGAATTGACAACTCAACATCTAATACTCGAGAATATTCTTTGGCTCCCCTTGTGTCGAATCAATAAATTTGGGTTGAATATTCTATCCTCAAAAACTATTACGATCCCTTATACTTGTGGGTTATCAACTGGGCACAACAAAAAATACTTAGAAGAATTTCTAAGTGACGAAGTTGGAACTGTGACGCAAAACAAAGTGAAAAAAAAGTATGGCCGTTTTATATGAAGGAAAACAACAACATATAGACACCGACGGGTCAATCACTATCAATGACAAGTGGGGTCAGGGGGTGTGAACGGAGTCAACATGGAGTGGCCAACATGGCAATGGGGTCAAAATGTCAGCGTCATACTAGAAATAAAGAGGCTAAGCAAAATTATGTGAAGACGGGGACTCAAACCCTGGTCTCCTACATGCGAACGAGATGGCTAACCAGTAGGACCTGAAGTGTATTTGTGTCAAATTGGCATAGCTATCCTAACTGAACCAGCAACTCCAACGAACCTGATGAAAACAACAGAAACAAAGGGCCGGCCTTGCCTATACTCGCGATGGAGTGCAGATAAAAAAGAGCCAGTGCAAAGAAAATAGGGACGCGTGGGATTCTCGAATCCCAGAGCCTTCGAATTAGTGTGCATGGCGATGACTAGATCAGCTAGCCACATGCTTGTCTTAGAAATGGGTACAAAGTCAGGTGAAGATGTGCACGTTTGATCTTAAAAACAGACAACCAAAACTGAAAAAACAGATAATCACGTTTGATCGCTTGTCGCCAGGACATGCCTATGAGGTGTTAGCCAGCAAGCAGCTCTGTCCTTGTGTCATGGAAGCACATTGAAATTTTCAGAGGTGCCATCCCACGGAACTGGAAGAAAAACAGAGAAACATGACTGGACCTTCTCTATTCTCGTGGCAGAGTAGTGCAGCAGGAGCGGGCCACCCCCATCGTTTAGTGCGTGCAGAGGTGGGGGCGCAGCCGCGCGTGGGTGTGGTCATGAGTGTGTGCGTGTGGAGACTCCAGGATGGCTCGGCGCACGTGAGGCCGAGCCTCGCTAGACATGGCTACGAGACGACCATGGCTGCCCCGTGTTACGAAGACGACATGAGCGAGCAAGGCATGGCTGGGTACGCTGCACGGGATGTGCATGCACTCGTGTATGTGTGTTGTGTACTGGCGCGAGAGCGTGCGAGGTGGGCTCCAAGAACTCGTCCATGACGAACATGGAGTCGACGGGCTCGGGAAGACGACTACCGAGATAAAATTGAACTGGAGAGAGGCTAGGAGGAGCGGCTGCTCACCATGGACTTGAGTTACTTGACGAGGAGGGCGAGTATGAGGGATGCGAGACAGGGCCGCTCAGAATCTCCAACGTGGGCTCCCGGTTCGCGAGGATGACGACAACAGAGCGGGTGTCGTGGAGATGCTCCCGGCTGGCTAACGTCGGGTATCCGTCGAGGGACGCGCCAGGGTGTAGGGAGACATGAGGAAGGGGGTTATAGCTCCCTCCGACCGTGACGACGATGACGATGAGATTGCCCGCGATGCTCTGTCTGTCTCTATGCGTCGATCTCTCCGTGTGCGGCTCTTTGTGTTGAAACCAGATTTTAATACGGAAGGAAACAATATTAAGATGACTTCGAATGAAGAATTTCTATACATGAAAGAATTTCGTATTGTTGATATGAATATCTTTGAAGTTTAGGCCATCGCGGTCCAATCAAATCTCGAAGGCCAAAACTATGCTCAAAGTAGATTTCATATTTAGAGTACTGTTCGACAGACTAAGCCCCAAGACGAACTCATTTGAGAAAATGATCTACACTGATTGTCTTCGTCTCATCGAGGCGATTGATTTTGATATAAAGACCATCTCAATCTGTGGTCGTATGCAAAGATGAAACCAAAACAAGATCGGCAATAGAATATGCAGAGTCATTTCGGACCAATAGAGTTTATTTGACTCGGTAATTCCAAAAAAACCACTCTGAAATTAATATGCAGAAGATTACAGAAAGTTGGCCACGTTCACATGATGAGACAAAAAACCACTTGAAGGCTCCAAGTTGATGTGGAAAATTTCCAAAGTTTTCTGTCCGAGTTAGGTTAGGTTTTTTGACGTTTTGGGCGGAATTTTTACTCCTTTTCTTGTACGAGAAGTCCAGCCATCTCATATATATGTTAGGGGTGATGGCCGATTGAACAATACACTATCGAACAAATAAATCTACTACTTTTTACCCTAGTTCCTCTTCCTTGTTCTTTCTCTCTCGTTCTTTGTTTGTTCTTCGTGTTGGAGGGCAGCAATCCTCGAGGCTCTAGGGGTGGGCGAACCGACATAGGGCAGCCCATAGTCGCTGTGCGTCCAGGCGGGGTGCCTCCCGAGCGCGTGGGTTTTCGGGTCATCCAAAGCACCCGCCGAATTGGTTGCGTACCGTGCTTCCGGACGGGTCTCCTTTGAAATGAGCTGCAGTGCCTCACCCTCGGCGTTGGAGGTACACGTTGACGCGTTCGTGTGCGAACACACTTTTTGGCGACTCCGTTGGGGATGACGCTTTGAACTCTCTTCAGACCGCTCTTGCTACCAAGAGATCGTCATCTGGGGTTTGCAATCTATAAAGGTAATATGAATACCCAATTCACTTATGTAGATGCAAATAATGCATATGTTGTTGCTAGATCATTTAATGAGCTTAATGTATTGGCTAGCCCTAGCTTTATCAATCATTTATCTAATTTTGTGCAAGAGACCATGCAACAAAATCTCCATGCTTCTACCTCATATAATTTTAGTAACATGCAACATATGTATTCCAACTCGCATGCATCGGCAACCCCAGAAATCCATATGCCGTTGAACAACATAATGAGTTCGGTTAATCAAGTTGAAACACCTCGTGTAGGAACTTTCAATATCATGCAACAAAGTGTTTCACCTTTTTATTCATCGGCGACTAACTTGCAACATAGTAATCCAAACATGCCGATAGATAGGGGTATTGGCCATGCTACTACTAGTTATTTGACCAATTACCTAGAGACATCATACTCTACACCTCGTGCTACTAAATTTTCAGCGCCGTATGCAATTGTAGATGTTCATAATTCAGCTCTGCACCTTCATGCTAATGGCCGAATAAGTGAAAATTCTACTAAAGCACTTATGTCTTCACCTAGTACCATTGCATATATTGTTGCCCCTCCACAATTTCAGAATTTCGACAACATATCAATGTTGAAAGCGTCTAAAAGTATTGGGGGGCAATCCGACGAAGACTAGGCTGAAATTGGGTGAAAAAAGCTTAAAGATAGCCGACCTGCAATGTTTGCTGAGTTCAGACAAGAATAAGTAGCCTTGCGAACCAAAGAAAGAAAGAGTGTTGATTCAGATAACAAACTTAATTCGGTTATTGAAAAGGACGAGTCAAACATTGCATGTGCCAAATCAATTAAAGAAAAATAAGTCTTGATAATTAGAGGAACCAATGAAAAGAATAATGATTTGGATAACAAAAGTAATCCGGCTATTGAAAAGGCTGAATCAAATAGTACATGTGTTGAATTTATTATGTTAAAGGAAGACGATAAGGCGTTGGAGATTTATCCAAAAGTGGAGCAAGCTATTGTTCATATCACACAACCATCATCATGCTCTTCCAACATATTTGAAGAAATATGTCTAGCAAGTGATTTACCTATTTTTCGATTTGGTCGCAACTTTATTGCTGATACATCTATTATAAAAATTCTCATAAGAAATCTTGAAAGACCAATGAAGAAGGATAATTTATTTACTAGTGATAAAATCATTGCAAAGCATATCGGTCAACCTATTGTGCTATTTAAAAAGACCAATAGTGACTTATTATTGTAGCCAAAGCTTTCTAAGTTGCTTTACTTAAAACATATATCTAACTGGGTATCTTTGGGTGTTTCATACCTAGCTTACACTTGGTGTCAATTGAGACATGTGTGTTCTAACTATTTTTGTTTCAGAAATTTTAAGCCAGGATTATATTCTTTTGAGAAAGCTGATGCTAATATAATATCTGATCCAAAGACATCACAGATAGAGTGCAAAACACAAATCATATCCGAATGGGATATTCTAAACCATTCGTTTGCTTACGTTGAAAGCCGTCCTCACACCAAGATCGGCTAGAAAATGATAAGCACACCTTCAATTCAAGGATGTGTGATCAAATATTTGATGTGTTGCTGAAAAATAATTACATTAGAGTTGTTGATCACCATGTCAGCCCATCGATCCAAGGATGAATGCATTGTAAATTGCATGGTTCGCCCAAGCATAATTTTGAGGATTGCAACATGTTTTGTCAAATAGTTCAATCATCCATTGATGACGGATGATTAAAATTTATTGAAATACCAAGGGATGAACAGTCTATGATGATTGGTCCTAATGGCAAACATTTTTTGCCTCGGCTACTTCAAGCTGATCCATTTAAACACGAGAAGGTAAAAATTGTGGATAATGGGATCAAGCTTTCAAGTAAAAATGTTGTTAAAGAGCATAATGATAATATTCTTGAGGGCAAAAATTCCATCAAAGTTGCAATAAAGACGCTAAGTAGTGGGGCAGCAAGAAAATCCTAAGATCGATGCAAGCACAACCAAAGAAAGGAAAGGCCGAGGTAAGCACAAAGGAAAAAGGCGTAAAGTCACTTTCGTAGCTTTTGGAAAAATATCAAAAGGAGAGTTAAGAGAAAAGTGCTTATCAACTAAATGATTCAAAAGTATTAAGATCACCCCGTAGGCAAAAATCTGAGGATCGGTATTGGAAAAGTGAGAATTTCAATGCAACATATTTTTATCCTTATTTTGGGCCGCCAATGCCGTGGATGCCCCTCTATACTCACGGAAATCAGTATCCATCAAGGGACATGCATGACATAAGGGCACATTCTCCATCCTATTACAAACCATCTCAATATTATTATGTAGCTCCAAGAAGATCAACGTTCAATGAGCAGTCATATGTTCAAGACCATTTCAAATAAAAAGAATCGGTTTGGAGCTCTAGAAAGAACTCCTGCCTGGGACCTCCGTACTACTCCTTGTCAAACGTCCTCCACGTAGTACCCTCTTGGAATAGGACCTTCATCCTCAATGCCACCATTTGTTGTAGCAACGAAGTCAAAGATAAAAGAGAAGCAAAGCAACCTTGAGTACTCATGCAAAGTACTCGCAAGACTTTCATCATAACTATACTAGATACGCATTGGTATCAAAGGAATGGGGTCGTATATATGGACTAGTCTGCAGAAATGTTAAAATAAGAAGGAGAAGCTCATCCTATCGAATACTATCATCATATTGCAGCCATCATCTTGCAGCAGTAGAAGAGAGGAGTTTAAATAAGTAATATCTTGAACATACGAATATCAATAACCTGCCGAGAGATCCTCTCCTCGACTCATTGTGAGAGAGCGATCCCTGGGGGCATATGTCTGTTATCCTGGTGTATTTTATCAAGTATTCAGTTCATGTTGTATAAGATAGGGATACATCTCCAAGCCGTCCGTGAACATGGCTATCCGAATAGTTAAACTTCCCTGTAGGGGTGCACCACATTTTTTGATGCGCTCTATTAACTCTGGCCAGACACACTTTTCTGGATAATGCTTGGCTTCAGATGATCAATGTGTCGTAGTCCTACCTAGGCTCTCGGGAGAGGTCAACACGCCGGTCTAAATCCTAAGTGTGAATTGGTCATGGGCCCATCACCCTAAGCACCCCTACACATTGCAAGGACGACCAGGACCAGACCCACCTTTGTATAGAGACATGTCACTCACCCGAACGCATGCCGCTCAACTGTGACGTCTGGATTACTTTCGAAAGAATGTACGACGCCAAGGGCCCCATAAACCATTATTCCGCGTAGTGGTTCATGCGTATGTGCCAGTGGTAGTCTTAGATAAAACACCCAATCTTGTTAAGCGTGTTATTATGAAATAACCACAGGTAACGACAAGGGCCTAGGCCTACCTCTATCCTGGGTGGTCTTCACCCATCCTATCGCTCCGCCACAAAGAATCACTTGGGCACCGTCATGAAAATGTCCTTTCAGCCCCCATTCCGAGTAGTATCATGAGTATTGTAGTAATATATATAGGATATTCGTGATCGCCACCCAAAGGGATCACAACCTAACAATATAGCATGGCAAAATAAACAAGGGTGTAGGGTCTGATGAGACAATAAAATTTATATACTAAGCATATAGGAGAAACATGTATGGTATCAACAGTAGTAGCAACAAAGACATGTTATGTAGTAGTATAGGATCAACCGATAAAGTAGCAACTATATCACTACTCTAATGTAAGAAGTAGAGAGAAGGAATAGGCAAATTGGAATGACCAAGGGGTTAATGCTTGTCTGGAAGCTCTACTGAGAAGGACATGTCATCATCGACGTAGTCATACTTGGGGTCAACAGCAGCGTCGAGGTCTACCGATAAGAATGGACAAGAGGGGGGACAAATAAATAAAAGGCATACAAATGTTAGTGACTAAGGTTTGCTCAGTCAACAGCTTGACTTGTCAAACCGGACATGGGGCCCACCTGACATAGGGACATCTATGCAATAGAGGGTTTAATTATTTTTGGTTATCGATGGGGCCGAGCGGTTGGTAGAAGATAATGTGAGTGTGCTAATCAGTGGTTAGTGCCCAAATCAAACAAGGGCCGGCCCCACCAGGCACAGAGCCAACCAACCTTGGGTGTGCACGGACATGGAAAACACAGCGAGGTAGAGGAGGACGTTGGCGGCAGCGGTGAGGCGTAGCAGTAGTGTAGCGCAAGCAGCAGAGTGAGGAGAAAGAGCGGCAAGGCACGTGCGTAGACGGGGCGGAGGAGCAGCGGGAAATGATGCGACGAAAGCGGGCGCGGGCGGGAGCAGATATCGGGCGAGCTCGGATTCGGGGCTAGGGGCATGAGGAGGGGAGCTGATGGGCTTGTTGGCCTCCTGGGAGGGCCGGGACCACGCGACGACACTAGTTTGGGTAGAGGAGCACGGGGTGCTTGAGCCCGTCGTCCATGGAGGACGACGGAGCTCGGCTTCATGGCAAGCTAGTTAGGGGACGCGCTCGACGTAAAGGAGAGCGAGGAAAAGAAGGAGAGCTCACTGAGAGCCTATAGAAGTGCTTAGTGGGCTCGGGGGAGGCTCGATGACGAATTCAAGCGATGACAACCGGGGACCGAAGGTGGAAGAATGTAACATCCCGAGAGTGATGCTCCACATGTCTTTCATTTATTTCATCATTGCTGTGTGATTTATTCGTTTGTTGCATTCATCATGTCATCATGTGTTGGGGTACAAAGTGACGATCTATGGGGCCGGTAAGGCTCCTTTAGTGGTTTGGCAAGGGAGATCCTCTCGCGCAAAGAGCATCACCGGACCATGCACGTACGCGGGGGTTTAGACAGGTTCGGGCCATCGGAGCATAAAATCCTACGTCGTGTGTGGTGGTGAATTATTTGGTTCACGATACAAGAGCATCACAACCCTACAATGGACCTCCTTTCATACTACAAGGGGCTACCACAATGGCTGTGGTCTTTACGCAAAATAAACAATGCCTGTCAATCAGCCAAAAATAGCTCACAATAGCTATAGTGGGAAATACCTAACTCTGACGGACTATGACGGGCGCATTAAATGCGCCGTGAGGTGGCGCACTGGTGACGTCTCCCGGCAAGGATTGCCTCTCCTTTTGTGTTGTTCGCGCAACTACCTCTTATTCCTTCGTCACGCCGCACGACGTGTGTCATTAAAGCTATTGTAAACCTGTCGAGTTGCCACATGCCCCGACTGGCTCCACCTATCCGTCTGCCCTCTCGACACCTAGTCGATGTAGACAACCAGCCTAGGGACATGGAGCAATGGCTTGGTGGGCAGAGGTCCTAGCGGGTGCGCTATCATCCGAGCCCCCTAGCAAGGAGAGCTTGTCGGTTAACTTGAAACCGTGTATGAGGTTGCTTGATGTCCAGATCCAACCCGACAGGGTCTTGCTGGCCGTTGGCCCCGATCGTCTGGTGCACAAGTCAAGGTACTAAGGGCCCCATTCTTTAGTGCACCGACAGGAGCCCCTGGGCCTGGGCCACACTTGCGTTTGTGACGTTTGTTGGGCCAGGCCCAAAAACAATGCGCATGCACACATGACCGCAATCTTCTGCAGTTGTGATGAATTTCTACTTCGCCCAGGATGCACATTGACTGCAAGACATGGGAACGGTGGAGCGAGGTTGTTGCCTCGAGGGGTCGCGCCTAAAAATCTGCGTCGCGTGGATTGGAAGAGGTGGGCGCTGCATCACAAATCCGCATGCGAAGCTCGACATTGGGGGAGATAGACGGTCAACCAAGTAGCGCGCCCGACATTGTACAACTATTCTCCGAACCGTCTTGTGACGCGCGAGTGTTTTTGCTCCTCCCGCTTCGTCTTTTCGCTCGTACTGTATCTTGCGCGACGCGTGTTGCATGCGGGTGATAACCCACAAGTATAGGGGATCACAACAGTTTTCGAGGCTAGAGTATTCAACCCAAATTTATACATTCAACAGAAGGGGAGCCAAATAATATTTGAGTATTAGCAATTGAGTTGTCAATTCAAACACACCTGGAGATAAATATCTGTAACAAAATGATCAGTAGCACAGTAATATGATAGTTTGATAGCAGTGGTAACAGTAACAGTAGCAGTAACAATAGCACTAATAGTTTTGTAGCAAGTGCAATGACATCAACAGAAACAGTAACTTAGCAAGAAAATAGTCAACAGTAAAAATTCATAGGAACTTGGTCGGTGTACTCGTTGGATGATATACATCGTATAACAGTCATAACCTAGGCCGGCATAGAACTAGCTCTAGTTTGTCAATGTAATGAAGGCATGTATTCCGTAAATAGTCAGACGTGCTTACGGAAAAGAACTTGCATGGCATTTTTTCCTACCCTCCCATGGCAGCGGGGTCCATAAGGAAACTAAGGGATATTAAGGCCTCCTTTTAATAGAGAATAGGAACAAAGCATTAACACATAGTGAATACATGAATTCCTCAAACTACAGTCTTCACCGGAAGGTATCCCGGTTTTTGTCACCTCGGGGTTTACGGATCATTACACGTAATAGGTGCATATGACTAGGCAAGATCAGATCAAGAACATAGATATAATGATGATAACATAAACGGTTCAGATCTAGAATCATGGCACTCGGGCCCTAGTGACAAGCATTAAGCATGGCAAAGTCATAGCAACATCAATCGTAGAACATAGTAGGTACTGGGGATAAAGCCCTAACAAAACTAACTCGATTGCATGATGAATCTCATCCAACTCCTCACCGACAAGCAAGCCTATGAAGGCATTACTCACTCCCAGTGGGGAGCACCATGGAATTGGCAATGAAGGAGGGTTCATGATGACGAAGACTGAAGATTCCTCTCTCCGGAGCCCCAAACGGACTCCAGATCCGGTCTCCCAATGAAGAACAGGAGGTTGCGGCGGATCCGACTCGTGTAACAGGATAAAACTTTCACCCTGATTTTTCTCTTCGAAAATAGGATTTATAGCGCTGGAATTAGGTTCAGGGGGCCCACGAGGTGAGCACAATTCACCAGGGCGCGCCTGGTGGTGTGGGGGGGGGGGGGTTGGCGTGCCCTGGTTTATTGTGCCCAACCAGGGAGCCCCTTCCGGTGGTTTTTGGTGTTGGGGAACGTTGCATGAGAAACAAAAAATTTCCTATGCACATACAAGATCTATCCATGGTGATGAGCATCTACGAGAGGAGAGATCAGATCTACATACCCTTGTAGATCGCTAAGCGGGAAGTGTTAAGAAATGCGATTGATGTAATCGAATGTCTCCTTGATCCCAATCGCAAGCCGTCCCGCGATCCAATCACTGTCTACTGCCGAACGGACGACACCTCCGCGTTTAGCACATGTACAACTTGATGATGACCTCTGCCTCGTTGATCCAGCAAGCGAGGGAGGAGAGGTAGATAAGTTCTCCGGCATCACAATGACGTGGTGGCGGTGGTGGTGAACTAATCCGGCAGGGCTTCGCCGAGCTTCTGTCGAACTAATCTAGAGGAGAACTACGATCCAAAGGGAGGAGGGCAGTACGTGGCTTTTCAGGTGGTGGCTTCCTTCAAAACCTCAACTATATAGGAGGAGAGGGGGTATGTAGGGGAGGCCCTAGGGTTTCCCCTAGAGTCTTGGCACAAGGAGGGGAAGAGTCCACCTCCCACAAGGGAGGTGGAGTCCTAGTAGGACTCCTTTCCCACTTGCACTTCCCCACCCCTTGTGCAAGGGGATCTTAGGGGCTCTCTTCCCAGCTCATCAGGGGCTGGTGCGCAATCTCCTAGGCCCATGCAGCCCCCGGGGTGGGTGGGCCCCACTTGGTGGACCCCCCGAAACCCATTTGTGACTACAGGTACACTACCGGAAGTGCTCGAAACTTTTCCGGAGCCCAAATACCACTTTCCTATATATCAATATTTACCTCCGGACCATTCCGGAGCTCCTCGTGATGTCCGGGATCTCATCCAGGACTCCGAACAACCTTCAGTCACCAACATACATAACTCAGCAATACAGAAACGTCACTCAACGTTAAGTGTGCAGACCCTATGGGTTCCCGAACTATGTAGACATGACCGAGGCACCTCTATGGTCAATAACCAATAGAGGGACCTGGATGCCCATATTGGTTCCTACATATTATACGAAGACCTTTATCAGTTGAACCTCTATGTCAAGGATTCAGTCAATCTCGTATGTAGTTCCCTTTGTTCTTCGGTATGTTACTTGCCCGAGATTCGTTCATCGGTATCTCTATACCTAGTTCAATCTCGTTACCGGTAAGTCTCTTTACTCGTTCTGTAATACAAGATCCCGTGGCTAACTCTTTAGTCACTTTGCTTGATAGGCTCATTGTGATGTTGTATTACCGAGTGGGCCCTAAGATACCTCTCCATAACACTGAGTAACAAATCCCAGTCTTGATCCATGCCCACTCAACAGAAACCCTCGGAGATACTTGTAGAGCGTCTTCATAGTCACCCAGTTACGTTGCGATGTTTGGTACACACAAGGTACTCCTCTGGTTTTAGTGAGTTGCATGATCTCATGGTCACAGGAACAGATACTTGACATGCAGAAAACTATAGCAATAAATTGACACGATCATATGCAATGTTCATAGTTTGGGTCTTTTCCATCACATCATTCTCCTAATGATGTGATCCCGTTATCAAATGACACCTAATGTCTATGGCTGGGAAACCTTCACCATCTTTGATCAACAAGCTAGTCTATTAGAGGCATACTAGGGACACTATGTTGTCTATGTACCCACACATGTATTTGAGTTACCACTCAATACAATTATAGCATGGATAATAAACGATTATCATGAACAAGGTAATATGACAATAACTAATTTATTATTGCCGCTATGGCATATTTCCAATTGTCTCCCACTTGCACTAGAGTCAACAATCTAGTTCACATCACCATGTGATTTACACCCAATGAGTTCTGGGGTTTGATCATGTTTTGCTTGTGAGAGAGGTTTTAGTTAACGGGTTTGCAACATTCAGATCCATGTGTACTTTGCAAATCTCTATGTCATACTGTAGATGCTGCTAGCACGCTCCTCTTGGAGCTATTCCAAATGACTGCTCCACTATACGTATCCGGACTGCTACTCAGAGTCATTCGGATTGGTGTCAAAGTTTGCATCGATGTAACCCTTTACGACGAACTCTTTATCACCTCCATAATAGAGAAATATTTCCTTAGTACTCTAGTTACTAAGGATAATTTTGACCATTGTCTAGTGATCCACTTGTGGACCACTCTTGTACCCCTTGTCAGACTCATGGCAAGGCACACACCATGTGCGGTACACAGCATGGCATACTATATAGAGCCTATGGATAAGGCATAGGGGACGACCTTCATCCTTTCTCTTTCTTCTGTTGTGGTCGAGCTTTGAGTCTCACTCAACTCCATACCTTATAAATCAGGCAAGAACTTTTCTTTGACTGATCCATTTTGAACTCTTTCAAAATCTTGTCAAGGTATGTACTCATTGAAAGTCTTATCAGACATCTTGATCTATCTCTATAGATCCTGATGCCCAATATTTAAGTAACTTCATTCCATGTCTTCCTTTGAAAAAACTCCTTTCAAACGACCCCTTATGCTTTGCAAAAATTCGACATCATTTTTGATCAACAATATGTCATCCACATATACTTATCAGAAATTCTATAGTGCTCCCACTCACTTTCTTGTAAATACATGTTTCTCATACACTTTGTATAAACCAAAAACTTTGATCACCTCATCAAAGCGTATATTCAAACTCCGAGATGCTTTCTCTAGCCCATAGAAGGATTGCTAGAGCTTGCACACCTTTTAGCATCCTTAGGACTCACAAAACCTTCTAGTTGTATTACATACAACCTTTCCTCATGGAAACCGTTAAGGAAACGATGTCTTGACATCCATCTACAAGATTTCATAATCAAAAAATGCAACAACTGCTAACAAAATTCCAATAGAATTTAGCATTGCTACGGGTGAGAAAGTCTCATCGTAGTCAACTCCTTGAACTTGTTGGAATCTTATTTGCGTCAAGTTGAGATTTATAAATGGTGACATTTACCATTAGCGTCTGTCTTCTTCTTAAAGGTCCATTTGTACTCAATGGCCTGCCATTCAATGGGCAAGTCTACCAAAGTTGATGCGGAGCATCCTATGGACATCACCATAGCAATAATCCATTTTGCAAGTGACACATGCGACATCAACTCCGCATAAATAAAGGTGAATCATCTCCTTTACACATGTTCACTTGACCGCTTCGAGGATGGTATACTACGTGATGTTTGGGTGTACGGACTTGGATTCGAGGCCATTGCTAAGGTGATGGACTCAAAGGGGTTGGTTGGGACGAAGGACACGAGTTTACCCAGGTTTGGCCCCTCAAGTCGAGGTAAAAGCCTACATCATGCTTGTGTTGTATTGCTTGGTGTATCAATTACAAGGGAGCTATTGCTTGACCTAGTTCTCGATAGTCTGATCTCTAAGTCGCCCCAGGTCTTGCCTTTATATAGGAGGTCAAGACCACGGGTCATACAAGTCGTAACCGACTCCCAATACATGTATGAGTCTATCTCTACCTTATCTTGCCTTCCTGGTCAAGTTGTCTCCGGGCGGCTTACACGCTCGGGTCTTCTCCATCCGGGCCACGTTCCGGCCCATCTTGTCAAGCCGCCAAGCGTCTTGGGCTTAGGTCTTCACAGCCCACTCTTGGGCTGGTGTACGAGCCGCCTGGTGTGACTCGGAGCCCTTAGGGCGGGTCTCACCATGGGGTTATATCCCCAACATTAGGCCCCAGGTTGATTTGAGCTTGCTCACTTCAGCCTCCTTCTTACTCCTCGGTGAGTCGCCCAGAAAATAATGACCCACCGTGATGTCATGTCAAATCTGTCAAAAAGATCATCTGATGCACGCAACGAATCTTCCCTTATTAAATGGATAGTCCAGGAATCGAGGCGTCCGCCTCGGTCAAATGACATCCGATGCCTGGATTTTCGCGCCTGTTTCCGCCTTTTTCTATTAAATAGGACCACGAGGGGCAGCATTTTCCTTCTTCCCCCTCGCTCTTCGTCTCCTTCCTTCCGACGCCTCCGCTCTAGCGCATCTCGCTCTGGCGCCGTCTCCTCATCGTCGTCGACAAACCCGCTGCATCAACCTGTTTCGTTCCAGAGTTCTCTCCGCGTCTGTCGCGCCGTCTCTGGTCAGTCCTTCTTCCCCTAGATCCATAGCCATTTCGGTAGGGTTTCATGGAGCTCCTCCCGCCGCGTAGAACACGAGCCTCCTTCAATGCGGGCATTGCTTAGCCCATAAACACTTGACGATATCTTGTCCCCGATGCGGCGTTATGTAGGAGACCGATAGTAATACTGCGCAGATTTGCAACAGCTCCGTCTGCCGTTTTTAAACTTTCTCTGCTTTTGTCGTCTCTAGGTCTGAAATAGAAACATTTCCTTTGTTTTATAGATCCGCAATCTTAGCGATACCTTGCGAAACCTGTTTTCCAGACATAGCCGAATTTTGCCTTGTCTTTTCATAATCTTGACCCGCCATGTATTCTGGTTCTCACCAACTGGATCCTGGCGGCTTAATCTTTGGATCTTAAGCTTGTAACCGCCTGTAGACGTCTGTCATTCCCGACTCGCCGCACATTGCTTATCTTGCACAGTTGTTTTAAGCTGCCACCATGTCTCGTGCATCCAACTCATGCAATTGGGTCGGCTCTTGCATCATAGAAGAATTTCTGATGGACTTTGTGCACGCGAGCACCCTTCCCGCCAAAGAGGTCATCCATTGGTGGGTTCCGGGCAATTAACTGAAGCCCGTTCCTCAGGAAGGCGAGGTGGTTGTCTTTTCAGATCACATTGAACGTGGGTCCGTACCCCCTGGCTCAAAATTCTTCCAGGACGTCCTTCATTTTTACAAGTTGCGCCCTCAAGACCTTGCCCCCAATTCTATCTCAAACATATGTATCTTCCAAGTGCTCGGCGAGGTCTATCTGCAAACCGAGCCATCTATTGGTCTCTTTCGGGAGTTCTTTTACGTGAATCGGTAGACCGAAGTGAAGGCCGGCCCAAGCTTAGAACTCGGTGGGATTTCCATTCAGAGGTGCCGGGACATAACTTTTCTAGCTGTTCAGATGCTGAGACATCCAAAAAGATTGGAATAAGACTTGGTTTTATTGTAAATACACCTCTCCAGAGGGTGAACATTTGTTGCCGGGTTATCGCCCATCCCGGCTCAAGATGACCTCTGAACTTCCCGGCCGGCTGTCACCTGCTGAAAGGGCGAAGCACGAGCCAACTCACACCAAGATTAAAGCCCTCATGGCCAACGGACTGACAAGATTGGATTTGATCTGCTGCTGGATCTCTTGGAGGATTATGCCCTTGAGTCGGAGAAATCGCCTTATGTGTGAATATACGGGCCAGTACGATGACTCCCTCTGCTTTAGCCAGACAACATTAACTGAAGATGATATTACAACTATCATCTCGAGTCTTGTCCACGAGACGTCAGGAGCTTGCAACGCCATTGGGCTGGCGCCTTTCTGTGTCATTAACCCGGCCCCAGACGTAAGGCGACTCTTCATAGTCTCTTCTGTTTGTTTAGTTATATCTTGGCAATTCATCCCTACTGGCTGACTTATCTTTTCAGGCCGACTCCGACTTCTGGAAGAAGAAGTATGGCCCTCCTCTGAAGAAAACCAACAAGAAGGCCCCAGCCAAGAGGATGAAGAAGACCACTCCTCAAGAAGAATGGTTTGAACTGCCAGAATCATCTGGCTCAAAGGTATAATTTGGCTACTTTTTATCATTTCTTTATTCACCTTACTGATCACAGCCATTCACAGGACGAGGCAGAGACGAGTCGTGCTAACGCCCCTGAGGTAACTTATGTTTCGTCCGACTCAGAATATTTGTTACCCTAGAAGATACGGCGGGTCGTTCGAAAAGTTCCCTTTCTCATCCTCTTGCTTATTTGGATCCCCAATTTCTTTTGAAAAAGCAACAGCAAGCCAACCGACGTTAGACTCGGAGCGCCGGCTCTACCGATCTCATGTCCGGGTTACCTAACTCCCCGGCTCAAAAGAAGTGCCTCGTAGAGGTATGCATTTCTTCTCTGCTTGATTTTATTATCTCTTCCTTTGTAATTCCAACATTGCCTTACATTATCTAAACTGCCTTTCAGGGATCGTCGCCTTCATCTGGCGACTCTACGGCCACTGCTCTACCGCCTCCCAAGATTAATCCGTTGTACGTATTTTTCCAAGCCTTACGTTCGACTCTTTGGCGGCTATAAAACTTAGGCTCTGACTTTTATGTTTTACCAGGGCTCAGGCGAAGCGAAGGAAGACCAACAAGTCTGCCCCCGGCCCTACCGCTCAAGAACCGGAGCTTGGCAAGCCAGACGTTCCTATGCCGGATGCAAATCCCTCAGCAGCCCCTGCAGAGTCGGCAACTGATGTTACTCTAGAGAGTCCGCAGAAGGGCCATTCCAAGCCGCTGAGCCTTGCCAAGGCTGCTGATGACACCGCAGCTCCGGACGCTGTGATTACCGGCGCCAACTTTCACTCTCCTCATCCTCACGTGTTGACAAAGCATAGTGAGACGGCTGAAGCCTCGAGGAAGCTGGAGTTTGAACTCCCCGCCCTCAAGAAAATGACAGCTGATGAACTTCATGCTGGCTATATGAGCCGGCCGTCTACAAGCCGGGATCTGGAGATCAAACTTGTCAACATAATGAAGAGAAAATATGAAGTAATCTTTTTCCTCCTTATAACCCTTACTCAACCCCCAAGAGCCGGGGTTAACATTGGCTGATGATAATCCGGCTCTTCCATCATGGTAGAAGTAGACATATTTAGCATGTAGGTCTCACCTTACTTAGAAGTAACCTCAAATCATCGTTGTTAGCCCCCAAGGGCCGGCTCAAGGTTGATAACATTGAACCGGAGCTTTATATTAGATAGATAATAGAGCCAATTGTAGCCCCCAAGGGCCGGCTCAATCTTGTTGAAGTTGAGTCGAGACTTTAGTGAGAATAGATACTAGAGGCAATTGTAGCCCCCAAGGGCCGGCTCAATCTTGTTGAAGTTGAGCCGGGACTTTCATTGTGAACATCTTGAAGAACCAATATGTAGCCCCCAAGTTCTGGATTAACTTGATAAAGATGATCCGGAACTGCCTGTAACCTTAGGAGATCAAAATAGATATTAGCCCCCAAGTGTCATACATATTGCTTGCAATCTGTTTGAGACTTGTTGACTTTTTTTAATTGCTCCTTCTGTCTGCTCATTCCATGCTTTGATATGTTGTAGGAAGCTTTAAACGAAGCCAGGTCCAAAGTGGCCAGCTTAAAAAGCAATATAGCCACACAACGAGTCGCCCGGAGTGAAGCTGATGAGAAATGCCGGCTCATTTCTGAAGAGGTGATCAAAATCAAGGATGACTTCGCAACCTTCAAGGAGTCCGCTAAAGCTGAACAAGCCGCCTTGACCAAACGGGCGAATGATGCTGATCAGCGGCTTATGATTGTATCTGATGAACTGCAGTCCTGGAAGCACCACATCATGAAGATGACAGCCACCCTCTTTGGTAAGTTTTTGACGACTTAACTCAATTTGTGCATTGTACTTGCGCTAGCGGCTTACAACGAGATCTCCATCTTATGTAGGTCCTAGGCGCCGCCAAATTGCCTCCGATAGCCTGCTGCCCCTGAAGGCCATATACACTTTGACAGAACAACTCTAGTGCGGTGTTGTGTGTACAATTAAAGACGTACAGTACAAGGATGTCATCCCTTCAACTCTCAAAGGGGTCTTAGAGCTTCTGTCCATGATTCCAAAGCAAATCGTAGAATTGAAGAGATCAGCCGCCCGTCAGGGGGCGATCGCAGCTATAAGCCAGGCACTGGCTTTTGCCCCCGAGTTAACTCCGGCTGACATGATGGACGGGTTTCCCTCAAAAAAGGATGATGGCTCTGAATTTACGAATGCTGACTATGCCCGATGCGTGAAGAATTCCAAGGTCCTGGCCTCTGTCTTAGCAGAAGAAGTTAATCTGGCGACTTACCAGGCGGCTTACAGCGCAAATCAGAAAAGGGTTCGTGGCCCTCTCTTTGAAAGCAAAGATCTGACACCCGCCCGCAAGCATATTTTTGCCTCTGAACTTGACCCGTCACTCTTCTTTGAGGAAGGTAACTTTGCGACTTTAACCAACTCCAACTGGGACTTGGAACATCTTCAGATCAAGGAGGTTGAAGACCCGGAGGAGGGCAACCCGTCGGCCGTGTAAAGGAGCCATAAACGCCATTGATAGTAGGCTCTTGTGACCCGCCGTGAGTAGTGTAAAAAACTGTAAGATATTTTTGGGCTCCACCGAGAGCATATGTAATAGACTGGTAGTAACTTTTGCCTTTCTTTGAATTGTGCCATTGCGCACATATGAAATGTCCGGCTTAACATATATATACATATCATCTTCCTTGTGCTTCTCATTACATGCCTTGCCAGCTCTTGGCGGCTTACATTCCTGCAAGAATAGATGTATCTTTATACCGTTAGGAGGGCGGCTTAAAAGCATGACCCAAAGATGATGTATCTTCCTAACGTGTGGATGGAGTCAACTGCTTGGCTTAAGAGTCGATCGATAGGGTTTAACAAGCTACACCCGTAGGGCAGGAAGCCCCCTTGATGGCAATGTTGACTTGTGAACATGTTTTGGCGTGAGAGCCGGTTGTTAGGGTTAGATAAGCTACACCCGGAGGTGGGAAGCCCCCTTGGACAACCAAAGTTGACTTGTCAACTTTTTTGGCATAAGAGCCAACTGTTAGGGTTAGATAAGCTATACCCGAAGGTAGGAAGCCCCCTTTGATAGCCAATGTTGACTTGTCAACATTTTTCGGCTTGAAAGATGGTTGTTAGGGTTAGATAAGCTACACCCGGAGGTGGGAAGCCCCCTTCGACAACCAAAGTTGACTTTTCTAATTTTTTGGCATAAGAGCTGACTGTTAGGGTTAGATAAGCTATACCCGAAGGTAGGAAGCCCCCTTCGACAGCCAATGTTGACTTGTCAACATTTTTTGGCTTCAAAGCCGGTTGTTAGGGTTAGATAAGCTACACCCAAAGGTAGGAATCCCCCTTCGACAGCCAATGTTGACTTGTCAACTTTTTTGGATTGAAAGCCGGTCGTTAGGGTTAGATAAGCTACACCCGGAGGTGGGAAGCCCCCTTCGACAACCAAAGTTGAGTTGTCAACTTTTTTGGCATAAGAGCCGGTTGTTAGGGTTAGATAAGTTATACCCGAAGGTAGGAAGCCCCCTTCGACAACCAATGTTTTGGATTTTTCTCGCCTGGACGAAGATATGCGAAATGGCAGAGGCCCCGGCTTGCAGGGATGCTAGTTTATTCATATATAAAGATGATATGTACAATGATAGTGTACAATGTTGATTCTCAAGAACTCAAGTATAATAAGGCCGCAGACGCGCTATGTTCCACGGCCGGCGGGTCTCTTGACCCGAGGTATCTGAGTCGTCCTGGACGTCAATGAGATAATATGACCCGTTGTTGAGATTTCTGCTGACCACGAAAGGTCCTTCCCAGGGAGGAGATAACTTATGCATATTTGTATGGTCTTGAATCAGCCGCAGCACTAAGTCGCCCTCGTGAAACGTCCGGGTCTTGACCCTGCGGCTATGATAGCGGTGCAGGTCTTGCTGTTAGATCGCTGAATGGGCAGCCGCCAGCTCTCGTTCCTCCTCCAAATCATCCAACGCGTCTTGATGCGCCGTCTCATTGTCCGTTTCAACGTAAGCCGTCACTCATGGCGAGTCATGCCGGATGTCACTTGGTAACACGGCCTCTGCACCGTAAACCATGAAGAAAGGTGTATACCCTGTGGACCTATTGGGGGTGGTTCTGATGCTCCATAAGACGGACGGCAACTCTTCCACCCAACAACCTGGCATCTGTTGCAGAGGAACCATAAGCCGTGGCTTGATACATCTCAAGATTTCTTGGTTGGCACGCTCTGCCTGACCATTGGACTGTGAATGGCAACCGCCGAAACATCAAGCCGGATGTGCTCCAAATCGCGGAATTTTTTTCATAGCCCCCTTGGACAAGTTTGTGCCATTGTTCGTGATGATACTATGAGGGTAACCAAAATGGTAGATCAGCCTTTTAATAAACTGAACCGCCATAGCCGCGTCACACTTGCTCACCGGCTCAGCCTCTACCCACTTGGTGAACTTATCAACTGCCACCAGGAGGTGCGTTTTCTTATCCTTGGGTCTCTTGAAAGGCCCGACCATATCAAGTCCCCAGACTGCAAACGGCCAAGTAATTGGTATCATGCGCAATTCTTGAGCCGGAACATGAGCACGCCAACCGGATTTTGACAGTCGCCACACTTGCGGACCAGATCCTCTACATACTTGTGAGTCGTCAACCAGAAGAAACCTTGCCGGAAAGCCTTGGCCACTAGTGATTTTGAGCCGGCGTGATGTCCGCAATCTCCAGCGTGAATTTCATTCAAGATTTCCTTACCCTCTTCGGGTGAGACACAATGTTGAAACTCCCCGGTAACGCTGCACTTGTGCAACTCACCATTAAATATTGTCATGGATTTGGACCGTTGGGTGATCTGTCTGGCTAGATTTTCATCATCAGATAAATCGCCCCGAGTCAAATATGCTAAGTAAGTTAAAGTCCAATCCGGAATAGCATTCAAAGCCGCCACCAATTGCCCCTCCGGGTCAGGAACAACCAAATCTTCCTCTGAGGGTAACTTGACAGTCGGATGATGTAAGACGTCCAGAAAGATATTAGGCGGCACCGGCTTTCGCTGAGAGCCTAACCTTGATAGGGCATCAGCCACCTCGTTCCTGCGACGATCAATATGATCCACCTCATAACCCTTGAAGTGACCAGCAATGACATCCACCGCCTAACGATAAGCCGCCATTCGCAGGTCCCTGGAATCCCAAGTGCCTAAAACTTGCTAAGCCACAAGAACTGAGTCGCCAAAACACCTTACCCGGCTTAAATTCATCTCCTTAGCTACTCTGAGGCCATGAAGCAGGGCTTCATATTCAGCCGCATTATTGGTGCAAGGGAACGTCAGCCGGAGCACATAACCGAACTTATCACCTTTGGGAGACGTTAAAACAACTCCTGCTCCTGACCCTTCGAGCTGCTTGGATCCATCAAAGTGTATAGTCTGGTAGGTGTTATCCGGCTTTTCTTGGGGCGCTTGACACTCTGTCCAATCGTTTATGACATCCACAAGGGCCTGAGACTTGACAGCCGTATGAGGTACGTATTTCAGATTGAGAGGTCCCAGCTCCAATGCCCACTTAGCAATCCTACCAGTGGCTTCTCTGTTTTGAATTATGTCCCCCAACGGAGCAGAGCTAACCATGGTGATCTGGTGCCCTAAAAAGTAACGCTTTAGCTTGCGGTTGGCCACGAATACCCCATACACTAGCTTCTGCCAATGTGGATATCTCTGCTTAGACTCTGTCAGGACCTCACTGATATAATAAACCGGCCTTTGAACCAGATATTCCTTTCCTGCTTCCTTGCGCTCGACCACAATTGCAACACTGACAGCCCAGTTGTTAGCTGCCACGTATAGGAGCAAAGGTTCTTTCTCAGCTGGAGCAGCTAATACCGGCGGCTCAGTGAGTTGCTTCTTGAGCGCCTTAAATGCTTCACCTGCCGTTGTACTCCAGACAAAATTGTTTGTCTTTTTCATCATCTGATATAGAGGGATAACTTTCTCACCAAGGCGGCTTATGAACCGGCTCAACGCGGTGATCCGCCCTGCCAGGCATTAGACATCATTAATACAAGCTAGCTTTGCCAGGGAGGTGATAGCTTTGATCTTATCCGGGTTAGCCTCAATGCCACGCTTAGAAGCCAGAAATCCCAAGAGCTTGCCAGCCAAAACACCAAAGACACACTTTGCCGGGTTAAGCATCATCTTATAGATCCGTATATTGCCAAAGGTTTCCCTTAAGTCGTCCAGAAGGGTCTCCTTCTTCCTTGATTTCATCACAATATCATCCACGTAAGCGTGAACGTTGCGTCCGATCTGACTGTGAAGGCAATTCTGCACACAACGCTGATAAGTCGCGTGGGCACTCTTGAGCCCAAAAGGCGTAGACACATAACAGAAGGCTCCAAAAGGCGTAATGAAAGTAGTCTTCTATTGGTCCTTAACTACCATCTTTATCTAATGATATCCTGAATAAGCATCCATGAAGCATAGGCTTTCACAACCTGCCGTAGCATCAATGATCTGATCAATACGAGGGAGAGCAAAAGGATCAGCCGGACAAGCTTTGTTAAGGTTCGTATAGTCCACCCACATACGACATGTGTCATTCTTCTTGAGCACCAACACTGGGTTAGCAAGCCACTCCGGGTGAAAGACCTCGACAATGAAACCCGCCGCTAAGAGCCGGGCAACCTCTTCTCCAATGGCCTTGCATCTCTCCTCATTGAACCGTCGTAGAAACTGCTTGACAGGTTTAAACTTAGGATCCACATTAAGGTTGTGCTCAGCGAACTCTCGGTACACCCGACATGTTAGAAGGTTTCCATGCAAAGATGTCCCGATTCTCACAGATGAATTCGATGAGCGCGCTTTCCTATTTGGGATCCATGTTAGCCCCAATGATGAACTGTTTGGATGAGTCGCCCAGAGTGAAATCTATTGCCTTGGTATCATCCGCCAAAAATTTGAGGGGCGGCTAAACCTCCGTCATGGGCTTTTTTAGCGGGGTCATATACTCTAGGTCAACATTCTCCTTATAAAACTTAAGCTCCGCCTCAGCACAACTGGATTCCACATAAGCCGCGCCTCCTTCCTCGCACTCAATAGCCGCCTTCCGATCACCATGAGTGGTAATCGTACCTTTTAACCCGGGCATCTTGAGTTGTAAGTAGACATAACAGGGCCTAGCCATGAACTTAGCATAAGCCGACCACCCAAACAACGCATGATAAGGGCTCTTGATATTGACCACTTCAAACCACAAGGACTCCACCCTATAGTTGTATTCGTCACAAAAGGCGACTTCCAAAGAAATCCTGCCCACTGGATAAGTCGACTTGCCCGGCACCACACCATGAAAAACGGTTGATGAAGGCTTAAGGTCTTTATCAAGCAACTTCATCCACCGGAAGGTATCATAATACAGGATGTTGATGCTACTGCCACCATCCATAAGCACCTTATTCACCATAGACCCTCCTACTTGGGGGGCAACCACCAAGGACAACCGTCCCGGGTCATCAACACGCGGCGGGTGATCCTCCTGGCTCCACGTTATGTCATATTCAGACCACTTTAAGTATTGTGGCAGAGCTGGCACAACTGCATTAACCGCCCGCTTGCGCAACTTCTGATCCCGCTTGTTCAGGCTGGTCGTGAACTGAGCTGCTTTGGATTACTCTGATATCCAGACTGGTTATGCTGCTGCTGATAATTGTTACCAGAGTGATGAGGATGTCCTCCTTGATTTCCCTGACCATGATGACCGGACCCTGAGCCGCCAGATCCAAATCCGGCTCCTGACCTGCCTGGTCCTGAGCTGCCGGGCGGGCCACCGCGATGGTTGTTTTCTGCTGCATGTTATAATTCTTGAACTTCTGCATGATATGGCAATCACCCCATGTGTGCGCTGATGGCTTATCGGGCCGGCTGTGCTCCGAACAGGGTTTTTTGAGCATTTCCTCCAAATTGAATGGAGTCCTATTTTTGTTAAAAGGTGGCCTGAACTTCCCATTACCTTTAGAACGATTCTGGCCACTGCTTGCATTGGCCACCAGCTCTGACCCACCATCTGGGTTTTTCCGCTTACTCTGGTTACCATTCTTCGCCGCACCCTTGCCCTGGTTGTTCCTCTTACCCTGGCCGGCCTTCTCCTTATCAGAGCCGGGATCCTTCGTGTTATAAGAGTCGACGTATTTTGTGAGAGCCGTCATGAGTTCTCCCTGTTGGAAATATGCCCTAGAGGCAATAATAAATTAGTTATTCTCATATTTCCTTGTTCATGATAATCGTTTATTATCCATGCTATAATTGTATTGATCGGAGACTTAAATGCATGTTTGGATACATAGACAAAACCATGTCCCTAGTATGCCTCTAATGGACTAGCTCGTTGATCAAAGGATGGTTAAGGTTTCCTAGCCATGGACATGAGATGTCATTTGATAACGGGATCACATCATTAGGAGAATGATGTGATGGATAAGACCCAAACTACAAACATAGCATATGATCGTGTCAGTTTATTGCTATTGTTTTCTACATGTCAAGTATATGTTCCTATGACCATGAGATCATGCAACTCACGGATATCGGAGGAGTGCCTTGTGTGTATCAAACGTCGCAACGTAACTGGGTGACTATAAAGGTGCTCTACAGGTATCTCCGATGGTGTCTGTTGAGTTGGCATGGATCGAGACTGGGATTTGTTACTCCGTGTAACGAAGAGGTATCTCGGGGCCCACTCGGTAATGCAACATCACAATAAGCCTTGCAAGCAATGTGACTAATTGTTAGTTGCGGGATCTTGTATTACGGAACGAGTAAAGAGACTTGCCGGTAACGAGGTTGAACTAGGTATGGAGATACCGACGATCGAATCTCGGGCCAGTAACATACCGAAGAACAAAGGGAACGTTATACGGGATTAACTGAATCCTTGACATAGAGGTTCGACCGATAAAGATCTTCGTAGAATATGTACGAACCAATGTGGACGTCCAGGTCCCGCCATTGGTTATTGACTGTAGAGGTGTCTCGGTCATGTCTACATAGTTCTCGAACCCGCAAGGTCTGCACACTTAAGGTTCGGTGACGTTTCGGTAGTGTAGAGTTATGTATGGTGGTGACCGAAGGTTGTTCGGAGTCCCGGATGAGATCCCAGACATCACGAGGAGCTCCCAAATGGTCCGGAGGTAAAGATTCATATATAGGAAGTCCCAGTTTGGTTTCCGAAAAAGTTTCGGGCTCATCGGTAGTGTACCGGGAGTATCGGTATTGTACCGGGAGTGCCGGTAGTGTACCGGAGGACCTCCGGGAGGGGTATTTCGACCCCAATAGTTCCATGGGCTGTGGGAGAATAATAACCAGCCCTTAGTGGGCTGGGAAAACAGCCACAAAGGCCCATGGCGCAGGAGAGAAAGTCCTAAAGCAAAAAGTGGAAAATCAGCCAATAGGAGGCAATCCTACTCCAACTAGGATTGGAGGTGAAGTAGGATTGCTCCCACCTCCTATTTCGGCCGACCCAAAGGCCTTGGCTGCCTCTCCTCTCCTCTCCTCCTATATATACTAGTGAATTGGGTGGTTTTTGGACAGAATTTCCGGCCACGTGCTACCCGTTTCACCGGTGCACAGTTTCTCCTCTAGATCGGTTTTCCGCAGCGCTTAGGCGAAGCCCTGTCGGAATCACTCCACCACCATCACCGGAGTGCCGTCACGCTGCCGGTTAACTCTCTCTCCTCTCCACCTCCTCTCGCTGGATCGAGACGGTGGAGATCGTCATCAAGCAGCACGTGTGCTGAACGCGGAGGTGCCGTCCGTTCGGCGCTAGATCGGAAGGACCGTGATCGAGATCGCGAGACAGTTCGTGATGAGATCGCGGAACGGATCGTGATGAGTTCGCGGGACAGATCATGATCAAGATCGTGAGACGGATCGTGATGAGATCGCGGGACGGATCGTGATGAGTTCACGAGACGGATCGTGATTGGATCGCGGGATGGATCGTGATGAGATCGCGGGACGCTCGGCGATTTGGATCGCGAAGATGTTCGACTACACCAACCGCGTTTCTTAACGCTTCCCGCTTAGCGATCTACAAGGGTATGTAGATCCACTCTCCCTCTCGTAGATGCTCATCACCACGGATAGGTTTGCGTGTGCGTAGGAAAATTTTTGTTTCCCATGCGACGTTCCCCAACAGTGGTATCAGAGCTAGGTTGATGGTTCGATGAGATCTCGAGTAGAACACAAAAGGTTTGTGGGCGTTGATGCTTAGATTGCTTCCTCCCTTGGTCGTATTTTGGTTCAGCGGGATTGTGAGATGAAGCGGCCTGGACCAACATTACTCGTACGCTTACGAGAGACTGGTTCCCTCGACGCAACTTGTTGCTTAGATGGCTTGCGGGTGACAGTTTCTCTCACTTTAGTTGGATCGGATCCGACAAAGGCGGTCCTTGAGAAGGTTGAAAAGAAATCTATGTATCACCGTTGTGGTTTATGCGTAGGTGAGAATCGTTCTTGCTAGATACCCATAGCAGCCACGTAAAACATGCAACAACAATTAGAGGACGTCTAACTTGTTTTTGCAGGGTATGTTATGATGTGATATGGCCAATTACATGATGAGATATATGTGATGTATGAGATGATCATGTGATGTATAGAATTTCACGACTTGCATGTCGTTGAATACGGCAACCGGCAGGAGCCATAGGGTTGTCTTTAATTGTTATATGACCTGCGTGTCAATCATTAAGCGCTATGTAATGCTTTACTTTATCGCTACGATAGCAATAGTAGTAGAAGCATGTAGGGTGTGACAACCCCGATGGCGACACGTTGATGGAGATCAAGATGATGGAGATCATGGTGTCATGCCGGTGACGATGGAGATCATGCCGGTGCTTTCATGATGGAGATCAAAAGCACAAGATCATGGCCATATCATGTCACTTATGATTTGCATGTGATGTTAATCCTTTTATGCACCTTGTTTTGCTTAGGACGACGGTAGCATTATAAGGTGATCCCTCACTTAATTTCAAGATAAATTGTGTTCTCCCCGAGTGTGCACCGTTGCGAAAGTTCGTCGTGTTGAGACACCACGTGATGATCGGGTGTGATAGACTCTACGTTCACATACAACGGGTGCAAGCCAGATTTGCACGCGCAGAACACTCGGGTTAAACTTGACGAGTCTAGCATGTACAGACATGGCCTCGGAACACAAGAGACCAAAAGGTCGAACATGAGTCATATAGTAGATATGATCAACATGATGATGTTCACCATTGCAGCCACCTCAACTCACGTGATGATCGGACTTGAGTTGGTGAATTTGGATCATGTATCACTCGAATGATCGGAGGGATGTCAATTTGAGTGGGAGTTCTTAAGTAATATGATTAATTGAACTCATTATCATGAACATAGTCAAAGTGTCTTTGCAAATTATGTTGTAGATTACTAGCTCGCGCTGTAGCTCCCTTGTATTTTTATATGTTCCTAGAGAAATAGAATTGAAAGATGTTGGTAGCAAAATTGCGGACTGGGTCCGTGATCTGAGGATTGTCCTCATTGCTGCACAGAAGGCTTATGTCCTTAATGCACCGCTCGGTGCGCCACCCCATCTAGCGTCGTCTGTAGATGTTGTGAACATCTGACAGGCACGTTTCGATGACTACTTGATAGTTTAGTGCGTCATGCATTACGACTTAGAATTGAGGCTCCGAAACGTTTTGAACGTCACGGAACATATGAGATGTTCTAGGAGCTGAGATTGTGATCTCAGGCTCGTGCCCGTGTTGCGAGATATGAGATCTCCAACAAGATTCTTTGCCTGTAAGATGAAGGAGAATAGCTCAACCGTTGAGCATGTACTCAGATTGTCTGGGTACTACAATCGCTTGAATCAAGTGGGAGTTGATCTTCCAGATAAGATAGTGATTGATATAGTTCTCCAAGTCACTGTCACTGAGCTACTAGAACTTGGTGATTAACTATAAAATGCCAGGGAAAGAAATGTTGATCCCTGAGCTGTTCGCGATGTTTGACACCGCGATGGTAGAAATCAAGAAGGAGCGTCAAGTGTTGATGGTTAATCAAACCACTAGTTTCAAGAAGGGCAAGAGCAAGGAGGGAAACTTCATGGATAGCAAGTCAGTTGCTGCTCCAGTGAAGCAACCCAAAGTTGAACTCAAACCCGAGACTAAGTGCTTCTGTTATGAGGTGAGCGGTCACTGAAGCGGAACAACCCTAGATACTTGGTAGATAAGAAGGTTGGCAACATTGACAGAAGTATATTTGATATACGAGTTATTGATGTGTACCTTGCTAGTACTCCTAGTAGCACCTGGGTATTGGATATCGGTTCGGTTGCCAAATGTTAGTAACTCGAAATAAAAGCTACGGAATAAACGGAGAACTAGCTAAGGGTGAGGTGACGATGTGTGTTAGAAATGTTTCCAAGGTTGATGTGATCAACATCGCATGCTCTCTCTACCTTCAGGATTAGTGACGAACCTAAATAAATGTTATTTGGTGTTTTTCGTTGAGCATGAACATGATTAGATCATGTTTATTGCAATACGATTATTCATTTAAGTCAGAGAATAATGGTTATTCTGTTTACATGAATAATACCTTCAATGGTCATGCACCCAGTGAGAATGGTTTGTTGAAATCTTGATCGTAGTAATACACATGTTCATAACATTGATGTCAAAAGATACAAAGTTAAATAATGATAGTACCACATACTTGTGGCACTGCTGCAAAATGTCATATTGGTATAAAGCGCATGAAGAAACTCCATGGTGATGGATATTTGGACTCATTCGATTTCGAATCGGTCGAGACATGCGAACCATGCCTCTTGGGCAAGATGACTAAAGGACCCCGTTGGATGGAGCGGGGAAGTGATTCATTGGAAATGATACATGTTGATGTATGCAATCTAGTGAGTCTTGTAGCATGCAGTGGATATCGTTATTTTCTTACCTTCACTGATGATTTGAGTAGATATAGTGTATATTTACTTAATGAAACACAAGTCTGAATCGTTTGAAAGGTTCAAGCAAATTCAGAGTGAAGTTTAAAGATCATCGTGACAAGAAGATAAAAATGACTGCGATATGATCGTGGAGGTGAATATCTAAGTCACGAGTTTGGCATACAACTTAAGACAATGTGAAAGTTGTTTCACAACTAAACGCCACCTGGAACACCATAGTGTGATGGTGTGTCCGAAGATCATAGTTATGCTCTACTGGACATGGTGCGTGCTATGATGTCTTTTATCGTTTTACTACTATAATTTTGGGGTTATGCATTAGAGACAACTACATTCACTTTAAATAGGGCACCATCTAAATCCGTTGAGATGACACCATGTGAATTATGGTTTGATAGAAACCTAAGCTGTCATTTCTTAATACATGGGGCTGCGACACTTGTGTGGAAAATGTTTTCAGCTAATGAGGTCGAACCCAAGGCGGACAAATGCATCTTCATAGAATACCCTAAGATCAGTTGGGTGAACCTTCAATCTCAGATCCTAGTGCAAAGTGTTTGTTGCTTAAATGGATCCTTTCTTGAGAAAATGTTTCTCTCGAAAGAATTGAGTGGGAGGAAGATAGAACTTGATGAGGCTGTTAAACCTTTGTTCAACCAGAGAGTAGCGCAGCGCAGAAAGATGTTTCTGCGAAGCCTACGTTAGTTGAAGAGGAAGTTAATGATCATGATCATGAAACTTCAGGATCAAGTTACTATCGAACTTCGTAGGTCGAAAAGGATGTGTACTGCTCCTAAGCGGTACGACAACCCTGTCTTGGAGGTCATGTTGTTGGACAACGATGAACCTACGAGCTATGGAGAAGCGATGATGGGCCCGGATTCCGACAAATGGTTGGAGGCCATGAAATCCGAGATAGGATCCATGTATGAAAACCAAGTGTAGACTTTGGTAGACTTGCTCGTTGGACGGTAGGTCGTTAAGTACAAATGGATCTTTAAAATGAAGACAGACACTGATGGTGAATGTCACTATTTGTAAAGCTCGACTTGTTGCAAAGATGTTTGTGACAAGTTCAAGGAGTTGACTACGATGAGACTTTCTCACTCGTAGTGGTGCTAAAGTCTGTTGGAATTATGTTAGCAGTTGCTGTGTTTTCAATTATGAAATCTGGCAGATGGATGTCAAAACATCGTTTCCTTAACGGTTTACTTGAGGAAAGGTTGTATGTGATACAACCAGAAGGTTTTCTCAGGCGTAAGGATGCTAAAAGGTGTGCAAGCTTCGGTGATCCTTCCATGGACTGAAGCAAGCATCTCGGAGTTGGAATATACGCTTTGATGAGGTGATCAAAGTTTTGATGTTTATACAAAGTTTACGAGAAACTTGTATTTGCAATAAAGTGAGTGGGAGCACTATAGAATTTCTGATAAGTATATGTGGATGACATATTGTTGATCAGAAATAATGTAGAGTTTCTGGAAAGCATAAAACGGTTATTTGGAAAGTGATTTTCAAAGGAAGACCTGGATAAAGCTACCTAATTGTTGAGCATCAAAATCTATAGAGATAGATCAAGATGCTTGATGAGACTTTCAATGAGTGCATACCTTCACAAGATTTTGAAAGAGTTCAAAATGGATCAGCCAGAGAAATAGTTCTCGTCTGATTTGTAAGGTGTGAAGTTGAGTGAGACTCAAAGCTCGACAACGGCAGAAGAAAGAGAAAGGACGAACGTCGTCCCCTATGCCTTAGCCATAGGCTCTATATTATGCCATGCTGTGTACCGCACCTATGTGTGCCTTGCCATGAGTCTGTCAAGGGGTACAAGAGTGGTCCAGGAGTGGATCACTGGACAGCAGTCGGAATTATCCTTAGTAACCAGAGGACTAAGGAAATGTTTCTTGATTATGGAGGTGATAAAGAGTTCGTCGTAAAGAGTTACGTCGATGCAAGCTTTAACACCTATCCGGATGACTAGTAGTAGCAATCTGGATACGTATAGTGGAGCAGCCATTTGGAAATAGTACCAAGTGGAGTGTGGTAGCAGTGTTTACGGTTTGACATAGAGATTTGCAAAGTACACACGGATCTGAATATCGCAGACCCGTTGACTATAAGACCTCTCTCACATGCAAAGCATGATCGAGCCCCAGAACTCATTGGGTGTTAGATTCATAACAATGGGAATCACATGGTGATGTGAACTAGATTATTGACTCTAGTGCAAGTGGGAGACTATTGGAAATATGCCCTAGAGGCAATAATAAATTAGTTATTATCATATTTCCTTGTTCATGATAATCGTTTATTATCCATGCTATAATTGTATTGATCGGAGACTTAAATGCATGTGTGGATACATAGACAAAACCATGTCCCTAGTATGCCTCTAATGGACTAGCTCGTTGATCAAAGGATGGTTAAGGTTTCCTAGCCATGGACATGAGATGTCATTTGATAACGGGATCACATCATTAGGAGAATGATGTGATGGATAAGACCCAAACTACAAACATAGCATATGATCGTGTCAGTTTATTGCTACTGTTTTCTACATGTCAAGTATATGTTCCTATGACCATGAGATCATGCAACTCACGGATATCGGAGGAGTGCCTTGTGTGTATCAAACGTCGCAACGTAACTGGGTGACTATAAAGGTGCTCTACAGGTATCTCCGATGGTGTCTGTTGAGTTGGCATGGATCGAGACTGGGATTTGTTACTCCGTGTAACGGAGAGGTATCTCGGGGCCCACTCGGTAATGCAACATCACAATAAGCCTTGCAAGCAATGTGACTAATTGTTAGTTGCGGGATCTTGTATTACGAAACGAGTAAAGAGACTTGCCGGTAACGAGGTTGAACTAGGTATGGAGATACCGACGATCGAATCTCGGGCAAGTAACATACCGAAGAACAAAGGGAACGATATACGGGATTAACTGAATCCTTGACATAGAGGTTAGATCGATAAAGATCTTCGTAGAATATGTAGGAACCAATGTGGACGTCCAGGTCCCGCCATTGGTTATTGACCGTAGAGGTGTCTCGGTCATGTCTACATAGTTCTCGAACCCGCAGGGTCTGCACACTTAAGGTTCGGTGACGTTTCGGTAGTGTAGAGTTATGTATGGTGGTGACCGAAGGTTGTTCGGAGTCCCGGATGAGATCCCCGACGTCACGAGGAGCTCCGGAATGGTCCAGAGGTAAAGATTCATATATAGGAAGTCCCAGTTTGGTTTCCGGAAAAGTTTCGGGCTCATCGGTAGTGTACCGGGAGTATCGGTATTGTACCGGGAGTGCCGGTAGTGTATCGGAGGACCTCCGGGAGGGGTATTTCGACCCCAAGAGGTCCATGGGCTGTGGGAGAATAATAACCAGCCCTTAGTGGGCTGGGAAAACAGCCACAAAGGCCCATGGCGCAGGAGAGAAAGTCCTAAAGCAAAAAGTGGAAAATCAGCCAATAGGAGGCAATCCTACTCCAACTAGGATTGGAGGTGAAGTAGGATTGCTCCCACCTCCTATTTCGGCCGACCCAAAGGCCTTGGCTGCCTCTCCTCTCCTCTCCTCCTATATATACTAGTGGATTGGGTGGTTTTTGGACAGAATTTCCGGCCACGTGCTACCCGTTTCACCGGTGCACAGTTTCTCCTCTAGATCGGTTTTCTGCAGCGCTTAGGCGAAGCCCTGCCGGAATTGCTCCACCACCATCACCGGAGCGCCGTCACGCTGCCCGTGAACTCTCTCTCTCCTCTCCGCCTCCTCTTGCTGGATCGAGACGGTGGAGATCGTCATCAAGTTGCACGTGTGCTGAACGCGGAGGTGCCGTCCGTTCGGCGCTAGATCGGAAGGACCGTGATCGAGATCGCGAGACGGTTCGTGATGTGATCACGGAACGGATCGTGATGAGTTCGCGGGACAGATCGTGATCAAGATCGTGAGACGGATCGTGATGAGTTCACGGGACGGATCATGATGTGTTCGCAGGACGGTTCGTGATTGGATCGCGGGACGCTCGGCGATTTGGATCGCGAAGAAGTTCGACTACACCAACCGCGTTTCTTAACGCTTCCCGCTTAGCGATCTACAAGGGTACGTAGATCCACTCTCCCTCTCGTAGATGCTCATCACCATGGATAGGTTTGCGTGTGCGTAGGAAATTTTTGTTTCCCATGCGACATTCCCCAACAGAAAGAACCTTTGCTCTTATACGTGGCGGGTAATAACAGGGCAGTCAGCGCCACGATTGTTGTGGAGCATAAGGAGGAAGGGAAAGAGTATCCGGTCCAGAGGCCAGTTTACTATGTCAGCGAGGTCTTGATAGAATCCAAGCAAAGATACCCATATTGGCAGAAATTGATCTATGGGGTGTTCATGGAAAACCGCAAGTTGAAGCACTATTTCATGGGACACCAGATCACAGTGGTTAGCTCTGCCCCGTTGGGAGATATCATCCAAAATAGAGAAGCTACTGGCAGGATTGCCAAGTGGGCACTGGAGCTTGGGCCCCTTAATTTGAAGTATGTGCCTTGCACGGCTTTCAAATCTCACGCTTTGGTGGATTTCATAAACGATTGGACAGTGTCAATCACTCGAGGAGAAGCCGGACAACACATATTGGACAATTAACTTTGACGGATCGAGGCAATTGGAAGGATCGGGGGCTGGAGTAGTCTTGAGTTCCCCTAGAGGTGACAAGTTTTGCTATGTGTTAAGGTTAATGTTTCCTTGTACTAACAATGCAGCTGAGTATGAAGCTTTGCTTCACGGGCTCCGTGTGGCTAAGGAGATGAATCTGAGCCAGGTTAGATGCCTGGGCGACTCAGACCTCGTGGCTCAGCAAGTCTCAGGCACGTGGGATTCCAAAGACCCACAGATGGAGGCTTATCGTCAGGCGGTGGATATCATCGCCGACACTTCAAAGGTTATCAGGTGGATCATATTGACCGTAGCAAGAATGAGGCGGCTGATGCATTATCAACGTTGTGCTATCAGCGTAAGCCGGTGCCGCCTAACGTCTTTTTGGACGTGCTTCATCACCCCTATGTTAAATTGCCTTCAGAGGAGGATCTCGCTATACCTGACCCGGAGGGGCAGCTGGTGGTGGCTCTACATGCTATTCCTGACTGGACGTTGCCTTATCTGGCATATCTAACTCGAGGCGAGTTGCCCGAGGACAAGACCTTGGCGAGACAGATCGTGAGGCGGTCTAAGTCTATGACTATCATCAACGGCGAGTTACATAGGTGCAGCGTAACCGGTGTCTTTCAGCGTTGCGTTTCCCCTGAAGAGGGTAAAGAGATTCTAAAAGAAATACACGTCGGTGACTGCGGTCATCACGCCGGCTCAAAGTCTTTGGAGGCAAAAGCTTTCCGGCACACTTTCTTCTCGTTGATGGCTCACAACAATGCAGAGGACTTGGTCACCAAGTGTGATGGATGTCAGAAATTTGGACGACGTGCTCACGTGTCGGCTTAAGAATTGCGGATGATTCCAATAACCTGGCCGTTTGCGCTTAGGGGGCTTGATATGGTTGGACCTTTCAAGAGATCTAAAGATAAAGACCCGCCTTCTGGTGGCGGTTGATAAGTTTACCAAGTCGATCGAGGCAGAGTCGGTTAGCAAGTGATGCGGCCACGACGGTTAAATTTGTCAAGAAGTTGATCTATCGTTTTGGTTACCCTCATAGTATCATCACGGACAACAAAACAAATCTATCCCAGGGGGCTATAAAAGCATTTTGTGAAAGTGGGCACACCCGGCTTGTTTCTGCTGTCGCTCATCCGCAGACCAATGGTCAGGCGGAACGTGCCAATCAGGAGATCTTGAGAGGAATAAAACCCCGGCTTATGGTTCCTCTGTAGAGAATGTCGGGTTGTTGGGTGGAGGAGTTACCATCAGTTCTTTGGAGTATCAGAACCACCCCCAACAGGTCAACAGGCTATACGCCTTTCTTCATGGTTTATGGCGCAGAAGCCGTTTTACCAAGTGATATTCGTCATGACTCGCCTAGGGTCGCGGCTTACGTTGAAACTGACAACTAGACGGCACGTCAAAACGCGTTAGATGCTTTGGATGAAGAAC
This sequence comes from Hordeum marinum, assembly GCA_022496015.1. Classification (NCBI taxonomy): domain Eukaryota; kingdom Viridiplantae; phylum Streptophyta; class Magnoliopsida; order Poales; family Poaceae; genus Hordeum; species Hordeum marinum. Next base: position 168,709,309 of record CM039676.1, read on the forward strand.
GGGATCTCGCAGCAGCACGACCAGCGATTTATCAGCAAGACGTGCGTCGCTATCATAGCCGCAGAATCAAGACCCAGACGTTTCAAGAAGGCGACTTGGTGTTACGTCTTATTCATGATCAGACAGATATGCACAAGTTATCTCCCCCTTTGGAAGGACCTTTCGTGGTTAGCAGAAATCTCAATAACGTTTCATATTACCTTATTGATGTGCGGGAAGGCGACAAGTCACGTACCTCTGGGCAGGAGACCAACAGGTCGTGGAATATTGCTCATCTCCGGCCTTACTATACTTACGTCATCGACTCTCATCAATGTACATACATCCATCATTGTATATACCTTTTCAATATAATAAAGTTGGCATCCCTACAAGACGGGGCTTTTGTCGTTTCTTCATATAAGATTGTGCAAGTGTTGATACTTCAACAAGGTCATTTGGGGGCTTCCAACCTACCGGGTTTAGCCTTCACACCCTCTTGACTGGCTCTTCGGCCACCGCAAAACCGGGCTAAACCTGCATGTATGCTGATGCCACTCCGCCAGGTGACCCGCCAAACTCTTACCAATTAATCTCGAATAAAGACCCTGAGCTGATCAAAGTACTTGACAGTCACTCTTCACATGAGACCCTATACTGGTTAAGGTTTAAATGGCGGCTTATGTCACATGAGGGCCAGCTTACGGAAAGCGAGGATAAACTCACCTATCTGTTGCGCCTCTCCGCCTTGTGGCCCGTTCGTACTCTTATTCAGTCAATCTTTTTAAAAGACCCTGAGTTGTTTAAGGTTCAAACAACGGATTTATGTCATGTGAGAGCCGGCTTATGGTTCTCTGGGTACTCATGCCCTGTTGCGCATCTCCATTATATGGCTTGTTATACTCTTAACAGTTACTCTTTTTAAAGACCCTGCACTATTAAGGTTCAAACGATGAATCTATGACATGGGAGAGCCAGCATATGAGGTTTGGGCAGACATGCCTAAGTTTTTGAAAAAAAGAAAAGCAAGGTCATAAAAAGATTTAACATCTTTGGGTTGTGCCTTTAAAGCCGCCCTAAAAATAATGCGGGCTACTCTGTCTTGTTTGTTTTTGCAAACCTTGTCTTTCGTGATAAGCCACCATTAAGGGTGAAAAAAGATTATTATAGCCAGAAGGAAAGGAAGATAAGCACATAAAGCTATTCAAATTCCAAACGTGCACGATGGCACGACAATGGCAATCAAGTTTTTGCTACGGCTATTACAAAGCTCTTAAAGAGCCCATCGGTGAACTTAAAGTTTTTTGGAATCACTTATAACCCGGCGGATCAACCAAGTCGGGTTACCTTCAGACAGGGGCAATTTGTTTAACTCGCCACCGGGTCATCCTGCGTCGGGTCTTCAATCTCTTCGATCTGAAGGTTGTACACATCCCAGATGCAGTTTATTAAAGCTTTAAACTGAGCTTCATCATCAAAGATGGGAGACGGCTCAATGTCAGGAGCAAAGAGTTGCTTTCGACATGTAGGAATCAAGTCTCTGGCTTCAAAAGTTGGCCCGCGCACTCGTTTTCTATCCTTGCCGTAAGCCGCTTGATATGAGGTCAAGTCCATCTCGATGACGAGTGTAGACGCAAGCACTCGGGAGGCCTTCATACACTTGGCATAGTCTACTTGTGTAAACTCTGAGCCATCATCTTTCTTTGATGGGAAGTCGTCCAGCATCTCTTCAGTGGTAAGCTCAGGGGCAAAAGCCAGCGACCAGCTTAACGCGGCCATTGCGCCCTTACGGGCGGCTGGTCATTTTAGCTCTTCAATCTGCTTCGGGACACCTTTTTCAGTCAGAATGGATTTGATAGTGCAAAGGGCCCTCTAGTACAATTGTTCCGTCAGAGTATATACTGCTTTTGGCTTCAACAAGCTATCGGAAGACAGCTGGCGGCTTCTTTGGCCTACAAAGAAAATTAGAGGTTGTAAGCTGCCTGAAGAGCTTTTTCAACAAGCTAAGGATTTTTTTTGACAAGTACTTACCAAAGATGGCAGTAGTCATCCGAGAAATATGACACTTGAGGGTGGTCAGCTCTTCTATCACAAGTTTTAGTCTTTCATCAGCATCTTCTGCACGCTTAGTCAGGGCGGCTTGTTCAGGTTCGCCGGCTTTCCTGAAAGCTTCAAAGTCCGCCTGTACTTTCTCTAGTTCTATGACGAAGGCCCGCCACTTCTCTTCCGCCTCAGCCCGGGCGGATTGTTGTGAGGCCAGATTTTCTGTAAGTCCAGTCAGGTCAGACTCGGTCATGTTCAAAGCTTCCTACATAGTACAAACAAGCTTCATAAGTTCTAAGTCACCAAGGTGACACATTAGTATTCAGAGGTGATGAAGCAACAATATTACAAGTCTCAAGCAGATTGCAAGCAATATACTTGACACTTGGGGGCTAATGCCTGTCATTTTTCTCAAAGTCTACAACACTAGAAAGCCTCGGGTCATCTTCAAAAAGATAAGCCGGCACTTGGGGGCTACACTTGGCACTTTTAAGCAATGACAGGTCCGACTCATCATTCACATAATAACTCGGACTTGGGGGCTACACTTGGCGCCTCTAAACAATAAAGCTCTGGCTCATCATTTGCATAATGACCCGGACTTGGGGGCTACATGAGGATATAGGGAAAGGCAAGATAGGAGAAGTACCTCGGATTTTTTCTTCATCAACCAAACAAGTTTTGATTCCATGTTACGTCGCGGAGAGGCGGTTCAGATAACCAGCGTGTAATTCTTCCCCAGTCACCTTCTCCAAGCTAGGGAACGCAAAATCAATCTTCTCCCTATCTCGTGAGGGCGCCTCATCCTTGCTGGTATGTTTCACTAACGCATGAGGGGCAGGAGAATTGTAACCCGTCCCAGTGATAACAACTTCTTCTGGAGGAGTCGTATCCTCGACGACTGGTGAAAGGCTGGGCGGCTTAGGATCAGTTTTTGGAGGATCTTCAGGAGCGGCCATGTCAAGATCAGCCTGCTTAGAGGATCGGGGAGCGTCTTCAGGAGCACCTTTTTCAGCCTCAGAGGGCTCAACATGAGCTGCGGGAGAGTCCGGCTTGGGATTCTCCGTCTCTTGATTAATAGGAGTGGTGGTTGACCCGCTCACCTTCCTTCATTTGGCTTGAGCCCTGGGAGCAAAAATATCATTATACAAACAGAAGTAAGGGCAAGAGTATTAACATATGCTGCGGAGTATAAAGGTACATACTCTGGGTTGATTTTAAGAGGAGGCAGCTTGAAGGCGGTTGAGTCGCTAGAAGAAGGGGGCGTTTCTTGAAAGGTTAAGATGGTAAGAACAAAGTAAGTTACAATGCAAAAATAGTATACAGACAATGGAGTCAGTCGAAGGAATACCTTAGTGTGTCGTTTCCGGGGAGCCGGAGAGTTTGGCAAGCTAGCCAAGATATCTTCAAAGTCGGTGGTCTGGGTTTGACGTCTAGTATGATCTTGTTGTTTCCTCAAAATAAAGTCAGGATCCAAGTGAGCTAAAGGGTGTGAACGTTTTATCTTACGAACAGCCCGTTGAATTCTCTTTACTGGGAAAGGTTCTGAGTCAGAGGAGACAGTAATTACCTCTGGAGCGTCGGCATGGCTTGTCTCTGCTTCTTCCTGTGACAATCATTGTCAATGAGTTGCATAAAGAGACGACCAAGCGAGTCAAGTTCTACCTCCGAGTCTTCAAGCTCGAGCAGTTCCTGGGCAGAGGTTTTCTTCTTGCGAGCGCAGATCTTACCCGCCTTAGTTTTCTTCTTCGAGGGGGCAGTATATCTCTTTTTCCAGAAATTAGAGTCGGCCTGTATATAAGTCGCCGGAAGGTTAAAAGGAGTAATGCATAAGGTTAAGACGAAACAAGTAATTTGCTGGAAAGGATTCTTACATCTAGAGCATGGTTCTTAACACAGAAAGGGTTCAACCCGGTTTTGTTGCAAACATCTTGAGGTTCGCCTAGAAGTGACTTGACGATTGGATTGAGATCTTGCTCTGTCAAAAGTGTGGTGTTGAACTAAAGAGGGTCATCCACTGCACCCATATATTCACACATGAGTTTATCCCGTCGGCTCAACGGCAAGATCCTCCAGGTGACCCAGCAACGGGTTATATCAACACCAGTCAAGTCGTTAGCCATTAAGGCCCTGATTTTTGTGAAGGTCGGAGCATACTTTACTCACTCTGCGGCGAACATCCGATCTGGAAGCTCGGTGAAGGTGCAAAGCCAGGTAGGGCGGTAACCTGACAACGGTTTCTCTCCTTCTGGGTAAGTTTCTTTGAAGTAGAACCAAGTTTTGTTCTAGTCCGGCAAGGTGGCTGCTGGAAAAGTCATATCTCTCCGCCTTTGGATAGAGACGCCTCCAAGTTCCAAACTCGGTCTAGCCGCCACTTCAGTCTGGCAGTTGATGTAAAAGAAGTCACGGAAGAGGTCAACAGACAGCTCTTCTTACAGATATGCCTCGCACCAAACTTGGAATTGCCACATATTGGTGACAGAATTGGGACCTATGTCTTGAGGATGGATTTTGAAAAGGTGAAGGACATCCCGGAAAAACTTTGACCCGGGTGGGCTAAAACCTCGGAGGAGATGATCAGCAAATATGACCACTTCCCCTTCTTGAGGGATGGGTCTGACCTCTGGCCCTCGAACCCGCCAGTGAACGACTTTCTAAGCCGGCAAGACACCCATTTCCATGAGGTCATGGAGAAATGATTCAGTAACTCCAGAACCAACCCAGTCACAAGATGCAGGGGCTTTTGACATGATGGTGGTTTAAGATCTGTCAAGGGGAATAAATTCGACGGGTTAAGAAACCTCGCAATGGAACAGCTACAGCTAGCGGTAATGATATTTGGCGGGTCAAAATTATTGCGAGAGCCGGCAGTACAATGGCGGGTTAACAGACAACAACTAGTGGAAATTCTACTAAGTATGCGCAAACAAATTTCCTCAATTACGGCGACCGCTACAAGATCTACGGACGAAGAAAAAAGAAAATATATTGTGAACAAAAAAGGGCAACGGAAGTGCAAACCGTTCATGCGTAAAATCTGCCCAAGAATGGATCTACGTTGAGTATCTCACACCTATTAAATGGAGCATCGCATAAATGGACTAGAGCCTACGGTGTTCTTGTTCTCAAATCTACGGTGTTCTTGTTCTCAAATCTACAGTGGGGTTTCCGATGAAACGGCGGAGGAATCGGAAAAGTTCTGGTGGTCTAATGCGAATCCATGAAGGAGGAGAGGAAGAACCTGAAGGGATCCCGTGAAGCGGCAGAACACCGACGAGCTCTAGTCTGATCAGGGTGATGCAGCGGCCGTTGTTGGTGCAGATGAGAAACGTGCGGCGACGGCGATGGAGCTTCAGATGCAAGAGCATTGGAGGAAGAAGAAGAGAAATGGTGGCGGCGGAGAGGAGAAAAGAAATGAGACCCCTAACTTGCCTATTTATGAGATGGGACAACAACAGTTCACGCAAGAATCGAGGAGGCGCAATGATGATTGACCGAAGGAGATGCCTCGATTTTCGGGCCGACCGTTTAATGAGACGATATGTTGCAACATCACAAAATCTTTTTGACGTGCCCAAGACGAAGTCATCCAAGGTTATGGCAGGTTATGAAATTTGTCTTTCAGGTAACAAGGACGTGAGACTCGCCGCCAAATGAATTTGGAGATTAACATGAACAGGTTCAAATCAATCTGGGGCCTAACGTTAGGCATATAACCCCGTGACGAGACCCGCCCAGGAGGGGCCGGGTCATGCCTGGCGGCTCATAGTTAAGACCCTTAAAGTGGGCTTGAGGATTGAAGGCAAGGCTACATGGCGACTTACCAGATGGCCAATATGAAGGCCCAGAGACGGAAGAGGGCGCGAGACCCGGGCGTGTAAGCCGCCCGGAGAGGGCTTGCCTAAGAAGGCAAGGCGGCTTAGAGACAGGGTCAAATATCTTGTACGAGTCGGTTTGGACTATTGTAACCCCAGAGTATAAAGGCAAGTCCCTAGGGAGGCTTAGGACAGAAACCAATTGATCAATAGCTAGGTCAAGCGAATCCGCTCCCTTGTAATCGATACCCAATCAATACAACACAAGGCAGGATGTAGGCTTTTACCTCTTCCCGAGGGGCCAAACCTGGGTAAACACGTGTCTCTCGTCTCGATCAGCCCCTTTGAGTCCACCGCCTTAGCGATGGCCTCGAACCTAAGTCTTCGGACATCTGTCGTGACAAAACCACGACACCGTGACTAACTCCTTAGTCACATTGCTTGCAAGCTTCTTTTGATGTTGTGTTACCAAATGGGCCCAGAGATACCTCTCTATTATACGGAGTGACAAATCCCAGTCTCGATCCACGCCAACCCAACAGACACCCTCGGAGATACCTGTAGAGCACCATGATAGTCACCCAGTTACGTTGTGACATTTGATACACACAAGTCATTCCTACGGTGTCAGGGAGTTGCGTGATCTCCTGGTCGTAGGAACAAATACTCGACATGGATAAAACAGTAGCAATAAACTAACACAGTCATATAGTATGCTTATGGTTGGGTCTTATCCATCACATCATTCTCCTAATGATGTGATCCCGTTATCAAATGACAACTCATGTCTATGGTTAGGAAACCTTAACCATCTTTGATCAACAAGCTAGTCTACTAGAGGCTCACTAGGGACATGGTGTTTGTCTATATATCCACACATGTATCTGAGTTTTCAATCAATACAATTATAGCATGGACAATAAACGATTATCATGAACAAGGAAATATAATAATAACAACTTTATTATTGCCTCTAGGGCATATTTCCAACAGGATATGCCTCCACTGGTGATTATGATGAGGAGATTTTGGCTCTTGTTGCAAGTGAAGAACAGGGTGTCGAGGATACTGAAAAAGAGAGACACTGCATGGCTGCTGAATATGCGGATAGGTATGAAAGTATAATTGCTCAACGTGTTTTGAGTGTGTAGGTTACACAGGCTGAGCAAAATCAGAGGCACAACTTGTTCCATACAAAGGGAGTTGTAGAGGAGCGTTTTATTCACGTCATCATCGATGGAGGGTGTTGCAATAACCTGGCTAGTATGGAGATGGTGGTGAAGCTGTTTCTAACCACCAGACCACATCCTCATCCTTATTACATCCAATGGTTCACAACAGTGGCAAGGTTAAGGTAACACATACTATTCGTGTGCATTTCAGCATTGCTACATATTCTGACTATGTTTATTATGATGTGGTACCCATGCAAGCATGTTCCGTTTTACTTGGTAGACCATGGAAATTTGATAGAAGTTCTATACACCGTGGTAGGATAAATCAGTATACTCTTGTTCATAAGGATCAAAACATAACTTTGCTTCCTATGCCTCCTGAACATATTATGAAAGATGACATTGCTAGAGCTAGTAAAGCAAAGCAGGAGCTAAATAAGAGTGAAAATCAGATTGTAGCAAAGGAATTTGAGCAACACCATAAGCCTAATAAACCATCATCTAGTGTTGCATCTGAAATAAAATTGAAGAGTGGATGTTTGCTTGCTATTAAATCTAATATTACTGATTTCGATGTTATTAAATCTGTTTGCTATGCTTTTATATGCAAAGAGGTATTATTTTCATTCGAGGACATGCCTCCCTCTTTGCCTCCTGTAGTCACTAACATTTTGCAAGAGTTCGCTGACGTATTTCCATAAGACCTGCCATTGGGATTTCCACCTATTCGAGGGATTGAGCATCAGATTGACTTGATTCCCGGTGCATTGCTACCCAACCATGCACCATACCGTACCAATCCAGAGGAGACGAAGGAGAATATGCGTCAAGCACAGGATCTTCTCGACAAAGGTTATATACGCGAATCCCTTAGTCCTTGTGTTGTTTCTATTATTCTAGTGCCAAAAAACGATGGTACATCGCGCATGTGTGTGGATTGTAGAGGCATTCATAATATTACTATTCGTTATCGTCATCCTATTCCTAGGCTAGATGATATTCTTGATGAATTAAGTGGCTCTACAATTTTCTCCAAAGTTGATTTGCATAGTGGATACCACCAAATTCGCATGAAATTGGGATATGAATGGAAAACAGCTTTTAAAACTAAGTTTGGTCTATATGAGTGGTTAGTTATGCCTTTTGGGTTAACTAATGCACCTAGTACTTTCATGAGATTAATGAATAAGGTTTTACTTGCTTTCATTGGTCGATTTGTGGTAGTCTATTTTGATGATATACTAATTTATAGTAGATCTTTGGAGGAACACTTAGAACATTTACGTGTTGTTTTTATTGCTCTATGTGATGCGCGTTTGTTTGGTAACCTTGGGAAGTGCACCTTTTTCACTGACCGAGTATCTTTTCTTGGCTATGTTGTTGCTCCACAGGGAATTAAAGTTGATAAAGCCAAAATTGAAGCTATTGAGTTGGCCACGGCCCAAATCGGTCACACATTTTCTTGGCCTCAGTGGTTTCTATAGGCATTTTGTGAGAGATTTCAGCACCATTGCTGCACCTCTCAATGAGCTTACAAAGAAGGACGTGCCTTTTGCTTGGGGTACCGCACATGAAGAAGCTTTCATGATATTAAAAGATAAGTTAACACATGCTCCTTTACTCCATCTTCCTGATTTTAATAAGACTTTTGAGCTTGAATGTGATGCTAGTGGAATTAGATTAGGAGGTGTGTTGTTACAAGATGGTAAACCCATAGCGTACTTTTCTGAAAAATTGAGTGGGCCTAGTATGAAGTATTCTACTTATGATAAGGAATTATATGCTCTTGTTCAGACTTTGGAAACATGCCAACATTATTTATGGCCCAAAGAATTTATTATACATTCCGATCATGAATCTTTGGAACGTATTAAAATTCAAGCAAAACTAAATTGTAGACATGCTAAATGGGTTGAATTCATTGAGACTTTCTCTTATGTCATTGAACACAAGAAGGGTAAAGAAAATATTATTATTGATGCATTGTCTCGTCGTTATACTATGCTTTCACAACTTGACTTTAAAAATATTTGGTTTGGAGACCATCAAAGATTAATATGTGCATGATGTTGAATTTACAGATGTGTTGCAGCATTGTAAAGAAGGGAGGATATGAAACAAGTTCGTCATTAATGATGGATTAGTGTTTCGTGCTAACAAGCCATGCATTCCAGCTAGCTCCGTTCGTCTTTTGTTATTGCAGGAGGCGCATGGAGGGGGATTAATGGGATATTTTGGCATGAAGAAGACGGAGGACGTACTTACTACACATTTCTTTTAGCCAAAGATGAGACGAGATGTTGAGCGTTTTGTTGCTCGTTGCACTACATGTCAAAAAGCCAAGTCACGACTCGATCCTCATGGTTTATATGTGTCTTTGCCTGTACCTAGTGTTCCTTTGGAGGATATATCCATGGACTTTGTTTTAGGTTTACCTCTAACAAAGAAGGGGAGGGATGGCATATTTGTTGTCGTGGATAGATTTTCAAAACTGACACACTTTATACCATGTCATAAAAGTGATGATGATGCTAATGTTGTTGATTTGTTCTTTCGTGAAATTATTCGCTTGCATGGTGTGCCAAACACTATTGTTTCGGATCGTGATGCTAAATTTTTTAGCCATTTTTGTAGATGTTTATGGGCTAAGTTGGGAACTAAACTGCTTTTTAGTACTACATGTCATCCCCAAACTGATGGACAAACTAAAGTAGTCAATAGATCATTGTCTACTATGCTTAGGGATGTTTTGAAGAATAACCTGAAAATGTGGAAGAATGCTTGCCTCATATTGAATTTGCTTATAATCGTTCGTTGCATTCTACTACTAAGATGTGTCATTTTGAAGTTGTATATGGTTTCCTACCTCGTGCACCTATTGATTTGTTTCCTCTTCCATCTTTAAAGAAGGTTAATTTTGATGCTAAAGAATGTGCTGAATTGATCTTAACGATGCGTGAGTTAACTAAGGAAAACATTGAGCGTATGAATGCTAAATATAAACTTGTTGGAGATAAGGGTAGAAAACATGTTGTCTTTGCACCTGGAGATCTTGTTTGGTTACATTTGCGTAAGGATAGATTTCCTGATTTGCGCAGGTCAAATCAATGCCATGTGTTGATGGTCCTTTTGAGGTGTTAGAGAAAATAAATGATAATACATATAAAATTGAGTTGCCTGTAAAGTTTGGGGTTAGTCCCACTTTTAACATTGCATATTTGAAGCCCTATTTGGGTGAGGAAGATGAGCTTCCGTCGAGGACAACTTCAGTTCTAAGAAGGGGAGAATGACGAGGACATCAATACCATTGTTACACCCACAACCCCTGTTGATATACATACTGGACTAGTTACTAGAGTTCGCACACGCCAATTGAATTACCAGGTACTTTCGTTTCTTGAAAATCCTTCTAATGGTCATGAACATATGATGCTGCCTAAGTTAGATATTTTTATTTTACTTATGAATGAAGGACCTAGCATGGACAAGAAGGATGGCCATTGGAGCGAGAACAAGCATGGAGAAGAAGGTGCGAGCGCGGGAAAGAACAATGGAGCTTCCAATGGTGATTTTCGCACTTTGAAGCCACCATAAGGAGAGCTTGAAGGCTTGTACGAAATATACAAGATGCCACTTCATTAATTTCGTCCATAGGCTATTATAGGTGTCGCGTCACCTTATTTTTGGGCCAGGCCCATATAATTTTGAAATACCACTTTATAGGTTGTTTTTAGAGTCTGCATGTGTGGGAAAACCGAGTTAGGATTGGTTTCGAACCCCTCCTCCAAGGGGCCACAAAATCCCCCTCTCTTCCCCCATATATACAACCCTTAGGGCACCGTTTTAGACAGGTTTTTTAGATTACAAGTTCTCCATAGCTGCAACTTCCCGTCCTTCGTTTGTGTTCCACGACCAGACCAAGACGTCACAGAATCCCACTTTCATCAATAAAGTTTTTCTCTTATATTCACAATATCCAGATTGCAATCTCAGTTTCTTGCTTGTTCTTCGTTTGCGTGCAGGAAACAAACCCTCGTGATCATGTTGATCGTGTTCCGACGTGGTCAATAACCTCTCGGAGTTGGTTTAGCGATTGCTAAGGCGAGATGTCTTCACACGTCCGTAGTCGGATCGTCAAAGTCGACTCTTTCATAAACGATAGCCACATCTCATAAAAAGACAGAAATAACTTCGCCTCGTCACTGCATGCATAGTGCATCGATTTGATCAGGTCTCTCTCATGAATTCCATTTATTCCACAAATTTCTTCATAGACGGACCCACTCCATCCTAATTTTCTACGCTGCTTATTGACATCAATTGATTGACGTATATAAACCAATAAAATTTTATGCAAGAGGGCAAGGTGGGACAATACATTAGGAATGAACCTAATTCTTTTATAGCGCTTGGCTTGGTCAGTTGGACTCGTAGTCCAAGAATTGAACGGTTGGGCGGGGTTTCAACTCCCAGCAACACGTGTGTAATTTTTTTCTCCTCCGCGAACTGTCTGGACGATGACTTACAAAAATTTGTCAACGGCGGACGGAAGAACTTTTTTGAAGCGAGTAAAAAAATCAGAAGTAAGAAACGTTAATTCTTTTAACAATAGGTATAGATATAGATATGGGAAATGCTCTCGGTCAGTAGTCTGATAGAATCCTCTGCTCAGCCTCCTCAACCACCGTTGATTGACAAAACCACCCAAAGGCAGCCTGCGTTTTCAAGTCTATCCTTTTTAACTCCCCTAAAATTAAGCTAAATCCACCTCATAAATGCTAATAACCCTGCCGTTCACGAAAACCAGAACCCATCACGAGCAAGAGCTGGTCGCCATGTTCTACCCTAGCAGCGGCGACAATTCCCTGTTCCACTCGACGGCGGCAGTAGTGCATCTCCACCGTCCCTACTCTCCACCCTTCATTATTTCTCATTGATGTTCCCATGAAACATCGCAAGTGATTATAACTTTGACTTCTGTATACATTACATCGCATCTATGGAAGAAGAAGCTTCAAGTCTGTCTGCTACCTAGTCCAGCATATCCAGCCCATCGTGGTGAGCAACAGCACTGACGGCCTCCTCAAGGCGGCCATGGTGGCCCATCATTGAGCATTCTGCCGTGGGTGCAAGCTAGGCATTCGCTCGTCGTTTTGGCTTGGATGCAAGCTATTCTCGTGGGTGATTGTCTCAAGAAGAAGTTTCTTGCCAAGATGATCAATGTACTCCTCTAACACATCTAGATGCGCATGACCAAGACAACACTTGAAGCTACTACTTCGTGGGATGGCCAATGCATCCATCAGATGCCATCGACCAATGTACCTGGCATCTGGATGCTTCCATGATTTGAAGAATTGTGAACCATCTAATGAAGCACGGCGAATTTTCCATTAAAACTATCAAAAATGGTCCAAGTCAACTTATACTATATGGATAGAAGAAAGCATATATTTAGGTACTAGGAGTAACGCATTCAAGGTTGAAGCATAATACATGTTCTTTAAGGAAAGCGTAATATATGTGTTGTTTTAGATAGAAGCACATATATAGACTAGTAAAATGCCCATGCGTTGCCATGGGTTTTTGATATATGTTGCTGGAGTTATACATACATAATGCATGTTAAAATTTTCATGTAGATAATAGATAGCACGGGCACAATCATGTAATAATTGAAGTCCACTTAACTTGCAATGTAAGTTAATAATAAAAAGGAAATTCGATGATGTATACATATAGAGCGACTATCCAACTAAAAATATGTTAACAAATTAAGATCTACATGATGCACTTAAGAAAGTCTCGCACACTTATTGAGTAGATATGTTACGTGCATTGGATTTTTAATCCTTGCATGCAGATATTTAATATGCTTCGGAATATAAACATAGGATAGAGATAGAACCTTTAAACCAGGAAAGGAAAAAAATATGATGGGCCCTTTAAACGAGGAGGGGGGGGGGGGCATATCACAAGCTACTTGGCTTCAGATCTACATTGCCACCAAACACCAATTTACTTATCTTTTCTCCAAGTTCGCCAAATTGCCATAGGCATTCCTATCATCCCTAACTTAGATGCATTCATTATCCACTCCATCCTCAAAGTTTCCAGAAACTCAGCAATTTCCGCAGACAATTTTGCAATGTTATAGTCCTCTCATTTTTCTTCTTTCAGCATTGCGTGAGAGCTGATAGTACCACTCATACAAACCCTCATACCTGAGTAATATAATCACATATACAAAGAAACATAGCCTAACACTTTTATTATCCTTATAATTTCTCCCTATCGCTAGTACTCTTAACACAACCCAATATAACTAATCGTCCGAGGTTGAAGATGCAATTGATAGCCGTGGATGTATCAGCTCACGCCTCGGACTTGACCAACTCACACGGAACGGCCACTCGTTGACCCCCAACCCCCTGCGACCGCATTGTAGGTTCTGTTTATCGAAGCACGAAGAGTGTTTGGCTCCTCCTTTGGTATCTTACAGTACATAAGCATATAATTTTTTTTTTGAAATGGCAGTTATCTTGCATTCATTAAGAAGAAAAGAGTTGCTTAGTTAATTAGGGAAAACCGAGTGAAAATCAGATTGCCCAGTTAATTATGGAGAACCACGCGAAAACCATCACAACCGCCGAGCAGCACACATAAGAAACCCCACGCACACCACTCCAAAGAGGGCCATAGCAAGATAGCACGCAAACGTCATCGTCATCACTCCTCCCCTAAAGGCGTCCTAAACATATGAATATGATGTTGTCAAAATTCCCACCAAACAAAAACTTGGTATATTGATATCTAATAGTCTATTGGAAACAACTTAGAAATAGTCTCTCTATGTGAACAATTTTTCTGCTTGGTATCCAAACAAAGCATGTTCATTTTTCAAGTGTATTGGTGTGTTATTCACTCATAGGGAAAATCAAAATCATAAGTTATTCTTCATTTTATTATTGCTCGCTAAATTATTTTCAGTTCAACAATCGTCATACTCAACTTTCATATTCTATGGCAAACCATTTAATTTCAAGAAACCCAAAGAAGTCTAATTGAGAGCAATTCTATTACTATGAAAAGAACACCCAAGTAAATGGGAGTAAACTATAAAATACAAACCATTTTAGCATACCATGTAATGTACAAAATTGGATCAAAACCAGATCATCTTCATGGGAAAATATACCTATTTATATAATTCAGGTTTCCTACAAAGAAAATCCCAGAGCCGGAAACCTAGAAGGTTACATAGAATTAACAATGTATTAAGTGGAAAAGCACAAATACGTATATATCGGACAGTAATGGCATACCGTATGGGGAAAAAACCACTACCGGATACAAGGCATTGCATGACGCGCCCTTCCTCTCGCCTGCAACATCTGGAGGACAATTTCCGTATGTCCGATGAACAATTCATGCTCCCAAATTACTACTGATGCAATCTAATATATGAGATGATTTTTTTTTGCCTTCTCCTATTTGTACAGTATAACATTTTTCTTTTACCCAGGTTAACAAGTTAGTCAGGGCAATAAAGAAGTATCATCCGTGCATTTAGTTGGGGAAGTTGCGTCAATCTGTAGCGCTTGCTTCTCGTGCAAATCAACGCATGCAGCAAATTCAGAGGTGCCCAACAAACCTGTATGCAGCGATGCAAACTTGGATTTCGGGATTGCACATACGCTGGCAAATCGAGCAGGACAAGGCCTTACAAATTCTGCAAGAGACGAACGAGACACATTAATATTGACTGTAATCTTGCTTGTTGCTTCTCCACGTAAACGTAAGAGCATAGGAAATTTCTGTTTCTATAAAGAAAAAAGAGCATAAACTATACAATTAGGCAAAAGTTAAGAACCGTTTTAGTCTCATACCTGAAACTTCCGGTAAGATGTAGCTCCTCACGAGCAGAAAGTATATTGTCCAGAACTGCTTATCATTAATATGACGTGGGCACGGATTATAGCCGATCTTCGCCAGTTCCTGCAACGATCCCATGTTACAGTTAAGACTTCAAAACCATCTCTTCAGAGAAGTGGAGGATGAGATCCGCGGGAGACCTACCTTAGCTTTGGCGAGCATTACGTACGGTGTGCCGCTGCTGCCAGATCGAGAGCTCGCCGGCCGCCGCCTCCATGGAGCCTCCTGTAACCCATCAACAACTAAAGGACAGAGTATGGAGGAGCAGAATCGAGAAGGCAGAGGAAGTCCTTGGTGTAGGGCGAATGACATGAAAGCATCGGGGGAGAGCATGACACCACAGCTTCTCGCCTCCTCCAGCTCCTCCTTCCCTGCCTAGCCCTTGAAGCTATCAAGCTCTATATCGAGCTTCTTGAAGAAAAGAAAAGGAACACATCAATTGACTTCTCGATAACATCTTTCCCAAGGACATGATGTAGAAAAAAATCTTGATCTTGGCATTTGGTAATCTGTTCCAGACCAAGGTTCCTTTTCTGTGTGCCACCATGGTCCTAAATGTGCAATTTCACATAGTGTTTTTAACTGTTGACTACTAAGATAATTCTACTTGCCACCATTCATCCTTCTATAAGCTAGTGTTACAGAAAAAGGGCAAATCAGAGCTAACAAAGGGCATACTCATAGTGCAGTGCTCCTTTCCACAACAAAGATTGTACTAAGAGCATCCAAGGACTAATACATAAAAGCAAGATATACAATTTTAACAACATAGAAAGTATTTAAACCAATTCCTCCTTTAGCATAACCATTTCCGAAAAAGAAAACAATACTGGAACACATTACGGGTCAGCCAGAAAAATATATCAACAAACATGATTTTGTTTCGACAAAAACGACACCCAAACCTGCTACATGCCGAGTAAAATCCTCTACACAAACAAATCACCTACAAGATGCATGTAAGAATTAGGGATCACCCACGCATGCGGCGATGATGGTCGGAGTGCTTGGAAATCCATGCACAAAAGAAACATCTGCCATGGTACTGCACGATGTCAATGAAAAGGTGGAGGTAAGGATTAGGGATCGCCCATGGAGTGATAACAAACTAACATGTGAATTGACTTTGATAGGTTGGTAATTAGATGAGTTCACATACCCAGCTTCAGGGTAGATACCGATTTGAATACTTTGTAGTAACGCACCACAACACAATGCATGTAATATAAATTCAAATGGCCAATGCAATCAAAGTAAGAGAGGACCAGTTAATAGCAGCAGCTATGATCACCCGCATCACCCCTGCTATATAAACTATTGCTTTATGCCACCGTTTGCAAAAATAAAGACATAAGAGAATAAAACTAATAACTAATTAAAACCGACGCTCAAATTGTGGGCACAAAAAAACATGAAAACGGAAAATGAACTTTCATTCAACAAACAAAAAGGAAACTGTTCGCTATCCTCCGTGCATCACGCTTCGCTATGGGCCCACGCGCTTTATCCGTCTCCTTCAGCGTTCCTCTCTTTTCTCACCGACACAGCACCTCCCATCACCTTTTCCAGTCTGAGCCGCCGTCCCTTTCGATTATATGTGTTGATCCTCCGTCGAGCCTCACTGTCTGTATCACCAATAGGCGAGTTTTCCACCGCTCGTACCCTCCCTCCCCCACGACCATCACTGATTTTTCGAGTACCCACCCCCCCTTTTTTAATGCCTGCCTCTCCCTCTTACCCCATCCATCCATTGCCAGGATCGGTGCAACAAGCCAAGATGCCTCTGCCCGGCGCCGATCACCTGTCCCAGTAGACCAACGCCCAACATTACAACAACAACAACAACAAAGCCTTTAGTCCCAAACAAGTTGGGGTAGGCTAGAGGTGAAACCCATAAGATCCCGCGACCAACTCATGGTTCTGGCACATGGATAGCAAGCTTCCACGCACCCCTGTCCATGGCTAGTTCTTTGGTGATGCTCCAGTCCTTCAGATCTCTCTTTACAGACTCTTCCCATGTCAAGTTCGGTCTACCCCGGCCTCTTTTGACATTATCAGCATGCTTAAGCCGTCCGCTGTGCAGTGGGGCTTCTGGAGGCCTGCGCTGAATATGCCCAAACCATCTCAGACGATGTTGGACAAGCTTCTCTTCAATTGGCGCTACCCCAACTTTATCCCGTATATCATCATTCCGGATGCGGTCCTTCCTTGTGTGACCACACATCCATCTCAACATGCGCATCTCCGCCACACCTAACTGTTGCACATGTCGCCTTTTAGTCGGCCAACACTCAGCGCCATACAACATTGCGGGTCGAACTGCCGTCCTATAGAACTTGCCTTTTAGCTTTTGTGGCACCCTCTTGTCACAAAGAATGCCAGAAGCTTGGCGCCACTTCATCCATCCGGCTTTAATTCGATGGTTCACATCTTCATCGATATCCCCATCCTTCTGCAACATTGACCCCAAATATCGAAAGGTGTCCTTCTGAGGCACCACTTGCCCATCAAGGCTAACATCCTCCCCCTCCTCGTTCCTAGTAGTACTGAAAGCGCACCTCATGTACTCGGTTTTAGTCCTACTAAGTCTAAAACCTTTCGATTCCAAGGTTTGCCTCCACAACTCCAACTTCCTGTTAACCCCCGTCCGGCTCTCATCGACTAGCACCACATCGTCCGCAAAGAGCATACACCATGGGATATCTCCTTGTATATCCCTTGTGACCTCATCCATCACCAAGGCAAAAAGGTAAGGGCTCAAAGCTGACCCTTGATGCAGTCCTATCTTAATTGGGAAGTCGTTAGTGTCGCCCTCACTTGTTCGAACACTTGTCACAACATTATCATACATGTCCTTGATGAGGGTAATGTACTTTGTTGGGACTTTGTGTTTCTCCAAGGCCCACCACATAACATTCCGCGGAATCTTATCATAGGCCTTCTCCAAGTCAATGAACACCATATGCAGGTCCTTCTTTTGCTCCCTATATCTCTCCATAAGTTGTCGTACCAAGAAAATGGCTTCCATGGTCGATCTCCCAGGCATGAAACCAAACTGATTTTTGGTCACGCTTGTCAATCTTCTTACACGGTGCTCAATGACTCTCTCCCATAGCTTCATTGTATGGCTCATCAGCTTAATTCCACGGTAATTAGTACAACTCTGAACATTCCCCTTGTTCTTGAAGATTGGTACTAATATACTCCGTCTCCATTCTTCTGGCATCTTGTTTGCCCGAAAAATGAGGTTGAAAAGTTTGGTTAGCCATACTATCGCTATGTCCCCGAGGCCTCTCCACACCTCAATGGGGATACAATCGGGGCCCATCGCCTTACCTCCTTTCATCCTCTTTAAAGCCTCCTTGACCTCCGACTCCTGGATTCGCCTCACAAAACGCCTGCTAGTATCATCAAAGGAGTCATCCAGATCAATGGTAGAGCTCTCACTCTCCCCATTGAACAACTTGTCAAAGTACTCCCGCCATCTATGCTTAATCTCCTCGTTCTTCACCAGGAGTTGATCTGCTTCGTCCTTGATGCACTTGATTTGGTCAACATCCCTCGTCTTCCTCTCTCGGCTCTTGGCCATCTTATAGATGTCCCTTTCGCCTTCCTTCGTGTCTAACCTTTGGTAGAGGTCCTCATACGCCCGACCCCTTGCTTCACTCACAGCTCGCTTTGCGGCCTTCTTTGCCATCTGGTACTTCTCTATGTTGTCTGCATTCCTATCCAGATATAGGCGTCTGAAACAATCTTTCTTCTCCTTGATTGCCTTCTGGACAACATCATTCCACCACCAGGTATCTTTAGCTTCTCTTCTACTTCCCCTGGACACTCCAAACTCCTCTGAGGCCACCTTACGAATGCAAGTCGCCATCTTCATCCACATGTTGTCTGCATCACCTCCTTCCTCCCAAGGGCCCTCCTTAATGACCCTCTCCTTGAACACCTGAGCTACCTCCCCCTTGAGCTTCCACCACTTCGTTCTAGCGACTTTGGCACGCTTGTCCCGCTGGACACGAATCCGAAAACGGAGGTCAGCAACCACAAGCTTATGCTGGGGGACAACACTCTCTCCAGGTATCACCTTACAGTCTAGGCATGCACGCCTGTCTTCTCTTCTCAAGAGGATGAAATCAATCTGGCTAGAGTGCTGCCCACTACTGTAAGTCACTAGATGTGATTCTCTCTTCTTAAAGAAGGTGTTAGCTACGATCATGTCATAGGCTAACGCAAAGCTTAAGACATCTTCTCCTTCTTGATTCCTGATGCCATAGCCAAATCCCCCATGCACCCCTTCAAAACATGTGTTAGCTGTGCCCACGTGGCCATTGAGGTCTCCTCCTATGAAGAGCCTCTCGCTGATCGGTACACTCCTAACCAAGTCCTCCAGGCCTTCCCAGAACTCCCTCTTGGTGTTCTCATTGTGGCCTACTTGTGGGGCATAAGCGCTGATAACGTTGAGGACTAAGTCCCCAACTACCAACGCCCAACATTGGCCAAAGAAAAACATAAGGTCACATTGGGGAAATACTTTTGAGGTGAAATTCACATGAAACCTGCAAACATCTGAGAAAATACCCCTCTTCTGTATATATAAAACATGATCACACAACAGGTAATCCGGATTGCTGATTATGACCATATTAACCATGAGAGACGATTATATAATTTAGCCCAAACGTAGGACTCATTTCCACTGTTTTTGCCACTTTACCAAATAAACAATGGTCATAGATAAATGTTTATGGCTGGCACCTCACAAGCAGCAAATTTCAATTTAGCTCCCACATGTACACTATTTAGGAGTTCATGCAAGTGATTCCTGTACACAGCAACACCACACACACTCATGTTTTAGGAAAAGTGTGTACAGTATTTTAGAGATTAACTATTGAAATTTTAGTCTGGGACCAAATAGATATATCCTAGCAGCTAGCACTCTCGTTAAAATAATTTCTCACAGGAACACGCTTGTGTACTAAACTATAAGATGGATTATTTGGCTTTCTAGCTGCCACGATTAAGGCTCTGAATTGAACCTGGTACTATTTTCATGATTTGGGGTGCTTCTACACATATATAAACATAGAAACCAAACATCCAAGGTTCTGCTATAACCCAGGTTACTACCACCTTAAATTGATTGATTCATTAATCCTTATATATTTATGATAGGAATAAGGTACCCTGATGCCTCCTCCCCTGTTTAAAGACATTGCAAACTGCATTGTTCATTTGTGTACTCTCACGTGTATACACATTCTACAAAGCATATAATCTGACGGAAGAAAATACAAGGAATGATCTAAAGCAAAACAATGGGATTTAGCCCAAACAGAGGACTCATTTCGTCATTCTAAAACTGTCGGTGCTTCCTCTTCTAGGATCCTGCAATTGCCGCTAATTAATGTGTGGATGCAGCTTTGTCAAGCATCAGATGCGTAAATGGGCAGCTTTGCTCAACGGCACAAGAACGAACAGATTGACAAAGAGGGGGAATGATGATTGCTCACATGTATTGGACATACAACGAGCAGGCGATCAGACATGGATGGAACAGGGCAGCCGCCCCCTCCTTCTCTCCCTGCGGCTTGGTCTTGGGCGTCCACCTTGAGCGCGGTCTCCGTCCGCCGCACGAGCTACAGGAGCCCTACCTTGGACGCGGCCAGACACCTCCTTCGTCCATGAGGGTCAGAGAGGGGGTGCCAAAACTTGGGTGAAACGAGGCGCATTGGCGAGGGGAGCGTGAGTGCAAGGGGACCGGGAGGCGCCGATGTCGAAGTCCTCACCGGAGAGGAGGCTAGGGTTACCAGCGCCGTGGCGGTGGCGGTGGCGGCGATGACGGGGGAGGTAGCGAAGATTGGATCGAGAGAAGAGTCGGACCGGCCGTGGCGTTTTCTTTTCTCGGGCAGATTTTAATGGCATGACGAGCCGAAAATAAGAAACCACGTAAAGGGATGGTGGAAGGACGAAAAAAAACGTATGAAAATAAATTCCGAAGGGAAGCTACCAAGTCCGTACAGATATAGGAAGCATGTACATATCGATCAAATTGAATCACATTTCAGTCACAATGTTTTATATCGAAGCAATTTTTTGTCAATTCAGAAGCAATGCAGGATACACTGGAAGCAAAATGTCGTTCATAACGAAGCATACTATAGAACCTTGGAAGCCTAGTGCGCTAAGGAAATTAATTTGTTTCCTTCAAATCCAAAATCAGTTTCCAAAAAATCAGCATCCAAGAATGATTTTTGGAAGCGATCAAAGCACAATCATACATCGATTGGATTTGTTTCGAAAACTCCACATTAATTGGTTTCTGTGTTGGTAAGTCCAAGGTGGGGTGGGCAGCATGCAGCGTTGCTTCATCCATCATTCACACAGTCTCACATCTAACGGTGACGGGGTGGTCTGACAAGATGTTAGAGATAGTGGTAGATTAGTCAGAGATAGAGAGGTAGAGGTATATGGATATAAATTACTTTCTCCGCTCGAAATTACTTGTTATAGAAATGGATGTATCTAGACGTATTTTAATTCTATATATATTTTTTAAAATAAACTTGAACTTTATTGATTAGAAATAATAGTTACATCATCAATTATTAAAAGTTCAATGTCCCTCATAGGCTCCTCAAACCAGTCCATAAAGACTGTAAATTTCGCTAACCTAGCAAGTTCATGAGCTACCTTATTTGCTTCTCTATTACAATGTTCAAACCTAACAAGAGAAAAATCACAAGCTATAAAATAGCAATCATCAAAAATTGTTGTTGCCGCTCCCGACAACTGTCCTCCATTCTCCATTATTTCAATTACCTTCATATTGTCAGAGTTAACGACAAGTCGATTGCAACCCGTCTTTTGTGCAAGGAGTAGACCAAACCTTAGAGCCAAAGCTTCTGCTGTTAATACGTCGGCACAACAATCAATCTTCCAATTCCCCCCAACAATGAATCTTCCGTTATCATCTCTGAGAATAGCCCCAGCCGTACCCTTAAGTAGATCATGGTCAAAAAAGGCGTCAACATTAAGCTTCACAAAACCCGAAGGAGGCCTGCTCCATCCCCCTATTTTTCTAATTGCCTTAGAGGAGTGTGCATTGACATAGTTAGCCGTTATAGCCCGGACACCCATGGAAATTTGTTGTGCATCTTGGACCTTCTCTTCATGAACCAACTTACGTCTCTCCCACCATAGGTACCAAGTTGTAGTAGCAATCAATTCCCGTGTTCTTGGAACACCCATAATCGCTAATTCTGATTCTGGCATGAGCAATAAGAATTCCAAAACCGCCTCACCCGCACGTGATCAACAATACAAGCTTTATTAATCACTTCATCCAATCCTATTTTCCCCATACCTCTTTTGCCTTTCGACACATGAGTAAAACGTGTTTTGTATCTTCTATCTCATTCGAGCATGATGGGCAAGTGGCCGATACTTTCATGTGCCTATTAACAAGCGTAACATGACACTGCAGGGTTCCATGTAAAGTACGCCAGATGAATATTTTTACCTTCGCCGGACAAGATAATTTCCAAATCTTAGTCCAAATTGGATTAACATTAGTTTTTCCCATGCCATTAGCATGTTGCAATCTTGTCCCATATTGCTTGTTCCATTCCTCCAAATAGGCCGATCGTACGGTGAAAAAACCATTTTTTTGTAAAACTCCAAGCAATGAAGTCCGACATATTATGCATCGAGAGGGGAATTGCGAGCACCCTTTGAGCATCAGTTGGCCATAACATTTGTCTCACCAAATCTTCATCCCAAGAACTCGTGGCTGGATTAATAAGATTAGAAACCTTTGATAGAAGTTGCCCTCTTCTTGGAGTAATGACCCTCCTGTTTGCACAATTCGGGATCCATGCATCTCTTCAAATATCAATACTTTGTCCATTTCAAACCCGCCATATATAACCATTTTTTAGCGAGTTTACTCCCACCATGATACTTTGCCAAGTGAAAGAGGAGCCCTTTCTTAGCTTTGCATTCATTAGATCGCCATCCGGAAAATATTTAGCTCTTAAAATAGACGAACATAAGGACTAGGATTATCAATTAGGCGCCATGCCTGTTTGGCTAACAAAGCCAAATTGAAACAATGTATGTCTCTAAAACCCATACCTCCTTGATTTTTTGGTACGCACATCTTCCACCATGCCATCCAATGCATTCTCTTCTTGTTGTCCTCGTCACCCCACCAAAATTGTGACATCGCGTCAATGATTCCTTTACAAACTTTTTTAGGAATTTTAAAGACGGACATGGCATAAGCTGGGATAGCTTGTACAACAGCTTTGAGCAATATTTCCTTTCCACCAGTGGATAACAATTTTTCTTTCCATCCACTAATTTTCATGATAACTAGATTGACCAAGAATTGGAAGCAATCACTTTTATCCATACCTACATTTGCAGGCAAACCCAATTTTTTATCATTCAGTGCTTCAGTCATATATTGAGAATTGTACAAATTTGCACCTTGTCTTCCACCTTTGTATTGGGGCTAAAGAATATACTAGAATTTTCATCACTTACCCTTTGCCCCGAGGTGGTGCAGTAAGAGTTCAAGATTGATTTCAAAGCCTCCGCATTCATAGCATTTGCTTTCATAAGAATCAAGGAATCATCTGCGAATAGTAGGTTTGAAACCGAGGATGCATCTTTGCTGACCTTTATTCCAGAGTTTTTCCCATTCTCCTCTGTGTTTGCTAAAAGAGCAATCAATCCCTCCGTACATAATAAGAATAGGTAAGGAGATAGAGGATCGCCTTGCCTCAATCCTCTAGTGGGTTTAAAACTCTCTGTTTCTTCCATATTATAACGAATCTGGTATTCCACGCATGATACACATTGCATAATCAGATTTACCTAGTTCTCTTTAAAGCCTAGCTTGAGCATAATTTCCTTTAGAAAAGTCCACTCAACTCGGTCATACGCTTTGTGCATGTCCAATTTTATAGCGCATAGACCCTCTTTTCCATTCTTTTTATTCTTTATTTTATGGAAACATTCATACACCACAAGAATATTATCGGTAATCATACGTCCGGGCACAAACGCACTCTCGGTCGTGCTAATAATTTCTGGAAGGATTAGCTTCAATCGTGCTAGAATGATTTTTGAGATAACTTTGTAAACCACATTGCACAGACTTATAGGTCTGAACTAAGTAACCTTTTATGGATAATTAACCTTTCGGATCATAACTATTGCAGTTTCATTCCAGCCATCAGGTATAGAGCAAGTGTTTACCGCCTGAAGTACCTCTTTCGTCAGGTCTTCCCCTAACATAGACCAGAATCTTTTATAGAAAACCGCATGCAGACCATCCGGTCCCGGTGCTTTTAAATCTCCAATATCAAAAAGTGTTTTTCGCATATCCTCCTCCGTATAAGGGGCTATAAGATCATTATTCATTTCATCAGTCACTTTCTTTTCTACAAGAGATATAACCTCCGGATTCGGTTGTTCAACTTCTAATTTGAAAAGTTTTGAAAAATACCCCAAAATATGGTTTTTCATATCCGTACCTTGTACCCATACACCATTCTCATCCATCAATTTTTTAATCTGATTCCTCTTCTTTCTAGTCGTTGCGGCATTATGAAAAAAGGATGTGTTACGGTCACCATGTAATAACCAGTTTGCGCGACCCCGTTGTAACCAGTATATTTCTTCTTGTTCCAAAAGGTTTTCAATAAGAACTAGGATATCCTTTTATCGCGCTTGAGTTCCCGCATTCATAGGGCCCCTTCGCAATTTTTCTAGATCTTTTTTGAGTTTTCTATTCTTCTTTTCGGCCCCCTAAGTACATCACGGTCCCATGTATGCAAATCAGCATGCACTGCCCTTGTACGCTCGGCGAGAGTCGGTCTGATGCCCAACATATTTGCTTTTTCCAATGCTATATGTACAATTTCTATCACTGTCTCTTCTGCGAGCCAACAAGCTTCAAATTGTTTCACTCGTCTTACAGGTTGATTAAATATGTTTTGCTCGTAATATTCCGTATCCAAAACGAGGGGTCGATGATCAGAATGAATATGCTCTTCGTTTATGATTGCAGCCCGGGGGAATTTATTCGCCCACTCCACATTACAAACGCCACAATCAAGTCTCTCCCTAATGCCACCCCTTCTCCAAGTGAAGGGATCAACGATATATCCCATATCTTCTATTCCACATTCTCCTAGACAATTTTGAAATTCTCTCATCATTACATTAGGCCTCACGTTTCCTCCTTCTTTTTCCGAACACAGTAGTATTTCATTAAAATCTCCCAACACTGCCCAGGGATGGTCGCCTTTATTATACAGATTGCGAGTATCCACCCAAGAAAGATTACACTCATTCCAATTCGGGTAACCATAAAAGCCCGTAAAACGCCACCGTACAACATTTTCATTCATGAAAAGAACATCAATAAAATGAGTTGACATATAATTCAAAGAAACTTTATTCAACTTTTGATAAAACAAACAAGGCCACCCACCCCACCATCACTTTCCACTACAAACATTGAATCAAAACTTAAACAACGATGTAGCTCATCGACTTTACATTTATTCAAATGAGACTCGAAAAGGAAAATCAACTCTGCTTTGACATGCCCTTGAAGGTCCAAGAGCTCATGAACTGCCATGGGGGAGAGCATGCCACGACAGTTCCACCCTGTGTTTTTCATTTTGCCCGGCGGACCTCCTTCTCAGAGACCGCCGATGTGCCATCATCTCCAACAGATTCCCTCCTCTGCTGCACGTAGATTTCTTCTTTCTCTTATACTTCTTAGCCACATGTGAGGTAGCCCCATTCCCATCTCTCACTACTTCCACTCTACCTGTACACATTCTCTTAGAAGAGACATTTATATCTCCATACAACATGCCCTCATAGCTGTTCATCGTTTTTTCAAAAGAAAAATCTAGTTCTATATACATCTATTTCTTTAGATTTGGGCGACAAGAAATTCCGGACTGAAGGAGCATGTTCCTTTTATAAATGGTTCGCCATGGACGTTCAAGGGTGGGTCGTCAGGCACGTTCAAGGGTGGGTCGGGCCATGCCCGTTGGCCAGTTTTGCGTCCAGCACGCTGCAGAAGGAAGGGCCAGTTCTTTTGACTCAATTGTGAAGAATTACTGCCCAGAAAATTACAATCGCAAAAGAACTCGTTCCTTCCCCAGGAATCATCTGAGAATTACCAGAATTATCAGTGCGTTTCAGAATTGTGGAAACCTGGCAATTCTCGCAATTCTAACCAGCCCCTTAAAAGAAAACCTTTTGTTTTCAACTCCTACCCCTATTAGACAACGCAATTACGTCACAATTGCCACTCGGGGCAGAGCGATACAGAGCAAACCAAAGGCAAAGGGGGGCACTCACGTTCGTCCCCAAACCCTGCGCCCCCCACCCCGGCCCGCCCGACCACGCTCGTGGCTGCCTCGCGCTAGAGTTGTAGCCGCCACCCCAGTCCGGCCGCCACCCGTCAGATCCACCGGCGGGATGAGGCTGTGCCGCCGCCCCAGACCGGCCGCCCCTTCTCCTCCTGCCCGTCAGGCCAGGCCACCTCTTCTCGCCGCCTCCCCGCCCGATGATACGTCTCCAACGTATCTATAATTTTTGCTTGTTCCATGTTGTTATATTATCATTCTTGAATGTTTTACAATCATTTTACGACAACTTTATATTATTTTTGGGACTAACCTATTAACCCAGAGCCTAGTGCCAGTTTCTGTTTTTTCCTTGTTTTTTAGTTTTACAGAAAAGGAATATCAAACGGAGTCCAAATGGAATAAAAAATTAAGGTGATTTTTTATGGACCAGAAGACACCCACAGAGCTTGGAGATGAAGCCAGAAGATTCCCGAGGAGGCCACAAGCCTCAGGGGCGCGGCCACCCCCTAGGCGCGCCCACCAGGCTTGTGGGCCCCTTGTGAGTCCATCAACCTCCTTCTCAGCTCTATAAATCCTCAAATATTCCAAAAAACTCAACGCATAACCTAGATCAAGAGTTCCGCCGCCGCAAGCCTCCAGAGCCACGAAAAAACAATCGGGAGCCTGTTCCGGCACCCTGCCGGAGGGGGAAACCATCACCGGAGGCCATCTTCATCATCCTAGCGGTCTCCATGACAAAGAGGGAGTAGTTCACCCTTGGGGCTGAGGGTTGTACCAGTAGCTATGTGTTTGATCTCTCTCTCTCTCTCTCGTGTTCTTGAGATGGCATGATCTTGATGTACCGCAAGCTTTATTGATATAGATGAATCATCTGGAGTTTTCCCCTCTCTATCTTCTTGTGATGAATTGAGTTTTCCCTTGAAGTTTTCTTATCAGATTGAGTCTTTAAGGAATTGAGAACACTTGATGTATGTCTTGCGATGGGATATCCGTGGTGACAATGGGATGTTCTATTGATCCACTTGATGTATGTTTTGGTGATCAACTTGCGGGTTCCATGACCTTGGGAATCTATGCATAGGGGTTGGCACACGTTTTTGTCTTGACTTTCCGGTCGAAACTTTGGGGCACTCTTTGAAGTTCTTTGTGTTGGATTGAACATGATGAATCTGAAATTGTGTGATGCATATCGTACAATCAAGCCCATGGGTACTTGTGGTGACATTGGAGTATCTAGGTGACATTATGGTTTTGGTTGATGTGTATCTTAAGGTGTTATTTTAGTACGAACTCTAGGGCTGTCCGTGACACTTATAGGGACAGTTCATAAGATTGATCAGAAAAGACAACTCTGAGGTGGTTTTGTACCTTACAATAATTTCTTTGTTAGTTCTCCGCTATTTATGACTTTGGAGTGAACTCTTTGTCGCACGAGAGGTACTTACATATGATTCAACTATGCCAATATTATTGAGCGAAATTGCACTAGTGAAAGTATGGACCCTAGCCCTTGTTTCCAAGCATTTATACAACATTTTGCTCGTTGTTTACTATTTGTTACCTTGCTGTTTTTATATTTTCAGATTACAAAACCTATATCTACAATCCATATTGCACTTGTATCACCATCTCTTCGCCGAACTAGTTCACCTATAGAATTTACCATTGTATTGGGTGTGTTGGGGACACAAGGGACTCTTTGTTATTTGGTTGTAGGGTTGTTCGAGAGAGACCATCTTCATCCTACGCCTCCCACGAATTGATAAACCTTAGGTCATCCACTTGAAGGAAAATTGTCATTGTCCTACAAAACTTTGCGCTTGGAGGCCCAACACGAGTCTACAAGAAGAAGGTTGTGTAGTAGACATCAAGCTCTTTTCTGGCGCCGTTGCTGGGGAGGTGAGTGCTTGAATGTATATCTTTAGATCTTGCAATTGAATCTTTTAGTTTCTTGTTATCACTAGTTTAGTCTATAAAACAAAACTACAAAAAATGGAATTAAGGTTGCCTCGTATGCTTCATCTTTTTAATGTGTTTCGTGAAAATGATGGAAAGGAAAATTGTGCTCAAGTGCTAGAAGAAGAAGTTATTAAAATGTTTGGCACTAAATATTTGAGTGATGAGCATGATAGTGATATTGTTAGTATGAATTCTCTGAATATTCATAATGCTAATGATATGCAAAGCCACAAGCTTGGGGATGCTATGTTTGATGAAGAAGATACTTTTAGTCCCCCATGTTTTGATGAGAAAAACTATTATGATTATGAAATGCCTCCTATCTATGATGATTATTGTGATGATACTTATGCAATGAAAAAGAGTGATGATAACTATTATGATACTTGTCATAATTACGAATATCCTTTTACTAAATATTACTCTTTTAGTGTGGAACCAATTTGTAGTATTCAAGTCTTTTATGATACTCGCACTATTAATCATGAGAAGACATTTGGTGTGGAGAGTAGTAAAATTTCTATCCTTGTAGATCATGAAGATAATGCGTTATGTGCTGGTTATATTATGGAATTCCTTTATGATACTACTGAAAATTATTATGAGGAAGGAACATATGCTTATATGAATTGCAATAATATCAAGTTTCTGTTGGGGAACGTCGCATGGGAAACAAAAAATTTCCTACGCACACGCAAACCTATCCATGGTGATGAGCATCTACGAGAGGGAGAGTGGATCTACGTACCCTTGTAGATCGCTAAGCGGGAAGCGTTAAGAAACGCGGTTGGTGTAGTCGAACATCTTCGCGATCCAAATCGCCGAGCGTCCCGCGATCTCATCACGATCCGTCACGTGATCCAATCACGATCCGTCCCGCGAACACATCATGATCCGTCCCGCGAACTCATCACGATCCGTCTCACGATCTTGATCACGATCTGTCACGCGAACTCATCGCGATCCGTTCCGTGATCACATCACGAACCGTCACGCGATCTCGATCATGGTCCTTCCGATCTAGCGCCGAACGGACGGCACCTCCGTGTTCAGCACACGTGCAGCTTGATGACGATCTCCACCATCTTGATCCAGCAAGAGGAGGTGGAGAGGAGAGAGAGTTCACCGGCAGCGTGACGGCGCTCCGGTGATGGTGGTGGAGCAATTCCGGCAGGGCTTCGCCTAAGCGCTGCGGAAAACCGATCTAGAGGAGCACCGGTGAAACGGGTAGCACGTGGCCGTAAACTGTGTCCAAACAGCACCCAATCCACCAGTATATAAAGGAGGGAGATAGAGGAGGGCTGGCGCAAGGAAAAACTCCAATAGGAGTCGGCCAAACTAGAGGGGGAGGAGTCCTACTCCTCCTCCACTCCTAGTAGGAGTAGGACTCTTCCTTTTTAGCCTTTTTTCCACCTTTTCCTTTAGGACTTTTGCCTCCTGCGCCATGGGCCTTGGTGTGGCTGTTTTTCCAGCCCAATAAGGGCTGGTTATTATTCTCCCACAGCCCATGGACCTCTTGGGGTCGAAATACCCCTCCCGGAGGTCCCCCGGTACACTACCGGCACTCACGGTACACTACCGATGAGCCCAAAACTTTTCCGGCGACCAAACTGGGACTTCCTATATATGAATCTTTACCTCCGGACCATTCCGTAGCTCCTCGTGACATCCGGGATCTCATCCGGGACTCCGAACAACCTTCGGTCACCATCATACATAACTCTACACTACCGAAACGTCACCAAACCTTAAGTGTGCAGACCCTGCGGGTTCGAGAACTATGTAGACATGACCGAGACACCTCTACGGTCAATAACCAATGGCGGGACCTGGATGCCCACATTGGTTCCTACATATTCTATGAAGATCTTTATCGGTCGAACCTCTATGTCAAGGATTCAGTTAATCCCGTATAACGTTCCCTTTGTCCTTCGGTATGTTACTTGCCCGAGATTCGATCATCGGTATCTCCATACCTAGTTCAACCTTGTTACTGGCAAGTGTCTTTACTCGTTCCGTAATACAAGATCCCGCAACTAACAATTAGTCACATTGCTTGCAAGGCTCATTGTGATGTTGTATTACCGAGTGGGCCCTGAGATACCTTTCCGTCACACGGAGTAACAAATCCCAGTCTCGATCCATGCCAACTCAACAGACACCCTCGGAGACACCTGTAGAGCACCTTTATAGTCACCCAGTTACGTTGCGACGTTTGATACACACAAGGTACTCCTCCGATATATGTGAGTTTCATGATCTCATGGTCATAGGAACATATACTTGACATGCAGAAAACAGTAGCGATAAACTGACACGATCATATGCTACGTTTGTAGTTTGGGTCTTGTCCATCACATCATTCTCCTAATGATGTGATCCTGTTATCAAATGACATCTCATGTCCATGGCTAGGAAACCTTTACCATCTTTTGATCAACGAGCTAGTCTACTAGAGGCATACTAGGGACATGGTGTTGTCTATGTATCCACACATGTATCTAAGTTTCCGATAAACACAATTATAGCATGGATAATAAATGATTATCATGAACGAGGAAATATGATAATAACTAATTTATTATTGCCTCTAGGGCATATTTCCAACAGTCTCCCACTTGCACTAGAGTCAATAATCTAGTTCACATCACCATGTGATTCGCATTATTATGAATCTAACACCCAATGAGTTCTGGGGCTCGATCATGCTTTGCATGTGAGAGAGGTCTCATAGTCAACGGGTCTGCGACATTCAGATCCGTGTGTACTTTGCAAATTTCTATGTCAAACCGTAAACACTGTTACCACACTCCACTTGGTACTATTCCAAATGGCTGCTCCACTATACGTATCCAGATTGCTACTACGAGTCATCCGGATTGGTGTTAAAGCTTGCATCGACGTAACTCTTTACGACGAACTCTTTATCACCTCCATAATCGAGAAACATCTCCTTAGTCTTTTAGTCACTAAGGATAATCTTGACCGCTATCCAGTGCTCCATTCCAGGATCACTTTGAAATCTTCTGGCCATACTTATGGCAAGGCTGACATCGGGTCTTGTGCACAGCATTGCATACATGATAGAGCCTATGGCTGAAGTATAGGGGATGACACTCATCTTTTCTCTATCTTCTGCAGTCATTGGGCATTGAGTCTCACTCAAATTTATACCTTACAAATCAGGTGAGAAATCTTTCTCTGACTGATCCATTTTGAACTCTTTCAAAATCTTGTCAAGGTATGTGCTCATTGAAAGTCTCATCAAGTATCTTGATCTATCTCTATAGATCTTGATGCTCAATAATTAGGTAGCTTTATCCAGGTCTTCCTTTGAAAAACACTTTTCAAACAACCTTTTATGCCTTCCAGAAATTCTACATTATTTCCGATCAACAATATGTCAACCACATATACTTATCAGAAACTCTATAGTGCTCCCACTCACTTTATTGCAAATACAAGTTTCTCGTAAACTTTGATAGACTCAAAAACTTTGATCACCTCATCAAAATGTATATTCCAACTCCGAGATGCTTGCTTCAGTTCATAGAAGAATCACTGAAGCTCGCACATCTTTTAGCATCCTTAGGACTGACAAAACCTTCTGGTTGTATCTCATACAACCTTTCCTTAAGGAAGGAAACGATGTTTTGGCATCCATCTGCCAGATTTCATAACTGAAAAATGCAGCAACTGCTAACATAATTCCAACAGACTTCAGCATCGCTACGAGAGAGAAAGTCTCATCGCAGTCAACTCTTTGAACTTGTCGTAAACTACTTTGCAACAAGTCAAGCTTTACAAATGGTAACATTTACCATCAGCGTTTGTCTTTATTTTTAAAATCCATTTGTACTTAATGACATGCCGTCCAACGAGGAAGTCCACCAAAGTCTATACTTGGTTTTCATACATGGATCCTTTCTCGGATTTCATGGCCTCTAACCATTTGTTGGTTTCCGGGCCCATCATCGCTTCTCCATAGTTCGTAGGTTCATTGTTGTCCAACAACATGACCTCCAAGACAGGGTTGTCGTACTGCTCAGTAGCAGTACACATCCTTGTCGACCAACAAAGTTCGATAGTAACTTGATCCGAAGCTTCATGATCATCATCATTAACTTCCTCTTCAACTGACGTAGGCTTCATAGAAACATCTTTCTGCGCTGCGCCACTTTCTGGTTGAAGTGAAGGTTCAATAACCTCATCAAGTTCTATTTTCCTTGTAGGTCGATAGTAACTTGATCCGAAGCTTCATGATCATCATCATTAACTTCCTCTTCAATTGATGTAGGCTTCACAGAAACATCTTTCTGCGCTGCGCTACTTTCTGGTTGAAGCAGAGGTTCAAATAACCTCATCAAGTTCTATCCTCCTCCCACTCAATTCTTTCAAGAGAAATCCTTTCTCGAGAAAGGACCCAGTTTTAGCAACAAACATTTTATGTTTGGATCTGAGATAGAAGGTTCACCCAACTGTTCTTAGGGTATTCTATGAAGATACATTTGTCCGCTTTGGGTTCGAGCTCATTAGGCGAAAACATTTTCCACACAAGCGTCGCAGCCCCAAACATTAAGAAATGACAGCTTAGGTTTCTATCAAACCATAATTCACACGATGTCATCTCAACGGATTTAGATGATGCCCTATTTAAAGTGAACGTAGTTGTCTCTAATGCATAAACCCAAAAATTATAGTAGTAAAACGATAAGAGACATCACAGTATGCACTATATCAATAGAGCATGACTATGATGTTCGGACACACCATCACACCATGGTGTTCCAGGTGGCGTTAGTTGTGAAACAAATTTCACATTGTCTTAAGTTGTATGCCAAACTCGTAACTCAGATATTCACCTCCACGATCATATCACGGTCATTTTTATCTTCTTGTCACGATGATCTTTAAACTTCACTCTGAATTTGCTTGAACCTTTCAAACGATTCAGACTTGTGCTTCATTAAGTAAATATACACTATATCTACTCAAATCATCAGTGAAGGTAAGAAAATAACGATATCCACTGCACGCTACAAGACTCACTAGATTGCATACATCAACATGTATCATTTCCAATGAATCACTTGCCCGCTCCATCCAACGGGGTCCTTTAGTCATCTTGCCCAAGAGGCAAGGTTCGCATGTCTCAACCGATTCGAAATCGAATGAGTCCAAATATCCATCAGCATGGAGTTTCTACATGCGCTTTATACCAATATGACATTTAGCGGCAGTGCCACAAGTATGTGGTACTATCATTATTAACTTTGTATCTTTTGACATCAATGTTATGAACATGTGTACTACTACGATCAAGATTTCAACAAACCATTCTCACTGGGTGCATGACCATTGAAGGTATTATTCATGTAAACAGAATAACCATTATTCTCTAACTTAAATGAATAATCGTATTGCAATAAACATGATCTAATCATGTTCATGCTCAACGCAAAACACCAAATGACATTTATTTAGGTTCGTCACTAATCCTGAAGGTAGAGAGAGCGTGCGATGTTGATCACATCAACCTTGGAAACACTTCCAACACATATCGTCACCTCACCCTTAGCTAGTTCTCCGTTTATTCCGTAGCTTTTATTTCGAGTTACTAACATTTAGCAACCGAACCGGTATCCAATACCCAGGTGCTACTAAGAGTACTAGCAAGGTACACATTAATAACTCGTATATCAAATATACTTCTATCAATGTTGCCAGCCTTCTTATCTACCAAGTATCTAGGGTTGTTCCGCTTCAGAGACCGCTCACCTCATAACAGAAGCACTTAGTCTCGGGTTTGAGTTCAACTTTGGGTTGCTTCACTGGACCAGCAACTGACTTGCTATCCATGAAGTTTCCCTCCTTGCTCTTGCCCTTCTCGAAACTAGTGGTTTGATTAACCATCAACACCTGACGCTCCTTCTTGATTTCTACCTTCGTGGTGTCAAACATCGCGAACAGCTCAGGGATCAACATTTCTTTCCCTAGCATTTTATAGTTCATCACCAAGTTCTAGTAGCTCAGTGACAGTGACTTGGAGAACTACATCAATCACTATCTTATCTGGAAGATCAACTCCCACTCGATTCAAGCGATTGTAGTACCCAGACAGTCTGAGCACATGCTCAACGATTGAGCTATTCTCTTTCATCTTGTAGGCAAAGAATCTCATTGGAGATCCTATATCTCGCAACTCGGGCATGAGCCTGAGATCACAATCTCAGCTCTTAGAACATCTCATATGTTCCATGACGTTCAAAACGTTTCGGAGCCTCAATTCTAAGCCGTAATGCATGACGCACTAAACTATCAAGTAGTCACCGAAACGTGCCTGTCAGATGTTCACAACATCTACAGACGAAGCTAGATGGGGTGGCGCACCGAGCGGTGCATTAAGGATATAAGCCTTCTATGCAGCAATGAGGACAATCCTCAGATCACGGACCCAGTCCGCAATTTTGCTACCAACATCTTTCAATTCTATTTCTCTAGGAACATATAAAAATACAAGGGAGCTACAGCGTGAGCTAGTAATCTACAACATAATTTGCAAAGACACTTTGACTATGTTCATGATAATGAGTTCAATTAATCATATTACTTAAGAACTCCCACTCAAATTGACATCCCTCCGATCATTCGAGTGATACATGATCCAAATTCACCAACTCAAGTCCGATCATCACGTGAGTTGAGGTGGCTGCAATGGTGAACATCATCATGTTGATCATATCTACTATATGACTCATGTTCGACCTTTCGGTCTCTTGTGTTCCAAGGCCATGTCTATACATGCTAGGCTCGTCAAGTTTAACCCGAGTGTTCTGCATGTGCAACACTGGCTTGCACCCGTTGTATGTGAACGTAGAGTCTATCACACCCGATCATCACGTGGTGTCTCAACACGACGAACTTTCGCAATGGTGCACACTCGGGGAGAACACAATTTATCTTGAAATTAAGTGAGGGATCACCTTATAATGCTACCATCGTCCTAAGCAAAACAAGGTGCATAAAAAGGATTAACATCACATGCAAATCATAAGTGACATGATATGGCCATGAACTCGTGCTTTTGATCTCCATCTAGAAAGCACCGGCATGATCTCCATCGTCACCGGCATGACACCATGATCTCCATCATCTTGATCTCCATCAACGTGTCGCCATCGGGGTTGTCACGCCCTACATGCTTCTACTACTATTGCTACCGTTTAGCGATAAAGTAAAGCATTACATAGCGCTTAATGATTGACACGCAGGTCATACAATAATTAAAGACAACCCTATGGCTCCTGTCGGTTGCCGTATTCATTGACATGCAAGTCGTGATAATCTATACATCACATGATCATCTCATACATATGAAATCATGAAATCATGCATATAAGAATTCAGGAAAGGCTCAAATAATATTCATGGATAATCTGAACATAAACCCACAATTCATCGGATCTCGACAAACACACTGCAAAAGAGCATTACATCGGATAGATCTCCATGAAGATCATGAAGAACATGATATTGAAGAGAAAAGAGAGAGAAGAAGCCATCTAGCTACTAGCTATGGACCCGAAGGTCTATGGTGAACTACTCACGCATCATCGGAGGGGCAATGGAGTTGATGTAGATGCCCAACATGATCGAATCCCCCTCCAGCAGATTACCGGAGAAAGGCTCCAAGATTGGATCTCTTGGGAATGGAGGCTTCTGGCGGCGGAAAAGTGTTTTCGTGGCTTGTTCTGATAATGATGGAATATTTGGGAATTTATAGGCTGAATATTAGGGTTAGGAGAGCGGTCGTGGGCCCACAAGCCTACCTGGCGCGCCCCTAGGGCTTGTGGCCCCACGGTGGCTCTCCTGCCTTGGTTCTCAAGTCTCCTAGTTTCCTTTCATTCCATAAAAATTCCTTTCAAAGGTTTTATTCCGTTTGGACTTCGTTTAATATTCCTTATCTGCAAATCTCAAAAACAAGGAAAAAACAAAAACTGGCACTGACACTAGGCTCTAAATTAATAGGTTAGTCCCAAAAATAATATAAAATAGCGTATTAATGCATATAAAACATCCAAAATAGATAATATAATAGCATGGAGCAATCAAAAATTATAGATACGTTGGAGACATATCGGCATCCCCAAGCTTAATTCCTGCTCGTCCTCGAGTAGGTAAATGATAAAAACAGAATTTTATGTGGAATGCTACCTAACATATTTATCCATGTCATATTATTTATTGTGGCATGAATATTCAGATCCGTAAGATTCAAAACAATAGTATAATATTGACATAAAAATAGTAATACTTCGAGCACACCAACAAGGTAGTCGTGTCCTTTCAAAATAACATGGCCTTAGAAAGCTATCCCTACAAAATCATATGGTCTGGCTATGCTCCATCTTCCCCACACAAAGTATCTAAATCATGCACAACCCCGATGAACAAGTCAAGCAATTGTTTCACACTTTTGGTGTTCTCAAACCTTTTCAACTCTCACGCAGTACATAACCGTGAGCCATGGATATAGCATTATAGGTGGAATAGAATATGGAGGAGGTGCAAGGAGAAAAAGGAGAAGATAGTCTCACATCAACTAGGTGTATCAACGGGCTATGGAGATGCCCATCAATAGATATCAATGTGAGTGAGTAGGGATTGCCATGCAACAAATGCACTTAAAGTTATGAGTGTATGAAAGCTCAAAAAAGAAAACTAAGTGGTTGTGCAAAATGAATATCCACTAGTTATATGAAAGTGACAAAATAGGAGACTCTCTATTATGAAGATCATGGTGCTACTTTGAAGCACAAGTGTGGAAAGAGGTAGTAGCAATTGTCCTTTCTCTCTTTCTATCATTTCTTCTTCTTTTTTTATTTTTTATTTTGGTGGGCTTCTTTGGCCTCTTTTATTTTTTTGTTTGAGCTTCGCTGGCCTCTTTTATTTTTGTAAAGTCCGGATACTCATCCCAACTTGTGAGGGAGACATAGCCTCCATCATCCTTTTCTCTCATGGCACAATGCTCTATTAATGAAAAATCATCACACTTTTATTTACTTATAACTCAAAAAGAAAAATTACAACTCGACACCTATGACAAAATATGACTCTATATGCAATATGAAGTGATGATGCAAGTCATAAAAAAACTACATGGTGGAAGTTGCATGGCAATATATCTCGGAATGGCTATGGAAATGCCATAATAGGTAGGTATGGTGGCTGTTTTGAGGAAGGATGGTTTGGTGTACCGGCAAAAGTTGCGCGGTACTAGAGAGGCTAGCAAAGATGGAAGGGTGAGAGTGCGTATAATCCATGGACTCAACATTAGTCATAAAGAACTCACATACTTATTGAAAAAGTCTACTAGTTATCAAACAAAGCATTAGACGCATGCTCCTAGGGGAGAGGTTGGTAGGAGTTAACCATCGCGCGCTCCCGACCCTCACACAAGGGTCGACAATCATTAAACAAATCATGCTCCGACTTCGTTACATAACGGTTCACCATATACGTGCATGCTACGGGGATCACAAGCTTTAACACAAGCATGTATTCCAATTCACAACTAATCACTAGCATGACTCTCATATTACCATCCCTATTATCTCAAAACTATATGCAAGGAATCAAACTTCTCATAGTTTTTAATGCACTTAATATGAAAGTTTCTATTATATCCCTCTTGGATGCCCATTATATTAGGACTAAATTCATAACCTAAATGAATTACCATGCTGTTTTAAGAAACTCTCAAAATAATACAAGTGAGGAACGAGATTTCAATAATTTCTATAAAATATAACACCACCATGCTCTATAAAGATATAAGTGAAGCACTAGAGCAACATTGCCTAGCTCAAAAGATATAAGTGAAGCACATAGAGCATTCTAATAAATTCACGATTCAGCATGTCTCTCTCAAAAGGTGTGTGAAGAAAGGATGATTGTGGCAAACTAAAAAGCAAAGACTCATATCATACAAGACTCTCCAAGCAAAACACATATCATGTGGTGAATAAAAATATAGCCTCAAGTAAATTTACCGATGGATTGAAGACGAAAGAGGGGATGCCTTCCAGGGCATCCCCAAGATTAGGACTTTTGGTATCCTTTAATATGACTTGTGGTGCCTTGGGAATCCCCAATATTATGCTCTTGCCACTCTTTATTCCATATATCGTCAAATCTTCACCCAAAACTTGAAAACTTCACAACACAAAACTCAACAGAAAACTCATGAGATCCGTTAGTATAAGAAAAATAAATCACCACTTTAGGT
The DNA here is from genome assembly GCA_022496015.1 of Hordeum marinum. NCBI lineage: Eukaryota > Viridiplantae > Streptophyta > Magnoliopsida > Poales > Poaceae > Hordeum > Hordeum marinum. Next base: position 168,747,911 of record CM039676.1, read on the forward strand.
ACTGTTGTGAACTCATTCTTTATTTATATTTGTGTAATAGCTACTGTATTATAACTTTTCCATGACTCATACCCCCCCCCCTATACGACCCATAGATACATCAAAATAAGCAAACAACACAAAGAAAACAGAATCTGTCAAAAACAAAAAAGTCTGTAGCAATCTGTAAACTTAGAATACTTATGAAACCCTAAATATTCTGAAAAATTATGAACATAAGGGTAATTTGTATATAAATCTTGTGTAAAAATTTCAGATCAATTCTACGCACTGAAATTTTTAGAAAATTCCTGGACTGAGCGCAAAAGTTTCTGTTTTTCAACAAGATCAAATCAACAACTACCATAGATCACCCCAAAGGTTTTACTTGGCTAAAAAACTAATTAAAACACAAAAAAAAACAAAATTATTACACAAATAATAATGTGTAAAACACACCAAAATAGAAACAAAAAACAGAAAGCAAAAATAAAATTGAGTTGCCTCCCAACAAGCGTTATTGTTTAACGCCCCTAGCTAGGCATAACGATTTCAATGATGCTCACATGAAAAGTAGTAGTTGAGATATGCAAAAGAGCATAATGAATAGCATTAAAAACACATTTAAGTATAAACCACTTCCTATTAATAGGGATTTTTTGAGCAAACAATTTACGGGAACAAGAATTAACTAGCATAGGAAGGCAAAACAAGCATAACTTCAAAACTTTGAACCCATAGAGAGGAAACTTGATATTATTGCAATTCCGACAAGCATATGTTGCTCCCTCATAATAATTTTAAGAAGAATCATGAAGGAATTCAAAAATATAACTATCATATAAAATTTTCTCTTCATGATCCATATGCATGCAAAGTTGATACTCTTCCAAAACAGTGGGATTATCATTAACTAAAGTCATGACCTCTCCAAACCCACTTTTATAAAAAAATCATAAGATTGAAAACTCTCCAAAATAGTGGGATAAATAATGCCTAAAGTTTACACTCTTCCAAACCCACTTTCAATATCATATTCATCATGAGTATTAAATAAATTATCAAGATCATAAGAAGCATTATCACCCCAATCATGATCATTGATATAAGTAGTGGTCATGGCAAACTCATCAAATATAGTATCCCCAAGCTTGTAGTTTTGCATATCATTAACATAATTCACATTAATAAAAATTATAACAATATCATTGCAATCATGCTTTTCATTCAATGAAACATCATGAATCACTTCATCACAATTTTCAGATTCACGAATATCAAGCAAAACTTCCTAGAGATAATGAAGTACACTCAACTCACTAGCAATTGGTTCATCATAATTTGGTCTTTTGAAAATATTAGCAAGTGGATGAGGATCCATAATAATAGATTTTTAGCAAGCGAAGATGCAAGCAAATAGGAAGCACATGGCAACACAAGCAAACAAAAGAGATCCGGCGAGAAAAAGGCAAACAACAAAGAGGGAGAATAAAATGGCAAATTGGTGAAGTGGGGGAGAGGAAAATGAGAGGCAAAAGGCAAATAATGTAAATGCAAGAGATGAGTTTGTAATAGGTACTTGGTAGGCTTGATGTAGATCTCTCCGGCAACGGCGCCAGAAATCCTTCTTGCTACTTCTCGAGCATGCGTTGGTTTCCGTGAAGAGGAACGGGTGATGCAACAAAGTAGATAAGTATTTGCCTCAGTTGTTGAGAACCAAGGTATCAATCTAGTAGGAGATACAAGCAAGTCCCCAATAGGTGTACCTACACAACGGATCAAACTCTTGCACCCAACGATATAAAGGGGTTGTCAATCCCTTTAAGGTTACTTGCAAGGATGCCATATGATAGAGATAGATTGCTTGAAATGAAAGTAAAACAAAAGATAAAAATAATGCAGCAAAGTATTTTTGGTATTTTTGGTTTTAGATCTGAAATTATAAGATGTAAAATAGACCCGGCGGCCATAGGTTTCACTAGAGGCTTCTCTCATGATAGCAAGTATTACGGTGGGTAAACAAATTACTGTCGAGCAATTGATAGAAAAGCGAATAATTATGATGATATCCAAGGGAATGATTATGCATATAGGCATCACATCCGTGTCAAGTAAACCGAAACGATTCTGCATCTACTACTATTACTCCACACATTGACCGACTCCTGCCTGCATCTACAGTATTAAGTTCATGAAGAACAAAGTAACGCATTAGGTAAGATGACATGATGTAGAGGGATAAAATCAAGCAATATGATGAAAACCCCATATTTTTATCCTTGATGGCAACAATACAATACGTGCCTCGCTACCCCTACTTTGTTACTAGGTGAGGACACCGCAAGATTGAACCCAAAACTAAGCACTTCTCCTATTGCAAGAATTACCAATCTAGTTGGCCAAACCAAACCAATAACTCAAAGAGACTTGTAAAGATATGAAATCATGCATATATGAATTCAGGAAAGACTCAAATAGTATTCATGGATAATCTGAACATAAACCCACAATTCATCAGATCTCGACAAACACACCGCAAAAGAGTATTATATCAGATAGATCTCCATGAAGATCATGAAGAACATGATATTGAAGAGCAAAGAGAGAGAAGAAGCCATCTAGCTACTAGCTATGGACCCGAATATCTGTGGTGAACTACTCACACATCATCGGAGGGGCAATGGAGTTGATGTAGATGCCCTCCGTGATCGAATCCCCCTCCGGCAGATTACCGAAAAAGGCTCCAAGATTGGATCTCTCGGGAATGAAGGCTTCTGGCGGTGGAAAAATGTTTTCGTGGCTTGTTCTGATACTGATGGAATATTTGGGAATTTATAGGCCAAAGATTAGGGTTAGGAGTGCGGCCATCGACCCACAAGCCTGCCCGGCGTGCCCTACCCCCCTGGGCGCGCCCCTAGGGCTTGTGGCCCCATGGTGGCTCCCCTGCCTTGGTTCTCAAGTCTCCTGGTTTCCTTTCATTCCAGAAAAATTCCTTCCAAAGTTTTTATTCTCTTTGGACTCCGTTTAATATTCCTTATCTGCAAATCTCAAAAACAAGGAAAAAATAGAAACTCGCACTAGACTCTAGATTAATAGGTTTGTCCCCAAAATAATATAAAATAGCATATTAATGCATATAAAACATCCAAAACAGATAATATAATAGCATGGAACAATCTAAAATTATAGATACGTTGGAGAGGTATCAGGAGACAACCCTATACTTTTACTTTCTGTTTTTGTGTGTTCACATGATTAAGCTACTGTATTAATCATTTTTTGTGTCTTTTATTTCAATAAAGTGCCAAGTAAAGCCTTTGGGATAGTGTGGATACTTGCTTGTTTGATTCTGTGCAAAAACAGAAAGTTTTGCGTCCAATATATGAATTATCTGATTTTACTTGAGCGTAAAAAAATTCTAAATTTTTTACACAAACTTTATATGCTAATTCCTGTGGTCCTGATTTTTCAGAATTTTTAGAGTCAGGGAAGTATGGTGATCATTCAGATCTTTACAGACTGTTCTGTTTTTGACAGATTCTGTTTTACATGCATAGTTTGCTTATTTCAAGTGTTCCTATAGCTTGTATTGAGTAATATAAATTATGGGAATGATGGAATATAGTAGGTATCATGTGGTAACATTTATGAGTCTTGTCTTGATAGTACCAAAGTGAATGATCTTTATTTGTTACACTAACCCTTCTCACAAAGTTCCGTTAAGTTTTGTGTGATTGAAGTTTTCAAGTTTTGGGTCAGACACCGATGTGAGGAGAATAAGGAGTGACAAGAACCTAAGCTTGGGGATGCCCAAGGCACCCCCAAGGTAATATTAAAGGAAGACTCAAGCGTCTAAGCTTGGGGATGCCCCGGAAGGCATCCCCTCTTTCGTCTTCAACACTATCGGTATATCTTACTTGGAGCTATGTTTTTATTCGTCACATAATATGTGTTTTGCTTGGAGCGTCATTATATTTTGTTATTTTCTGCTAGGTGTTATTTATAATCTAGTTTTTTAATAAAAAGTTTCAAGAATTACCTTAGGATTCTTGCATTGCATGCTTTGATATGTGTTGGGTAAAAACAAAAACTTCTATTGTAGTGTTTGAATTTTCGTATTTTACCCGGAATGTGGAAAGTTTCTGAACTTTTTACACAATATGGTAATATAAATTTTATAGCATGTATTAAATTTTCATAATTTGTTTGAGTTATGTAAGTACACTGTTTTCATAAATTGCTACAAACTACTCTATTTAGACAGATTGTTGTCATAGTTTCGTTATCTACTTATCCTATAGTTTTCATAGCCTATATTGGTAGATATAAATTGTGGAAATAATAGTATACAGTACCTAATGTTTGAAAATTATTAGGCAACCTGTCTTGGCAGTACATAAAGAGTTGATTTATTATTATGTGTACTAACCTATCTCACGAGTTCTTTTTGAGTTTTGTGTGGATGAAGTTTTTGAGAATAGGTGAAACCGTGGTATGAGAGGATTGAACGAGATACAAAAGCTCAAGCTTGGGGATGCCCAAGGCACCCCAATTAAATATTTCAAGAACTCTCAAGCATCTAAGCTTGGGGATGCTACGCATCCCACCTCTCTTCATCAACAATTATCGGTTAGCCTATGTTGAGCCTAAATTTTTATTCATTCACATGATGCGTGCTATTCTTGGAGTGCTATTTTTCTTTTGCTTTCTGTTTGAATAAAGTACTTAAGATCTGAAAATATTTATTGAAGGAGAGAGAGTCCTCACATAGCTCTTTAATTGTTTGACTACTCATATCCTTTGAGAGTAGCTTGTCATTTGCTCATGTGCTTTACTTAAATTTGTTTGAGCTTGTCGAAAAAACAATAGCAATACATGAAACTAGTCCCAAAGTGATAGATATCCAAGGAGGATATAATAAAAACTTTCATGAAGATCATGGGACAAATTAAACTTGATTCTTTGTAATAGTTTTGAAACATGATGATAGTAATATGTGAATCATGCTAGTGAGTAATTATGCTTAGTAAGAATATTGGTGTTAAGGTTTGTGATTCCCTATGCATGCACGAAAGTCAATAGTTATGAAATGAAGTTACATCCTACTTGTGGTGCATTATTCGGTGTTGTTATGACTCAATGCTCACTTATGTGATTTTTCGTTCCTCGGTTTGGTTGCTTCCCAATCTATTTGCTAGCCTTCATTTGTACTAATTAGAAATACTACTTGCATCCAAAATCCTTAAAACAAGTTTTGCCTTATGAGTCCACCATACCTACCTATATGTGGTATTTTCATGCCGTTCTAAGAAAATTTGTATGTGCTATCTCTAAATCTTCAAAATAATTTTTCTCTTTTGTCTGCCCGTACTGCTCATGAAACGGTGGGGAGTACCCAATATTTTTCCATGCTAGGTGTGTTATTCTCACGATATGTGTTGATTCACTATCATTCATGAGAAAAGTGGCTGGTATTCAGGATGCCCAGTCCCATGCTCAAAAATCAAATCAAAATATAATGAAACAACCCCCCCCCCCAAGAATGTTGTTGGTATGGACAGTACCCATGGATTCGGCTCGCCGTGGAGTGTGATTGATTGGTGGAGGGGGAGTAAAGACTTTACTATTCTGTTTGGGAACCGCCTATAATGTATCTAGCATGGAAAGTATTGTGAGCTACTTCGTCGTTTTCATTGACAGGACAAGCATGCCGCTCAAAATATTTTTCTCTCTCAATATAAACCTTGAGCTCTGGCACCTCTACAAATCCCTACTTCCCTCTGTGAAGGGCCTATCTATTTACTTTATGCAATTTTTATTTTTGCGTTGAGTCTCCATCTTCTCTTATAAGCACCAATTAGGGGACACTATGATCGTACTTGAGCATTGGGCATAGCTAATATTTGAGTGTGTTTCATGAATGGATCAATGATTGAACATGATGGGCTATGGATAACTTTCTTTAATGTTGATATTTTGAAAGACATGGTTGCTTGTTGACATGCTTGAGTATTGAAGTCATTATGTTAAACCTAGACTATTGCTTTGAATTATTTACAAAGTCCAAATGTCCATGCTATACTAAGAAGAAAAGAATATGATGAACATGTTAGGCAACATTCCACATAAAAAATTCTATTGCTATCATTTACCTACCCGAGGACGAGCAGGAATTAAGCTTGGGGATGTTGATACGTCTCTGGTGTATCTATAATTTTTGCTTGTTCCATGATGTTATATTATCATTCTTGGATGTTTTAAAATCATTTTACCACAAACTTATATTATTTTTGGGATTAACCTATTAACCTAGAGCCCAGTGCCAGTTTCTGATTGGATTGAGTCTTTAAGGATTTAAGAACACTTGATGTATGTCTTGCAATGGGATATCCGTGGTGACAATGGGATGTTCTATTGATCCACTTGATGTATGTTTTGGTGATCAACTTGCGGGTTCCGTGATCTTGGGAATCTATGCATAGGGGTTGGCACACATTTTTGTCTTGACTTTCCGGTAGAAACTTTGGGGCACTCTTTGAAGTTCTTTGTGTTGGATTGAACATGACGAATCTGAAATTATGTGATGCATATTGTATAATCAAGCCCATGGGTACTTGTGGTGACATTGGAGTATCTAGGTGACATTAGGGTTTTGGTCGATGTGTATCTTAAGGTGTTATTTTAGTACGAACTCTAGGGCTGTCCGTGACACTTATAGGGATAGTTCATAAGATTGATCAAAAAAGATAACTTTGAGGTTGTTTTGTACCCTACAATAATTTCTTTGTTATTTCTCCGCTATTTATGACTTTGGAGTGAACTCTTTGTCGCACGAGAGGTACTTACATATGATTCAACTATGCCAATATTGTTGAGAGAAATTGCACTAGTGAAAGTATGAACCCTAGGCCTTGTTTCCAATCATTTATACAACGTTTTGCTCGTTGTTTACTATTTGTTACCTTGCTGTTTTTATATTTTTAGATTACAAAAACCTATATCTACCATCCATATTGTACTTGTATCACCATCTCTTCGTCGAACTAGTGCACCTATACAATTTACCATTGTATTGGGTGTGTTGGGGACACAAGAGACTCTTTGTTATTTGGTTGTAGGGTTGTTCGAGAGAGACCATCTTCATCCTACGCCTCCCACTGATTGATAAACCTTAGGTCATCCACTTGATGGAAAATTGCCATTTTCCTACAAAACTCTGCGCTTGGAGGCCCAACACGAGTCCCGCCTGCAGCAGTCCGGTCGCCCGCCTACAGCCCAGCCACCCGTCCATTGCTTCCGACCAGCCCTCCCTTTCTGCATCAGGTGATCTGTTCACCCCCTGCCAAATTGCGTTTTGTTGCTATATGTGTTGTATGTATGTGGTGCTATATGTGTTGTATGTATGTGGTGCTATATGTGTTGTATGTATGTGGTGCTATAAGTGCTGTTAATTTATATGATTTGTGTTGATGCTTATTATTACTTTATAGTGGTATGGACATTGATATATGAATGTTGCAAATGGAAAAAGTGAAACATCCTAAAGCAATTTGGGATGCTCCGGCGCATTCCATTTTTATGGATGTGTGCGTAGAGGAGGTGCGAGCAAATAACCGTGTGCCAGGACACACCACATTGTCCGTTTTAGGACAAGCTAATTTGCTCAGTAAGTTTAATGAGCGCTCCTAGAGAAACTATTCAAGCCAACAATTAAGAAACAGGTGGGATGCGTGTAGAAGTGATTATGCCATATGGAAGACATTGCTTCAAAAAGCTTCGAGCATAGGAAGGGATCCTTATACAAAGACCATTGCTGCTATAGATGAGTGGTGTGGGTATTGGAGTTGAAGGTACTTTTTTTGTTTAAATAGCGATTTGTGTTGCTTCCTTCATTTCATTTCATTTCATTTAACATGGATAAATGATATTTCATTTCAGGCACGTCCCCAGGCGAGAAGGTTTCGTCACTCTCCACTTGCATAGGAGGACAAAATGGAGGAGGTGTTTGATGCTTGTTGTGTCACAAGCAAGCATGGAAAAGTGCCAATTCCCACATATCAAGGTTCTTCATCTCGTATCAAATTGTCCGATGACTCTGGTTGTGAAGGAGATCAAACCCAAGTTACACCTCATGTGAATCATGGGAAGGGTGGGAAGAATAGGGCATCTACTTATTCTCCAAGTCCTAAGAATAATGAAAAGTGGGTAACTCAGCATGCAAAAAATCAGGCATTTGTTCGTATGGTGGACCTATTTGATTCAAGGGACGATAGAGATGAGACTCTAGTTTCAGCAAGACAAGAGATTCACGAAATGTTGGCCATGGTAGAAGCAGATGGTGGTGAACCTGGGAGTGATGTTCATTTCTATGCTTCACAACTTTTTAGGGATCAGAAAAATTGTGATGTTTTCTCTGCTTTCAAGGATCATGAGCCTAGTGCGAGGCTTATATGGATAAACAAAACATGGGAGTTCAACAATAAGTAGAACCTGTATTAGCTTTGAACTTGTATCGTATTGACCTATATTATTCAGTTTGAACCCATGTATTTCCTTTGAACTTGTATCGTATTGACCTATATTATTCAGTTTGAATCATGTATTTCCTTTGAACTTGTATCGTATTCAACTATATTATTCGGTTTGAACCAAAGTATGTGCTTTCAACATCCTATTTATATGAACTTTGTTTTTGGTAATGTATCTTGTTGTTAATCTCCTATGTGTGTATGTGGTTGTGGCAGATGGATAAAAAACAAGAAGATGAGGAATTTGAGGCAGGAATGATTGCATTTGCTTTGGAAATGGCGTCGTCAAGCAAATCGTTGTCGTATGCGTCAAGAAGATCACCCCTTGTTACTGGCCTTCAACGCGTGGAAGATAAGGAGAAGAATCCAAAAGCTTTTTACGCTATGTTCAGAATGAGGAGGTCAGTGTTTTACCCATTGCATGATCTGTTGGTTGAGAAATATGGGCTTACGTCAACTTGCAACATATCATCCAAAGAAGCATTGGCGCTTTTTCTATGGACTTTGGGGACGACACAGACCACTGACAATGTTGCAGATCGGTTTGCACATAGTCGTTCTTTCACTAACAAAAATTTCCATGAGGTTTTGGCGTGTGTGGATCGCATGGCCGGTGACTACATTAGACCAATGGATCCATCATTCTCTGAACCCCATCCCATACTTAGAAAAACAAGGTTCTGGCCTCATTTCAAAAATGCTATTGGAGCCATAGATGGAACGCACATTAGAGTGGTTGTGCCCAAGGAATTGGAGCCCCAACACAGGAATAGGAAATGTTACACAAGCGAAAATGTCATGGCAGTGTGTGATTTCGAAATGAGGTTCACCTTTGTTGTTCCTGGATGGCCTGGATCGGTTCATGACACACGTGTATGGAGCGATGCTATAGTTCGTTATGAGCATTTTCCACAACCACCCACGGGTAATCTTTTGTATGTACAAACAAATATTATTATGTAAGTGTATGCATGCATATTCTTATACACATGATGTCTTATTGTAGATAAATACTACCTTGTCGACTCCGGATATCCCAACAGAGTTGGATATCTAGCACCATACAAAAGGGCAACGGTATCATGTACCTGATTTCCAACAACACCCTCCCATGGGGAGGTATGAGACATTCAACCATCGTCATTCTTCTTTGCGAAATGCTATCAAAAGATCATTTGGTGTTCTCAAAATGAAATGGCGTATTCTTCAAGGCATACCACGATACAAACCGGAGACCCAAAAGATGATCATCACTGCATGCATGTGTCTTCACAACTACATTTGTGATAGCAAGTTACATGATGAGCATTTTGACAAGTTTGACAATGATGCGTACGTGCAACCTCCGTAGCCGTTTATAGTTGCCAACGCTTTACCACCTGAAGATGATGGTACCATGGCCGCTACGCGTGAGGCTATTGTTGTCAGTCTTGTACCTTGAGACCGTCCATCTATTTGTAGTTTGCAACTCGCTTTTAACTTGTAATATTAAGCACTATATGATATTTATGTACCCTTGTTCTAAATTGTAATATGGATCACTTTATGATATTTGCGACTCGCTTTTATATTATAATATCATATATTTTATGAGATTTGCAGCTTGTTTTCGTTTTCATATAGACATGAAACTGGCATAAATAACTAGTGTTACCACTACATCACTCACTTCAATCTAGGGGTATTACAGACATTTCAACAGACAACTCATACAACAATTACAGGCTAGAATAACAGAAAAGAACTGGACATGCAATTCTGTGGGCAGACGATTCCGTGGGTAGTTTCCCAGAATTGTAATTCTCCAGAATCACTTTCTTTTCTACAAGAAATATAACCTCCGGAGTCGGTTGTTCAACTTCTGATTTAAAAAATACCCCAAAATATGGTTTTTCATATCCGTACCTTGTACCCATACACCATTCTCATCCATCAATTTTTTAATTTGATTCCTTTTCTTTCTAGTCACCGCGGCATTATGAAAAAAATGATGTGTTACGGTCACCATGTAATAACCAGTTTGCGCGACCCCGTTGTAACCAGTATATTTCTTCTTGTTCCAAAAGGTTTTCAATAAGAACTAGATATCCTTTTATCGCCTCGAGTTTTCGCATTCATAGGCCTCCTTCGCAATTTTTCTAGATCTTTTTTGAGTTTTTTATTCTTCTTTTCGGCCCCCAGAGTACATCACGGGCCCATGTATGCAAATCCGCATGCACTGCCCTTGTACGCTCGGCGAGAGTCGGTCTGATGCCTAATATATTTGCTTTTTCCCATGTTGTACGTATAATTTCTACCACTGTCTCTTCTGTGAGCCAACGAGTTTCAAATTGTTTCACTCGTCTTACAGGTTGATTAAATATGTTTCGCTCGTAATATTCCGTATCCAAAACGAGGGGTCGATGATCAGAATGAATATGTTCTTCGTTTATACTTGTAGCCCGGGGGAATTTATTCACCACTCCACATTACAAACGCCACGATCAAGTCTCTCCCCAATGTCACCCCTTCTCCAAGTGAAGGGATCACCGATATATCCCATATCTTCCAATCCACATTCTTCTAGGCAATTTCAAAATTCTCTCATCATTACATTAGGCCTCACGCTTTCCTCCGTCTTTTTCCGAAGACAATAGTATTTCGTTAAAATCTCCCAACACTACCAGGGATGGTCGCCTTTATTATACAGATTGCGAATATCCTCCCAAGAAAGATTACACTCATTCCAATTCGGATAACCATAAAAGCCCGTAAAACGCCACTGTGCAACATTTTCATTGATGAAAAGAACATCAATAAAATGAGTTGACATATAATTCAAAGAAACTTTATTTAACTTTTGATAAAACAAAACAAGGCCACCGGCCCGACCATCACTTTCCACTACAAACACTGAATCAAAACTTAAACAACGACATAACTCATCGGTTTTACATTTATTCAAATGAGACTCATAAAAGGAAAATCAGCTCTGCTTTGACACGCCCTTGAAGGTCCAAGAGCTCATGAACTGCCGTGGGGGAGAGCATGCCACGACAGTTCCACCCTATGATTTTCATTTTGCCCGACGAACCTCCTTCTCAGAGGCCGCCGATGCGCCATCATCTCCAACAGATTCCCTCCTCTGCTGCACATAGATTTCTTCTTTCTCTTCTACTTCTTTAGCCACATGTGAGGTAGCCCCATTCCCATCTCTCACTACTTCCACTCTACGTGTACACATTCTCTTAGAAGAGACATTTATATCTCCATACAACATGCCTCATAGCTATTCATCGTTTTTTCAAAAGAAAAATCTAGTTTTATATACATCTATTTCTTTAGATTTGGACGACAAGAAATTCCGGACTGAAGGAGCATGTTCCTTTTATAAACTAGATGACCCGTTGCACCCATGGCGCAAAAAGCATTGACGAGCCGAGCATTGTGAGCATGTGTATGTGAGAGTCTAATAAATATACTTTTATCTGACTACATGTCATCATGATTCATCAAAAGGAAATAATGACATTACTTGATAAGTGCATACCATAAGCAAATATAATTTGATGCTAACATAGTGTTCTAAGAGAACCCAATGCTGGTACACAGTGTTCTAAGAAGTTTACAATGAGCATAAGCAGATAGCATTTTAGTGCTGGTACATATTGTTATAAGAAGTTGACAATGAGTGCAGCGTTTTGGTGCCTAGGCTCATCTGCACCCGTTTAGTAAAAAAATCGAAACAAATACTAAAAAAATTCAAAAAATTCTAATTTTTTTTATGGTAGATAATTTGATGCTTAAAGTCCGCTCCAATTTTTGTATCATTTGAAGATCTGAGAAGCTCTCTAAAAAAGCGACAAATCGGGTCAAAACAGTGTATGAACGGTAAACTTTTTTAGAGACCCCAAATTTGTCTTTTTTGCAGAGATCTGCTCAGATGTTCAAATGATACAAAAATTGGAGCGAACCTCACACATGCAAATATCTATCACCCAAAAACAATTTGGAATATTCTGAATTTTTTAATATTTTTCTTGATTTTTTTACTCAGCGGGGGTGCAGATGAGCCTGGACTCAGGAATGGATTTTCCGTTGACAATAGACTTTTACAATGAGCATAGTACATAGCCAGTAGGCATCATGTAGGTGGTTGTGGTTATGAAGTGATGTTCATCAGGCAGAGCCATCGCTGCAGGTACCATCGACATCAAAATTGACTTCGTTGCCTAAGCAACTCGGCGCGTTGTCATTGCCTAAAGCAGAAATTCCTTCGATATCATTGTCGAGGCTTCAATGATACTTGTTTGTCTTCAGGATAACTTCTTCCACAAAAATATATTTGACATGTGACAAAATATGATTCAAATCATGGTCTTGGGGTGTTGCTCCTACCGTGAAGTTGGTCTTTATTATACGGTATAGTTCTTTCGCTGCCATGTTATCTTCATGTAGGGTGCTGCACCAGTTGTTGCTGAAAAAGTCTATCATCCCATCTTTCTCTTTGTGCTGGTGCTTCAGGGAATCATATTTTTGCTGAATCAACTATAGTTTATCATTAGTTGAAGTCTTGCATGACCTTACTATAGGTGCCTTTCATGTACTTGAGAGCTTCATTTGCCTGTTGATCTTCAGCCTCTTCGAGTTTTCCGCATACATAGGTTGATATAGCTTTCCTTGGAGATACAAAGGTGCGTGATAAGGTGGTGTAGGTTTGTAGGAAGTGATTATTTTGACAAGTCCCCGCAAGAGCGAATGCTGGTTAAATATCGGCCAAACCGAATTAATTTCCTATCAGCACAATAGGTTCACCACATCTTAGGTTGTGTAAGTAGCAAGTGTTCATAAATGGAAACAAAATTTTAGTAAATCATTGATACAATGGAGTAACTGGCGTAGTGAATAAATTTGCTGTCAAGGAAATTCACATTCGATGATTATTTTCAATTAGGAGGTTTTGCATTTTTAGAAGTTTCTGTTTCATGTATTTTTGAGAGCAGCTCCTGGTTTATTTCTCGGATTCCCCTTGATTATGTTCTTGTGTGTACTGGTTTGTTGGCTATGGCTTCTACTTGTGCTGTTAGAGTTAACTGGAAGAGGGTGCAGAGGTTAAATCTGCCGAGTAATCAGGTGAGGATCTGACCTGGTGGTGACCCAGTTTCTTTATTCCATGGCCAATAGAGCTGCAACTACTAAACCACACCTTTTTCTAAGATGTCTTTCACAATATCAATATAAATATACATGACCCAGCCATGATTTAAAAAGCAAGCAGCAGGCTAATAATAGGGCTAGCCTGTTTCTGAGATGGCAGTAATTACAGCAAATTGAAACATGAATTCCTCAAGAAATTTTGTCTTTGGAGCAGAATACGGTGAAGTGGTCTATCTCATTGTCATCATTGGATTTCTTATCTCAGTTGCAGTATGATTCCTTGCTCCTGTTCATGGTTCTTTACGTATAATTTCAGTCATTCCTTTAACTTGTCGTGGAAAAATGTAGGTTAAAGTGCCTGTCATCAAGAAAAGGCACCTCGTTGGTGTGGTAATTCTTGTTTGTTGTACCAAATAAGGCCATCCTTCTGTTCCTCCAGTCCATATATATTACAATGCCCTCCTTGTGTTGGTTTCTGAAGGATGTTTATATACAGAATTATCGATAGTTAGTCTGATAATCAAATAAGATGATGCAAATGTATATTTTGGAGGGTGGTTCGTAACGGTAATGAGCAAGATAAAATACAACAATGAGAAAATATTGTGTGATGCTAAATGGGAGAAAATATTCTGACTATGAGTCGGTCATATAGGAGTCATATCAGTTTTCATATAAGTAAAATATGGATGTCGGATTCGTAATAGGTTAACAGTACCCAAGCCAACTGAGACTATGAGTTAGTAATATAGGATTCATATCAGTTTATGCTAATCCAGACACGTATAATTTACATACTCAATTTATAATTTGACAACTGAAATGGCTTCTCCAATGGCTGTGCATATATTCTATAATAAGTGAAGTTGCTAAAGTACAGTGTCAATCATACCAAGAACGTTGGTTGTGAAATTCACTGACCGCATCACTTCTCCAAATCTGCAAAAGGAACATAGAGCAAATAAGGATAATTCAGTAGTAGTATTTCATATTATTTATGAGAAACTTGCTTTAGTTACCTTGGGTAGAAATACATGTGCAAGGGAGGTGACATGCCACAGCATGAGCTTTCATTTTATAGAACAATCCAGAAGTAATAATACAAAAGTTCATATTAGCCATGACTAAACTGCATATCAACCATAGATTTTGTTCAACCATTAACTATACAGCCCGTGCATTGTTCCTGCTATTTTTTCACTGTAAACTCGCTTCACTTTTTGCAATTTGTGAAGAATGTGAAGCTTTTTAACTCTAATATCCAAAATCCCGTATAATACAGCAGCAACCACAGGAGCCGTGTTGTATAAAAGAGTTTCCAGATTCAGAAATTGCCACTCAGAAGTGAGAACAGATATTTAGCAGAGAACATCTCATTCATAAATAGAAATTTTTATTTAGAGACAGCTCCACCTCGTGCTCATGTTCATTTGTAAACATCAACAAGTCAAAGAAGATGACAAAACATAGCAATCGCTACTAACTGAAGAACGCAGGATGGAACTGAACAAAATGACACTATTGTGTTTCTAGCATACAGAAATACAGGAGTAAACATTTGCTTCTAGCGCAGAAAAACAGTATTCTTTAAACATAAGATAATTGCCTAATTTTCCACGGAACTTGTGCTTTGGCTATTGATGCCTTTCTTCGCATTAGATAAGTCTACAATTACTTAATACAATCTTATGAATCAAAATATACCCGTTTCATCCTTTTTCAGTTTTTCTTTATTGATCATCTTCCAGCGACAATTATTTTTCTCCAAAGCAAGAGCACAGTCGTCTTCCCAACCCGGCACAAATGACGAACTCTGCCCATCTAAACACATAGAAGTTGTAAAAGGCAAGTCTGACCATAAGAATTATTCTGTAGTCCAAATCACCACCGATGCTATGGACCACAACAATTTGTGAAACGGTAGCATCTAATTATCACAAGTACGAATTGAACCGCGAATGCAATGGATAAAATGAAGTACTGTGTATATGTCCAATAAAAGCAGTGTGTATATGTCCAATAAAAGTACTTAAGTGTGCAAGGCTCGTCTAGAAAAATACATCTAACAGAAACATGCAAGAGTTTAGACATACATGATTGCATTTACTATGTCCGAGTAAATATGTTTCAGAAACCATAAACTGAAGAACACGGTCCAAATTAGTACTAAGAAACAACGCTTAAAATTTGTAAAATTGGTAGATAATGCAAGAGACAACCACATAGTGTCACCTCAAATATTCACTAACATGTTCATGGCATCATGAGTGGACTAAGTTGGATAAAAATGATAGCTTTTTTTACATGATTTGTTGTAGTGACCGCGGCAGAAAGAATCACTTAATCTCTGACTCACTGTAAATGAAAGAGAACTCTCTTGCATTAAGTTTTTCTGAACAGTCTCTTGCATTAAGTAGGCGAGGGGAAAAACAGAAAATGAATTTAGTCACTGGAGTTGTACAAGACGGAAGACCAAAGTTTAGTTGTCATGCAAGTAGTATTAGGTTCAATTTTCCAGGGAATGCGAAGCAGGTAAGGAAGTATCAAACATGTGCAACTCACGTGTAGCCTAATATAAGCTAGTTCGTCTAGGTATATATAGAACCAAATTTAACAGCACATAGCAATTCCATATTTTTAATGTACAAGACCAAATTATGTTTTGCATATAACTGTATCTTAGTGCTGAGGAAATCAAATAGCAAGGACTAATAAGATGAGAATTTACCTGCCATGGCGTAGAATGGAGGAGCTGATTAGTTTAAGCAGCATGGCGATAGAAACCAGCAGAATCTATCGATGGCACGAAGGCTGCTATTGCATACAATAAAAATCAACACAAGTCATTAAAAAATCAAGAGAAGTAGACAACAGAAATCAGCAGCCCATCACCTGCATTCTAGAACGTACTTTCAACAACTATCATATTGTAAAACAACAAGGCACATCAGCCATCAACTTGAATTCTGCAAGGCTCCTGAATTTATTTGGCCGCCGGTACACTAACTCCTGGAATCAACTTTTCTTTCCCTGAACTTGGTGAACCTTTGTCTTGTGTGCATGAGGACTCTGCAAATGCCAAATGGTATGAAAACAATCAGAATTAGTTAATGTAAAATGGAGGTCATTGTATTTACTTATCTGAAAGTGTTGTATATGATAAAATCAAAATAGCTGGAAGCCTAAAAGTGATCCAAAAATACTTTGAACAGATTGCTGTTTATGCAAGCAGTAGTATGCTTTAATCAATATATATCATCTGAACTAACAATGCCCAGAAATTTGTCCAAAGGTTAATACCCAACTACTCTCGTGGACCATAAGCCTGAGAGAAAACTATGTGTTTTTGTCCACATAAATCAAGACACAACATGTTCAGGGCCAAAAATGTTGATCAAAATAAAGTGGTAGCAAGCCTATTTAAATAAATGACAGGTGCAGCCTCCTAGCTTAACAAATATATAATGGCAGTTCTGGATGGTACTTAACATAGAGCAGCGGCAACCTCATATACTCAACGGACAACATCAACGTGTAAAGAAAATGTGAACCAAACCAAAGTGGGATTGCTCCAAACCATAGAGCATACCTGAAAATTCTCTTCTCCATATATTTTCTCTCAAATAGAGGCATGCTGAATCCCTCACGTAGGAGGCTGCCAGTGCATATCAAGGCAACAAAAAAGAACAGGAGAGCCCAACCTACAAAAACCCATGACGAGCGACGACGGGACAAACAAGCACCGAGCAAGGCAACGACCAACAATGACGACCGGATGAGGAGGAGGAGCGGATGAGGAGGAGGAGGCGCAGGCGGGGGGAAGTGAGCTGAGAGGCGCAGGCGGGGGGATGTAGGAAAGCAGAAGAGGGGAAAACACCCCACGGTCAGCAACAGCAGCAGCAAGCGCTGTAATTCCTACAAGAACCCAAAAAGATGAACACACAGCTTGGATTTTCATCGAACGCCTTGTAGGTAGATACAAAAACGAATCTACACAAACATGGATGAGATATTCTACTGTTAAATCAAAAAATAAGTAAAAAGGAGAGGGGAGAAGGCAAATCAGGAGGAGGGGTGAAGAGGTGTCGGTACCTGCAGAGGCCAGATGCGGCAGAGGATTCATCGGAGCTATGTTACATAGAAGCTCAGCTGCGGCGGCCACCCATGCTTCTCCTCTTGACCACAACCACGACGCCACCCGGACTCCCGCCATGCTCCGCCACAACCAGGCCTGCAGCACCCGGAACCATTGCACGCTACTGCCTCGGCCCCAGGGGGATCCGTGACAAGGCAAGGGCGGGCAAAAAAACAACTTCGCCGCCGCTCTCGTCTTCTTCTCTCCCTTCCGAAGCCCTCCTCTTCCCAGCTCTTCACTCCTTGCCATCTCCTCCTCTCTTTCACTGCCCGAGCCACTCCTCGCCTCTTCCCATCCCCCTCCGATGGTCTGTGCCGTCGGCCTCCTCCGCCACTCGACTTGGCCAAGGCGACGAGAGAGAGCAGGAGCTGGTGGTGGGCTCTACCTCCTCCTTCTCGCTGCTGGTGGCGGGCGGGATGGCGCGGTAGAGAGAAGGTGAATGCGCTCGAGGAGGAGGGAGGAAGACGGCGATGCCGAAGGGAAAGGGGGCGCGGGGCTCGAGGTTGGGAAGGGATCTCATTGGGTGTTGGGTGGGCCGGTGGGCTAGGGTTTTCACCACGTATAGTTAGATATCGAAACCATCCATCTCAGGCTCGTGGGTGTCTCACGGACGAATCAGACAAAATAAACTACATTGCTGGGTTCATGGAAAAACAAGGCTCACCCGTCATGCAGATAGAAATAAAAAACCTAGGTAAAAAAAATGGACGGTTGAGGTTGTAAAAAATACATCAGGTATAGAATCGTGGGAACCAAAAGGATCAGCGGCCAGAATGCCGGGTAAGCTAGCAAGGTTTATATGTTAGATGGGTCGCCACGGACCTTGCCGTGTCAGGCACGTTCAAGGGTGGGCCGGTCCATGTCCGTTGGCCAGTTTTGCGATCAGCACGCTGCAGAAGGAAGTCCCCTCCCAAAACCCTCGCTTGCTATTTCACAGCGCGTTTGGTAATATTTAGAAAGAGGAATGGAAGTTTAATGTAGAAAGTTGTATTGAGATTAGACATGGGATGAGTCGTTTTATTTCCAATCCCTTGTTTGGTACATGATAGGAATTATGTGTGGGAATTTGAGGAGAATTTGTATTTCCTTGTTTGGTTCATGGAATTGATGAGTGAATAGATCAGGGAAGTAAACATAAGTTATGATGAAGGGTTAAGATTGATTCACTTAAACAATTTCCTCCCAACTCCCATCCCCTCCCCTGTTAATAAAACGATGAGAGTTAGAGTCTCAAGTCCCATGCCTATTTCTTTATAAATTCTTAATTCACCAAACCAAACAATAAACTAAAAGTCTTGTAACCCTTTAATACCCATTGCCTGACTCTAATTACCCCAACCAAACGGGCTGTTCCTGGTATTCCATATGCCACAAGAGCCATGAGCGCCGCCAGCTCTGCCCCCGCTAACATCGCCACTGCCTCCAAGCGCCCGTTCGATCCCTCCCTTGCCGACCCGTCGCCGCCTTCCAAACTCCAGCGGTCGTCCCATACAGACATCTCGCCGGCGGACGCAGACGCCGGCGGAGAGGTGGGAACCGAAAGCGAGGGGATGGCCGGCGCACGGCTCTCCCGGGTGCAGCGATACCTGGTCGCCGTGGAGTACGATGGCACCCGCTTCTCTGGTTCCCAACAGCAGCCGAACCAGCGCACTGTCGTAGGCGTCCTCGAGGTAAAATTCTCATAATTTGAGTTGGGAAACATAACGATAACCTAAATCCATGTCGCTAGAGATGCTTACCATGAGATATTCGGGTGGCACATAACATGAAGCGTTTTTCAAAGCATCTCTAGCAGACCCTTTAAAACGGGGCGAACTGTAAAAATCCAGCGATTATATGTGTTTGGTCCGTATCTGGGTCAGAGCCCGTATAGTCGCCCGGGCCGTAAATGTTTTACAGTAGCTTGCAAATCGCCCTTCCCCTGCGCAGTATATCTAAGGGTTTGCGGCTGAGATACAGGTCGAAACCCCATCCGCGCGCCGCCACAATTCGCAATTCCCCCCACGATTTCTCGCCGCTGGCGACTTCATTCCCCCCTGACCCCTCGCGATCTGGCGCGGAATGTGGTCGCCGGGCCGCGGCGCCAGCGGTGGCGACGACCCCGAGCATCAGCGCTGCGTCGACTCCTACGCAGCAAGGAAGAGGGCTGCCCGGAGGTACACGAATCACGGACTAGAGCCGCCGCCGTCGCTCCTCCGCCGCGAGACAGAGTAGTATGACCGCAGGCAGGCGCTCCTCCGCCGCCGGCTGTCCTTCGTCTCCTCGGCCGGTGCCTCGAGCTCGCGGACGCAGCTCACGCCGCTCAAAAGAGAGCTGGAGGAGCTCCTGCCGCTTCGCGCGGTGAAGAGCCAGAGGTGGAGTTGGAGTGGCGGGGCGTCATCGGGCCGGAGGAGACACCATGGAGGCGGCCATCGTTGCGCGCTTTGTGCGGGAGGAGGAAGAGGCGGAGCAACGCCATCGACGGGACGCCGATATCGACAAGATCTTCCCCGAGCAGGGGTTCACGGCGGCGTAGGAGTTCGCCGCCAACAAGGAAGAGTGGCGCCTCATAGCCAAGCATCAGGACGAGGTCTACGTCGACCTCGTCTCCGACGACGAGGACCGAGCTCCTCCGTCGCCGCAGCGTCGCCGCCGCAATCCCCACGGCTCAGGTGAGGCCATTTTGTAACTAGGGTTACAGTGGCACGTTCTCGTTTGTATGACTTATGAAGATGATCAAGTGCTAGTAGTTCTACTGATGAACTAGTTCAATTTCTCGCGCGAATGTGTGATTTTAAATTTTGCGGGTTCATATTCGGTTTTTGTTTTGCTGCGGCTGTTTTCGGCCCGTATCGGAAGACAGCCGCGAACTGTAAACGCGCTATAAGGGTCCGGGATATAAAGGGTCTGCTAGAGATGCTCTTAGGTCTTTGTGGGAGATATCCCTTGGGTCGTGGGCAAATGCTGTAGGAATAAGGTGAATCCTCTATACGAGTGAGTATAGGTAGTAAATGTGGAGGTTGTATTCGTTTCCGGTAAATGTGGCGCCCACGACCTACCGCCGCTCCCTACTCGATTTGCCGCCAAGGATAGCCTTGCTTTGGGTACCTTTGTCACGCCCTGAAAAGGATTCGTGAGGTTGGTGAGATGGAGAGTGGAAGAAGATCGCCTACACTAAGCTAGGACATAATAATTGATAGCTTTCTTCTTACTTCTCATTCAAGCCAGGACCGCGTATAAAGGGGTTTGAAATTACAAGCGACTGAGCTGTAAACAGTAGCTCGGTATTAAAGTGAATGAAAGTAAACTGTTTTAACGGTAACTCCTGGATGAATGAGAGCTGTTGATCTTGACTTGAGCCACTGCCTTCATCTGAACTTTAACTGAACCTTCAGTGTCGCTCCTCATTGTGTAGGTTCAGAGATACGCTGGGCCTGACAGATATGTTGTTTGAACTTCCTATTTATCTTTTTCAACTGCAATCTCATATAAGGACATCAAAATGTATATGTTTATAGAGGGACACGTACGTACAAATTTGTCACATTTTGATGGATTGGTATCTGCGGAAGTATCAGTACATACAGTAGACAGTAGTATACAGAAAATTATTTGCTTTGTTTGGGGATCGACCCACAGTAGACAGTAGTATACAGAAAATTATTTGCTTTGTTTGGGGATCGACCCCACGACCTCTGGCCAGTACAAAAGGGCCCAGCCAACTGACCAAGCTCATGTTTGTGCTAGTCTGCTAGAAAACATAGTTCGTTCCTCAATTAATTAGTCCCACCCCGTGTCTTTGCATTATATTCCACTAATTTATATAGGGCTGAAAGTTATATGAGAATCAACGAGCAGCCTGGAGGATAAAAACGAACAGAGAGTGAGATGTGTGGAAAACAATTCTGCAAATTGTGCCAGTGCGTGGCTGCACATTACAAGAAAGAGAGGGCTGCAATTTAATTATCTGTGCTGGTTGGCAATAAATGAAGGAGATTGTAGGCTCTGCATGGCTCTGCTGGGTGCTGCCACTAATTAAACGTAATTGTGGGATGTGCTTGCATGGTGGATTGATTGGTTGGCTCGTGGAGGGAGCATGGCTGACGAGCTTTTCATGTGCTGTGCGTGCATGGACCAAGTGACAGAAATTAACAGGACCGTGGAATGTGTTGCTTGAATTGAACGGTTGATTGATTAGTTGTGGCCCGTGGAGGAAGTATGGCTGTAATGACGCGCCTTTCCAGATCTCTCATGTGTTGTGCATGCACGAACTAGCATGAGTGTTCATGGCACTTAGGTAGGTGGCCTTCTCTTCTTTAGAAGAGAGCAAGAGATTCTGAGATTGGAGTGACACCCCTGCTACAGGACTTTTTTGCGCATCATCTTATCGATTTTTTCTTTCAAAAACATAGTACACTTACTCCTTTGTGATTTTTGAAAAACAAATACAGACGCAGACGATCACAAATACATACATACTTTCATTTTTATGAAGACACACACGTTCACCATATCCCTGTAAGCACTATTGAGAGACTCAGATGGTGGGTCTTGAGGTTGACGAACCGCGTCAAACCTGAGGTTTGATCCCTGCTGGGCTAGAGTTACCACTGCCCTCCTAACCATCCAACCACAGTTTGAGTCTCCATAGTCGATTTGAAACCACGCCCTCACCGAGGCTGCCACACTTTGCTGTCGTGTAGGATCATCACGATGACGATGGCCGTTTTCTTGCTTGCTTGTCTTCGCTGGCATGGAAACATTTCAAAGGTGTATTCCCGTTGCAACTCACGAGCAATTTCCCCTAGTATACCATTAAAAGCATGTGTGCTCCATTTCTATGTGTGTGCTTATCCTCTGTATGTAGCAGAACAGTTCGAGTGCAAATACTACCTCCGTTCCTAAATATTTGTCTTTCTAGAGATTCAACAATGGACTACATACGAAGCAAAATGAATGAATCTATATTCTAAACTATGTCTATATACATCCATATGTAGTCTATAGTGAAATCTCTAAAAAGACAAATATTTAGGAACGGAGGGAGTAGCATTTTAGATGGTAGCATCAACAAGGAAAATGCCTTAGAGACTGTTCCAGCAAAAATAAATGAATAGTTTTTTTTTATTTCATGATTTGTTTTGATGGAGAAGATGGTATAGATAAGAGAAGAAATCACTAGATGAAATAAGTTCCTCTAGGTTGCTGAATAAAAGGATAGAATGAAGGAGAAAATGGCAATAGTATTGTGATGAATGATACGATATTCCTTGATAAGATTGCATAGTATCTGCCTCCTCATGCCCTACTGCTATAGCTTGCTTAGCTGTAGTAAACATATACTCCCTCCGTCCGGAAATACTTGTCCTAGAAATGAATAAAATGGATGTATTTATAACTAAGATAAGTCTAGGTACATCCATTTCTAGGACAAGTATTTCCGGACGGAGGGAGTAATAGATTCGGTGACAGCTGATGTTTTTGAATTATTTCAGGAGGCATTTCACAAATTCATTGGGCAGCCAGTCTCAATCTTCTGTTCTAGTCGAACGGTATTGCACAAAATGCTTTAATATAATATTTAACGATTTTTTCTTCACTTACGTTTTTCTTGCCGTTGAATCTGCAATTTTTCTGATAGCGATTAAACAAATTGCACACTTGTCTTTTTATAGAAGCAGTCATGCAATAAGCAATGATTCACTTTATATACCTAGAAATCTGTCATAGTTGTAGAGTTAATTAGTTGCATATGTTGGTCAGAGATGATCTTTCTATGAATGTTGCATTGCATGCCATAATATACGAGGGGCCATTTGCTATTCTATAAGTCTGGATCTACATTATGGTGCAGCTAGAATTATTAGGTATCTAGGCTATTTTTTCATAAGACTATTGTTACTAGAGAGTCTAGGCCGATTGCGTAACAAGTTCAAATCATGCTTTTGCAAAATGCTGTGACACTCTTAGGTCCAGTGTCCTGTTGTGAACTGTGCTTTGCTGCAAATTAGCCATGGAATTAGGAAAAAGCTTGTTAAATAAACAGTAAGTAGGGAAAAGCTGGTTAGACAAACGGAATTACTAATTATCATAATTCACCTTGATGCCAAACTTGCCGGAATACTTTTGTCATACTTTGGTAGTTACTTGCGTTCGGAGATCTATATATAACTTCTAAATAGAGGCCGTAGTGACACTGTGGCGTCCTTTTACCCTTGCAACTTGCTATAAGCCCAAACGCTCTCTATCACATCTAACACAATAATAAAGGTCTGCTGTAATCGTCTGCGGATAGCCAGATAGAGGCTGCCATGCAATTCATTTTTTTATTCCTTTGGACAATTATTTTGGAATACTGTATACTTTGTATGTACTGAACTAAAATAAGCACTGTAGACAATTTTTTTTCAAAAATGACGTCTCAAATTTTTAATTCGAAGTTGGGAATGTTTATTTTTTTAATAATGCTGCTTAATTAAAGAACATATTTATAATCCGCAAAATCATAAGTTGATGTGAATAGAGGTATGCTCACTAACGTATATTTGAATTATATTTTATGTTTTGTAAACATTATTTATATTCAGCGTGTTGCTATAAGTTGACTATAGAGTTGCATTGCATGCATACCTTGGTTTGTTTAAGTTATTTGCATTTATGTGTATTTTGTACATCAAATCAATGGAGTTAACTTATTTCAAAATGGCGGCAGATCCGCAATGTATTATAGCCTCAGTGTATACCCAGGTGCTCTCCTGTGTTGCAGGTCAACCTCTTCTTTGGGTTATAAGGCCCCTCCCAATGCTCCACCTTGTACAGGTGCTAAGGCTGCCACATAGGCAAAAATCTGATGTGGCATGGTATTTAAGAGGAGAGAGATGAGTGTGGTGACCCTAGGAAGAAACGGTGCCAAGCGCGTGAACCTAGGCAAAATACTTACATGAAAGAAAGCACACCAATGCATGAAGAACTTTAGTACCTAAATCATTAAATAGAGTGTGCTTAGCTACAACAAGTTAAGCACCTATGCATTGGGGGCTTTGGTTGCTAAACTTTTAAATGTGCTTAACACCTCATCTTAGCACTAATGCATTGGAAGTAGCCTAAGGTGGTAGCTGTGAATAGCCATCGACTACCTCGAAAGGGGAATGCAGCTTGGAAGGCTAGGGGCTATAGTCAGGCAGATCACCGTGATACCATTATAACTGTTATTTACTGTTGGGAATATTAGCAATTTCCCAATTAATTTAATTTATAAATAAATCATGATGATAGCAATATGAGCATGTATTAAGCATAGAGCAGGAACATCTATGATAACAACAAGTACGCCTAGCACATGAACAGGTAAATAAGGGATGGACAGACCATACCCTCAAGTCGGAAAGGTCAAAGTCGTGGCGGCAGTGGCAACATTTTCATTTGCCTTCTTTTGGGCGTCGTCAACCATGGTGATGTCGAGGACAAAGACGAACAACAACTTGCAGTCATGCGAGATGCTCCTTAAAAACCTAATAAACATTCTCCTAGTGCAAGATCATGAAAGGTGGGGTTTCAGAGGCCTGCTCCGTCGGACAACCGTGCATGCGGTCGACAAGATGGGATCGCCGGAAGTAGTAGCAATGAGAGGAATGATGGTGGTTTGTGCATGAGGAGGCTGAGCAGATAACATATGATCAGGTGACGACTGGGGTTGGTGGTTGGGTAGGGAGACGTGAGGGTTAGGCCCACGATCGAGTCGATAACACCCAATGATCCGAGAGTTCGAATATGCTATTATGTAACGCATCCGTTAATCACTCGTAATTAATTATCCATTTTGAATAACAACAACAAAGCCTTCAGTCCCAAACAAGTTGGGGAAGGCTAGAGGTGAAACCCATAAGATCTTGCTACCAACTCATGGTTCTGGCACATGGATAGCAAGCTTCCACACACCCTTGTCCATGGCTAATTCTTGAGTGATGCTCTAGTCCTTTAGATCTCTCTTTACGGACTCCTCCCATGTAAGTTCGGTCTTCCGACATGCTTTAGCCACTCGCTATGCACTATAGCTTCTGAAGGCCTGTACTGAATATACCCCAACCATCTCAAACAATGTTGGACAAGCTTCTATTCAATCGGTGCTACCCAACTCTATCTCGTATATCATCATTCCGGACTCGGTCCTTCCTTGTGTGGCCACACATCCATCTCAACATGCGCATCTCCGCCACACCTAACTATTGAACATGCCGCCTTTTATTTGGCCAACACTAAGCGCCATACAAGATCGCGGGTCGAACCGTCATCCTATAGAACTTGGCTTTTAGCTTTTGTGGCACTCTCTTGTCATAGAGAATGGTAGAAGCTCGGTGCCACTTCATCCATCCGTCTTTAATTCGATGGTTCACATCTTCATTGATATCCCCATGCTTCTGCAACATTGATCCCAAATATCAAAAGGTGTCCTTCTGAGGCACTACCTGCCCGTCAAGGCTAACCTTCTCCTCCTCCTTGTGCCTAGTAATATTGAAACCGCACTCATGTGCTCGGTTTTAATTCTACAAAGTCTAAAACCTTTCGATTCCAAGTTTTTTTCCCATAGCTCTAACTTATTGACCCCTGTCCAACTATCATCAACTAGCACCACATCATCCGCAACAAGCATACACTATGGGATATCTCCTTGTATATCCCTTGTGACCTCATCCATCACCAAAGCAAAAAGATGAGGGCTGAAAGCTGACCCTGGTGCAGTCCTACTTTAATCGGGAAGTCATCAGTGTCGCCATCACTTGTTCGAACACTTGTCACAACATTGTGGTACATGTCCTTGATGAGGGTAATGTACTTTGCTGGGACTTTGTGTTTCTCCAAGGCCCACCACATGACATTCTGCGATATCTTATCATAGGCCTACGGGGATACGCATACGGGGATACAGGATACACCATTTTCCAAAAACAGCCATTCGGGGATACGGTGAGTATATATAAAATAAAATAAAAATATGCCATGTAATATAGAGTTAAGACAGAAAGTTAAAGAGAAGAGATCAGAATAGAATACTGTCCCATTTGGTGTCACTTTTATCAAGTGTTTGATTGATCTTCGTTCCCCCATGCCATTGCAAGTTGCATCTTGCAAAACACATCAAACACAAATTTTGTTACCTGAAGAACATGATGCTTCACTCTTGTATAGCTGCCCGGGTAAATTTTGCGACAGAAATTGCAACGAAACTTGGCATTTCCTCCGCGGCTACAAGAGGCAATAGCAGCACCACCAACATTTGCTTCTTCTGTGCGACCTGGGAGGCAGGGAGCAGCTCATCCTTCTGTCTAGGGCATGTTGGAGACCCTGCAAAATAGGGTTACAAATTGGGCCGTGGCTGGGCCGAGGCTATTTTTGGGCTAGGCCGTATCCCAAACGTGTCCCAGACGTGTCCCGACGTATCCCTGTATCTTTTTTTTTAATTCGAATTTCGGGGGTACTCCAAAATTCGCGTATCCCCGTATCCTGGCGTACTAGGACGGCAGTTAGGCAAAATCTGGCATGTCCGTGCTTTCGAGGGTCCAAGACCATGTCAGCTTTGGTGAATGGCCCACACAGATCGCAGCCCACAGTGGCATTTTGTCGTCGTTCCCCTTCCTCCACGCAACCAAGGCGGTGGCGCCATGACGGTGCAAGGGTGGTCGTCTAGCGCACGGTGAAGGAAGTTCGTGATGTGCTGTTTCTGCAGCTGACGCTGATGGTTGTTTCAGCCTGAGCATTGACAGTGGTGGATGACACTGGGAGAGTTGGGGCAATTTTCGTTGGTTTATTTCTCACACAATGCCATGCCAACCTGAGGGGTTGGGGATACATATTTATAGGCTGCTAGCCAGTCAAGCATATGCTAAGATGCTAGTCTAAGATGCTGGTCTAAGATGCTGCTAAGATGCTAGTCTAAGATGCTATCCTAACTGCCAGTCCTTGATGGTCAAGGATGCTATCCTAACAGCCACCAGGACACAAGGACCATGTGCTGCAGCCCCACAAAGACCGCTGCAGCCCCACAAAAACCTTAGTACAGAGACTTATCCATCAGACTCGGGGCAACTATGAGGATTGGAGCCTCCTCATGAGGGTGAAGATGGAGGCCCATGGTTTGTGGGAGGCCTTTGAATTCGACGACACATACCAGTAGGAAGATCCCTTGGCGCTCGAGGCCATCCTCATCGTCGTGCCGTTCGGAGGTGATCCGCCCTGGCTGTCAAGAGGACAACCAAGGAAGCTTGGGGAGGCGATCCGTGTGATTTGCATAGGCACTGATCGCGTTTGCAAGTCCACGGTGTAGAAGCTGTGCAGGGAGTGGGAGCTGCTCACTTTCCGTGATGGGGGGAGCGACTTTGCGATCCGTTTCTCCGGCCTCAATTGAAGAGCTATCAATTGAAGAGGTGTGACGTGCCAGCTCACGACCGATGGCAATCACTGTAAGCTGCCCGAGTCGGAGCAGCCACTCCTATCTGGCGGCAAACTCTACTTCTCTGAGGAGCAGTGGCTTGCATGAATGAAGCAAAGGCAGAGGGAGAGGGTAGCTCCATGCCTCCCAAGCCAAACAGTGGGCGGCGACGTCTCCATGGTGCGCGAAAGAAGACGAGACAAATGTCGTAGTTGTGGCCGCCTTGGACTTTGGGCAAAGGATTGCCACAAGCCTAGGAAGGTGTAGACCCACCTCATCCAAGTCGTCGAGGACGACGAGGCACCCAAGCTTCTCATGATAAGTTTGTGCGCTCACAGTCGCACCTGAGCCCCATGTTTGAGGGTGTGCAGCTGGAAGAGCCACGAACAAAGGTGTTCCTTGGAACTACATAGGACTACGTCGAGCACTTGGAGGGGTGATACCTTGATACAAGGGCCACCAACCACACAACAAGTCGTGCGGAGGTCTTCTCCGAGCTTGATCGTTTTGTGGTCGGCTCCGTCAAGTTTGGCAATGGCTCGGTGGTGGGCGTCCAAAGTTGTGGCTTGGTCGTTTTCAGCGACAAGCTGGGCGGGAACTAGGTCATGACGAGAGTCTGCTACATTCACAGCCTCCACAACAACATCGTGAACCTGGGGCAGCTAGACGAGAATGGCATTGCCATCCACATCAAGCAAGGAATCCTTCATATTTGTATTTGGGACATGCAAGAGCGTCTTCTTGCCATAGTGCCACGCAGACGCAACCGGCTGTATGTGGTGCACTTCACTCGCCCTGTGTGCCTTGCCACACGCCATTACGTCGATACCTGGCCATGGCATGATAGGTCCTGCCACAACTCCTCCGACGCGCCGAGACGCTTGTCTCGCAACAGGATGGTGCGTGGGCTGCCGGAGCTCTAGCATGTTGACCAGTTCTGCGATGTTTGCATCACCACCAAGCATCGGCACACTCCCTTACCCAAGAAGGCGAACTTCAGGGCTGAAGGACGCCTTGACCTCGTCCATGGCGATGTGTGCGGGCCTATCAACACCTCAACCCACGGCGGTCGTCGCTATTTCCTCCTGCTGGTTGATGACTACACCCGCTACATGTGGGTGGTCCTCCTAGCAGGAATAGGGATGGAGCTGCTTCAGTTCTTTGAGTCCAAGCGGCGGCTGACGCAGAGTGTGGACGGCCACTCCGTGTCTTCCGCACCGACAACGGCGGCGAATTCACCTCGCTGGAATTTGCACACCTCTGCGTGGAGTAAATTGTACAACTTCAATTCACAATGCCCTACTCCTACAGCAGAATGTAGTAGAACGCCGGAATCAGATAGTCGTTGCCACTGCTTGTGCCCTGCTGAAACAAAGGAAACTACCATCAGAATTTTGGGGGGAGGTGGTCACAACTGCAGTTTTCCTGCTGAACCGAGCCCCGCTAAAAGTCTGGCTGGCATGGCACGGGAGGAAGCCTGCTGTCCAACACCTGCATGCCTTTGGGTGTGTGGTGTACGTCAAGGATGTTCCCTCAGCTTCGCAAACTCGATGATTGCAGCTCCGCCATGGTCTTCATTGGCAACGATGAGCGTTTCAAGGGCTACCATGTGTACAGGTGTGTCTATGTCACCCGTGATGTCATCTTTGATAAAGAGGCTAGCTAGGATTGGACGGGTGGCAGCTCAGATCTATCGTGCAGCGATTTCATCATCAAAGATCAAGCAAGCTGCTCCTTGGACACTAGGTGCAGCTGCAGGGGGAGCACCTTCCTCTATTCTTGCACCATCTCCTGCTTCACAGCCATCTCCAGCGTCTGCCAGGGAGTAGTAGTCAGGTCGGCTCATAGCTTCCTTAGTCAGTTAGTGTATGCAGCCAGTAGTCAATTTGCCTTTTTGCATGTACTGGTAGCTGCTAGACTGCAGGGTCGGTTTAGCACTAGGAACCGGCTTGCCTATGTACTATAAATAATAGAGCTCAGGGCAGCAATACAAGGCACAACTTCAAGAAATAAAACTATCCTGTGTTCAGCCCCAGCTCCTCTCTGCTTCTCTACTTCAGCCTATTTCTAACATGGCTGCTTCACGAAACACGACACGGGTGAGGTGTGGTGGGCGGCTGAGGAGCCGCGGGTGTACCATTCCTCTTCTCAAGATCCAATAGCATGTGGAAGAGAATCCCTTATATGTTGGTCTCAACTCTCCAAATCCGGGGTGGTACTAAACTTCCCATCATGTCATGCAACCCCACATAGGCCTTTGAGATTTTCCAGGAATTATTGTTCATATTGGCCTAAAGCCCATCTTTAATTCACCATTTACAACATGTTATTATATGCAGCTAATGATTTATCTGCTAATTCAGGATGCAGGTGTTCATGCTTTGTCAAATGTTTGTCATGTTGATGTGCAGCGCATAAGTAAAAGGAAGCCTGGTGAAGTGGTTTGTATGCATACACTTTTCTCTCTAACTGGCTTCCATTGAGGACATGCATAAACTCTTAATTGTATGCTTTGTCTGGTTCAAAACACATTTCGCCCGCTGCATGTTAAATTATGTCCTTCATGGGTTTGATGTCAGATTTAGAATCTCCACGAATACTACCTAAAATAAGCGTTACTTTAGAGCTCCTATACCACTTCTAGTTCTGTTTGTTGATGTGCTTTTCCCCTTTTGCAGTTGCCACCTCATGACCCTGAAGTTGTAAAATGCGCGGTGAACCATTTTTTACATGTATGTTTTGACCTAATCTAGCTATAGTGCTTTTCATTTGGTTGAGATGGTCCTTAGTTGAATAAACATACACTTGCCTACTGATGATTTATGTAGTTTTCCAGATTTTATAATTTGACCAGTCTCATGCAGTAGATATTTATTTCTGATCCACATTTTTCCTGCAGAAGAATGAAGGTGACATAATGGTGACTGATGTTCGTTGTGTTGCACCCGACTTCCATGCTAGATACAAAGCTCTAGAGCGCACGTAGGTAGCAAAATCTACAATATAATACGAGGCACTCTTCTAATTGATCTTGTTACTATTCCATTCTTATGTCTAAACTATTTATTAATGGGTACTAGCTTTGAGTCCTCCTATTATGCTTTTTTTTTTTCGAGAAAACGCAAGGGACCTTTGCGCTTCATTGCATTGGAAAGAAGAGTGTCGGTACATCCTCCTAGGAGGCTAGGTTACAGGGTTGTCAAGGAGATCAGTGGACATCCCAGGATGCTGGCAAAACTACCCTAAGCCCTTGAGCCCTGGCCTTTGCCCAACATCTGGCCTCGTCTTTGATCTTGGCGACCAACTCATCAATCAATGGGTTAACATGGTCGAAAACGCACACATTTCTATGCTTCCAAAGCATCCAAGGCACAAGTAGTGCAACAGATTGAATGGCCTTGCGGTGCGCTGGCGGTGTACCTTCCCTTGCACGTAGCCACCAGTCCATGAGGGAAGCGTTGTGTTCAGGCAGCGGCGTCGGCAGGTGCAGCCACGAGAGGATCATGTGCCATGTCTGCTTCGCGAAGGGGCATGTGAGCAGCAAGTGCCGGATCGTCTCGGGTTCTTGGTCACACAAGAGGCATCGAGGGTGGTGTTGCAGGCCGCGACGGGCAAGTCTCTCAACGGTCCAGCATCGGTCTTGGCTTGCCAGCCAAAGGAAGGATTTCACCTTAGGTGGTGCCCAACTGTGCCAGGTAAGTTTCCAAGAGTGGCAAATCGTCGATCTTTGGAAGGTGGCCTGGTAGCAAGACTGCACGGAGTAGACTCCATTGGCGGTCCACCTCCAATAGAGCTTGTCTGGTACACCAGAGAGCGCGATGTGTTGCACGGCTTGCCAAAGCCTAAGGTATTGTCCGATCTCATGAAGGCCGAGGACGCTGTGGATATCACGCGCCCATCTATTTCCAGCAATGCCCTCTGCCACAGTTCGCGCCTTCCGATGGCGCTTGGGGATGCACTGGTACAACATGGGCGCAAACTCACGGACGGATTGGCCGTTGAGCCAGCGGTCTTCACAAAAGAGGGCAGTCACGCCGTCCCCGATGGCCATGGTCGTGGAGGCGTAGAATAACGCCCGCTCCTCTGTGGTGAACTGCATATCCAGGCCCTGCCAAGCGCGATCAATGTCCGTGCGCGCGAGCCAAAGCCAACGTAGCCGTAGAGCGAGCCTGGTATGCTGGAGGTCGCGAACGCCGAGGCCGCCATATTCGATCGGACGACAGACGCGACGCCAATTCATGTGACAGTGCCCGCCGTTGGCCGCCGCGCGGCCTGCCCAAAGGAATCCTCGTTGGATCTTCTCAAGTTGTTTCAGGGTCTTCTTTGGGGGCGCGAGCGTGAGCATCTGGTGCACGGGGATCGCACTGAGCACAACCTTGACCAAAGCCAACCGCCTGGCCTTGTTCATCAACCATGCCTTCCAGGTTGGCAGTCGGCCTGCCACAGAGTCAACGAGAGGCTGCAATTGCGCGGCCGAAGGGTGGCGAGTCGTGAGCGGGATGCCAAGATAGGTGACGGGCAGGTCTACCGCCGTGCATCCCAGCTGCTCGATCAGCGCGGCACAATGGTCGTTGCCGTGAAGAACGGTGGCCAAGCTCTTGGTGTAGTTCACCTGGAGACCGGAAGCCGTGCCGAACATGGCGAGAATGCCTTGAACGGCGGCAACATCCCCTGGCGTGGCGTGGCAGAAGAGCATCACATCGTCGGCGTAGAGGGATATTGCCGGGATGGGTCGGCAGGGGTGGAGTCATTGTATTGTAGTATACCGGTCTGTAGGGCGTGTTGCATCAGCCTCCCAAGCGTGTCCACGGCCAGCACGAAGAGTTGCGGTGAGGTGGAGTTGCCTTGGCGTAGCCCGCAACATAGCCATATTGGGATTGGGGGGGGGGGCGTCGTTCATCAAGACGCGGGTGTTGGCCGTCGATAATAGGATAGCTATCCATTCCCTGAAGCGATCGCCGAACCCATACTGGCGCAGGATCTTGAACAGGAAGGGCCATGAGATGGAGTCGAAGGCGTGCGTAAGGTTGAGCTTGAGCATAATTCTAGGTGTGCCCAGTTGGTGCAACAGCTTGAGCGATTGTCGGATGAGCATGAAGTTGTGGTGAAGACTGCGTCGGGCGATGAAAGCATTCTGGTTACGGCTGACAAGACCATCTAGTTTGGGGGCGAGGCGCAACGGCAAGACCTTGGCCATGATGTGTTATTAGGCAGATAGGACGGTAATCGCCCAGCTGGTGGGCGTCCGCGCGTTTGGGCAGCAAGGTGAGCAAGGCCTGATTGAGCTTGCTAAACCCCCTTCCGCGGAGCGCGAAGAGCATGTTGAAGACGTCCATGACATCCTGCCTAATGATACTCCAGCACGCGCGTACAAATTCCGCGGTGAAGCCATCGGGCCCAAGCGCCTTGCATGCTGGCAAGCGCTTGATCGCCTCCCAAATCTCCTCGGGGCTGAACGGTGCCTCGAGGCTCCCAAGGTCACCCAGCTCGATGAGATTAGCGAGGTCCAGCGTGTGCTCCCGATCCACGGCGGTGCCCATCAAACCGTCGAAGTGCGAGAAGGCCGCGTGCGCCATCGCCTCGTGATCTGTGAGAACCTGCCCGTCCACGGTAAGGTTGTACACACGATTCTTCTGCCGGCGAAAGGAGCATTGCCGGTGGAAGAAATTGGTGTTGGCGTCGCCGTCCTTGAGGTTCACAATGCGAGCTCGCTGTCTCGCAATGGTGCGCTCCATGGAAGCCATGCCGAGGTAAGCGAGCTTGAGTTGTTTGCGTAACCAATCCTCGGGAGGTGAGAGCACGCGGTCCTCTTGCGCCTTGTCGAAGTGCGAGATCAGCTCGTGGGAGATGGCAAGCTTGTACCTGATATTACCCGTGGACTTGGCGCTCCAGCTTGTGAGGTGTCGGGCCGTGGCTTAGAGGCGCTTTGCGAGGCGCCGGAAAGGGTCGGCATCGTGTACTGAGCCCCATGCCGTCGCCACCGTATCTTGGAAACCGTCCAGGCGCAACCAATAGTCCTCGAAGTGGAAGCGCTTGTGGGTCGATGGCATGGGGGAGCAGTCCAGCAACAATGGACAATGATTGGACACGACCAACGCGAGACAACGGAGGTGGCACTTGCCGTGCGCGTCCTCCCAATCCGTCGTGCAAAGCACGCGGTCTAGGTGCACAAGCATCGGCAGCGATTGCTCGTTCGACCATGTGAAGCGGCGCCCTTTGAGGTATATTTCCTTCAAAGCTAGGTCGTTGATGGCCCGACGAAATCTGCCCATCATGCGCCTATTGAGACCACCGTTGCTTTTATCTTCGGCGCGGTAGATCAGGTTGAAGTCCCCACAGAGCATCCACGGGCCGGGGCAACCAGCGCGTATGTCATGCAGCTCTTGCAGGAACATGATCTTGTCCGCATCCTCCTGGGGCCCGTAGACCGTCGTGAGCCACCACGGCTGCGCATTAACCACTGCCACCATGGCCGTGATCGCATTCTGGGTGTACAGAGGGTCTGAGATCGTCACAGCTCTACTCTTCCAAGCGATGAGGATGCCACCCCGTGTGCCGAGCGCCGGAAGGTAAGTGTAATCGTCGAACTCCGACCTGAAGATGTCGAGGACAGTGTGTGAGTAGATGAACTCCATCTTAGTTTCTTGCAAGCATACAATGGAGGCGTCGGTAGTACATAGCAGCGACCTAATTGCATTACGCCTAGCGCGCGTGTTGAGGCCGCGAACATTCCACACCGCTATCTTGAGGCCGTGATCCATGAACAAGGATTCGACGGAGAGCGGGCCCGCAGACCTAACACTCGCAGGCGGCAACGTCGTGCGTCATGGGGCCTAAGCACGCCGGGATCTCACGATCGACCAGGGCGGCTATGGCTTTGAGCACAGCGAGTGGGATGGGTGCCGCGAACAGGTCGTCGTAAGCCTTCATCTCTGCAGGTGTGATCTTCTGGTTGGTACCCACAATCCCCAGAGTGCGCAGGACCTGCACCTGAGCCCTTCGCTCGGCTGTGGGCGGAGCCACAGCGGGTGTGGAGGCGGATGCAGAGCGGCCCCGTCGAGGAGCGAAGTTTAGGGGGCGACGAGGCCGCCTCCCTGGCGTTGGTACCGCTGCGTTGATTTGCTTGGTGGCCGCCGTAAGAAATTCGCCAAGCGTCCAGGTCTGCTGCGCGGCGGCTCGGTTGCGCGATTGGCGCAGAGTGATAGGCGCCGAGGCGAACCGAGCTGGCACAAGCCTGTTCCGTCGCGGTTATAGGACGAACAACTCCTATAAACAACTCCATTTGCCCTTTTGAACTAATGAAGATGCTTATGTTATTGCTTTACTATTTTTGTTGAAGATATCACTATCGTTTACTTTCTGGGCCTGAGCGACCATCAATCTTTGAGAAAAACATGGCTTGGCACATACCTGAGGATCTAAATATACAAGCTATGAAGGTGAGGTCTCCAGCCATACTTAATTATTTTCTGATTTGAAATTATGTTTCTGGGTTTACTAATGATGGTTTTTGTTCAGAAAGCATGCACTATACTTGTTGGGCATCATGATTTCAGTTCGTTTCGAGCATTTGGATGTCAGGTGGTGTTTTGCTTCTTAACTGTCTCTCAGTTGCAGAGTTCAAGAAATGCTAGTGCAGCAAGGCACAGTGTTTCTTGGATTTGATCATCCACTGTGTTTATATGGAGGGATTATTGTTACAGGCAAAATCTCCAGTGAGAACTTTGGATGAGCTGACTGTTACAGAAGTATTTCCTGTCATGTTTTTTCCTTCAAGCCTAGAGCGATCAGTGATGGAATCACCAGATGGGTCTCTTGTTTATTCAAGTGCATCACTCATGGGATCTTCTGGAGAAGGATCTGATGTTTCTAGTACTAGTGGGAAATCAGTATGTGAGAATGGGCAAGAATTTGGAAAGAGATTAAGGCATCGCTGCTTTGTTGTTACTGCAAGGGCACAGTCTTTCCTTTACCACCAGGTTAAGTCATCTTCTTTGAAGGGTACTTTCAGAGCCTAGAAAATCTTGAAAAAGTAGATCATTTTTGTTTGACAAGATGACACATCCTTTTGTCACTGACATATGACTAAACTATGGTTGCCATTGATATATTTGAGAGCTATTCTTTTTCTTAGGGATATTTGAGAGTTACTCTCAGTGTAACAATGTTCTTAATTTCCAGAGTGCTATCAATTTTTTTTTTGGGATCTGTGCCAATGCTTAACAGAATACAGGTGCTCATGTTCAGATTTATTGATAAGTATTGCTTCGATGATTTTTTTTGGATATAAGGCATGAAAGGTACTACGTATCTTCAGGAGCAACTACAATGCAATCCAGCTTTAGGTGCATAGGTGCAATCAAGTAAAGAAGTGCCCAAAAACAGACATATCTCAGTTATGCTCCCTGGGAGTCGCCAAACACTGTCTCGAACTGGTCACATGCCATTTCTTGATAATACACATTTGGTGTTTTAGGCCAGTTGTACTATTAAGCATTTGCAGCTCCCACTTTATTCCATAGTGGCAAAACTGTGCTCTAGGACATTGCTGGCATAGGCTTGAAGTGCGCCTAGCAATTTATAAATTATAATTCACGTGCAGATAAATGGATTTGAGCAACACCATGATTGTTGTGTAAGAACATGTTTCTCTTAGGGAGGAAAATGTTATCACTGCAGAATTTTGTATCTGGCATAGTTTCCATTAGTACTTGATGATTAGATATTGGTGTAACCTGATGACTGGAAGATGTGTGTTACGTCCATTTCTTTTGTCATTTCATATGTTTACTGATTATTTTCAAATGCAGGTGAGATTGATGGTTGGTCTTCTGAAAGCTGTTGGGATCGGAGATCTAACAACTGCTGATGGTTTGTTTTATCTCTAACATTCACTTAGTAATGTCTTTTGATTAATGGACCAAGAATTGAAGTGAAATTTAAAATGTTTATCGTGATATGTCTACCTACATTTGATGCAGTGGAGAGAATTCTGGATGCAAAGACAATGACTGCTGCTCCTCCGATGGCACCTGCTTACGGGCTTTACCTTGACAATGTGAAATATGACCCGATTGTTTAAAGAGTGGTTTTGAGCTCGAGTTTTGTCAGCTATTGGATATGTAGGTATGTCTAATCCAGCTTATGTAAATTGGTACTGTTGTACACCTGCATGTTCCAACTTCCAAACTATCCCAGTGATGGCGAAATAATAATGATACAAGTTACAGAGCTGTGAATGTTCTGCTTAGAGTTTCATCACAACTGTGTGGTCACACATCAAGCGGTGACATGTATAGTACGCACATTTTACCGTCCAATCTGACCAAGAATTATATGTGGCCACACATCAGGTCAAGCATTCAGTATATTGCATGATTTGAATTTTCTCTGCAAACAAAATGTTTCACACTAATTTAGTAGGCTAGATCTTCAGTCTGAAAGCAACTTTATGGCAGTGGATGGTGGGGATAGCTTATATACCCATGTGTGCATGTACACATGCATTTCCCTATTTTCTTTTGGTAATTTATTATTATAGTACATTTTTTTATTTCTTTTGGAAAACATGCTGTTATTGGAATTTAATTAATTTCTTTTTCTACTAGATAGAGATCTAAAAAGTGCGCAGTTTAGTATGGTTGCTAGCGACTTGCCCATTTTAGTAATAGAAGGGTTATGTTTCTTAACTA
The DNA here is from genome assembly GCA_022496015.1 of Hordeum marinum. Taxonomy (NCBI): domain Eukaryota; kingdom Viridiplantae; phylum Streptophyta; class Magnoliopsida; order Poales; family Poaceae; genus Hordeum; species Hordeum marinum. The sequence continues at coordinate 168,785,786 of CM039676.1, forward strand.
ATTACATTGAGATCTTTTCGTTTACAATTTTTTTTTCAGTTTCCTTATGTTAAACACTTAAGTTGCAGATGGAAATTCAGACATGTGCTTCCTTTCTATCTGCAGGATAAGTTGTTTGAATCAATGGATAAATCAAATGTCGAAAGAAGATGTCCCAAAGCAACCTGGCTTCTCATCTTTTGTTCAGAATTATGTGTTTCCAGAATATACTTTTGTGAGATGCATTTCTTATTGTAGTGAGTTTCTACCATGTATCCAGAGGGTCAGATAGTTCCCCCGAGTAACATTCGAGATACCTGAATAGAGGGTTAAATGACCGAATAATTGCGAGTGGACATGCGGCCACGTGCGGCTCGGTTTGTATCCACACCGCATGTCCTCGTGTGATTCGTGCAAGTGGAATACGCGTGAGCTGTATAATGATTTCAGCCACCCGTAGATCATTTTGTATAGCCGCGTATTTTTGCACCTGACATGCGGAGTACTTTCTTCGTTTCTAAATATAAGTCTTTTAAAAGATTTTACAAGTGGACTACATACGGAGTAAAATAAACGAATCTATACTTTAAAATATGTTTACATACATCCGTATATAGTTTTATAGTGGAAACTTTTAAAAGACTTATATTTAGGAATGGAAGGAGTAGATGACCTGACATGCGCCGTAACTCATTTTAATTAGCTCAGTAGCATTTAAAAGTTAGCTGGACTTTTTATGAGAGAAAGCCCCATCGAAGGAACAAACTCTTGCACGCAAACACACCAGCATGGGTTGAGTGGCCAGCGTCTATATCCCATGACCAAGGCTCTTTGAGGATATCACATTTACTAGATTATTATATTATTTACTGTCCATAATCACACTGGAAACACGCACCCTGTCCATAATCACACCAGCTCTCTCCACCCAACATTGATCAATTTGGAAAATAATGTATTTTAGTTTCTTCACTTCACTTGTTTCGGATTACCGATTTACAACTGAAATCTTTATATGCATGTATCATTTTCTTACTGAAAAATGACTTAACTCTGTGGCGGAGCTAGACGGTGATTATTGGGGGGGCCAAGGACAGAACACCCAATTTTCAAGGCATAAAATACCAAAAAAAAATCAATCTCAGCCCTAAAAAAATGTTCTTCACAAAACTAGCCAGGGTTGGGGGGCCATGGCCAGCGGCGGAGCTTGAACCAAAAGATTGGACGGGCCGGGCTAGGTAATCTATAAAGATTAACCGCTAATTACTATTCCACATACCAAAACTAAGTATACTATGAAAAAAATCCTGTTGCACTGGGCGGGCCGGAGCACGTGTTGGCCCTCACGTGGCTCCGCCCCTGGCCATGGCACCTGCAGCTTTGTACATAGCTTCGTTAGTGACTCCGTTCTTCATAGTGAACTTGAATCATGGTAATTAGAGTTTAAATTTTAAAATGCAACATTAGTAAAAAATCAGTACATCAATTAATAGAAGACCAGGCAAAATTCTACACAAAGGTTAAAATAGTTTTACATGTCTTATAGGATATCTGAGACATCACAAATATGAGAGAATGATTTTTTTTCTTCTTCCATGGCTTCAGTTTTGAACTCAGCTTCACAACATATATGTTGACCAAAAAATACAATTTTCTCATTTTTGAGCAAATTAGAGTCGTCAAAATCAACTCCACAGATATCTGATCGAACTTAAAATATAAAAATATCTACGAGCTATTTAATTACCTAAATATATGGGAACAAGTTTGTAATGATTGCAGCTAAATTCGTGTGCTTAGTCGATGTTATATGTATTAATACTATATTAATCTATGTATTAGTAATATATTAATTGGTAAATTAGGACTAATCATCGTACGAGTGTGTTTAATCATTGTGTCAGTTATTAGCTATATGTAATATCTAGGGCTAATTAGCATATGAGTATTATACACTAATCATCCAGTTTGTCATGAAACAGTTGCAATGATAAAGCTTCTTGTAGTATTAGCATTTCATTAATTCGTCTGCCTATTGATGAATGACACATTAGTTGATAGGCTTGGCCACCTAATCACAAGTGCCATAAAAAAAGTCTGCAATGCAAGCGGACGAACAAGTTTGATATACGTCAGCGCGTTCGTGCATACACCCAAGAAAATAAAACACAGAATCAAGTCCTGTGTCAGTATGCTAACGTGTGTATCAATGTTTCTGCTGAGGCCATCTACTCTTGTTCTTCTGCTCTCCATTCGAAGAAGAGCTACAGGGCATGCCATGAACAAGGCCGGTGCTTATGGATTGCCGCCCCACGTTCACGACAGTTATGACTGACCCAACCTGCTAGGGGCGTCGCTATCAGATGATCCATTATTCATACGAAAATTAAATGAGACCTGCCCACGCGTGTAAGGTATAACTTTGTGTATTTATGCTGGCCTGTGAATTACCCGCCCCGTGTGGCCTATATTAAGTAGCAATCGTGATGCCCCTGCGGACGTGCGAGATTTCGGCATCGCGCGGCATCATGTCCTAAAAATTCACGTCGGTTAAATGACTATACATATTGGGAATAATTTTTGTGCGTTAACAATTATTTGGCATTTATGAGACTGATGAAGGCGAGTCCTTTTTGGGTATGTATAGTTGTTTAACCGGTCATTTTCTTTGGACTTTAATAGTTGGATCTGAAATGCTTTTCTCAATGCAAATCTCTTATTTATTCATTAGCTTTCTTGTCCACTTTTCTTTATTCAGTATGCCTAATGAAAACATGACGCCAGGTCGTCATTTCTTTGCATCTCTAGTAAAGAATCCCATAAGACAGTCAAGTTGACCAAGAGAAACCAAGGTTTTGCATCTCTAGTAAAGAATCCCATAAGACAGTCAAGTTGGCCAAGAGAAACCAAGGTGAATTTATGAGCCAGCAGTGGGAAAAAAGATGCCAAGTAGTGAGATGCAACATTGTGAATGGTGCGATCCAAAGTCTTACTACTATTTACTTAAAATTGGCTCAAAGGCCACGCTGGGAGGCAATGTTACGGTGTTGATGGGGGCAGATTCTGTCTTGGCGAATCTGGTAAGATATGGCCATCCCTGCCATGATTCCATCTACTCCATTCGTTACAAATATAAGTCTTTTTATTTATTTTTACTATAAACTACATACGAATATATATAGATATATTTTAGAGTGTTGATTTATTCATTTTGTTTTGTATGTAATGAAATTCCTATAAAGGCAAAAAAGTAATAGTAGGCTACAATATGATCCTTAACACAAATCAGCACAACAATGCTACTCCGGAAAAATGGTCGGATCCTTCTTTGGACCCTGCACAAGCAGAAGCTACATACGTCGGACTGCCCTTTAGTGCTACTTCTTTGAATTCACATCGAAACTTGTTTAAGGTGACGTTTCTCCTTGGTTGTCTAGACTTTTACAACAAAACTTGTTTAAGCTGACGCTTCTCTTTGGTTGTCTAGACTTCGAAGCGGATGAAAACGCCATGCCCCGATGCGCAACAAGCTGAGCTACCGAGTTGCCCCAATCTCAACCAAGGAGCCAGCCAGGCAGTGCATTGACGTCTGTGCACACCACGCACTCACCAAGTGGCCGGCACTTCAAACAATTACGTATCGGTTTTTTTAGTAGCACTCCCTTCATTCTATTATATTATAATATAGCGTGTCCTTGACTTTTATGCTTTAAGTTTAACTGCAAATTTAATTAATATGAACGATTGCAGCGGAAACAAAAATTATATTACTGAAAACTTTATTTAAATAAGAATTCAATGGTATAATTTTTATTCCCGTCGTAATCGGTCTCGTTGGTTAAATGTATGATTAAATTTAAATTTTTAAAAACACGAATGCACTACAATATAAAATGAAAGAAGTATCACAAACCAAATGAAATTTATTCCAATCAAAAAAGAAAAAAGAGATTCGGATTAAAGCATCACCAATCTTCATAGAGATCGCCTTCAAATAAAGAAAAGCTTCACACAAGATAGGAGTGGACCGGACGGTCTCCCATTGGTGTGTCCACAGGGCCCCACACCCGACAAACTACACTTTCCTTTCAGAGTCACACACAGTAATTAAATGATATAAATTTCTCATAAAATATTATTCATGCTATATGGGAAAGGCATGCAAAGCAAAAGAGAGCTAAAGAAACAGAGACTTGCTCCAATCCCCTGAATGATGAAGTTATCATCACCCCATCTCAGAGAGATAGAAGACCTTTTTTCCTGGGTGGTGTCAAGTCCACGATGACTCATTTCTTTTTCTAATAAATGCCCAATTTCTCTGTGTGTCTTGGCAAAGTGTCGACTATGACCCTTTTGTATAATTAGCAGTCTGTGGATCGATGATCGATATTAGGGATTGGTTCAACAAAATGTGGCCCAAAAAGGATGTTTGCCCAGTATAGGTTTCCAACGCGGACTGCACCCAGTGGAGCATCTTGATTATTTTTTTTCGAATATGCACAAGTGTGCATATCTTGATTTACAAATGACTCATATCCTTGTAGCTAATGTTGGTGCTTGAGCGAACCAACATGTAGTTGGATGGCTAGGAGTATAGTGGTATCACCTGTCCATCAGAGTTCAAGTCTCAGGATCTACATTGATGCTTATATTTTTCTGAATTTATTACAGACCTTTTAACGATATGCGTTCAATAGAAGGAGACGTTTTCATCAACTAGAAAGACGTATGTGATGACTTTATCAATCTTAATATGATATGTTGACTCTGAACTCTCTCAAAAGTGATCATAAAAGTAGGATGTGCAACCGTGCATTTGTAGGGTTAAATTTATGTGTGTATATATAATATCTAAAAAACCCCGTTGAGGCTTGGCTTCCTTCTCTACTGATGGTCCCATCTTACTTTTTTGGGCCCTGTGCTAAATCTGAAAAATAGGAGTTACATATTTTCAATTCTTCACATGCCATAATTAGTATGCATATAAAAAATATACTAAGTCATACTGTAGATTTTGACAAATATGCATTAGCAAGTAGAAAATCCTTTGGTTGGCTTTAGATTTCCATCTATGCAAAACCCATCAAAATTCTTTGTGATAATTTAGTGGGTTATTTACTTGCTGCAAAGTTTAGTTAGCAGACCAAATTTTCTCACTACAAACTTCTAGTTTAAATTAAGGGCATGCGGCTAGTCTTATAATTACTACTAGTCGACAACATAATGATAGGGCTAGAAAGGAGCCTACGCTAATCAACTTCTTGAATGGTTTCCATGTCATCTGTGCACTCCTCTCTGAATATAAAAAAAATCCTTTCTTGGGGCAGTTACCTAAATGACATGCCAAGATCTGCGGACATTTTTGAGAAATTTGTTCTTTCTTGGGAAATTAGTATTCAACCTACATGATGCCATGTTGCAACTCTAGCCAGAATTGTGGACATTTTGCCACCCATACATGTATGGTGTAATGACAATTTTCCCCTCAAAAGAATCGCACTTAAGTCATGTCAAGCTTCTTTTGCGTGTGTGTCTATATATATATATATATATATATATATATATATATATATATATATATATATATATATACACACACACACACACCCACACACACTTTCTTTAGTAAAGACTAGACTCAAAACATTAGGGAATCTTCAAGGCGAACCCATAAACCTTCCGCAATGGACCGCGGTCCGGACCATGAAAGCCACCCAACGCAACCCTGTATCGGTCCGCGGGGTGGTCCGGACGTGATTTCTTCCGCAAAACGAAGACAAAAGTAGAGGAGATTTGCGGGAGTCCGAACACGAGGAACATCACTATCCGCCACCCCCGCCCCACACAAAAACCTTCCAGGACCCCAACGACTCCATCCTCCTCATTTTCTCTCATTCCTTCTTTCTCTCTTGCCTTCGCCGGCGCTCCACCACCCCGGCCACCACGCCACATCCCTGCCGAAATTCCGCATCTCCTTCGGCACTCTAGCATGGCTTCCCACTGCTTCTCCTCCGTCGCCATTCAACTCATGTCCTCCGACCACCTCGCTAGGTACCATCCTTTACTGTTAATTCTCATCATGCCCGCCAACTGTTCGATGAATCGTCGAAGCTGAAAACAGTTGTCCCCTTTTCTTTCTAGCAATGGATTCCGATTTGGAGTACATATACAAGCATTATGTCGAGTTGTCGACGGCTCCTCGGACGAGGAGGACTACTCCGACGAGACAACGATGATGCATGCGGTCCTTGAAGATGCGAAGCGTGCGGAAGAGCATGTTCTTGACTTCAAGGGCTCGCTCAAGGGTTATCGAGTGCTCAACCACAACAAGGAACTGGGATATCGATGAGACAACGATGAGACAACGATGATGATGCATGCGATAAGACAACAGGGAACATGGGTGGCGGATAGTGATGTTTCTTGTGTCCGGACTCCCGCAAACCTCCTCCACCTTTGTCATCAGTTTGTGGGAGAAATCACGTCCGGACCACCCCGCAGACCGATACAGGGTTGCGTTGGATGGCTTTCATGGTCTGGACCACATGGTCCATTGCGGAAGGTTTATGGGTTCGCCTTGAAGATGCACTAATGTTTTCAGTCTAGTCTTTACTAAAGAAAGTATAAATTTATATGATTGGGAGGATTCATGTACATGATAACGCCCACACGTGTGGCAGTTTGCACTCCGCCCACACGCGTCTATTCATGTTGAATTTATTTTGCACGAATCTTAAAGGAATATGTTGGAATTTCTGTGTCATGTAGGCATCATCGTGTGTGTGGGCATTGAAGAGTTCGCCCACACGACCCACAACGCGAGGTTGCCAGCTGCGTAGTGTGGGCGAACCGTTTTCTGCCCACACAGTCATCACCTAGTCCATCGCGTGTGGGCGAACTACTCTTTGCCCCCACGTCGTTCGTATGTTGCTAGATGATAATTGCAGTACGCGTACATGGCAACTACGTAAACACACATGGCAACTACGATTCTTGGCTAGATGGCAACTGAAATCGCGCGTACGTGGCAACCAGGTAAACACACATGATAACTACGATTAACCATACATGACAACCATGGTTGAACCACATGCGGCAACTAGGTAAACACACGTGGCAACTATACCCGAGTAACTAAATTGTTATCTCGTCGGTAACTATAGTTAACCAAAACAAAGAGAGTTGTCATGCTTTTACAACTACAGTTGCCATCCGGGATAACTAGAGTTGCCATCCCCGGGGGTAACTAGAGTTTCCATCCCGCGGGTAACTTACGTAGTTGTGCGAGAACGTGTGGGCAGATTTGCTTCGTGTCACACACACGAGTGGGATGACTAGTACTTGTTGGACGTGTGGCACGAAGTAGTCGTGCCCACACGTGTGGGCAGTTCTATTGTTCACCCACACACTTCCCGTGTGGGCCACCTCCTACGTATGCCACACACGGTGTGTGGGTGCATGTCTAATATGCCACACGTGTGGTGAATATCGAGACCCTAAAAATACGGGCATAGTGTTTTGAACATGCCTTCTTCGTGGATGGAGGGGACTGGGCGAGAAGAATGGACCTCGATGTGGCCGAGCCTGGGGACTTTGACGAACGACGGGGCAACCGGGAATGAGACGAAAAGGATGCGGAGAAAACAAATAGATCTGGAGGTGGGGGTTCTAGATCTGTTGACGGCGCATCAATAAGGAGACCTGCGGCGGGCTGCTTGAGCTTCGGGCGACGACAACTTGTCGTCAATGACCATGACGGCAACTTGCAAGGACAAACACACAGCGGGATGAAAGGGACTTGAGGTAAATAAGGGGAATGGCGGTGACTTGGCTCGGCTGACCCGGCGGAGCTAGGATAGGGGACTCCATTCCCGGCGGTGCTCGGGCATCCATGGAGGTCCGGCAAACTTGGTGATCCTTGGGCGTTGGGGTTCCCTGGAGAAGATCGAGAGAGATAGAAAAATTGCAAGAGAGAGAGAGAGAGAGAGAGAGAGAGAAAGAACTAGAGGGAGGGAGAGAGCACAGGGAAGGAGAGGGGCGTTATGGGCCTGGTGGAGGTGATCGCTGGCATCGACTGCTCCGACAAGGTCTGGTCTGAGATGGGACTATGGTGAGGGGGCGCGAGGAGGCCCTGGTCTCCTGGATCAATCGAGAGGACGACTAAAGTGCTCTGGACATGGGAATTGAGAGGAGGCTCCACTCCTCCGACACGTGGATGCGGGAGCATCCCGGTGCGTCATTCACCTTGACACGTCTGGTTCATGCAGATGGATGGATGGATTGATGGAAGCAACATTAGTGTCTCAATGGCGATTTCGAGCAAGGTGGAGGTAGCTCTCTAATTGACTGGGGACGAAAATAGAGTATCAACATGGGTGGCGGCGACTGAGGGAATGGATGGGACATGAGGCCTAGGTTTTAGGGTTGCACTAAATAAATAGGTAGGGTTTCCCAAACGCGTACATTTTAGAGCCTTGAAATTTAGATTGGACGGTCGGGAAAAATATACTAGGGGAGTCCAAACAAAGAACAAAATATATTTGGGATATTTCGGGGTTGACGCGGACCCACTGGTCACGAACAGGCGTTTCGGTTCCGAGTTCAGGTTTCGGGTTCACAAACAGGCATTTCACGAACAAGCGCGAGGTGTCTCTGCATTGTGCAACGGGGTTGGCGTTTATTGGAGAGGGAAAGTGGGTAACCCGACATCAAATTTTAAATACTAAAATCGTTTGTGATTTGACCGACTATAGTGCCGCTATAGATTTAGTGGTTTGGGTATCAAACTACCTCCAAGTGCGCCGAAATTTGACAGGCGGTCTACCTACAAACTATTAAGGTCGCGCACCAAGTTTTAACTCATTCTATGAACATTTCATTCCCGCTTATAAAAAAAATTACGATGCCGCGAGTGTGGTTGGTCTCAAAACAATGAACGACAACAATGGAGAGAACTGACAACTACGAACGAATGCAAGTTTTGGAAAATGATGGCAACGGAGTGCCGATGCAATGCGAATGATGCAATGATGAATGCCACAAACAAATAAATTACTTGGAGATAACAAAATATATCGAAGTCATCTATAGCATCGGTCTCTGGTTGTGATAGCAGGGAGCACATGTATCCATAATTTTACCTGAGATCCTTGAGCTGATCTAGGGTGGGGAATAGGAACCACTCGTCAAGCTTTGCTTCGACCTTATCATTGCAACGGAACTTGATGATTTTAAGGCCTCTCATTGGGCCAAGGTGTGTGCGGAGGATGTGGGACAATATGCCAATGTGTCTGCGATAGTTACAACTGAGCTTCTGGTCGTCGATGCTGTTGAGGAGGGTGGTCCACCATAGGCCATCGCCAGGATATGATGGTTGTCCGCGTGCCATATTTTATTGGGAGGAGGGAGATGATGACGACCAACATAACGTTCGAGAGGCTTCTCATGATGTCTAGGCAAACCAGAGCCTCTTGCAGTTCTAGTTCGACTCACCTCCGCTTGTTGGCAACCCCCTCCCCCACCTCTGCGCGTGGCGACAAAGGCAACTCCAAAGTCTCCTCAGGAATGGTGCTTTCTCGTAGGATAGAAGGAGTGGGTGGACATTGATTATTTAGTTAGAACGAGGAAGAAGAATATTGTATTGGTAATTAGAAGTTACTAGGTAGGAATAGACTTAACAGAGTCAGGAAATGAAATCACAACTGGTTGCTTAAATACTACACAATTACTTCGGCATTGGTACGTAAATCGACATGCACATACTCGAAGACACTTGCTTCGAACAATGTCTCGACAGATGATGTCGTCAGGAAAGATAGCATCTATTGTATGACCAGTCTCCTTTGGATACAGTATAATTTCAATGCCAGCTTTCAGTACATAAAACATAGAAATGTCACCACAAAATCCCGCGTGAAAATAGGAGTGACCATCTCGATCAAGTTGTACCCGAACAACGATTGTAAATGCATGGTTAGTGTCCAATATGATATCCCTGGAGTCTTCAGTTATGTCAAGGCCAAGATTCTCTACTACACATTTTGTTTCAAAGCAATGGATGTACTACATGAAATGATAAGGTTGTTAAAGAACATGGTTATAAGATTTTGTGAGAGTAATTTAAAGAACTATACACTAGTTAAAATCAAATCATCAAAGGACAAAAATCTATAAGTAAACAGATAATGTAAACTTGAATCCATAATGTCATGCAAATATGAGAGTAGTCGAAAGAACAATACATCATTATTTTGCCTAATATAAAATGGGAAAAAACCCTTTGACATTGATGTTGCATGTGGCATCTTTTATCCAAATGTAGCAATATTTAGTATATGTTCACAAAAGTAGGACATGCCAACTGTAGTAGGGTGAGATTTAACATACCGTGCGCTTCTTGAAGTCATATGGTACGATGAGATGGAACTTCTCGTCTCTCTACCCGAGGCCGCATATGCATGATGTGTCCTTGCATTGCACAATCTATGAATGAAACCCCTCAAATCAACTAGAAGAAAAATGAATTCACCGTGACTTTGGTTGGATGATTAACAGGGACATATTGATTGGGATAAGAGATGAGCGAATATTTCAGTAAATTATTAACCTAGTTCTCCATGAGAGAAGCCCCCAATACCGTAGATTCCCCAATTGGCGGAGCTGGGTTGATCATCGAACAACATCGATAAAGTCCATGCAAATAGGCGACGGCAAGCGGCAATAGCAAAATGCGGTGGGGTTTGGTGGCAGGCAGCGACGGCGACAAGCGCCGAGCTAAGTGGTCACCGTGGCGATAGGCGATGAGCTGCAGAGTTGGGGAGGTGGGGTGAGGGTTTTGTGACGTGGGGGTGGTGAGGGTTTTTCGAGGCCAGAATAATAAGAAGCTTTGCATGCGATGATTTAGTAGACACGACCTTGTGTGGTAGATGTCACTCCGGTGTGAGGGATATGGAATGCCGTCAGATCTGTGTAAATCCTAAGGTTGCAGACGTGCCGTCCACGAGAATGCATTTTGGCCAATCAGGACTCGCTTGTTGTGGCAATCATCACACACAATTTCAATATGGGAAAATAACCAAGTTTGTAGGTGGGTTCCACATTTCCATTTTCGTGTGGTAGCTGAATTTGTTAACATGTTCAACAAGTTTCAAGCTAAGTCTAGCATTTTTTAAAGTAATATGCATAGTGTTAAAAAATTGCCAACACTCACACGTAGTTGTGCGTGTTGTGGGTAAACAGTTGCTAGTTGTAATTAAATTGTATGGGAAGTCTAAGATAAGCATAAATATTGCATCAACCAAACTGCATTTATATTGCACTGCATAGTTGATGACACAAAATATCACCAACATCTAGATCAACACATAATAAACATACTCAACATCGTTGTACGCCATCTGGCCATATTTATAGCTGTCAACATCATCAGATAGCACCTATATATATAATAAATAATGTGATATTGATGAATGAAATGCATAAAATTAGAGCACACGCAACGTAGTGCCACAAAATTATTAACTCATGACTATAAACGCATGAGCTGATAATTGTCAAAAAAAACTAGGAACTTTCAAGTAAATACTAATCCCTACATCACTAAATTAAGTAGTGATCTAAATGCTCTTATATTTATATACAGAGGCGGTACATATATAATCATCTATATAAGTCATTCGAATCAATTATAAAATCTAGCTACGAATTATTAGCATAATCACTAATATTAGAGTGATTATTAGCAAAGTGATCATTCGTGCGGATCGAACATTAAATGACTATAACCAAAGATAGATTATTAGCATAATCAGTTGTACAGATCTTACTTATCCACATCACTCATCATTTACCTATCGAACACTCAATAAGTACACTACACAGATCTATCAAATCTTACTCTGATTTCATGGATTGAAATAACATAAACCTTGAGCTTTCCATTCCAAAAAGGCAGAAACCGAACTAATCAGAGATACCCTAGGATATATTTATAAAAATAGGGGGTCTAACCGGTTCTCTGTGCTCTTCGGAGTCGGAGTTTTCATTGTTGGAGTCATTGTCAGAGAAGTCATAGTAGTCTCTATGCGCCACCGCCTCTGGCTGGGGAGGCAGGATGACGGCTACAATGTGAGGGTTGCACTTCTGTCCGTGCAAGACCTCATTGGCGACAAGGACAACCTAGTCACCTATCATCAAGAGATGCTTAGGTGCTTCACCGCCCCGGCTTTGAACCCAATGTTGCCACTCCCTCTCGTGGTGAACTTGTCCGTCACCATCTGATCTACTTCCGAGAGTGTTGATGACTAGGAACGGCGGTGAGGATGCAGGTGGTGTGTAGCAAGAGCGAGGAGTGTGGCCACCTGTTATAACTAGCGGTACAAAAGCGATTATAATGGAGTTGTTGGGGCTAGGCGGGAGGCGGTTAAAGGGCTTGCCTCCCGGTGAGCCTGCGCACCGGGCTTCTTGCATGCCTGCTGTCATTTCACACCCTAGCTCGCACATCTCCCAATGAGACTGCACAGTGGACTACTTGCCCGCCTCTCGATCAGCCTGAGCAGTGGACTACTCGAATGCGTCTCGTCAACTCACATCCGCTCGCATGACACACGTAATATATTATTAGGCTGACACACATGGTTTTGATAATTTAATCATTTGCTATGATAATGTGGTAACTATGTGTGTCAACCTTCAATAATCTCACATTTGTGAGAAGAATATATCAAAATTTGTCACAAATTTGGCAAAAAATATCACCGCCTATTGGTGTCATATATCATGAAACAACATGCCAAGTTTCATGAATTTCAGCTAAGTGGATTTACTTGAATTTGAAAAAAAGATTTTCAAGGTTTGCGGCCTAGCTATTTAATAACCAAGATTTTCAATTTATGTCACAACACCAAGATGTTTGAGATTTCTTACCATTTATTGCATGGGTACTAAACATGAAACCAAGGGTGCATATGGTTTTCCCCATTAAATTCCTAGAAAGTTAATTAATGTATAAAAATATCGAATGATCTATGAAAAAAATTCCAATTTAACATGGACAAATATGTCCCATGTTGCATAAATAGTTTGACGCACCTCGAAGTGGTGGTGTTGGGTGGTGGTCGGGGGTGGGGGGCGTTCTAGCACACTTCTTGTCATGGATCTCTGTGTGGTATTGTCTGTTTCATGAGGTTGTCGCCACACCAAAGTATCAAAGTTATGAATTGTATTTCAAACATGACACAACAGTGTCATACATATGTTCGGGACTGATATTTGTGATCTGCGTTGGTTTTTCCGTGAAGATGAGCGGATGATGCAGAACAGTATGGATAAGTATTTCCCTCAGTTGAGAGCCAAGGTTTATTGAACCAATAGGAGTAGAACACGACTCTCTTCTTCAGCGACTGCACACAAAGAAGCAAACACTTATCCAACGTGGGCAAGAGGGTTGTCAATCCCCTTGGACTCGTTATTTGCAAGCAAATGAAGTGTGTAGCTGATAGTTGATAATTATAAATTACAAAATAAAATAGAAGTAAATAAATGGTAGCAAGGTAATGAAAGATTTTGTAAATATATAAGTACCTTGGGGCCATAGTTTTCCCTAGTGGCATCTCTCATGTAGTAAGTATACGGTGGGTAAACAAATTACTGTTGGGCAATTGATAGAAATGCACATAGTTATGCAATATTTATTCACGGCTATGATCATGTATATAGGCATCACGTCCATAAGCAAATAGCACGACTCCTGCCTGCACCTATTACTATTACTCCACCTATCGACCGCTATCTAGTATGCATCTAGAGTATTAAGTGAAATAGAGTAATGCTTGGAGAAAAATGTCATGATGTAGACTAACACAACTCAATTAATATGAATTAACCCCATTGTTTTATCCTTAGTAGCAGCAATGCAAAGACGTTTCTTGTCCCTTTCTGTCGCTGGGATATAGAGCACGACCACATTGAAACCACTACAACACACACCTCTCACTGAACAAAGATTAATTTTGTTGGCCAAACCAAATTTGTGTCCTTCATTTGTATTCAACGACCAGACCAAGACATCGCGGAACCCCAGTTGATAGTAAAGTTTTTCTCTTATATTCGCAATATCTAGATTGCATAATCAAATTCTTGCTTGTTCTTTGTTTGCATGTAGGAAATAGACCTTTGTGGTCTATTTAATCATGCTCCTACGTGGCCAATAACCTTTCGTGGTTGGTTTAACAATTGCTAAGGCACAAAGTCTTCACACGTCCTTAGTCGAATCGTCAAAGTCGACATCCATCGAAAACCATACCTACCTCTCATCGAAACATCAAGATACCTTCGCCTCTACAACAACGTACATGTGCCATCGAATTGAAGGTGAATTAACTCCTCTTTAAACTACCTATGCATTCCCACGAGACTTGGCTACTACCTCAAACCGGGACCTATGCATATTAGATACTAAGGAATTGACCATCAAGAAGCATGCGAAGAAGGCCGAGTGTTAGTGAATGAGAAGTGAGAAGACATCAAAGAAAAGCAGTTGAAGCTACATTGGCCAGATAGTCAGGGGTCGAGCCCAGATGTGCGGCTTGAGAAGAGCGCAACATCATTTGCTAAAATGCTAAGCCGGACAAATTTGCTATCTCACTTTATGTACCACCCTTCGCCCAGCTTCAACACGGACAATCCATCTTGCATCACGTACATCCAACCCATGGATGACACACTGCACCGGCCGGAGTCGAGCCAACTTCAGCGTCCAGACATCCGGCTAGCTACCCGGGTAGTTTGGCCTAAGGCTAGATAGTGCAACCACCAACACAGACGTTCGGTCCTTGCATGTGTGCAAATCAGGCCAACAGGCCATGTATCCCTCGCCACCCTTGATACGTCTCAAACGTATCTACTTTTGCAAACCCTTTTGCTTTGGTTTTGACCTCTAATTTGCATGATTTGAATGAAACTAACCGGGACTGACGCTATTTTCAGCAGAACTACCTTGGTGTTATTTTTGTGCAGAAATAAAAGTTCTCAAAATTGGATGAAAATTTTTGTGGATTTTTTATGGAATATATGAAGAATTATGGAGCGAAGACCTGCCGCAGGGGGTGTGCCAGGGGGCTACCACACAACAGGGCGCACCCCTAGTGTCGCGCCCTGTTGGCTTGTGGGCCCCTCATGGCCCCTCTGACCCTAATTCCAGTCCTATAAATTGACATCCACAGATAATAAAATCAGAGAGAAGATTTCCTCATATTTCACAACACGGAGCCGCCTCCACCTCCTGTTCTTCCTCCGGAGGGCTGATTTGGAGCCTGTTTTGGGCTCGGGAGAGGGGAAATCGTCGTTGTCGTCATCACCAACCCTTCTCCATCAACACCGCCATGATGCTTACCACTAGGAGTGAGTAATTCCTTTGTAGGCTTGTTGGACGGTGGTGGGATTGGATGAGATTGATCATGTAATCGAGTTAAGTTTGATTGGGCTTGATCCCTAGTATCCACTATGTTCTGAGATTGATGTTGCTATGACTTTGGTATTCTTAATGCTTGTCACTAGGGCCCGAGTGCCATGATTTCAGATATTAACCTATTATGTTTTCATGAACATAAGAGTGATTTGGATCCTATCTTGCAAGTTGTATGCACCTATTACGTGTCATTATCCGCATACCCAAAGGTGACAATAATTGGGATTCTTTCCGGTGATTGTCGTAGTTTGAGGAGTTCATGTATTCAATGTGTTAATGCTTTGTTCCGGTTCTCTATTAAAAGGAAGCCTTAATATCCCTTAGTTTCCAATAGGACCCCGCTGCCATGGGAGGGTAGGACAAAAGATGTCATGCAATTTCTTATCACAAGCATGTATGACTATATACGGAATACATGCCTACATTACACTGATGAATTGGAGCTAGTTCTGTGTCACCCTAGTGTGTAACTGCTATATGATCAATGTCATCTAAATCATAATCCATTACTGATCCACGTGCCTACGTGTTACATACACTGAATCTTGCCAAGTTACTATTGCTATTGCTACTGCCACACCTGCTACTGTCACTACTACTGTTACTTTTTCAACTACTATTTGCCGTGCTACTAAATCTTTGCTGTAGAGAGATATCCTTGGTGTGGTTGAATTGACAACTCAATTGTCAAGGCCAATAAATATTCTTTGGCTCCCCTTGTGTCGAACCGATAAATTAGGGTGAAATACTACCCGTGAAGACTGTTGCGATCCCCTACACTTGTGGGTTATCAACCTCCTTCTTTCACCCTGGACTATATATCGTACCTTGGACTCGATTTAGGATTAGCAAATCAAAAACCTAGACCTTCATATAGCTTGGCTATTCATATCTCCTCCTAGATGATCAATACCTCCTATGGGTAAGGATTCAGTAATTGGATCATCAAGAACTCTTCTCTCAGTATTGTTTGGAGATGAACATCACTCAAGGCCCGGTCTCTCTAATAGAATCGGGAAGAACTTATACTTTGACCTCTAATTTTGTTGTTTGTGGATCTACATGTATTTGTTTGGATGTTGGGAGAGCACATGTGTGATGGAACTTGTTCAATCTAGTAATACTCTTGTGTTCCTTGAGCTATTTGTGTTTTCTCTCCTTGTTCTTCTCCAAATTACGAAGATTGGGCATCAACTATGGCTTTGACCCACATCATAATAGATACCTATTCTCAAGTATTCTTTTAGTATGGTGGGGCATATTCAAAATGATCATGTCTTGTAGTATTCTGTAAGAAAACCAAATAATAAAGATAACCAAAGAATCAAGTAATATATCCCCAACACAAGACTACTAGGGAAAAGCCAATAGGCAGATGCTTAATAGTAGCGCATGGTAGAGCCCCTGCCACTGTTAATTTGTAGTAGTGTGGGGCCAAAACCACCGCTACTGGTTGTTGGGGAACTTTGCATGGGAAACAAAAAATTTGCCACGCACACACAAGATCTATTCATGGTGATGAACATCTACGAGAGGGAGAGTTGATCTACATACCCTTGTAGATCGCTAAGTGGGAAGCGTTAAGAAACGCGGTTGATGTAGTCGAACATCTTAGTGATCCAAATCACAAGCCGTCCCACGATACAATCACAGTCCTTCCGATCTAGTGCCGCGAACGACACCTCTGCGATCAACATACATACAGCTTGATGACGATCTCCACCTCCTTGATCTAGCAAGCGAGGGTGGAGAGGTAGATGATTTCTCCGACAGCACAACGACATGGTGCGGCAATGGTGGAGCTGATCTGGCAGAGCTTCGCTAAGCTATACCAAACAGATCTAGAGGATAGAGACGATCTAGAGGGAGGAGGGCAACACGTGGCTTTTCAGGCGATGGCTTCCCTCAAAACCCTCCAGTATATATAGGAGGATAGGGGGTAGGTGGGAGGCGCCCTAGGGTTTCTCCTAGGGTCTTGGCACACAAGAGAGGGAGGAGTCCACCTCCCACAAGGGAGGTGGAGTCCTAGTAGGACTCCTTCTCACTTGGCCCACTCCCCACCTCCTTGTGCAAGGGCCTCTAGGGGATGGCTTCCCAGCCCACCAGGGGCTGGTGCGCCACCTCCTAGGCCCATGTGGCCCCTGGGGTGGGTGGGCCCCACTTGGTGGACCCCTGGAACTCATTCGTCACCCCCAGTACACTACAGGAAGTGCCCGAAGCTTTTCCAGAGCCCAAACACCACTTTACTATATATCAATCTTTACCTTCGAACCATTTCGGAGCTCCTTGTGATGTCCGGGATCTCAACCGAGACTCCGAACAACCTTCGGTCACCAACATATATAACTCAATACTACCGAAACGTCACTGAACGTTAAGTGTGCAGACCCTGCGGGTTTGAGAACTATGTAGGCATGACCGAGACACCTCTATGGTCAATAACCAATAGTCGGACTTGGATTCCCATATTGGTTCCTACATATTCTACGATGATCTTTATCGGTTGAACCTCTATGTCAAGGATTTAGTTAATCCCGTATGTAGTTCCCTTTGTTCTTCGGTATGTTACTTGCCCGAGTTTCGATCGTCGGTATCTCTATACCTAGTTAAATCTCGTTACCGGCAAGTCTCTTTACTCATTCCACAATACAAGATCCTGTGGCTAACTCTTTAGTCACTTTTCTTGCAAGGCTTATTATGATGTTGTATTACCGAGTGGGCCTTGAGATACCTCTCTATCACACGAAGCAACAAATCCCAGTCTTGATCCATGCCAACCCAACAGACACCCTCGGAGATACCTATAGAGCACCTTTATAGTCACCCAGTTATGTTGCAATGTTTGATACACACAAGGTACTCCTCCGGTGTCAGTGAGTTACATGATCTCATGGTCATAGGAACATATACTTGACATGCAGAAAACAATAGCAATAAACTGACACGATCATATGCTACGTCTATAGTTTGGGTCTTGTTCATCACATCATTCTCCTAATGATGTGATCCCGTTATCGAATGACAACACATGTCTATGGCTAGGAAACCTTAACCATCTTTGATTAACAAGCTAGTTTAGTAGAGGCTTACTAGGGACACATTGGTGTCTATGTGTCCACACATGTATCTGAGTTTCCAATCAATACAATCATAGCATGGATAATAAACGATTATCATGAACAAGGAAATATGATAATAACCAATTTATTATTGCCTCTAAGGAATATTTCCAACAGTCTCTCACTTGCACTAGAGTCAATAATCTAGTTCACATCACTATGTGATTTACATTGTAATGAATCTAACACCCATACAATTTTGGTGCTGATCATGTTTTGCTCGTGGAAGAGGTTTAGTCAATAGGTCCGCGACATTTAGATACATGTGTACTTTGCAAATATCTATGTCATAATGTAGATGCTGCTACCACGCTCCACTTGGAGCTATTCCAAATGACTACTCCACTATACGTATCCGGATTGCTACTTAGAGTCATCCAGATTGGTGTCAAAGCTTGCATCGACATAACCCTTTACGCCAAACTCTTTATCACCTCCATAATCGAGAAACATTTCCTTAATCCTCTAGTTACTAAGCATTATTTTGACCGATGTCCAATGATCCACTCCTAGATCATTCTTGTACCCCTTGACAGACTCATGGCAAGGCACACACCAGGTGCGCTACACAACATGACATACTATATAGAGCCTATATGGATAAGGCATAGGGGATGACCTTCGTCCTTTCTCTTTCTTCTGCCATGGTCGAGCTTTGAGTCTCACTCAATTTCACACCTTACAAATCAGGCTAGAACTCCTTCTTGCACTGATCCATTTTCAAGTCTTTCAAAATCTTTCCAAGGCATGTACTCATTGAAAAATCTTAACAGGCGTCTTGATCTATCTCTATAGATCTTGATGCCCAATATTTAAGTAGTTTTATCCAGGTCTTCCTTTGAAAAACTCCTTTCAAACAACCCTTTATGCGTTCCAGAAATTCTACATTATTTCTGATCAACGATATGCCAACCACATATACTTATAAGAAATTCTATAGTGCTCCCACTCACTTTCTTGTAAATACAAGTTTCTCATAAACTTTTATAAACCCAAAATCTTTGGTCACCTCATCAAAGCGTATATTCCAACTCTGATATGCTTGCTCCAGCTGATAGACGGATCGTTGGAGCTTGCATACCTTTTAGCATCCTTAGGAGTGACAAAACTTTCTGGTTGTATCACATACAACCTTTCCTCAAGGAAACCGTTAAGGAAACGATGTTTTGACATCCATCTGCCAGATTTCATATTTGAAAAATGTAGCAACTGCTAACATAATCCGAATAGACTTTAGCATCGCTACGGGTGAGAGAGTCTCATCGTAGTCAACTCCTTGAACTTTGTTGGAAACTTCTTTGTGACAAATCGAGCTTTATAAATGGTGACATTCGCCATCATCGTTTGTCTTCTTCTTAAAGGTCCATTTTTACTCAACGACCAGCCGTTCAATGAGTAAGTCTACCAAACTTCATAGCCGGTATTCATACATCTCCTTTCTCGAATTTCATGAATCCTAGCCTTTGTTGGAATCTAGGCCCACCATTGCTTCTTCATAGCTCGTAGGTTCACGGTTGTCTAACTACATGACCTCCAAGACAGGATTGACGCACCACTCAGGGGCGGTAAGAGTCCTTGTCGACCTATGAGGTTCGGTAGTAACTTGATCTGAAGCTTCATGATCATCATCACTTGATTCCTCTTCACTTGGTGTAGGTGTCGCGAAAACATCTTTCTACGTCATGCTACTATCCAACTGAAGTGATGGTTTAACAACCTCATCAAGTTCTACTTTCCTCCCACTCAATTCTTTTGAGAGAAACTCTTTCTCGAGAAAGGACCCATTTTAGCAATAAACACTTTGCCCTCGGATCTGAGATAGAGGGTATACCCAACTGTTTCCTTAGGGTATCCTATGAAGATGCACTTTTCCGCTTTGGGTTCGAGCTTATCAGACATAAGCGTCGCATTCCCAAACTCTGAGAAATGACATCTTAGGTTTCTTCCAAACCATAATTCATACGGTGTCATCTCAACAGATTTAGATGGTGCCCTATTTAAAGTGAGTGTAGTTGTCTCTGATGCATAACCCCAAAATGATAGTGTCAAAACAATAAGAGACATCATAGTACGCACCATATACAATAGAGCACGACTACGGCATTCAGACACACCATCACACTATGGTGTTCCAGGTGGCGTGGGTTGTGAAACAACTTCGACACTGTCTTAAGTTGTATACCAAACTTGTAACTCAGATATTCACCTCCACGATCATATCGTAGACATTTTATCTTCTTGTCACGATGATCTCAAAATTCAATCTGAATTTGCTTGAACTTTTCAAATGTTTCAGACTTGTGTTTCATTAAGTAAATACACCCATATCTACTCAAATCATCAGTGAAGGTAAGAAAATAACGATATCCACAGCATGCTACAACACTCATTGGACCGCATACATCAACATGTATCATTTCCAATAAGTCACTTCCCCCCTCCATCATACCGGAAAACAGGGTTTTAGTCATCTTGCCCATGAGGCATGGTCCGCATGTCTCAACCGATTCGAAATCGAGTGAGTCCAAAGATCCATGAGCATGGAGTTTTATTCATGCGCTTTATACCAATATGACATCTAGCGGCAGTGCCCCAAGTATGTGGTACTGTCATTATTAACTTTGCATCTCTCGGTATCAATATTATGAACATGTGCATTACTACGACCGAGATTCAATAAAGCATTCACATTGGGTGCATGACCATTGAAGGTTTTATTCATGTAAACAAAATAACCATTATTCTCTTGACTTAAATGAATAACCGTATTTCAATAAACAAGATCTAATCATGTTCATGCTCAATGCAAACACCAAATAACATTTATTTAGGTTCAACACTAATCCCGAAGGTAGAGGGAGCGTGCGATGGTGATCACATCAACCTTGGAAACACTTCCAACACACATCGTCACCTCAGCCTTAGCTAGTCTCCGTTTATTCTATAGCTTTTACTTCAAGTTACTAACATTTGCAATCGAACCGGTATCTAATACCCATGTGCTACTAGGAGTACTAGCAAGGTACACGTCAATAATATGTATATCAAATGTACTTCTACTGACGTTGCCAACCTTCTTATCTACCAAGTATTTTAGGGAGTTCCGCTTCAGCGACCATTTCCCTCATCACCGAAGCACTTATTATCGGGTTTGGGTTCAACCTCGAGTTTCTTCACAGGAGAAGCAACTGGCTTGCCATTCATGAAGTTTCCCTTCTTGCCCTTGCCCTTATCAAAACCAGTGGTTTTACTAACCATCAACATTTGATGCTCCTTCTTGATTTCTACCTTCGCGGTGTCAAACATCTCGAATAGCTCAGGGATCATCCTTTCCATCCCTTGCATTTTTATAGTTCATCACGAAGCTCTAGTAGCTTTGTGGCAGTGACTTGGAGAACTATATCAATCACAATCTTATCTGGAAGATCAACACCCACTCGATTCAAGCGATTGTAGCACCAAGACAATCTGAGCACATGCGCACCGATTGAGCTATTCTCCTTCATCTTTCAGGCAAAGAATCTTGTTGGAGGTTTCATACCTCTCAACATGGGCATGAGCCTGAAATCCTAATTTCAGATTTTAGAACATCTCATATGTTCCGTGCCGTTCAAAAATTTTTGGAGCCTCAATTCTAAGCCGTAATGCATGACACACTGAACTATCAAATAGTCATCAGAATGTGCCTGTCAGATGTTCACAACTTCTACAAATGATGCTTGAAGGGGTGGCACACTGAGCGGTGCATTAAAGATATAAGCCTTCTGTGCAGCAATGAGGACAATCCTCAGATCACGGACCCAATCCGCATTATTGATACCATCATCTTTCAACTCTATTTTCTATAGGAACGTATAAAAACACAAGGGAGCTACAACGCGAACTATTGATCTACAACATAATTTTGCAAAGACACCTTGGACTATGTTCATGATAATGAGTTCAATTAATCATATTAGTAAAGAAATCCCACTCAAATGAACATCCCTCAGGTTGTCCAAGTGTGACATGATCCAAATCCACCATCCCAAGTCCGATCATCATGTGAGATGAGGTGGTTTCAATGGTGAACATCTCCATGTTGATCATATCTACTATATGACTCATGTTTGACCTTTTGGTCTCTTGTGTTCCAAGGCCATGTCTGTACATGCTACGATCGTCAAGTTTAAACCGAGTGTTCCGCATGTGCAACACTTGCTTGCACCTGTTGTATGTGAACGTAGAGTCCGTCACACCCGATCATCATGTGGTGCTTCGAAACGACGAACTTTCGCAATGGTGCACACTCGGGGAGAACATAGTTTTATCTTGAAATTTTAGTGAGGGATCACCTTATAATGCTACCATCGTCCTAAGCAAAATAATATGCATAAAAGGATTAACATCACATGCAAATCATAAGTAACATGATATGGCCATGAACTTGTGCTTTTGATCTCCATCTCCAAAGCACCGACATGATCTCCATCAATGTGTCGCCATCGGGTTTGTTGCTCCCACCATGCTTCTACTACTATTGCTACTGTTTAGCGATAAAGAAAAGCATTACATAGCGCTTAATGACTGACACACAGGTCATACAATAATTAAAGACAACCCTATGGCTCCTGCCGGTTGTCATATGCGTTGACATGCAAGTCGATATGAACTATTAAAAACATGATCATCTCATACATCTAATATATCTCATCATGTCTTTGGCCATATCATATCACAACATACCCTGCAAAAACAAGTTAGACGTCCTCTAATTGTTGTTGCATGTTTTACGTGGCTTCTATGGGTATCTAGCAAGAACGATTCTTACCTACGAAAAACCACAATGGTGATACACAAATTGCTATTCAACCTTCTCAAGGACCGCCTTTGTCGAGTCTGATCCAACCAAGGTAGGAGAGACAGGCACCCACCAGCCATCTTTATGCAACAAAGTCACATGTCAGTCGATGGAACCGGTCTCTCATACGTGGAAGAGTAAGGTTGGTCTCGTTTCATCCCACAATACCGCTTGAAAGCACATTTGCTCCCTTGGTGGTTTTGGTAATTAATAACAACATATATGTCATTGAACTATTGTTTCCATTAAGTATATTTCAGGAAAGGTTCAATGATAGGGATGGCAAAAGGATTGTGGAGAAACCCCACGATGTAAAGAAATGGATTGGCAAAACTTCAAGGAAGATGACTCTACATTTTACTTTGTGAGAAATCACTCTGAGTCCATAGGAAAGCCAATACTATTAAAAGGGGGTAAGGTATTATTGGTGAACAAGATGCTCAAACGTGCACAAGTGATAGTCACCAAAAACACCCACAAACTCTCCACATAGTCTGTCCAAAGCCAAATATCCAAAATCGCTGCAACCGACTATTTCCACTCGGTCCCACCAATTCCTATACTCAGACAGACCCATGCATAACCATAGCATTTCGATGCAACCAATTCTGCATTGGCGCACCGAGTTCAGACTGCCAACTTTCGGTTGTCTCAATTGATAAAATTGGAATTTCTGAGTTTTTGAATCGGTGTCACCGAAATGCAGTTTCTGGCCGTTGGACACCTGATCGGTACCAGCGAGATTTATATATCGGTCTCACCGAGATTCGAAAGTTGCTACCTTTGGATCAACTCGGTGCCACCGAGATTCACCCATCGGTGTCACCGAGTTGGTCACTTAAGGTGTAACAGTTGGATTTTTGGAGATGCCTATATATACCCCTCCACCACCACTCACTCGAAAGAGAACCACTTAGAACTGATCCCCACTTATCCCAACTGATTTTCTGAGAGAGAGCCACCTACTCATGTGTTGAGATCATGCCATTCCATTCCAACCATATGAATCTTGATCTCTAGCCTCCCCAAGTTTCTTTCCACCCAATAAATCACTTCCACCAATGCCAGATCTATGAGAGAGTGATTGAGTGTTGAGGAGTCTATCATCTTGAAGCACAAGAGCAAGGCGTTCATTGACATTATCAAGCCTATTACCTTTTGGAGGGTGGTGCCTCCTAGATTGGTTAGGTGTCGCTTGGGAGCCACCTACTTCATGTTGTGGAGTGAACCAAGAAGTTTGTAAGGGCAAGGAGATTGCCTACTTCGTGAAGATCTACCCCGAGTTAGGCTAGTCCTCCGTGGACGTAAGCCATCATGGTATAGTCAAGGTTGCTTCTTCGTGGAACCCTCCGTGGACTCTCACGACCGTTGCCCTCCGTGGGTTGAATACTCCATAAACGTGGACGTACGATAGCACCACCTATCAGAACCATGGGAAAAAATCTTTGTGTCTCCAAATTGCGTTTGATCTTCCTACCCTTCCTTTACTACTCATGCTTGTCTTTAATTTCTGCTGCTATACTCGTAGACATGCATGTGTAGGGTGTGCTTGACTTGCTATGAATCCTAAAATCTTCCAACAATTAAAATTGGGAAAAAGTAATTTTTTATTTGGTCAAGTAGTCTAATCACCCCCTCTAGACCTACTAGCGATCCAACAAGTGGTATCAGAGCATTGATCTCCATTGCATTGGTTTCGCAACCTAGGAGAGTATGGCGTCTAGCTAGGGAAATTATCACCATAGAGGTCCGTACTTTGATGACACAAATTTTGCTAGTTGGAAGCACAAAATGAAAATGCATATCCTTGGTCATAATCCTGCCATTTGGGCTGTTGTTCGTGTTTGATTGCAAGGTGAGTTCTTTGCGGATGGAAGGGAACCAGATCGTGAAGTGACCGTAGATGAATTGAAGATGTTGCAATACAATGCTCAAGCATGTGATATTCTCTTCAACTGCCTATGCCCCGAAGAATTCAACAAAATCAGTTGTCTTGAGAATGCAAAAGAGATTTGGGATACTTTGGTTGATATGCATGAAGGTACCAAATCTGTGAGAGAATCCAAGTTGGATGTTCTTCAAAGTCAGCTTGACAAGTTCAAGATGAAGAATGGTGAAGGAGTCGAAGAGATGTACTCTAGGCTAGCTCTCATCACAAATGAGATTGTCGGCTTAGGAATCAAAGAAATGACCGACAAATTCATCATCAAGAAGATACTTCAAGCTTTGGACGATAGATATGACACCGTATGGACATTGATCCAAATGATGCCCAACTACAAAGATCTTAAGCCTACAAAAGTGATTCGAAGGATTGTTGCTCATGAGATGACACTCAAGGACAAGGAAGAGCTTCACAACAAGTCTAGCGGTGCTTACAAAGCCACAAGTGACGCTCCTGCAACTTCAAGCGACAACCTTGTCACAAATGAAGAGATAATCCTCATGGTCAAGAAATTCAACAAGTTCTACAATAATACAGGCAAAGATCGAAGCTCCAACTCAAGATATGACCAGAAGCGTTCGTCAAGTCATGACCGAAACTGTTACAATTGTGGGAAGCCCGAACACTACTCCAATGAGTGCACGACTCCTCACAAAAGAAAAGAAGAGTCACCAAGAAGACAAAGCTTAAGAGATGAGTCACCTCGAAGAGATAGAAGGAGTAGAGATGATCGCTATGAACGAAGACCCTCAAGGAGAAGTAGGGACTCGGAGAAGAAGGACAAGTACACCAAGAGCTACTCAAGAAGAAGACATCAAACTCATGTTGGTCAATGGGTTTCCAGCTCCGAATCCGACAACCACTCTGAGAGAAGATATCACTCCAACTCCGACAATAGTCAAGATGAAGGTGTTGCCAGACTTGCACTAGTGACAACCAACTCCTATGACATATTTGATTCACCAAATAAAGGGAGTGAATGTTGCTTCATGGCTAAAGGCCCCAAGGTATCACACCCTGAGTATCTTGATTTCAATAGTGATGAGGATGACTTGTTAGTAGATGATGACTTGCTATTTGACAAATCTAGTAATGTTAGTCAAGATGAACTTCCTAGTAATCACTCTAGTCAAGATAAGTCGTGTGTTGATGATAAGTTGGAAATAGAACGACTAACTCAAGAACTAAACACTCTTAAGTTAGCTCATGAGTCTACTCTACAAGATAATAGAGAGCTTGAAAGGACACATGAGAAGCTCCACTTTGATAAGCTCAATTTAGAGCAAGAGCATGAGTTCCTTAATGCTATCAATGACGATCTTCAAAAGAAGACTTGCTTATCTAGCCAAACAACTTTTCTTGTCTATGTTCATTCCACAAGTTAAGGCTAACAAAACTAGTAACAAAGGCAAGAAAGGTTCTTCAACTAGTAGTAATAAAAATGATAAATCCAATGATATTGCTTATAGTAGTTCTATTGATCCCACTAACACTTCTCTTAGCCAAGTTACACTTGAGCAAGAAAATGAACTTTTGAAAGGGATTATAGAGAAAGGTATATACAAGAGTCTTGTCGGGTGCAAACAATATGAGGAAATTGTACGCAAGCATGGAGGATACCGAAAGAATCATGGCATTGACTACTTCAACGCTAATGGAGTTGGATGGGAAGAAGGTCAATACCCCAAGCCCAAGTTTTTTCCTGAAAAGGAGAAGTATGAAAATACTCTTCCCAAGGGAACAAATCTCAAGATGACCTTCCACCACAAGACCACAAGCTCAAGGACAAGAACAAGCTTCAAGATCACATTGACTCATATGAACATGAATTCCAAGCTTTGGTGAAGTGGGTTCCCAAGGCTACTTCAGGCTCAACTTCTAAAAATGCCACATCAACACCAAGGATCCCCATCAACTTGATGTGGCCCCCCAAGAAGAAGAACTAGAGAAGTTCTTGTGGGGTGACTTCACCAATGAAAATTCACTCGCATTAATTATTGGCAAGAACTAGTTGCAATCAACATTAACTTTATGCAATAGTTCAAGGAGTCACACATTCCCTCAAAGGTAAGCAAGGGACAAGGTAATCAACAAATCAATGGACATCATCATGTATGATTTGCACTCCATGTCCATAGATATCCTTGTATTTGTCTCTTGTGTGTTGGGACTAACCCATGTAGGTGAAAAGAGCAAGGAAACAACAACGATGCTCCCAACTCATGGTGATCTTCATCAACATTGAGCATCCACCACTACTTCACCTACATGAAGACTTCATCGACAAAACCAAAGGTTAGTTTATCCCTCCTATGGGGGATGTCATATAAAGGGGGAGCTTTACTCTAAGATTTCAATCAAAGCATCACAGTATGTGACAACATTAAATGCTTTATGTAAAAGTGGTAACCCCACTCATGCTTAAACGATGAGTATGACCTATGATCAAGTATTCTTACTTGGCTCCTAAGTCAATATACTCATATATAGATGACTACGTCATCGCCAAAGTGCTTGATAGATGCTAGTATGGATGTGCATGTTTTGCATGATTTCATTCGACGTCTTATTGTGTGAGCATGTTGGTCTGCATTTCTTTATCCTTTCAAGGACATCCAATTGTTGTTATTTGGTTCTTAATTTATCTTTTGCCAATTGGATGGACAAGAATGCCTAGGACCCTCATTAAGCTATCCATGCTTTCTCATCTCAAGTTCTATTCATGCTTCATCACAAAACTTGAACAAGCACTTCTCGATCCTTTTGTGTGAGATGCACTTGGAGTTCCGTGTCGAAAAGGGCTGCACTCCAAAACCTCCCAAGTGAAACTCGGTGTGACCAACAAACATTTCTCTTCACCGATTGCCTAGGGTTGATCTGGTTTTCCACCTCGGTACTGCCGATTCCATTTTCTCAGCTACACCGAGTTTCCCTGTCAGCTGGCAGTTGAGAAACTCGGTGACACCGAAAAATTAGAATCAGTGTCACTGATAGCAAGGGGTATATATGCTGTGGACCCGACGCTTTGAAATTCACTCCTCAAACCGTCGCGCTCCAAAACCCTAAGCTACCAAAAAGGACCCCCTGGTCATCGCCCTTGCCTCCCCGTGCTCCTCCGCCACTAGGATCCTCGCCGTTAACGGGCATCTTCGCCGCCGTCTTCGTCGTAGCGGACCGTCACCAAGCTAGGGTACGGATCTGATCTTCTCTTGTGGTCCATCGTCTAATTCTTGCGCGTTGAGATGTTCTCATCTATAAGCCACCATGCGAAATCTTTTCTATCCACCAAAGTTCTCGTAGATTAGCGAAAGATGAAAATTTTAGGGTTAGCTTTCCGCATATTGCATCTCGATTCCATGGAATCGCAAAAATCGGTTCCACCGATTGTGTTTTAGGGTTACTGAGAACCATGTCGGTGAGACCGAAGCAATCTTTTTGGTTCCACCAAAAAGGCTGGTAGGTCTTTGTTGATGCATATGGCCAGTCTTGGTGACTCCGAAAAATACCACTCAATGACATCGAAATACCTTCTGCAGAAAGCTAAAACTAATGTGTTCCTTGTTCAAATTTTTGACAACCTCTGTCTTTTGCGATGCTCAACCCCTCTGCTCCTCTATATTCTTTTCACAGTGTTAGAGATCTCTGCTTCAGAGGATAGCCAGAACTTGAAGGAGCAAAATGTTGACATGAGCTCTGGCACTAGTCCAGACAAGAGCTCATCCTCTTCAGATGTTGGTATTCCATGCTCACCTGATCTGCCCAGAACTGCAACTAGGGCAAGAAGAAAGCCTAATTCTGATGAGGAAGATGATGACTTCACACCTGATGAAGTGCCTCCCAAGAAGGAGCAAAAGAAACTTTTGTCTGATGCTATGCCCAGCCAGTCTGCACCCAAGGCAAGCCAACTGGTTCCAAGAAACCTTCAGCTCCCAAGCCCAAGAGGACATCTAGACAGATTCCAGCTTATGAGAAGAACACGGGATCTACATCCAAAGATGCTAAGGAGGATGCCATGTCTGTATTGATGAAGCTTAGACCACACCTTCTAGAGCACAATGCCAGCCACTTGGTTGCTGAGGACATGAAGAAGAAGAAGGATTTAGGTTTGAGAGTGTGGAGAGCTGCCAATCCTTACTCATAAAGGAGAAAGACTGTTGTTGACTACATGTTCTACACCAAAGAACAACAAACTTCTATGAGAGTGTATTGCTTGACAAGAGTCCATCTGTCAGTGATATGAGGTATGTGGATTGGAAGTATATCAAGGAGAATGAAGATTACTTCCTGAGTGTGCAAGACAATTTTAACTAAATTGGCCTAGAAAAGTTTGTTAACACGGAGTTCACTACATGGAATGACGAGATGATCCCGCAATTCTACTCTACAACTCATTTCTATGGAGATGGTAGAATTGTATGGATGACTGAAGGTGCCAGATATGAGTCCACTGTTGAGGAGTGGGCTGCCATCTTAGGAGTCCCATAGGTGGAAGATGGAGACATCTGCGTGTACTCTGAGCCCAAGGCAAGCAACAATGCCATGAAGGACATGTACAATTCAATCCCTGCTGCACACCTAAAGTCTCATAAGCTAGGATCAATCTATTACCTCCAGGTAGGTCTTCGCACTATGAACACCATTCTGAGACACACTTTGATGCCTAAGTCACGAGATGAGAAGATGATCCGAGGCTACTCCATCAACTTACCGCTTCTTATAGACCAGCATACGAGATTTAGAGTGATGGATCTGATTGTGGAGACAGTTAAGAGGGTTGCTGCTGATCAGAAGCGCTCATGCTGCTATGCATCGTACATCCAGATGCTCATCAACTCCAAGTTGGAGAAGCATATCTTTGCGGTTGATAGACCTCATTTTCCACTGCTGCCGAAGCTTGAAGACAACATTGTGGTGATGGACCCAAATCATCCCACATCATCTGCAACACAAGCACGTGCCGAGGCAGCCAGAGACACTAGTGCTTAGTCGCCTATGTCCAGGAGTGAGCATATGGATCTTCTTGTCAGTTCTATGCTTAGTATGTAGAAAGACATTTCAAACATCCCGAAGAACCAAGAGAGCCTCTCGAGGATTGTTGACAACAAGTTTCACACTCTCAACAACAAGGTGGATGCACTCACAGTGTCAGTGAATGAGCTCAAGCAGGAAGTTGATGATGTGTCTATCCCACACTCCACTTATGATGATTCGGATGACGAGGAGGATAGTGTACCTCCTAGGACGACTACTCAATTCAGGACTCAGACCAGGACACCCATAGTACCAGCTCTAGAGATGAGACCGTCTTCATTAGCTCCAGCTACATTTACTTCAGCTCCATCAACTCCACCAGTTCCTCTAGTTGCTACCCCAACTCCATCCATGACATCAGTAGAGGTCTTCACCGACGTAGTTCTCTCGAATCCAACTTCAGCTACCGAAGGAGATCAGCCCCAGAAGAACGATTATCTCTATACCTTTGAACTTTTTGGCAACCTGTTGCCAAAGGGGGAGAAGTTGTATAGATCATTAGGGATTCGAGAGAGAGAGAGAGAGCGCTGGTTTTATCACTTTTTCAAAAACATTTGCTATCTTTTTGGTTTGGATGTGTTAAAATTTGTTGGTGTTTGATCATACACTTGTAACCCTCAAGAACAAGTCCAATCACACATCCACTAGACTCACCACACACAAGATCCACAAGGTACATGAACAACAAAGGGAAAGAAGGATACATGGTAGAGTTCATCCCAAATCCCATGGGGAGATGGGGCCTTGATATCCCGTAGGATCTTCCCTCGTAAGGGGCCTTGACAACCACTAGGGATCTTCTCCAATAGAGGCATCGACTCCATGGGAGAGGTAGTGGAAGGAGCTAGGCTCAACTATCTAAGTGCAAACCTAAGCTAACCCTAAAATGGAGGAGGGGGTGGAGTATATATAGTGTTAGCCACGAAGGGGTAAGTGATAGGAGAAGTGGGTACATGGGCCTTGGGCCCGAGTGGATACACGCAGGTAGGCCAAAAGTTTCGGACGCCGGAAGTTCCGGGGAAGGTCCGGGCAGGTTCCGGGGTTCCTAGAGAGTTGACACGCTTGGGGTGCACGGAGGCTAGAAGTTCCGGGCAGGCCGGAAGGTCTGGGACTTCCAGAGTCTTGTCCTCGCTTCTTCCTTCTCTTTCAAGCTTCCCTTATGGATGGTGTAGTCGTACATAGGTGCTGGCACTCTTCCTCGTCATCCGTGAAGCTTCGACAACACCTATGCATACACACGAGAGGAATGTCAAGTAGTATACCATCCTCGAAGGGGTCAAGTGAACACGTGTAAAGGAGATGATTCACCTTTATGTATGTGGAGTAGATGTGGCACGTGTCACTTGGCAAAGGGACTCTTGCCATGGTGATGTACATAGGATGCTCCGCATAATCCCCTCCCCCTTGGAAAAGATCCATCCTCGGATCAATATCCAAATCACAATGGGAAGGAGATGGCGACGCCGTGTGGATGTGGATGATCACCAAGCGCTCATCATCTTCGAGCTCTAAAGGGGCACTCTCCAATGTCTCACCATCTAGGAATTCCTTCAAAAGGAGCAAACATGACAAACACTTGGAAAAACAAATGTGGTTAGCGTTAGTGCATAACCAAGCATTCAAGTGGTGAATCACCGGACATGTGTTGTCATTATGCATAACATATGGTGTGACAAGGGATTGTGGCATGGCATGTTAGCATATAAACTGAGCAAAAGCAATGCAAGCATGGAAAAAAGTATTCAAAGGTGAGGTAGGGATGCAAATATGGGTGACAATATAACAAGCATCTACCTCACGGTCGTAGCACACATGCGCAAAACAATCACCAAAGGGTCTGTGGTAGGCATAGGAATCATTCACAACACCAAGTAAAGTGAAGTGTCTAAATACATGGTGCAATCCAAAGTGTAAGTTAATCCAAGCATGATGTGCACATGGTGTAGTGAAGGTAGTGAGGCACTCAACACAATAGAAAGATCAAGTGTTCAACATGTGTGAGGCAATCAATTCAAGCATGTAGCAAGCAATGTGGAATGGAAAATGTGAAGAATGCACATTGTTGCCACCAAGAATATGATAAGAGCAAACAATCCACAAGTTGGAGGCAACACACAAGGGATATAAGTCATGAGGCATGGAGCGATGGCAATCATGAGTGAAAGCAATATCTCTAACATGTGTGCAAGTAAGTGGTCCACGATGACCAAAATATGTCATGGTACAAGCAACACAAGTAGGGTGAGCCGTAATATCCATGCTCAAGAAGGATCTCACCTCAAAAGCGTGACCATGTGCGTCCATCACAATGTTGATGTGCAAGCAAGTGCGATGTAGAAACTCGTTGGTGTAGCATGGCTCGCTCTCAAGAGCTCGAATCGTCAACTCACGTGAAGTGGAAGTTGACATGTAGTTGAAGTATCCTACACATACACACAACAAAGCAAAGAATGTATGTGCATGGTAGATAAAGACATCATCCACCATGATGGTTCTTCTCTCTTTCACATAACCATTAGGAACAAAAGTGCATGAACAATATGATGCAACAATGGCTATATTCATGGCACTAGGCATATGGTGCAAAGAAGGAAGACAATCATGCTTCACATGAAAGATGTCAAAATCTCCAATAATATGTGTGAAAGCTATGGGGGCAATGTCATTAGCAAGATTAGAAGCATTGTTGCACTCGGTACATGGCAAAGCATATAGCAAGAAAGAGGCAACACATGGAGATATGTGACAATATGCAATGTCAATCATGTGCATAGCATGGTAATGGTTGTCATCAACCGCATAAAAGGAGCACATCGGTGATGCAACATAAACAAGCATAACAATCATATCGTGCAAGCTAGTAGTGCGAAGGTGCAACATACTAGAGAAAATAATGGCAATCATGTCATGTGGACTAATAGTGTGCACAAATAATGCACATGACATATCACGAGCACGAACACAAAGCAAGAGCAAAGCATCCTCATAGACATGGGCCAACAAGCAAACATGGCAATAGCAAGTAAATCCTCCACCAAGCTTGCAAATATACATACTACTATGAGAATCAAGTGACATGTGAGATGAAAGGCATGGGTCACAAATGCATGGGAAAGACATAGAAATGAGTATATCATGCAAAGTGAACATGGCAATATGGGAAAAATAAGTGTAATGAGAAAGAAGCCATAGCCATCTAGAGCCAAGTAGAAGAGGTGCGTGTAGTCCTTACACGAGGGGAATGGTTGGAGACACTTCCGGTGCATCCCAAAGCATTGGTGCTCTCAAGAGCTCGTTTCGTCAACTCATGGGATTGCGAGGTTGACGAAGAATCGTGTGTACCTACACAACAAAGAGACATATGAAACAAGGTGTGTGCGTGGTAAATATACACACCATCCATGATGATGTGTATTTGCACGTGAGAGTTAGCACAAGGTAAGCAATGCTCAAAGAAATTTGATGCATGGTATTGGAACATGTCATCCATCATGAAAGAATAGTTATTGTGTATAACACAACGGGGACACAAATTGAGCATGCAAATATATGGCGCAACAATAGCATTCATATTCATGTGGAGCATATTGTGCACATAAGTATGGGGATCATGCAATGGATGGGGTGGAACCAAATCTCCTAGAATGTATGAGGAAACTAAGGAGGGATCCTCATGTGCAATAGCGGCAACATAATATGGAGAATATGGACAACATCCAAAACAATGCATATTCGAAGCTAGGTGGTCATGGCATGTCATATGAGAATTATTGCGCAAATGATACAAAGGAAGCATGACAATATCATCACAAGAAAAGCAAATGCCAATAACCATGGGTTTGTCATCTATGCCATATGAGGAGATGGGAATTACTTTTATGGGATATGCATAGTCACTATGGTGAGATTGCAAAGATGCAATATGGGTGTTCTCGTGCATAGCATATGACAAGTGAAGCGGATTGTCAAACATGATGTGACCAATAGTGTGTTCACATGATATCCTATGAAGTATAGCATCACAACTAGGCAATTCGACATGCTCATCATCATATTCATCATAAGAAGGTGGCATATCGAAGCATGAACAAGACATAGCATGTGAAGTATCCATAAGGCGATCAACATCATGCAAGCAATCAATGTCAATATAGTCCACTAGTGGGACAAGAGAATCACCTTCACCTATGTACCTTTTTCATTCCACGCATGTGGTGTAGGTGAGGTGGCATAGACCAACTCGTGGTCATCTTCATCATGATGGAACCATGTGTGTGTGTGTGGGGGGGGGTGCATCATATTCCACCATGGCCATCGTCTTGTCCAAAGGAAGGACGAAGTTGTCGAGGATCGGCGCGTCATCGTGTATGGGACCTAGCACCAAAGGAGAAAACACAATCGAGGTAGAGGTTAAGTTGTTAGAAATCGAAATGGCCTCACATGCCCTATCAACTACCTCACTCACTCTATGTGGTGGTGGCTCACTCCCTCCCTCTAGGTAATTGCGCTCATACTCACATATGGTGGAGTCACTCATCTCACTCAAGTGGTGGGGGTTGTGGCTCTCCTCACATGGAAATGGGGGCGACTCATCATATATGGGTCTAGTGGTGAAGGCACTCTCACTCCGAATATGGTGGCAAAAATCTCTCAACTCATCTCCAAACGCCGCGGTGGTCGAATGGAAACTCCCATGCTTAACCATCGCGTCACCATCGCCGTGGATGAAGGCCGAAGATGGCACATCATCATTCTCGTCCATGACCGAAGGGAAAATCCCATGCTCGATCATCTCACTCTCGCCTCCAAAGATGGAAGCATCATCCTTGCTCACCACCTTGTTGCTTGCCTCCAAAGCATGTTCCTTGAGTGGCTCCCTAGTCGTAGTCGTCGCCGCGCCGTCTTCAAAAAGAGTCATGGTAGATTCGGCACCGTCAATGCCACAAAGAGGGATGGCGGTGAAGTCGGACTTGGGAGTGTCGTCTTGGAGCTCGTCAGGCTTGGGCATCTTGGTGGTACCATCCTCATGCTCGTCGTCGTGGAGCTTGGTCATCGTGAAGTGTGCGCAGGGTCGAGTAGTCTTGGCCTTGAGGTCTTGTGCCGCCTTGAGAGCACCAATGTAGAGTTCGTCGAGAGACTCGTAGTTGTTGTCGAAGATAGGCTTGGCGATGTCGTTGTTCAATCCCATCATGAAGTAGAACTTCATCCAGATGGGGTCGGTCACGCCGGCTCATCGCAAGGCTTTCTTCATCATCATGAAGTACTCGTCGATGGACTTGGATCCTTGTATGGTGTTCTCCAATTGGCGTTGAAGCTGTTCCATGTAGGTGGAAGGCACAAACTCTCATCGCGTCGCTTGCTTCGTCTTGGACCAACTCATGTAGAAGCTCGTTGAAGATGTGTGAAGCCACCATGTCGATGCGTCGTCGTGGAAGTTTCTTGTGGCGCACTTCACTTGATCTTTGGAAGGGACCTCAAATAGCTTGAGGTAGTGGTCCATCTTGTGCTCCCAATCGAGATACTCCTCAGGGTCTTGACTCCCATAGAATGGAATTTCCTGGTCGAAGTCGAGGTCATAGCAGCTCATGAAGGCCGCGGATGTGAGCTTGGGGAGCTTCTCTTGAAGTGCTTGTTGGAGAAGATGCCTCATGTACAAAGGCGAAGATGCCTTGAAGTCGCTTGGCGAAGATGCCAAGGTAGGTGGTGAAGTCATTGAGCGGTGGATGGTGTCGAGCTCGTGACCTTGACACTTGTTATTTGTTGGACACCTTGATGTTGGCGTCGTTATTTGTTCATGTCATTGATGGTGTCGATGCTGGTGTGATCTTGCCGGAGATGGTTGCTCGGGAGCATGTGCACTAGAGCGTGTTCTCGAAGTTGATGAAGACCTCATGCAGTTTTTGATGAGGACCTTGAGCTCCTCCATTTGAGCGTGCATTTGGGAGTCGATGATGTTCTTCATGGCATCAGACTCGTCGTTGTTGTTGTAGACTGAAGGAGATGTGCTTTGCCTATCCATCACAAGACTCGAGCAAAGGTGAGTGGGAAATGAGATAAACAATACCAAGATACCGTTCCCAAAATTGAGGATGTATCTCGCTTCACTCAATGTGGCTTGAGAGAATAGTGGAATTGGTACCGGACTTGTTCACTCACACCTACAACATAAAAGCTTATCGAGTGGCTCGGTTAGGACAAGTGGCACAAAATTCAAGCAAAATTAAGTCCAAGATATTGTAAATGTTGAGATAAATCCAAAGGACTTAAAATGCAAAGCAAGTGATCACGAATATAGAGGAGGGAAATATAGAAACGCACACGGTGGGATAATGGGGCTTGTGCAACTGTAGGGATGAGCAAAGCTCGCGTTGCACAAACACAAGGAGAGACGCTAGCTTATTGCACGTTTTGGAACAATTCACCACTTGGCACAAATCCAATTTATGCAAGCAAAACGTTTCCTATTCCAAGTATCCTCATGCACAAGTATCTCTTTTCATGCTCAACTCTTTTCTTATAAGGTTTGATCTTTCTTTCGTGCTTAGAAGCTTTTTGGACTCTTATCTTCCTTTCCACAATTCTTATTGAGCCTCAGCCAACTATCTGAGAAAAATATCGCAAGATATGCACGGGTGCAAGCAATTGCACTATATGATATTTTCAATGATGCAATAATATCATATCATATCACTATGGTGCACAAGTTTTCGTGAAGCCCGACAATACTCAGATAGCTAGTCTCAATAGGTATGAAGGTAATTGCAAAGATGGTGGGGCTAACAACATGCAATGGCAAGGAAGGTAAAGTGCATGACAGAATGTATACCTTCATCACACTTAACCTTTCACGAAGTCGGGGTGAACCAACCTTGCTTCCGGTTGAAGATGGTCTAAAGGATGGATGGTCTTCGTCGATGTCGAATGTCGGTGGTCGGTGTAGATGATGGACTGATACAAGTCACTGGTGGTTGATGAATGAGTAACCGTCCCTAAGTATCCGAAACACCTTAGGAGACTCAAATCACAACTCAAGCAACAACAAATGCAAAGGTAAACCAAATGGGTTAGGTTGCGGAAGACTATGGTGGTATTGCAGATGATATGGTGGAGGGCCTAGGCAAACTTACCAAAATTTGAAATTTTTTAAGTTTTCAAATGATGTTAAAACAAACATGATCAGCTTGGGCACGTCGATAGCTTCAAAACAAGCCAAAGAACACTCAAATCGGAGTTCGGGAGCGAAAGTTATGGCCGAAACGGTGAAATGGCTGAAGCTGAATCTATGCAATGATTCTGGTTAGGCTGGAAGTTCCGGGGTGGGGTGGGGGGGCGGAAAAAATGTGGGGAAACTTTCTGGTTAGCCCGCAAGTTCCGGGGGGGGGGGGGGACCGGAAGTTCCGGGGTCTGGAAGGTTCGGGAGAGCCCGAAAGTTTCGGGGGTCGCGAAAACAACTGCGGGACGAACCCTAATATCCAGATCCGAAAACGGGGGTGAAAAAACTCGATTTTATGAAGAAATTGAAGGGGGAAAGGTGGAATTAGGTCTAGCGGATGCCAAGGGAGGTAGATCCACTTGCCAAACACCAAATCCACAGATCAAAATCAACAAAAACTCACAAGAACAACAAATCACAAGAGAATTTTTTGGGGCTCTTTTTGGTGGGGATTCTTGAATTGGGACGAAATCAAACAAAATCAAGCTAGAAAACGAAGAGGGGGGGACTCCAAATTTGTGAGAAATGTGGCTCACGATACCAATATGATACGGGGGCAAGCCCGTGTCTGTCAATCTTTCATGAATTGGAGGGGGATTCCACGACGAACACGAAGAACACAAAGAACACAAAGAGGAAATCACAAGAGGAAACACTCAAGAACAAGTCCAATCACACATCCACTAGATTCACTATACACAAGATCCACAAGGTACATGAACAACAAAGGGAAAGAAGGATACATGGTAGAGTTCATCCCAAATCCCATGGGGAGATGGAGCTTGATATCCTGTAGGATCTTCCCTCATAAGGGGCCTTGACATCCACTAGGGATCTTCTCCAATAGAGGCATCTACTCCATGGGAGAGGTAGTGGAAGGAGCTAGGTTCAACTATCTAAGAGCAAACCTAATGTAACCCTAAAATGGAGGAGGGGGTGTAGTATATATAGTGGTATCCACGAAGGGGTAAGTGATAGGAGAAGTGGGTACATGGGCCTCGGGCCCGAGTGTCTGCACGCAGGCAAGCCGTAAGTTCTGGGCTGGGCTAGAAGTTCCGGACGCCGGAAGTTCCGGGGAAGGTCCGGGAAGGTTCCGGGGTTCCAGAGAGTTGGCATGCTTGGTGTGCGTGGAGGCCATAAGTTCCGGACAGGCCGGAAGGTCCAGGGTTTGGAGGTTCTGGGCAGGCCGGAAGGTCTGGGACTTCTAGAGTCTTGTCCTCGCTTCTTCCTTCTCTTTCAAGCTTCCCTCGCAGATGGTGTAGTTGTACATAGGTGCTGGCACTCTTCCTCATCATCCGTGAAGCTCCGACAACACCTATGCATGCACACGAGAGGAATGTCATACCATCCTCGAAGGGGTCAAGTGAACACGTGTAAAGGAGATGATTCACCTTTATGTATGTGGAGTAGATGTGCCACGTGTCACTTGGCAAAGGGACTCTTGCCATGGTGATGTACATAGGATGCTCTGCATCATAATGTGTGTTGCTACTATTTCCTATCCTTTTGATGCTTATGAGATGATCATTCACTTTGCCTGATTGTGTTGTGCTATAATATTTGCTCTTATTATTCTCACACACCACCAAGTTGTATGTGACATGGAAGAAGTGCCTCATGTACCTAATCGATTGTGCATTTGCATTAAAACGGAAATTCAAAATAATGCACAAATTTAGAGGAACCTCTTGCTTATCACATACTTCTCAACGCGATGATTACATTCACTGATTATATCATATGTTGAAATTTTGATCTATATGTTGTCATCAACTACCAAAAGGGGGAGATTGAAAGCACATTTGCTCCCTTGGTGGTTTTGGTAATTAATAACAACATATATGTCATTGAACTAATGTTTCCACTAAGTATATTTCAGGAAAGGTTCAATGATAGGGATGGCAAAAGGATTTTGGAGAAACCCCAAGATGCAAAGAAGTGGATTGGCAAAACTTCAAGGAAGAGGACTCTACATTTTACTATGCGAGAAATCACTCCGAGTCCATAGGAAAGCCAATAATATTAAAAGGGGGTAAGGTATTATTGGTGAACAAGATGCTCAAACGTGCACAAGTGATAGTCACCAAAAACACCCACAAACTCTCCACATAGTCTATCCAAAGCCAAATATCCAAAAACGGTGCAACCAACTATTTCCACCCGGTCCACTAATACGTCTCCATCGTATCTACTTTTCCAAACCCTTTCCCCCTTGTCTTGGACTCTAATTTGCATGATTTGAATGGTCCTAACCCGGACTAACGCTGTTTTCAATAGCATTTCCTTGGTGTTATTTTCGTTCAAAAATAAAAGTTCTAGGATTGTCCTGAAAATTTATAGAGAATATTTTTAAATTAATAAAAAATACTGGCGAAAGAATCAACCGAAGGGGGTCCACCCACAGGTAGTAAGCCTGCCAGGCGCGGCCACCCCCTGGTCGCGCCTCGCATGCTTGTGGGCCCCCTATTTCTCCACCGACCGCAATTCTACTCCTATATATTCGTATTTGCGGAGAAAAAAATAAAGAAGAAGAGTTCATCACGTTTTACGATATGGAGCCGCCGCCACCTCGTCTTCTTCCAGAGGAGACCAGATCTGGAGTCCGTTTGGGCTCCGGAGAGGGGAAATCAACGCCACCGTCATCACCAACCATCCTTCATCACCAATTCCATGATGCTCTCTGCCATTTGTGAGTAATCCCATCATAGGCTTCCTAGCCGGTGATGGGTTGGATGAGATTTATCATGTAGTCGAGTTAGTTTTGTTAGGGTTTGATCCCTAGTATCCACTATGTTCTGAGATCGATGTTGCTATAACTTTGCTATGCTTAATGCTTGTCACTAGGGCCCGAGTGCCATGTGTTCAGATCTGAACCTATTATGATTTCATGAATATACATGTGTTCTTGATCCTATCTTGCAAGTTGTAGACTCCTATTACGAGTTATGATCCGCATCCCCTAGAGTGACAGTAACTGGGATTCTTTCCGGTGATTACCGTAGTTTGAGGAGTTCATGTATTCACCAAGTGATAATGCTTAGGTTCTCTATTAAAAGGAGGCCTTAATATCCCTTAGTTTCCATTAGGACCCCGCTGCCACAGGAGGGTAGGACAAAAGATGTCATGCAAGTTCTTTTCCATAAGCACATATGACTATATATGGAATACATGCCTACATTAAATTGATGAATTGGAGCTAGTTCTGTGTCACCCTATGTTATAACTGTTGCACGATGAATGCCATCCAACATAATTATCCATCACTAACCATTGCTTACGAGCTTTCCACATATTGATCTTTGCTAAGTTACTTTTCCATTGCTATTGTTACAATCACTACAAAACTGCTACTGTCACTTTTGTCATTGTTACCGTTACTTCCATAATACTTTGCTACTGAATACTTAGCTGCAGATACTAAGTCTTTCAGGTGTGGTTGAATTGAAAACTCAGCTGCTAACACTCGAGAATATTCTTTGGCTCCCCTTGTGTCGAATCAATAAATTTGGGTTGAATACTCTACCCTCAAAAACTGTTGCGATCCCCTATACTTGTGGGTTATCACCCACCGATTTTCTGGCGTCGTTGCCAGGGAGCATAGATCTATTCTCTGAGTCACTTGGGATCTATATCTGTTGATCACTATGAAGAATCTGAAAGGTCCAAAAACCAAGATCTATCCCTCTACTACGAGGGTATGTATGGAACTGCCATCTAGCTCTGCACTTGATTTACCTTGTGTTATGAGTAAATTTGCGACACCACCACCTGCTAGTAATTCTGATATGTCGCAAGTAATTGATGATACCACTTATGCTATGCATAATGCTTATGATGATACCTTGCTTGATAATACTGTGCCACTGGGTGAATTTCTTGATGAACAAATTGCTAGAGTTAATGCTAAAACTGATGATACTTCTGAAACTGATGAAATTATTGAAACTGAACACTATGAGGCACCAGCTAGACCTAGCTCTCCTAGATATGAATTGCCTGATATACCCGAAGGTTATGTTATGGAAGGAGAGGTAGCTAGGGACTTTCTTGCTTGCAAGGATAGAGATGATCTTAAGAAATTGCTATGCAAGTGGAAAGAAAAAATTCTTTGAATGCTAGAATGAAATATGATCCTAAGTTTGCTATTTCACCTATCTTTGTTACTGATAAGGATTATGAATTCTCTGTCGATCCTGAGTTAATTACTTTGGTTGAATCTAATCCTTCCCATGGTTATGAATTTGAAACTATTGTGGCACATCTTACTAAATTGAATGATATAGCCACCCTGTTTACTTATGAGGAGAAAATTCGTTATTACTATATTCTTAAGTTGTTTCCTTTCTCATTAAAGGGTTATGCTAAGATTTGGTATAACTTTCTTGCTCCTGGTTGTGTCTGTAGTCCCCAGGATATGATATATTACTTCTCTAAAAAATATTTTCCTACCCATTAGAAACAAGCTGCCTTGCAAGAAATACTTAACTTTGTGCAAATTGAAGAAGAGAGTCTCCCACAAGCTTGGGGGAGGCTTCTCTAATTACTTAAAGCTTTGTCTAATCATCCTCTCAAGAAAAATGAAATACTTGATATCTTTTATAATGGACCAACCGATGCTTCTAGGGACCACCTAGATAGTTGTGTTGGTTGTGTTTTCACGGAACGATTTGTTGAACAAGCTAAATTACTATTGAATAATATATTGAGCAATGATAATGATTGGACTATTCCCGAACCACCCCCGAAGCCAACTACGAAGAAATGAGGTATTCTATTCCTCAATCCTGAAGATATGCAAGAGGCAAAGAAATCTATGAAAGAAAAAGGTATTAAAGCTGAAGATGTCAAGAATCTACCACCTATTGAAGAAATACATGGTCTTGATAACCCGACACATCTAGTAGAGGTAAATTCTCTTCGCAGATTTGATGAAGGCAATATTCCTTATAATAAGTCTGCTAGCCAATGCTTGGATGAGTTTGATAACTTTGTTATGAAACAAGAAAGTTTTAATGCTTATGTCAGTCGACAATTGAAACATAATGCTTTCATGCTTGATCATTTAGCGATTATATGAGTAGAAATATCAATGATCTTAAGCTTATTCTTAAGCTTATTAGTAAACATGCTTCTATGGTAACTACTCAAGTAGAACAAGTACTTAAGGCTCAAAATTATTTGCTTAATGAGATGAATAGTAAGAACAATGATCATTCTGTTAGAGTTGTGACTAGAGGTGGTAGAATGACTCAGGAACCTTTGTATCCCGAGGGCCATCCTAAGAGAATTGAGCAAGATTCTCAAAGAATTAATACTATTACACCTAGTCGTTCCAGTAATGGGAAGAAAAAGGACGATGATAGGACTTTGCATGCTACTAGTGAACCTGTTATTGATACACCTGAAAACCCAAATGATATTTCTGTTTTTGATGCTGATACACAATCTTGTGATGAACAAGCCTAGTGATAATGTTAATGATGATGCTCATGTTGATGCTCAACCTAGTAATGATAATGATGTGGAGATTGAACCTGCTGTTGATCTTGATAACCCACAACCTAAGAATAAAAGATATGACAAAAGAAACTTTGTTGCTAGGAAGCATGGTAAAGAAAGAGAACCATGTGTTTAGAAACCCATGCCCTTTCCTCCTAAACCATCCAAGACAAAGGATGACGAGGATTTTGAGCGCTTTGTTGAAATGCTTAGACTTGTCTTTTTGCGTATGCGCTTAACTAATATTCTGAAAATGTCTCCTTATGCTAAGTATATGAAGGATATTGTGACTAATAAAAGAAAGAGACCGGAAGCTGAGATTTCCACCATGCTTGAATTATTCTTTTAAGGGTAGAGTACCAAAGAAATTAGGAGATCCAAGAATACCAACTATACCATGCTCTATTAAAGGGAATTATGTTAAAACTGCCTTATGTGATTTGGGAGCTAGTGTTAGTGTTATGCCTTTCTCCATGTATCGTAGACTTGATTTGAATAAGTTAACGCCTGCTGAAATCTCTTTACAAATGGTTGATAAATCAAGTGCTTTACCTATCGGTATTTGTGAGGATTTACCTGCCATAGTTGCAAATGCTACTATCTTAACGGACTTTGTTATTCTTGATATTCCCGAGGAAGACAATATGCCAATCATCCTTGGTAGACCCTTTTTGAATACTGCAGGGGATGTTATTGATTGCAACAAGGGCAATGTCACTTTTCATATTAATGGTAATGAGAATTCGGTACACTTTCCGAAGAAACAACCTTAAGTTCATAGTATCAACTCTGTTGAAAAAATTTCAACGATTATTACTGGAGACTTTGAATTCCCTCTTCCCACTGTCAAGAAGAAATATGATATACTTATTGTTGGGGACATGCATATCTTCATTGAGGTAACTTAGTGTTATTCGAAAATTCCTCGGTTTCATGTTATTCAAAAGAAGTTTGTTAATAAGACTTGATCAACCTTATTGGTGGATTCCTTTTGATGAGCATGGGATGGATGAATTTAGAAAACATAACTTTCTATACCCAACTTTTACTTTCTGTTAGTTAGAGTTAATAAGGTAAAAATGCTATTATT
The DNA here is from genome assembly GCA_022496015.1 of Hordeum marinum. Lineage (NCBI taxonomy): Eukaryota > Viridiplantae > Streptophyta > Magnoliopsida > Poales > Poaceae > Hordeum > Hordeum marinum. Next base: position 168,829,968 of record CM039676.1, read on the forward strand.
TTTCTGTTTTCTGAATTTTTTGTGCTATAGAAAAAATGACCTGAAAATAAAAGTTCTTCAAATGCCCTGAAAATTTAGTATGATTTTTTCTGGAATATTTAAAAATATCTGGCACTGAGCACACAACAGGGGGCTGCACCAGTGGGTCACAAGCCGAGAGGGCACAGTCACCCCCTGGTTGCGCCTAGCAGGCTTGTGGGTCCCACGTAGGCCTTCCTTCACTTATTACACCACCCATCCACTTCGTATTCCTCCAGAAAAAATCCCACCATTGCTCAAACCCGAGTTCTAGCTCATTTTACTGCCATTTTTGATCTCCTTGTGCAAAGCTTCATTCACAAAACTGTTGGGGAGATTGTTCTTCGGTATGTGACTCCTCCAATGGTCCAATTAGTTTTTGTTCTATTGCTTTATTTATTGCCAATTTTTGCTGTTGTGGTGACCTTGTTCTTGAGCTTGCATGTCAATTTTGTATGGTCCCAAGTAGTTTTGATGCATGATATAAGCTCTAGGAACTTGTGGGAGTAGTTGCTATGAGTTTTGTTGAGTTTTGTTCACCTTTATTTCAAGTCACTAAAAATTTCAGAATTTTTCAGAGAAAGAAAAATGTTGAGGAAGGTATTTCAAGGGGGATCCTCGAGCAAGAAGGCCCCGAGGCTTGCGATACATGAGCCTGACCTTGAACCACTGAGGGATGCACAAGTACGGCCTTGTGAATGGCCATCAGATCAATTTATGAGTGATGCCGGTTTTAAGGAAGAATTCTACGTATACACAAGAAATGCTGGCCTTGAGGAATTCATTTCAAACAAATGCAAGCAATACTATCAACTCACAGATTCTTTCGTGCGGAGGTTTGAATTTTCATTCAACCATAATAAACCTTTCGTCCTATTTAATCTTTATGACAAATCGTATACTTCAAACCTAGAGGATTTTAACCATGCGTGCAAAATTCCACAATGGGGTAGCTATCGTAATCCCCACAAAACTGAATATAACGATTTTCTTGCTACCATCACCGTAGGAGAAACTAGAAATATTACACAGGATACCATGGGGAGCATCCACTTTCCTGCTATACATTATTTTGCTCTATTCATAGGTAGATGTATTAATGGTAAAACTGATCATAGCCACCTTTGTGTTATCGATCTCGGTATTCTTAAGAGTGTAGTAATGGGAGATAGGCAATATAGCTTAGGGGCCATTATTGTTAGAAGGTTGCATAATAATGCTAAGGATGGAGATTTCTTTGGTGGGATTATGCCACTCGAGTAGCTAATTATCTTGGGGTACCCATACGAGGAAATGATATCGAGTTACCACTTGCTTTCCTCGATTATGAGGCTTTGGCGCGTCATCAATTTCTTGAAAGGAATGAACAATCCCTCCAGTAATGACTAATCTTTGACAAACAACGTGCGTTCCATATTACCGTTCTCGCTCCTTCAATGTTTAACTTTTAGGAAAAACAGAGATAAGTGATAACCAGAGAGGAGGCAAACGAGTACGAGCGGAATGCGGAAGCCGCTCGCCTCCACGCTGCAGCCATGCAGGCCATTGCTGCCGCAACTAAGTATAACCCCAACTATGACTTTGGATATCACTCGAGCCAGCCATGGCCCTAGACCAACTTAGGCCAAAAGCCTAAGCTTGGGGGAGTACGTATTTGTCACCGATATTACATTCATGTTCACACATTCATTTTAGTAGTCGGTGTTCATACTTTTTCATTGTACTATCCATGGTAGTTTATTTATTTTTCCGCTTTCTTCTTGTGTGTTTAATTAACTTTGAGAAAATCCAAAAAATTAGTTATAGCTTTACCTTCTTGTCTGTTTAGTTGTAGCATTGAAAAGAAAACCCAAAAATATTTCTGGTTCTTCTTTTGCTTGTTGGGAGCTTTCCCGTGTAAATAGTTCTTCTCGTTCTTATTTTGAATTTTATTTCTTTGGGTTGTAAGGAGATGACCACTATGAAAATGTTGAGTGGCTCTCATATGCATTATCGTTCACCTGTCGGAGAGCCCATATTACCTTGTCTTCTCATTTGAGTTATTATTTACAGATTCCAGCTTAGTCCAATGCACGCACACTCTTATTATTATTCACACCGTTCGGTCGGGCAAGTGAAAGGAAATAATGAAGATATTTGATGAAAAGATTGAGATGGAGAAAAGCTGGTATGAACTTGACCTATCTTGCTTTTGTAAATATGATTAGCTCATCGTTCTGAATTCAGTTCATTACAGGTAAAACATATTTGCAATGACAATTAGAGATTACAGTTACGCATGTCATGCTTAATTATCTAGGAGTGGATAATGGTTTGTCTTGGGTGCCAACATGCATGTTAAAATGGTTGTGATGTAGTATGATGGGATGGTATCCTCCTTTGAATGATTCAAGTGGCTCGACTTGGAACATGTTAATGCATGTAGTTGAAACAAATCAACATAGCCTCCATGATATTTATGTTCACAGTGATTTATATCCTACTCAGGCTTGCATTCAATTTTGGTTAATCTCAAACCACGTGCATGACTGTGTCGCTCTCTAGTTGGTCGCTCCCTAGTCTTTTGCTATCCTTCACCTGTACTAAGCGGGAATACTGCTTGTGCATCCAATTCCTCAAACCCAAAGTTGTTCCATATGAGTCCACCATACCTACCTATATGCGGTATTTACCTGCCGCTCCACGTAAATTTGCATGTACCACACTCTAAACCTTCAAATAAATATTCTGTTTTGTATGCCCGAATCGCTCATGTGGCGACTGGGGGCTGTCAGTATCTTCCATGCTAGGTGGGTTATTCTCACGATATGTATTAATTTACTGTCATTCACGAGAAAGTGGCTGGTACCTGGAATGCCCAATTCCATGCTCTAAATAAAACCAAAATATAATGAAACAAAGCTCCCCCAGGATTGTGTCTACATGGATGGTTGATACGTCTCCAACGTATCTATAATTTTTGCTTGTTCCATGTTGTTATATTATCATTCTTGGATGTTTTACAATCATTTTACCACAACTTTATATTATTTTTGGGACTAACCTATTAACCCAGAGCCCAGTGCCAGTTTCTGTTTTTTTCCTTGTTTTTGAGTTTTACAGAAAAGGAATATCAAACGGAGTCCAAACGGAATAAAAATTTACGGTGATTTTCTATGGACCAAAAGACACCCACGGAGCTTGGAGATGAAGACAAAAGATTCCCGAGGAGGCCACCAGCCTCAGGGGCGCGACCACCCCCTGGGCGTGCCCCACAGGCTTGTGGGCCCCTCGGGAGTCCACCGACCTCCCTCTCAGCTCTATAAATCCTCAAATATTCCAAAAACCCCAATGAAGAACCTAGATCGGGAGTTTCGTCGCCATAAACCTCCAGAGCCATGAGAAACCAATCGGGACCCCATTCCGGCACCCTGCCGGAGGGGGAAACCATTACTAGAGGCCATCTTCATCATCCCGGCGCTCTCCATGACGAGGAGGGAGTAGTTCACCCTCAGGGCTAAGGGTATGTACTGGTAGCTATGTGTTTGATCTCTCTCTCTCTCTCTCTCTCTCTCGTGTTCTTGAGATGGAACGATCTTGATGTACTATGAGCTTTGTTGATATAGATTGAATCATATGGAGTTTTCCCTTCTCTATCTTGTTGTGATGAATCGAGTTTTCCCTTTGAGGTTTTCTTATCAGATTGAGTCTTTAAGGATTGGAGAACACTTGATGTATGTCTTGTGATGGGATATCTGCGGTGACAATGGGATGTTCTATTGATCCACTTGATGTATGTTTTGGTGATCAACTTGCGGGTTCCGTGACCTTGGGAATCTATGCATAGGGGTTGGCACACGTTTTTGTCTCGACTTTCCGGTAGAAACTTTGGGGAAATCTTTGAAGTTCCTTGTGTTGGATTGAACATGATGAATCTGAAATTATGTGATGCATATCGTATAATCAAGCCCATGGGTACTTTTGGTGACATTGGAGTATCTAGGTGACATTAGGGTTTTGGTTGATGTGTATCTTAAGGTGTTATCTTAGTACGAACTCTAGGGCTGTTCATGACACTTATAGGGATAGCTCATAAGATTGATGAGAAAAGATAACTTTGAGGTGGTTTCGTACCCTACAATAATTTCTACGTTTGTTCGCCGCTGTTTGTGACTTTGGAGTGGACTCTTTGTCGCATGTGAGGGATTTACATATGATTCAACTATGACAATATTGTTGAGAGAAATTGCACTAGTGAAAGTATGAACCGTAGGCCTTGTTTCCAAGCATTTATACAACGTTTTGCTCGCCGTTTAGTGTTTGTTACCTTGATGTTTTTATTTTTTTCAGATTACAAAAAACTATATCTACCATCCGTATTGCACTTGTATCACCATCTCTTCGCCGAACTAGTGCACCTATACAATTTACCATTGTATTGGGTGTGTTGGGGACACAATAGACTCTTTGTTATTTGGTTGCAGGGTTGCTTAAGAGAGACCATCTTCATCCTACACCTCTCATGGATTGATAAACCTTAGGTCATCCACTTGAGGGAAAATTGCGACTGTCCTACAAAACTCTGCGCTTGGAGGCACAACACGAGTCTACAAGAAGAAGGTTGTGTAGTAGACATCAACGATACCCGTGGATTCGGCCCGCCATGGAGTGTGATTGATTGGTGGAGGGGGAGTAAAAACTTTATCATTCTGTTTGGGAACCGCCTATAATGTATCTAGCATGGAAGATGTTGAAAACTCTTGGTTGTTATGTGGGCAATGAAAGCATACCGCTCAAAATTATTATTCATCTCTGTTTTAAAAAGCTCGGGCTCTGGAACCTCTACAAATCAATGCTTCCCACTGTGAAGGGCCTATCTATTTACTTTATTATTGAGTCATCCTTCTGTTATAAAAGGCACCAGTTAGAGAGCACTACTATCATTTGTATGTTTTGCTGTTAATTGATATTGAGTGTGAGCATGACTGGATCTCTTTTACCGTGAATTACAATGTCTAGTCAGTGGCTGTTCTTTAGAGGTTCTCGACATTTATGTTTTGCTGTCTCAAAAAGGCCTAGCGAGATACCATTTTGTCATATTGTATCATGATTGTTTTGATAAAAGTGTCATCATCCGAGAGTTATTATTATTGCTCGCTAGTCGATTATGCCATTGATATGAGTAAATGTGAGACCTAAATGTTGTTGTGAACGTGGTTAGTTGATAATCTTTGCTGAAAATCTGAACATCAGTTAGACATATTTACAACAACAAGATCAAACAGAGTTTGTAAAAGTTTTTCTTTATCACTTTTAGTTTATCAACTGAATTGCTTGAGGACAAGTAATGGGTTAAGCTTGGGGGAGTTGATACTTCTCCATCGTATCTACTTTTCCAAACCCTTTCCCCCTTGTTTTGGACTCTAATTTGCACGATTTGAATGGAACTAACCCAGACTGACACTGTTTTCAGTAGAATTGCCTTGGTGTTATTTTTGTGTAGAAATAAAAGTTCTCGGATTGTCCTAAAAACTTACGAAGAATATTTTTGGAATTAATAAAAAATACTGGCGAAAGAATCAACCGGAGGGGGGCCACCCACAGGTGGCAAGCCTGCCAGGCGCGACCACCCCCTAGCCGCGCCTAGTGGGCTTGTGGGCCCCTTGTTGCTCCATCGACCTCAATTCTACTCCTATATATTCGTATTCGCGGAGAAAAAATAAAGAAGAAGAGTTCATCACGTTTTATAATACGGAGCCGCCACCACCTCCTGTTCTTCCTCGAACGAGATCTGGAGTCTGTTTTGGGCTCTGGAGAGGGGAAATCGATGCCATCGTCATCACCAACCATCCTTCATCACCAATTCCATGATGCTCTCCGCCTTTCATGAGTAATCCCATCGTAGGCTTGCTAGATGGTGATGGGTTGGATGAGATTTATCATGTAATCGAGTTAGTTTTGTCAGGGTTTGATCCCTAGTATCCACTATGTTTTGAGACTGATGTTGCTATGACTTTGCTATGCTTAATGCTTGTCACTAGGACCCGAGTGCCATGATTTCAGATCTGAACCTATTATGTTTTCATGAATATACATGTGTTCTTGATCCTACCTTGCAAGTTGTAGACACCTATTACGAGTTATGATCCGCATCCCCCAAGGTGACAATAACTGGGATTCTTTCCGGTGATTACCGTAGTTTGAGGAGTTCATGTATTCACTAAGTGCTAATGCTTTGGTCTGGTTCTCTATTAAAAGGAGACCTTAATATCCCTTAGTTTCCATTAGGACCCCGCTGCCATGGGAGGGTAGGACAAAAGATGTCATGCAAGTTCTTTTCCATAAGCACGTATGACTATATATGGAATACATGCCTACATTACATTGATGAATTGAAGCTAGTTATGTGTCACCCTATGTTATAACTGTTGCATGATGAATGACATCCAACATAATTATCCATCACTAATCCATTGCCTATGAGCTTTCCACATATTGATCTTTGCTAAGTTACTTTACCGTTGCTACTGTTACAATCACTACAAAACTGCTACTGTCACTTTTGCCATCGTTATCATTACTTCCATACTACTTTGCTACCGAATACTTTGCTGCAGATACTAAGGCTTTCACGTGTGGTTAAATTGACAACTCAGCTGCTAATACTAAAGAATATTCTTTGGCTCCCCTTGTGTCGAATCAATAAATTTGGGTTGAATACTCTACCCTCAAAAACTGTTGCGATCCCCTATACTTGTGGGTTATCACCCACAGATTCCTATACTCAGGCAGACCCATGCCTAACCCTAGTCTTTCGGTGCAACCGATTCTACATTGGTGCCACCGAGTTCAGGCTACCAACTTTCGGTTGCCTCGATTCATAAAATGGGAATGTCTGAGTTTTTGAACCGGTGTCACCAAGATGCAGTTTCTGACCATTGGACACCTGAGCGGTACCACGTGATTTATATATCGGTCCCACCGACTTGAAAGTTGCTACCTTTGGAGCAACTCGGTACCATCGAGATTCACACATCGGTGTCACTGGGTTGCTCACTTAAGGTGTAATGGTTGGATTTTTGGAGATGCCTATATATACCCCTCCACCACCACTCACTCGAAAGAGAAGCACTCAAAACAGATCCCCACTTATCCCAACTGATTTTCTGAGAGAGAGCCACCTACTCATGTGTTGAGATCATGTCATTCCATTCCAACCATATGAATCTTGATCTCTAGCCTCCCCAAGTTGCTTCCCACCCAATCAATCTCTTCTACCAAAGCCAAATCTGTGAGAGAGTGAGTGAGTGTTGAGGAGTCTATCATCTTGAAGCACAAGAGCAAGGAGTTCATCGACATTATCAAGCCTATTACCTTTTGGAGGGTGGTGCCTCCTAGATTGGTTAGGTGTCGCTTGGGAGCCTCCTACTTCGTGTTGTGGAGTGAACCAAGAAGTTTGTAAGGGCAAAGAGATCGCCTACTTCGTGAAGATCTACCCCGAGTTAGGCTAGTCCTCCATGGACGTAGGCCATCATGATATAATCAAGGTTGCATTCTTCATGGAACCCTCCATGGGTAGAGGCCTTCGTGGACTCTCGCAACCGTTACCCTCCGTGGGTTGAAGAATCCATAAACATGGACGTACGATAACACCACTTATCGGAACCACGGAAAAAAATCTTTGTGTCTCCAAATTGCGTTTGATCTTCCTATCCTTCCTTTACTACTCATGCTTGTCTTTAATTTCCGCTTCTATACTCACACACATGCATGTGTAGGGTGTGCTTGACTTGCTATGAATGCTAAAATCTGTCAGCACTTAAAATTGGGAAAAAGTAGATTTTTATTTTATCAAGTAGTCTAATCACCCCCCTCTAGACCTACTTGCGATCCTACACCACTGAATCAAGAAAATACCTAGGGAGGAAGCAATCTGAGCATCAATGCCCGCAAAATCCTTTGTGTTCTACTCGTGATCTCATCTACGCATAGACCTGACCCATGATGCTACTCTTGGGGAACGTTGCATGGGAAACAGAAAATTTCCTACGCACACACAAGATCAATCCATGGTGATGAGCATCTACGAGAGGGAGAGTAGATCTACATACCCTTGTAGATCGCTAAGAGGGAAGTGTTAAGAAACACGGTTGATGTAGTCGAACATCTTCGCGATCCAAATCGCAAGCCGTCCCGTGGTCCAATCACGATCCGTCCCGCGATCCAATCACGGTCCTTCCGATCTAGTGCCGAACGGATGACACCTCCACGTTCAGCACACGCACATCTCGATGGCGATCTCCACCTCCTTGATCCAGAAAGCGAGGGTGGAGAGGTAGATGAGTTCTCCGGCAGCACAATGACGTGGTGGCGGTGGTGGTGGAGCCGATCCGGCACAGCTTCGCTAAGCTATACTGAACACATCTAGAGGAGAGAGACGATCTAGAGGGAGGAGGGCAGCACGTTGGTTTCAAGTGATGGCTACCCTCAAAACCTTCCAATATATATAGGATGAGAAGGGGTAGGTGGGAGGCGCCCTAGGGTTTCCCCTAGGGTCTTGGCGCACAAGAGAGGGAGGAGTCCACCTCCCACAAGGGAGGTGGAGTCCTAGTAGGACTCCTTCCCACTTGGCCCTCTCCCCACCTCCTTGCGCAAGGACTTCTAGGGGATGGTGTGCAACCTCCTAGGCCCATGAGGGCCTTGGGGTGGGTGGGCCCCACTCGGTGGACCCCCGGAACCCATTCGTCACTGCCGATACACTACCAGAAGTGCCCGAAAGTTTTCCGAAACCAAACACCACTTTCCAATATATCAATATTTACCTCCGGATCATTCCGAAGCTCCCCATGACGTCCGGGATCTCATCCGAGACTCCGAACAACCTTTGGTCACCAACATACATAACTCAATACTACCGAAACGTCACTGAAAGTTAAGTGTGGAGACCCTACGGGTTCGAGAACTATGTAGACATGACCGAGACACCTCTACAGTCATTAACCAATAGCGAGTCCTGGATGGCCATATTGGTTCCTACATATTCTACGAAGATCTTTATCGGTTGAACCTCTGTGTCAAGTATTCAGTTAATCACGTATGCAGTTCCCTTTGTTCTTCGATATGTTACTTGCCCGAGATTTGAGCGTCGGTATCTCTATACCTAGTTCAATCTCATTACCAACAAGTCTCTTTACTCGTTCCATAATACAAGATCCCTTGGCTAACTCTTTAGTCACTTTGCTTGCAAGCCTTATTATGATGTTTTATTACCGAGTGGGCCCTGAGATACCTCTCCGTCACACGGAGCAACAAATCCTAGTCTTGATCCATGCCAACCCAAAAGACACCCTCAAAGATACATGTAGAGCACCTTTATAGTCACCCAGTTACATTGCGACATTTGATACGCACTAGGTACTCCTCCGGTGTCAGTGAGTTACATGATCTCATGGTCATAGGAACAAATACTTGACATGCAAAAAACAATAGCAATAAACTGACACGATCATATGCTACGTTTATAGTTTGAGTCTTGTCCATCACATCATTCTCCCAATGACGTGATCCCGTTATCAAATTACAACACATGTATATGGCTAGGAAACCTTAACCATCTCTGATCAACGAGCTAGTTTAGTAGAGGCTTACTTGGGACACTTTGTTGTCTATGTATCCACACATGTACCTATGTTTCCAATCAAGACAATTATTGCGTGGATAATAAACGATTATCATAAACAAGGAAATATGATAATAATAAATTTATTATTGCCTTTAGGGCATATTTCCAACACTGGTAGGGAGTAGTAGGAGCGCAATGATAGGTTTTTGTGCCTCATGCTTAAGGAGAATTACAATGTTTTTACGGTACATAACTTCAACGGCACATATTTCTTCTTAATTAAGCATGAGTTGAGATTTTTTTTCTTTATAGTGTAATTTCCGTTTTTATAATTCAACTAGTGCATCCCATTCTATGCAAGACGGTATTTCCTAAAAAAGCTCTATTTCGTTGACCTAGAAACGATGGAGAAGAAGAAAGACAACCTTAAGACGAAACATGGTCTCACTTTTTAGGCTAAGATCTACAATGAAGTAAGTCACACACGTTTTGGTTGTAAAAATCGGAGAGGATTATGTATGGCTTGCATGAGAATTACCGTCGATATTGACATTCCTCAATATGATCCAGCCACCGGTCCTCAACATGATAAAGACATTTACCCCTAGTTAACTTTTTTTAGTATGTGATAGCTTATTTCCTTTCTTCGAGAGATATACGGGGAATACTATACAAGACCTATTACAGTGCTGGCTCAGAGCTTACTTGGGAGGAGAAGAATTCTCTTGTCTCCTTTGTTAACGTAGTTCTAACTTTTAGGTGCATTTATGGAGCTAGCCAAAATTATACATAATATGTGCCACTAGTCCATGAGTTGAGTGATGGTAACATTCGAGCAAATATCATGGTAAGATTTTTACTATTGTGTCACTAGTCCATATTTTTCACACGTTCTTCTTCAGTCAGCTACATTGCTAACTATGTTACAGTTATGTTCTTCGACAGAAACTCCTGGGTAATGTTGTGCCTCCGCCGTGCACCATGGACCAGTTTGCAATATGCATACTTGTCTGAACGTCAAACAAATGGATGCCTCAGATTCAAAGGATGGGGAAAATAGTGAATAAGCCTAACTTCTAAAGCCGGAGGTCCCAACCAAACCGAATTGCCGGTTTTGTGTTACACACCGGGGGCACATTTCCAACCGATATCACATGTGCATGTTGCAGAGGCAATCGCCACCGTCTTCCACCAAACTATTTTTAGAGCGGGTGCTGACGCATCAACCTTGCGAGGCATGCCGCCGACCCCAACACGACGCCAGACAACGCCACCTCCTTACGGGCCTCCAGCATCACACATCCATCACCAATACTCCACGATGTCGATGCATCACAGAGAACATTTCTCCACCGAAGATGTCGTCTAGTGGTCCCTCAAGTCTATGCACACCTCCAAGAATGATGCCGCCAAGGGGGTACGACAGAAGAGCGCCGCCGTTATCTGAATGACTGATCTAGTTTTTTTCCCGAAGCTAGCGATAAGGGTCTAGAGTTCTCCACGGTGATGCCTTCAAGACGGAGATGACACAAAAGAACACCGCCATTGTCTGCCTTGACAACGAGCCAAGAGTAGGGTTTTCACCCGGATCCGTTTGAGGAATCTCCATCCAACCTCGTTTGCACGGGACCACCACCGATCGATGTCGCCGTGCAAGGAGCCGGCCGCACGTACCATATCAGATCTGACCGAAGACCGAACCACCGTTCAGCCGATCCATCCACCAAGCCACCTTCGTCGCCACCCAAGTTCAGAACCGCCGCCGCCGCCTGAAACAGGGCCGGCCGCCTCGCCGAAAGGATTCAACTGACCGTCCCTGCTCATGCCGGGGACCCCCACCTCCCCAAGCAACAAGAGAGATGGAGATACCCGCCACCACCATCTGCCCCAGGCTTAGCCCGGCGGTCTCACACGGCGACGACATCGGCTAGGGTTGCGGCCCGCCCAAGTCACCCGATGCGGGAGACACGGGCGGAGGACAGAAAAGTTATGCTGGCCACACCTTTACACAGCGTTTTATTTCACCAATTGCAAGAATTGCACCAACTAAAAGAAGGATTGGTGGACCGACTTAGCAATCTTTAGCTGGTAAGTTGTGCATGCACTCCGGACGAGACGACTCGCATTCGCAATAATTGAAGTCGATGTACGTTGATAAAGCCTGATTGATCGATCGAGACTGGCGACACACATCCCTTTACCTTTGCTATAATTATTCATCCCCTTTTTTTCCTTTGTATTTCTACTAGAGTTTTTATGGGGAAAGGGAGTAAAAATGAAGTAGGAGCGAGCAGTTTGAGCATCTGGTGGGCTATATATATGTGGTGGCTCGTGCCGAAGCACACAGTCAGTGAGTCATAGAGAAAGAGTGACAAGAATTGGAGGAGCATAGCTAGAGGGGAAGAGACGAGAGAGATGGAAATGGAGAGGCGATCAGTAGTATATGATGCTGAAGGAGGTGATGATCATGAGAGGCGAGGTACGTATGCTATCCTAACCTGTGTGATTAAGTCGACGCTCCTTCGAGATTAACTTTCTTGTAACCTCTTTTTTTTTCCTCCCTAACTGATAAAGATCGGCCAACGGCTCTTCGAGATTAACTCAATCAGGATTTTCTTCTACCCTCTTGCATGCTAGGCTCAGACCAACAGTATAAGTTTAAGAAGGATTGCATTTGATGCGATTGTGAGCCAACGGAACATGGATGTATAGTGTAATTAGCTAGCTAGGCCTCACTATCATAACATAACAAGGACGTAGAGGAGGAACAATAGGGAGGCTTTTCCTTTGTTTTAGCAGTGATATGTGCATCGATCTGCAACATTTGCATCCTGCCTGCAGGGACGGTGTGGACGGCGACTTCGCACATCGTGGCGGCGGTGGTCGGCTCCGGCGTGCTGGCACTGGCGTGGACGGTGGCGCAGCTGGGGTGGGTGGTGGGCCCACTCGTCCTCCTTGGCTTCTCCTGCGTTACCTATTACACCTCTACCCTCCTGGCCAACTGCTACCGCTACCCGGACCCCGTCTCCGGCGCCGTCAACCGCGAGTACATCGACGCCGTCCGGTGCTACCTCGGTAAACTAATATTAATCCCACCCCAAAGCAAGCTAACCCATACATGGCTGATGGATTCATAATGAACTCTTGAAGGCCGGAAGAACGTGCTGCTTTGCGGGTGCGCGCAGTACGTGAACCTGTGGGGCACGCTTGTCGGGTACACCATCACGGCAAGCACCAGCATGGTGTAAGTACACTAGACTCTTTATCCATCCATCTATTCTTTCTTTCTTTCTTTTTCTTTTTGCAAGCACCAGAATGGACTATGATTAGCCCAGCAAATTGAGATTGATTTGGACGTGACGCATGCATAAATAACGCATCTCCTGGAGGCTGGAAACAACCAGGAGGGAATCCGTTGGCATTCTTGCATAGGATCGCACTGCACGCATGCAGGCTACACGCTATGCGCGTGACACCACGACCAGCTTGTTGGTGGATCCGTTACGGTTGCATGCACTTGCACGTATCTCGTGTGACATTAACACACCTGCACACTGGTAGATGTATCTTTCTTTTTGGAGGATATGCCGCCGCAGCCTCCAGATGCCATCTTTCAGCCCAATAATTCCAAGCTTGCCGTGGCATCCATGGTACGATCGAGTGGGTTTTAACAATAGCTAGGTGCAGCGACCGTGTGGGAATTTTGATTTTGCTTTCTATCTAACTACTCCTTCCGTTCCTAAATATAAGTCTTTTAAAAGATTTCACAGGGGACTACATACGAAACAAGATAAGTGAATCTACACTCTAAAATATGTCTACATACATCCGTATGTAATCCTCTAGTGAAAATTCTTAAAAGACTTATATTTAAAACAGAGAAAGTAGATGATACCCCGCACGTTACCGCGAAACTTTTTGCCTTTCTTAAACAGTTTTAACAAAAAGAACAGTCTGATAAAAATAAAAATGGCAATTAAAGATCCAATGAAATATTGATATTTATGTTCAACGGATAAATTGTAGTGTAAACTTGCAAAGACTTGGCATTATCATGGAATTCACATCATCAATATTCACGTTAGCATTGTAAAACCATTCTAGTACACTCAACTGACTTTTAGTGACTGCCAAGTTGTAACCGCCGGATAAGAAAATATGAAGGTATTGGCTATATGATAGGAGAGGTAGAGTGAGCAGCGAGTTTATCACTTTTTCATTAGACATGAGAAGATTATAATTTACAGTAAGTTAAATCCATGTACCATAATATTGTATGCTGGCGCTAAAAGAAAGTATGCTTCGTTGTTCTAATATAGAAAATTAGATGGCACATTTTGACAACATTGTAAAAGACCAACAAATAGCATTGTTAGATGGCAACTAATGCAAAAACGTTCACTCATCTATGAATATATTTACAGAATCTATGGTTGTAGATAGTCAACAATCCAATGTGATATAACCTTACGGTGACTGGCTGATTGGTGCGTGGCCCGCCTAGGGTTTGAGCAAAAAGTAAAAAATTACACATAGCCCTGCCCAAACCTGCTGGTATAGAGCCATAGACCAGCAAAGCTCAGGTCGTCAAAGCGCACCACTGAAGAAGAGGAGCAGTCGCGAGTCGCCACCCCCTCGCAGAGGCACGCAACAGCCGCCGGCCGCCGCACACGTCAGCCACCTAGTGCTCCCAGCCTCCCAGCGGTCCCATGGCCATGGACATACGAATGCACGAGGTGACACATTTAGCAGGCCAGCTACTTCTCTGAATCTGCATGCATGCATGCATACCTGCAAGCTGCATATTAGAAATTTCCATTGCTCTCTGGCCCGCCCAGATATCTCCTTGCATCTCCACCACCGTGTCATGGTGAAGCAAGATGATAGAGAAGGATTTAGGAATGGAGCCATGGGGAATCCGAAATGGCAACAGTAGGTACCTGTTGGCAAAGGGAATCCAAATTTGTCCTGCCCATCACCACTTGTAGGAAAAGAGTCAGACCACGCAGAAAGTGAAACCAACGACATGACGAGTTTAATGAGGCGACATGGCGAGTTTAATGAGGGTTAGCTACCTGATATATAAGGCAAATTTCTCGGCGCCGGTAAACCACCGGGGACTTGTTCATGATGCAGCAGTGAGAAAAATGTGATTGTTTATAGCGGAGACACCACAGCCGTCACACAAGTTACACAACATCGGTCGCCGAGGTATCCTGAAGGCACCCCATGTTCATCCATTAGGCCCATCTTGAATCCTAACACGATCACCAGTGCCTTCACCTGATCAATAGTTCAACACATAAGTAACATCGTCAATGATGACTCGTTCAATCTAGCACCACCAATCCGTGAATGGGAGGATGTAGTCAACATCACCTGGATGTGTAGGAGCTTGGAATCCAGAACAAACCGAGTCGTTCCAGCATCTCGCGCATACGTCAACACCACTGCATCCAGCGCATGGCATTCAATAATTAGATCAGTTAGGCGGACGGTGCTGCAAAATTTAGACATGACGCTATAACGCATGCCTCACAACACACCGAAACTAGAGAACAAGGCCACGATCAGTTGGTGATGGGGAATCAGTACCTGGAGGAGGTGTCCTCGACGGCGAGGGGAATGCAGTCCAAGAAGAGACCTTCGGGAGGACGGTTGGCGGCATCCCAGAAGCACGTTGGTTGCAAATCAATAGGGGTAGTAGTGCAGTACCAGCAGATGACGGCGATGACGATGTTGGCTTCAAGTTCCTCCCTCAAGCAAACGATTTCGAGGCCAAACCTAGCAAATCTTCAAGAGGGACACTGGTAGTACTCTCTTTGCTGTAGAAGACGGGAATGAAGCAACTGCTTAAAAGGAAAACCATCAGGAAGAAGATGTATAGGAAAACAGAGATCAATCAGTTGCAAAATAAAGGAAAGATATTTAATGGAGAAGATGTACAGAAAAATGGTAGGAACCAACGGATGGGGAGTAACTAAGGGGACAAGAAGTATAGCTGGAAATGGAGACAGTTCATTTTTTACGCCGGTAACTAAACACATGCCACTATCCACATATTCTTGACGCCCGTATGTTCATGGGAAGGGAAACGACTCCTTCATCACGCGGGCTGCGGCACGGAAAAGGATGATCTGACACATGGATTAATTCTTTTCGAATTGGCTGAGTTGGCAGCTATGCTGAGGTGGATAGCTTGCATGCTTAGATAAATAATCAGTGGGGGTGAACTTCTTAGGTAAATAGGATTTTAGTCACTCTATTCATCTTTTGGCCAACAAGTATAGAGTACTAGATGATGTACTCCCTCACTTTCTAAATATAAGTATGTTTAGAGATTCATCTACCGATTACATACGAATGTACATAAACATATTTTAGAATATACATTTATTTATTTTGTTTCGTATGTAGTGCGCAATAAAAATCCTTAGAAAGATTTATAGAAGCACATAGTGCGCAATAAAAATCCTTAGAAAGATTTATAGAAGCACAATATAAATTTTGTATTCATCCAGACTTTGTAAATAATAAATATGCATGTATGTAGCGCGGTGAAGCGAGTCAACTGCTTCCACCGGTCGGGTTTCAGCACGACGGGATGCAACTCATCGGGGAGCACGTACATGGTGCTGTTCGGCTTAATGCAGCTGTTGCTCTCCCAGCTGCCCAGCCTGCACAACATCGCCTGGCTCTCCGTCGTCGCCGTCGCCACCTCCTTCGGCTACTCCTTCATCAGCCTCGGCCTTTGCGCCGCCAAGTGGGCCTCACATGGCGACGTGCGCGGCACCCTCGCCGGCGCCGGCGTCGACGCGCCCCTTGACAAGGCATTCAACGTTCTCCTGGCCCTGGGTAACATCGCCTTCTCCTACACCTTCGCCGACGTGCTCATCGAGATCCAGGACACGCTCAAGTCTCCTCCCGCGGAGAACAAGACAATGAAGCGCGCGTCGCTTTACGGCCTTAGCATGACCACGGTCTTCTACCTCCTCCTCGGCTGCACCGGCTACGCAGCCTTCGGTAACGACGCCCCCGGGAACATCCTAACTGGTTTGGCCTTCTACGAGCCCTACTGGCTCGTCGACGTCGCTAACGTGTGCGTCATCGTGCACCTGGCCGGTGCCTACCAAGTGTTCGCGCAGCCCATCTTCGCGAGGCTGGAGAGCTACGTGGCGTGCCGGTGGCCGGACGCCAAGATCATCAACGCCACCTACTACGTGCGCGTCCCGGGCCGGCCGTCTTCATCGGTGCCGGTGGCGCCGCTCAAGCTGGTGTTGCGCACCATCATCATCATGTTCACCACGCTGGTGGCGATGCTGCTGCCGTTTTTCAACGCCGTGTTGGGGCTCATCGGCGCGCTAGGCTTCTGGCCGTTGTCCGTCTACTTCCCTGTCAGCATGCACATCGCGAGGCTCAAGATCAGGCGCGGAGAGGGGCGGTGGTGCTGGCTGCAGGCCATGAGCTTCGTCTGCCTCCTCATCTCCCTCGCCGCAAGCATCGGGTCCGTGCAGGACATCGTCCACAACCTCAAGACCGCCACTCCTTTTAAGACTGTCGACTGATTATTAACTAGCACTCCATATTTGTAGTCGACGGATTATTAACTCGAATGATCTGAGGGACCCATACACGGTAGCCTCACTTCTCCTTTTTGGCGTTAATTTGATTTGATTGACCGATCGATCAAGTGCATCCATTTTTCTTGATGTTGATTCCAACTTTGCAATAGTATCAAGTAATGCAGGATCGACTAAATAATGGGTCTGTCCAGAGCACAGGCAACTGAATACAAAGCAAATTTGTGTCATTTTTGTTTCTCGCCGTGAGATTTTCCTTTTTTGTTTTTTGAACAGAAGTTGTTTTGAACAGAAATGACTGGAATGAACAAATCTTCAGTCGCTTTTGTCATCCGTATCGTTGCTTAACTTTGTTGGGGGAAAAGTGCCCAGTTTTTACCGGAATTTTCAGTCACCTTTTGTTCCTTTGTTTATTGCTTTGAATTGGCATTTCCAATGTCGATCCTCAAATTTTCATCGCATCCATTCACGGATAAGGGGATCAATCCGCGCACAGTGACACGAGAGCCGGCCATCCAAAGCTAACCGCATATACCCGCTTACATTTGAAATGAATTAACAACAATGAACAAATTTGATGCAAACTTGAACAAAGTAAACGATATTCATTCATGCTCGGATGTTTTTTTACAGAAAAACGGATGTTTTTCATCTAAACCAAAACAAAATCGTTTTAAATCTATATATTTCAAGTAGACCGGACTCTAAACTTAAATTAAAATGACCACCAGCGCCACTTACCCATCCCAGGTTGGCCATGAGCCTCGGAAAGTGAAACCCCGCATGCTCCACAACCATCCGCAACCCTTCATTCCGACAACATGTCTTCCCCATATTCGGCTGCCCGTTCCTCGGAATGCTAGGGCGCTGGAGGTATATGCTTCACAGAGAGGGGAATAATAGCCTTCACATCCTCTTTCTTCAGCAAAGCCACTCATCAGTGTGGTACCGGAGGGATATGCTTCAGCCAGACGGGAAGGTTGGCCTCCGCTTCCGTGAAGCACCGATCAGAGTTTGTTTTTGGTGCGGGTGGACGATGGTCACCTGCGACCGGGCAAGACACTGGTTGTGCACTGCGGCGACGCGTCGGTAGTAGTCTTCCTAGGACCCAAGAGATGGTGGCTTCGCATGTTTTTTATTTTTCCTCGATTTTACCAGCAGTCGCGGTCGTGCTGGCCGCTGCCTCGTCGATCTCTTCAAAGCTTGCTTCTTCCTTCGTTGGTAGGGTGTCGTTTCACGTACATTGGCGATAGATGCAACGGTCGCAAGCCCAGGAGGAGCGGGCCTCGTCCACAAAATACATGATGCCCGTGCCACCATGTTGCCCCGCTCGCCGACCTGGAGCAACTGGCCACTCCGTCGCAAGATGGCTCGGAGCGGCGAGTTGTTGCGGCACGTGCCGACTTGGAGCCTCGGCCTTGGTATTGATGGCCTGGAGTGGCAAGGGAGGTAGAGGAGAGAGTTGTATGGCTCATATCTGGTGGGCTTAGCGGGCCATCCAACTAGCATTTATGCTGGGGAACTCCTCTTCCTACTCGTCGGATGCCATGAAAAGTATCGAGAAAATGATGCAAGGCTGAAATGGAGAGCCGAGGTGTGATATGATTTTTTTCTCACGTCCGGAGGGGACACCCGGAGCAAACCCGGCTTTGTGTTTAATGTCGGTCGACTAGTGAACGAACATGTGGGTGTAGTAGGTTTCTCGGCATACGTACGGGTTAAATGGAGCATGTCGGGAAGTCTATAGGTGTTTGAATGCAGTGAGGAGACGCATTTAGCCGAGCGTGCAGCGGGCACTGCTCTCTTGGCCGGTGAGCCGCTTCAATGCCGGTTGTGAGAGGTAACCTCCGCTCTGGGTCGGCGTCAATGCAGAGCGGCCACTCCATAGCGGTGTGAATGCGGGCAACTCGCGACAGGTGGGAACACACGCGAGTGAGGGAGAATGGTTTTGGTTAGGCCACCGTTGCCAAATGCGGATGTGGCAGCGGTTTAGATGCTCGTAACCCCCCTCCACACTTTGTGTCTGGTTGAAAAAAGACGTTTGGACCGGCTTGCAGACCGCTGTAGGACTGCGTTGGATGAAAAACACATTGGACCACACAGTCCAGATGGTTGCGGGTTGTTTGAGGGTCGACGTTGGGGGTGCCCTAAGGCGGAAAAACGTGATCGAGAGCTACGAAACTTTGAGTTAATTTTTCATAAAACAAATAATCACCAATTTATTCATTTGGTGGAACATTTATATAATTTTTGAGAGTGGTTACAATTTAATATAAAAGCTACTCAACAATCAACACTTGTTTGAATCTAGCCAGCCTAAACGCTGCAAATTTTAAAACAATTCACGTTGATAATATGGTGGAACCCAACGATTATGCATAGCAGTTTTCAAAGTAGTCCAAGTAGTAGGGATATTATCATGATGTATTCTACAATGTTCAGATCATCAAACAACAGTAACACTAGTGAATGCAGAAACATCAGCAACAACACGTCTATCCTCAGGAAATTGTAAGCATGTAAAACATTGTTCTGTTTCTAACTCCCAACTAAGATATATATCAGGAACATATCTATCCTCAAATGTCAGGATATTGAATTTAAGTTTAGGGAGATGGTCATGGTCCTGTACTTAAGGGGAGGGTGGAGCCCTACCGTTGCGAATGTAGCCATGCAGACGATCTGGTGCGTGTGGTGGTGGTTGCCCCTGGGGTTGATTTGGAGAAATCTCTCCCTCATCATCGTAATCACCATTATAATCCTTATCACAATCCTCATTCTTCTCAATGACAGTAGCAGGAGCAACAACAACCACCAAAGCTACATCAGAAGCAATGGCACCAGAATTTTGGCCTTGGTCGATAGGCACACGTCGCGCTCGTCCAACGAAATTTGGACGTTGTCGGTGTTGTTGTTGACCAGGTATGACAAGTACGACTGGTGGAGGTAGCCGTGCAAGCACGTCATTGAATTTAGCATCAAGCTTGGCATCGGCCATCTTCTCCAAACCATCTAGCTTCTCCATAGCCTCTCCAAGGCTCGTTGCCAAGTCGTGCATCTGGTCACCCGTCATTTGCTGAAATTTATCGTGGAGCTCCTTGTTCGTCATGCCGTCCTAGTTGATCTCGTCGGCTTGTAATCCTGTCATGGTTACCAGCAATAGGAACACACAAGAATATGAACCTACAGACTACTAGGAATACCCTCCAAATTTTCAACGATAACCTTCCCCGATTTAGATATGGTGGCAAAGCAAGCAATCAAGCACACAGGCAAACAAAAAAAGAACGAAAAGGCGAACGGAAGAAGGGCGAATAAAAAGGCAAATCTTATTGGTATTTTCTGAAAATTGTTTTAGAAGTGGGGGAGAGGAAAACGAGAGGCAAATGGAAAATAATGTAAATGCAATAGATGAGTTTGTGATGAGTACTTGGTAGGCTTGATGTGTATCCCCCCCGGCAACGACGCCAAAAATCCTTCTTGCTACCTCTTGAGCTTGCGTTGGTTTTCCCTTGAAGAGGAAAGGGTGATGCAGCAATGTAGATAAGTATTTCCCTCAGTTGATGAGAACCAAGGTATCAATCCAGTAGGAGGAATAAGCAAGTCACCAATGGATGCACCTACAGAAACAATCAAACTCTTGCACCCAATGCTATAAAGGGGTTGTCAATCCCTTCACGGTTATTTGCAAGGATTAGATCTGATAGAGATAGATGTAAAAGATTGCGGAAAGTAAAAAGTAAATAAATTGCAGCAAGGTATTTTTGGTTTTTAGATCTGAAAATATATTACAGAAAGTAGACCTCGGGGCCATAGATTTCACTTGAGGCTTCTCTCTTGAAGGAAAATATCAGTGTGGGTGAACAAATTACTGTCGAGCAATTGATAGAAAAGTGAATAATTATGAAGATATCCAAGGCAATGATTATGCATATAGGCATCACGTCGGTGTCAAGTAGACCGAAACAATTCTGCATCTACTACTATTACTCCACACATCGACCGACTCCTACCTGCATCTAGAGTATTATGTTCATGAAGAATAGAGTAACACATTAGGTAAGATGACATGACGTAGGGGGATAAACTCAAGAAATATGATGAAAAACCCATCTTGTTACCCTTGATGGCAACAATACAATACGTGCCTCGCTACCCCTACTTTGTCACTGGGTGAGGACACCGCAAGATTGAACCCAAAATTAAGCACTTCTCCCATTGCAAGAATTACCAATCTAGTTGGTCAAACCAAACCAATAACTCGAAGTGACTTACAAGGATATAAAATCATGCATATAAGAATTCAGAAAAGACTTAAATAATATTCATGGATAATCTGAACATGAACCCACAATTCATCGGATCTCGACAAACACACCACAAAAGAGTATTAGATCAGATAGATCTCCATGAAGATCATGAAGAACATGGCATTGAAGCAAAGAGAGAGAGAGAAGAAGCCATCTAGATACTAGCTATGGACTCGTAGGTCTGTGGTGGACTACTCACGCATCATCGGAGGGGCAATGGAGTTGATGTAGATGCCCTCCGTGATCGAATCCCCCTCCGGCTGATTACCGGAAAAGGCTCCAAGATTGGATCTCTCGGGAACGGAGGCTCTGTCGGCGGAAAAGTATTTGCGTGGATATTTTTGGTATTGGGTGAATATTTGGGTATTTATAGGAGAAAGATTAGGATTAGGAGACCTGCCAGGAGGTGGCAAGCCTGCCAGGCGCGGCCAGGGGGGTGGCCGCGCCCCCTGGCTTGTGACCTCTTGGCAGAGTCCCTGCCTTGCACTCCAAGTCTGGTGGATCTCTTTCATTCTAGAAAAATTCATTCCTAAGATTTTATTCCGTTTGGACTCCCTTTAATATTCCATATCCGCAATACTCAAAAAGAAGGAAAAACAGAAACTGGCACTAGGCTCTATATAAAATAGGTTAGTCCCAAAAATAATGTAAAATAGCATATTAATGCATATAAAACATCCAAAATTGATAATATAATAGCATGACACAATCAAAAATTATAGATACATTGGAGACGTATTAGCATCCCCAAGCTTAATTCCTGCTCGTCCTCGAGTAGGTAAATGATAAAAACAGATCATTTGATGTGGAGTGCTACCTAACATACTTATGCATGTAATATTCTTTATTGTGGCATGAATATTCATATCCATAAGACTAAAAAAGCTTAATGTTGACATAAAAACAATAATATTTCAAGCATACTAGCAAAGCAATTGTATCTCTTCAAAATATAATGGCAAAAGAAAGTTATACCTTCTGGGTATGCTCCATATTCCCCACACAAAGTATTTATATCATGCACAACCCCAATGACAAGTCAAGCAATTGTTTCACACTTTTATTTTCTCAAACTTTTTCAACTCTCACGCAATACATGAGAGTGAGCCATGGATAACACTATAGGTGGAATAGAATATGGTGGAGGTTGTCAAGGAAAAGGAGAAGATAGTCTCACATCAACTAGGTGTATGAACGGGCTATGGAGATGCCCATTAATAGATATCGATGTGAGTGAGTAGGGATTGCCATGCAATTGATGCACTAGAGCTATAAGTGTATGAAAGCTCGAAAGGAAACTAAGTGGGTGTGCATCCGACTTGCTTGCTCATGAGGACCTAGGGGAATTTTGAGGAAGCCCATCATTGGAATATACAAGCCAAGTTATATAACGAAAAATTCTCACTAGTATATGAAAGTGACAAAATAGGAGACACTCTATCATGAAGATCATGGTGCTACTTTGAAGCACAAGTGTGGAAAAAGATATTCGCAATTGTCCCTTCTCTCTTTTCTCTCATTTTTTTATTTTGGTGGGCATCTAAGGCCTCTTTTATTTATTTTTATTTGGGCTTCGCTGGCCTCTTTTTTTCTTCATAAAGTACGGAATGTCACCCCCACTTGTGAGGGAATCATAGTTTCCATCATCCTTTCCTCACATGGGAAAATGCTCTAATAATGATGGTCATCACACTTTTATTTACTTACAACTCAAAAAAATTACAACTCGATACCTAGAACAAAATATGACTCTATATGACTGCAATATGAAAGTGATGGTGCGTGTCATAATAAAAGGAACAATGGAAGTTGCATGGCAATATATCTCGGAATGGCTATGGAAATGCCTTAATAGGTAGATATGGTGGCTGTTTTGTGGAAAGATATATGGTGGCTGTTTTGAGGAAGGTGGGTTTATTGCACCGGCGAAAGTTCCACGGTACTAGAGAGGCTAGCAAAATTGGAAGGGTGAGAGTGCATATAATCCATGGACTCAGCATTAGTCATAAAGAACTCAGATACTTATTACAAAAGTCTATTAGTCTTCGAAGCAAAGTATTAGACACATGTTCCTATGGGAGATGTTGGTAGGAGTAAACTATTACGTGCTCCCGACCCTCACACAAAGGTGGACAATCAATAAACAAATCATGCTCCGACTTCCTTACATAATGGTTCACCATACGTGCATGCTACGAGAATCACAAACCTTTACACAAGTATTTTTACCAATTCACAATTACTTCCTAACATGACTATAAACATTACCATCTTCATATCTCAAAACTTTATGCAAGCAATCAACTTCGCATAATACTCAATGCACTTAATATGGAAGTTTTTATTATATCCCTCTTTGATGCCTATTATATTAGGACTAAATTCATAACCTAGACCAACTACCATGCTGTTTAAAGACTCTCAAAATGATATAAGCAAGGTATGAGAGTTCAATTATTTCTATAAAATCAAACACCACCGTGCTCTAAAAATATATAAGTGAAGCACACAGAGCGAAATTGCCTATCTCAAAAGATATAAGTGAAGCACATAGAGTATTCTAATAAATTCACGATTAACGTGTGTATCTCTGAAAAGATGTGTGCAGCAAGGATGATTGTGTCAAACTAAAAAGCAAAGACTCATACCATACAAGACGCTCCAAGCAAAACACATATCATGTGGTGAATAAAATATAGCCTCAAGTAAATTTACCGATGGATTGAAGACGAAAGAGGGGATGCCTTCCGGGGGATCCCCAAGCTTAGGCTCTTTGGAATCCTTGAATATGACTTGGGGTGACTTGGGCATCCCCAAGTTTAGGCTCTTGCCACTCCTTATTCCATAGTCCATCCAATCTTTACCCAAAACTTGAAAAACTTCACAACACAAAACTTAACAGAAAACTCGTGAGATCCGTTAGTATAAGAAAATAAATCACCACTTTAGTTACTATTATGAACTCATTATTCATTTATAATGGTGTAATACCTACTGTATTATAACTTATCCATGGTTCATACCCCCCGATACAACCCATAGATACATCAAAATAGGTAAACAACGCAAAGAAAACATAATCTGTCAAAAACAGAACAGTCTGTAGCAATCTAAAAACTTCGTATACTTCTGTAACACAAAAAAACCTGAAACATTAGGAAAACCTGGGAAATTTGTATATAAATCTTTTAAAAAAATTTAGACTCATTGGATGCTTTGAAAAATTTATAAAATTCCTGGACTGAGCTTAAAAGTTTCTGTTTTTCAGCAACATCAAATCAACAACCACCATAGACCATCCCAAAGGTCTTACTTGACTCAAACACTAATTAAAACACCAAAACACAATTAATACAGAAGCAATAATGTTGGAAACACTTAAAAACATAAGCAAAAACATAACACAAAAATAAAATTGGGTTGCCTCCCAACAAGCGCTATTGTTTAACGCCCCTAGCTAGGCAAAACGCAATAGATCTAGGTATTGTCATCTTTGGTATGCAATCCAAACTTGATAAAACCATCAAAATCTTTTCTAAATAGATCTATCCTTTCCTTTATTTCTCTTCTAGTAGATTAACTTAATTCATGAAAAGAACTTTGACTTGTAATCTTAACATTCATAAACCCATAATCTGGATCATCACCATAGATATCATCATATAAAACACGTATCTTATTGCTAACGTGTTCCTTAGCCATCTTTTCCAACCAATCATCCTTATACCCTATGAAAATTCCCCTTTTTATCCAATCAAATTCCTCATAGGTCTCGTGATACAAGGCTTGAGTGACTTCCGTGTAGGGAACTCTCCTCCTATTATTTTCACTATAAGATTGATAGTCTCCAGATTCTAGACTATGCAAAGTTTTTTTATCATGGAGAATTACTTCAATTGTAGGGTGTTCAACATATTTATTATAGAAAGCAAAAAACTCCCTAGCTTCTTGTGTGATAAAATCAAATTCTTGCATGAGGATGAAAGTAGCAATCTTTTCAGCTTTAGGATGATTAATATTGGGAAGTTTATAAAACACTTTTTGCAAAGCGGGATGAACGTGCACAAATTTTCTGTCCAATTTTTCAATTTGCATGACAATAGCATCCGCATAACTATTTGTGATAAGAATAATAGATCTCTTATTCATAGGCATTGCTCTCGTACAATCAAAGAACTCTTGACTAACACTCTTCCCAATAATATTTCCGTCTTCCACTTGAAAAGTTTTAGCCTTATAATTAGGAGGAGGTTCAGTTTCATGATTTAGTGAGCAAGATTCAAACTTTTCCTCAAGATTTGTACTAGCAATACCCTCCAAATTTTCAATGATAACCTTCCCCGATTCAGACATGGTGGCAAAGAAAACAATCAAGCACATAGGGAAACAAAAAACAAACGAAAAGGCGAACGGAAGAAGGGTGAATAAAAAGGCAAATCTTTTTGGTATTTTCTAAAAATCATTTTAGAAGTGGGGGAGAGGAAAACTAGAGGCAAATGGAAAATAATGTAAATGCAAGAGATGAGTTTGTGATTGGTACTTGGTAGGCTTGATGTGTATCCTCCCCAGCAACGGCGCCACAAATCCTTCTTGCTACCTCTTGAGCTTGCGTTGGTTTTCCCTTGAAGAGGAAATGGTGATGCACCAAAGTAGATTAGTATTTCTCCCATTTCTTGAGAACCAAGGTATCAATCCAGTAGGAGGAACAAGCAAGTCACCAATGGATGGACCTACAGAAACAATCAAACTCTTGCACCCAATGCTATAAAGGGGTTGTCAATCCTTCGCGGTTATTTGCAAGGATTAGATCTGATAGAGATAGATGTAAAAGATTGTGGAAAGTAAAAAGTAAATAAATTGCAGAAAGGTATTTTTGGTTTATAGATCTAAAAATATATTATGGAAAGTAGACCCTAGGGCCATAGATTTCACTAGAGGCTTCTCTCTTGAAGGAAAATATCATGGTGGGTGAACAAATTACTGTCGAGCAATTGATAGAAAAGCGAATAATTATGAATATATCCAAGGCAATGATTATGCATATAGGCATCAAGTCCGTGTCAAGTAGACCTAAACGATTCTACATCTACTACTATTACTCCACACATCGATCGACTCCTGCCTGCATCTGGAGTTTTAAGTTCATGAAGAACAGAGTGCATTAGGTAAGATTACATGATAAAGAGGGATAAACTCAAGCAATATGATGAAAACCCCATCTTGTTACCCTTGATTACAATACGTTCCTCGCTACCCCTACTTTGTCACTGGGTGAGGACACCGCAAGATTGAACCCAAAACTAAGCACTCCTCCCATTGCAAGAATTACCAATCTAGTTGGCCAAACCAAACAAATAACTCGAACAGACTTGCAAAGATATGAAATCATGCATATAAGAATTCAGAAAAGAGTTAAATAGTATTCATGGATAATTTGAACATAAACCCACAATTCATCGGATCTCGACAAACACACGCAAAAGAGTATTACATCGGATAGATCTCGATGAAGATCATGAAGAACATGGCATTAAAGCAAAGAGAGAGAGATGAAGACATCTAGATACTAGCTATGGACCCGTAGGTCTGTGGTGGAATATTCACGCATCATCGGAGGGGCAATGGAGTTGATGTAGATGCCCTCCATGATCGAATCCCCCTCCGTCAGATTATCGGAAAAGGCTCCAAGATTGGATCTCTCGGGAATGGAGGCTTCTGTCGGCGGAAAAGTATTTGTGTGGCTCTTTTTGGTATTGGGGAATATTTGGGTATTTAAAGGATGAAGATTAGGGTTAGGAGACCTCCTAGGAGGTGGGAAGCCTGCCAGGCGCGGCCAGTGGGGGTGGCCACGCCCCCTGGCTTGTGATCTCCTGGCAGAGTCCCTGCCTTGCACTGCAAGTCTGGTGGATCTCTTTCATTCCAGAAAAATCCAGTCCGAAGATTTTATTCCGTTCGGACTACTTTTAATATTCGATATCTGCAATACTCAAAAACAAGGAAAAACAAAAACTAGCACTAGGCTCTAGATTAATAGGTTAGTCCCAAAAACAATATAAGATAGCATATTAATGCATATTAAACATGCAAAACAGATAATATAATAGCATGACATAATAAAAAATTATAGGTACATTGGAGATGTATGAGTGTGTCACAAATCCGTGAGGCAAATCTCAAATTCTTATCAGTTCTTACCCAACAATAGGTGGTGATCGACAACCGTTCTAGTCAAAACTCTCAAAGCTTGGATAGAGCGATTGCTAGGTGTTGCCAAACACACGACAATACTGTGCTGGTCCTAGGGTAGACCTAGCTAGAGACACGAGCCTAGAACACCAACAAAATCACGACGCTACACGTAATCAAGGGAAGAGCACACTCTGAACTATTATTATTTTGTTTTTTTGGCACCTATTTTTTGCGATCTTTTTTTGTTCAGAAAGTCACCATAATGGAGAGTGTCTCAAAACTCTTCCCAAGTCGTATAAATAGGATAGGCACAAAAAATTTGACTAATTTTTTTCTTGAACGATTCGGGGCTGCGACGACCAAAAAGTGCGGCAAAAAAGCACTATGGTGGGGAGTGTCTCAAAACGCTCCGAAAAACCTAAAAATAGGATAGGAAAGGATATTTTTGCCCGCTGAAAGTTTGGCCTATTTTTTCCTGAGACCTAGGTGCATGATAAAATGTTCAACATGGCTTAGATAAACAGGCAATGATATTTGGAGCATCTGGGATTTTGATTCACTCCATTTGGAGTTGATTTGGTTCTCTAGGAATTTTGCAATCAGTGGGTTTTTGTAGTTCAAATTCAAATTTGAATTTGAACTCTACAGGAAAATTTACAAAAAAATATTCATTTCACATATTTGGATAGACCTTGATTTTAGGAATCTGTAGGAACTTGAATCATCCAATTTGGAGTTTATATGATTAAACTATAAATTATATAGTCTGTGAGAAAATAATAAAAGAAAGGAAAATGGGGGTTATACCGGATGGGCTATAATGCGCCCAAGGCACTGGATAGGAGGTGGGTTGGCTCATCCTCATGGCCAGGCCAGGGCAGGGGACATCGAAGGCGCATTCCCAGGAACATGCTTCCGCTGGAAGGAAGCGACCCACAACGGAAGCCGCCTCCACTTACCGCTTCGGCCCGACCTCAGGATCACTTATAGGCGGGTCCCACCGGGCCCTTTTTCTCTCTCTCATCTCCTTCTTCTACCTACAATAGGAGGTCGAGCGGCACAAGCCGCCGCATCTCCCGGCCGCTCCGCTACACTAGCCATCGAGCTAGTGGCCTGGGCAGACGCCTCGCTTCCAGCCGCGCTCCAGGGTAGCCGCGTTGGTCGCGGGGACAACCAGGAGCAAGCGGTTCATCGGGTGGGCCGAATGGAGGCATTAAACGTCCCCAGAGGGCACAACACGGATCAGGTATGGAGCATGGGGAAAGGAGGGATACCCCTAGGAGTCTTGGACCTGCTCTCGAACCTCCAAAGGGCAAGGCGGGCAGTGGAGACGCGAGCGTGCTTGTGGCCATGGCGGCGGCCATGCCGGTTGTTGGGGTGGACAGAGAGCTCGGGAGGAGCCAATGACTGTTTTGGGGTTTTAAGGGAGGGATAGAGAGTGAGAGAGGTCAAGTGAGGGCTCAGGGATGGGATTTTAGGCGGGGCGACCAGAGGGAGCTTCGGCCAGCCTCAGATGCTATCGGGCACTGAGAGCACATGCGCCAGCGCTATGTTGGAGTCTTGCGAGCATCGGGGAGGGGCGTGGGAGGTTGAGGGTAGATTCTTGATGTGCGGGGACATCCTGTTGAGGTCAGTCAAGAGCTAACCAACGAGGTCGAGTGGCAAAGCATCGTTGTTGCATGTCAACGGCGTGGCCACCACACTACACCATGTCTAGAGCGAGCTTTTGGTCGGACAATGATGTCTGGAATGCAAGGCATGCATACACTATAGCATTGGTGAAGTTTCAAAGGAATTGGAGCTGGATGAGATGGTTTTTTACTGCTGGAAAGCTTGCAGTAGCAAACTTGGGGCTCCTCCAATTTTTTTTTACCGTGGTCCACTTGGAACAAAGCCATGTCTAGTGGCCTCCAGTATGGAAGGACTACATATCCACCAAGTTTCAGATCAGGGAGATAATAGGGCAAGGTACTTGTAGTACAAAGCTAAATGTACTGCCATAATTTGGTTTCAGATGATTTGATCATATTTTCCACATGAGCATGCCTTATCTGGGTTTGGTTTGATACATTAGTATGCAAATTGGGTTATACAAAAGTTTGGGGACATTTGTATGGACAGAATAGTGGGGGAGAGGAAAGAGCGGCCTTACTATGGTAAAAAGAGAGGGAAAATGAGGGAGTTACCCTCCAATAATTGATCAGAGTCCATGGAAAAGTTACTGGGGGTGAATTGGGGTTATAAAATACTATGGTACAAAGTTGGAGGGAAGGGGAATCTACTTGCGTCAAATTTGCTTGTCCCCTAGTTTATGGATGAGGGTGTTTGATGCTTCTCTAGGGAATCTAGGGGTATCTACTGGCCCTGAGATTTACCAGAGGTAAATGGTAAGTCCATTTGGTCTTGATCACAACTTTTGAGATGATTTGAATAAAGTTGATAATGTAAACATTGTAGTCCCTAGAAATCAACAGAATCAGGTTTCTCTAGATCTAGGTCTGCAAAACTATTCTCCTTGATGAACCACTTAGTGTAGCATCATCATTTGGGTAATAGAACATTCTCACGAAGTTTGAGATAATAGGGGATACTTCACAATGTAAAGTTGCTCAAATTTGATTCTGGAGAGGAATGGTTTAGAATATTTTGGTGAATCAAATCAGTTTGGATTAGGTTGAAACTTTGCACAATCATAACATATGGTATTTGTGACTTGTTGGAATGTTCCTGGAATTTATTGATAATATTTCTTATAGAAATATTTCAAATGCTTGAAATAGGAAGAAATAGTTTTGAAGGATTTTGTCCAATATTTTGAACATTACCATGTGTTTAAACTCTTATATATTGACATTATATGTCCACTGAGTTTTCCTATTTTTTCTCAAATATTTTGAAAGCATAAAAATAATTTTCCTAATAAAAGACCATTTCCGGCCTTAAGAAAAAGCCTTTAAATAAGATAATAAAATAATCTTTAAAAATAACATTTCTTTGGTTTTGGGGACTTATATATATAGTAGGTTCCAAATAAATCCTTTGGGGCAAAACAACCCACCCAATTTGAGGATTTGTAGTACAAACCTCAATTCAGGGATTTTTGAAAACCTAAATTGAATAAATGCTTTTTGGCCAAAATAATATTTGATAAAAACAGTTTTAGGTACTATATACATGGTATGATCACTGGACAAGAGTTTAGATCAAGAAAAAGAATTTTGAGAGTAGGAGAGTGTTTTATGAATATAGAGCACCAACAAGCAATCAAACAAGCAAGAAATAGCATACCAGTCAAACATTGATAGGTACTCAAAAGTTTTAATTGGCCCTAATTTTTTAGTCATGTTAACTTAGTCATGAGGCAAAACACAGGGTGTGACACCCCTCTTTCGTGTCAATCCATTGGTATGTCACTTGGAGCTATATTTTTATTCATCACATGATATCTATTTTGCTTGGAGCGTCGTTTGCTTTTGTTTGCTTTTACTTTCAGTTTGTCGTTATCATCATTTTCTGGACACACCTATTTGAGAGATACACACCTTCATGATAATTTTCTAGAATACTCTATGTGCTTCACTTATATCTTTTGAGCCCCGCAGTTGCTCTAGTACTTCACTTATATCCTTTTGAGCACGGTGGTGTGTAGATTTTATAGAAGTAATATGCTCTCGTTCTTCACTTATATTTGTTTGAGAGCTGAATAAATAGTGATGGTAATTTGAATGGGTCATAATACTAGCCCAAAAATAATAGGAATTCAATGAATGATAATCAAAACCATCATGTAGCACATATAGGGAAGTTGTGTGTTAATGAAATTGATGTGGTAATATGGAAAGGGTGTGAGTCCACAATTGTTGATTCGTAGAAGTGTCGAGATTAAGAGGCGTTAACATGTTATTCATCTAAAAATTAAATAGACATGGTGATGATGTGTGAGTTATTTTATTCCTCATTGAAATCCTAGTGTTGTTTCGAGTCGGGGGTGCGTGATGGTTAACTCCTACCAACCTCCTGCCTCGAAGCTTGCGAGGAGTACATTGATTTGTGATAAAACTAATAAAACTTTGCAATAAGTATGTGATTTGTTTTGACTAATGTGACACCATGGACATACGCATACTCATCTTCTCATATTTGCTATACTCTTTCGTATCGTGCATAGCCCATTCTCACCTCGAGGATCGGTGCAACTTGCGCCGGTGCATCCAAACCCCGTGACATGATAAACTCTGTTGCACATAAGCCTCATTATATCTTGCTCAAAACAGACACCATACTGTCACTCTCTGTGTTTGTATCACTATGCTATGCTATGGATTTATAATTTTTCGAACCATTTAAAACTTGTGAGTGCATGTGCTTGTTTGAATTGTTTGATGTTTGCTTCTTTGGTTGATTGTGTTTTGGCACCTAAAGATCTTCTTCCCTCTAGAACTCACTTCCTTGATCCAAACATATTGCCCAATGATCGTACCATGTGTATAGTACCTAAAACTATTTCGTATCAAATATAGTTTTTGCCAAAAGGATTTATTCAAATTAGGTTTTCAAAACCCTCGGACTTGAGGTTCTACAAGTTCTCAAATTGGGTGGAATGATTTGCACCAAAGACCTTATTTGAAGTCTACTATATATAAGACTTCCCCAAACCACCAAATATTAATTTTAAAGATTATTTTACTATTTTATTTAAAGGCTTTTTCTTAATTCTAGAAATGTTTTTTCATGAGGAAAAATATTTAAATGCTTTGAAAATATTTGAGAAAATTTAGGGATACTTAGTGGACATATATTTTCCATATATATGAGTTTCAACACATGGTCATGTTCTAAATAATGGGCAAAACCCTCCAAAATCCTTTTTGCTCAAATAAATCTATTGAAATATTTCTATAGGAAATATTCTCAATAAAATCTAGGAAAATTCCAACAAGTCACACACGCTATATGTGATGATCTTGAAAAGTTCAACCCAATCCCAATTGTTTGATTGCACCAAAATATTCCAAAACCTCTGTGTCCAGAAAAGTTGAACAACTCCACATTGCCAATTGTCTCCTATTGATGATGCTACATCAAGTGGTGCATCAAGGAGAATGGATTTGCATGCCTAAATCTACAGAAACCTGATTCTGTTGTTTTCTAGGGTTCGCCAAGTTTGCACTATCAACTTTCTTCAAACCATCTCAAACCTTGTGGTCCACTCTACTTTCACCCTATAAAATCTCATGACAAGCAAACTCCATTTGCTATCCCAAACACTCATCAAACACCTTCTCCTAAATTACCAAACTTGCTGTTTCAGCTGCTTCCACTATTCTCCTTGAGTTCAAATGTTTACCACTGCCCCCATTGTTGCATTTCACCTCCAGTAAGAAAACCCAACTCTAATTCAATCATAGAGTGGGGTAATACCCATTTCTACCCTCTGGACAACAAGAATCCCACTCTCTCTCCACTTCCCTCCTATTCTAGTCGATCTCCAGAGCATCCAATGCTTCCCCTGGACTATATTTCTCCCCTAGATCTCCTAGACACAGGTGGCCGCACAGAAGATGCCAAAGGCATGCTGTGGCATGCCAAAAATGCGCTCCAGAGCGTGCTACGGTGCGCACCCGCACTGTAGTTGGTGCCATCCCCATCTCCTGACCACCTGGGGATGCGGCAGCTTGTCCCCGTGGCCCTCCTCGATGTCCGCAACCTGGCAGCGTGTCGACCCCCTCCTTCCTTGCTCTCTCTTGCCCCAGGCCGCGCGTGCCCGAGCACTGCAATGCTCCGCCACTCCCTGTCCACGCGGGGGACCCGCCTCTGACCTCACCCCGCGCTCCCTCCCACCTTCCTTTCCCCTGGACAAACCGAGAAGTGCCGCTGACCCGTCCTGGCCCCTTCCAATGTTCCTTAGGACCGACTCTGCGGGCACCCGCGAGCTCAGCTCACGGTGCACCATGGCAAACCTATATAAGGCCATCACGACCTCAAATTCATATTTGGACGCCCCTTCTCCCTCACAATCAAACCCCAGAAGCAAGTGAGATCCCTTCGCTGCATCCAGTGCCCGGGATCGAGCAGGACATCATCGCTACTGGTCTCCGGTGTTCGAACGGTGAGAGCTGCATTAGCCACCCTATTCGTCGATCTGGAACCGTGGTGGCGCACTGGCCCTTTTACCCCTCTTCCCCGTGACAATTGCAGCCCGACGCGAGCGCATCAACCTCGAGCCAAAGCTTCTCCGCCTGGACTTCTCGTTGCCAGTGACTTAGGCCATGCCGGTGCTCCCTTTGATCTCCAACCATACAACGTGTCCATGTTAGTTCCATTCCTGTCGTCCCCAAGCCCGACCGTGCTCCATATCTCCGCCGGTGAGCTCTCACCCTCTCTTGTGTGGAGGTTGAAGATGAACCGGGCAGGGCCCAGCGGTCAGGTTTTGATGCGCAGGTGCGCGCGTGCTGTGCCAGCCGAAGGCGCATTACGCTTTTACGTCGTTGACGTGGTCGCCCGGCGCGGGCTCTTTCTCTCTAGGTTGACTCTGTTGAGCCCATTTTGGCCCATCGGGACAACATCTTTTCCTTTTTCATTTTTCGAGAACTTGTAAAAATTCCACATGTCAAAATAATTTTCTTATTGACATAATCCTTCCACCACAAATCTAATAATATTGTGTAATATTTATTGATGCCATTAGTGAATTGTTTTTAAACATTTTATGTACTAGATTTATTTAAAACCTAGTTTTAAGTATTTTTAGCCTCTTTTAAAATAGTTTTAAAAATCCTTTTCACTTCAATAACACAGACAAGTATTTTTAGTCTCTATTGTAGTATTTTACAATGTAGGGTAACATTTTAGAAGTGGATTTGGTGCTCTGGTTTTGTTGTGATTCTTATTATTGCCGTTACTATGGCGATGATATATTGCGTTATTGACGAGGGAGTTGGACCCGAAGACTTTGAAGACCCTGAAGACTTTGTTGAGCCAGGCAAGCATCCCTTTGACCATCTTAAGAAACCATTTTCATTGCATGTCATATATCACTTTATTTTGATATAATGAACATGATGATGTGGTGACCACTTTAGTGGGTTGTCTCCTATACTTTTAACGTTGATACTTGCATAGTGCATGACCCTACCTCCTTATGAGGGTTGTGCGGGTGGGAGTACCTAGGATGCTAAGTAGATGCTCGGGAAAAAGGGATGGGGATATGCATGGTGGTGGAAACAAAATTGTTTACAAAGACTTTTTAAAAACCCCATCGGGTACCACTAATGCTTGAGGGAGATGATGTTGAGCTAGGTAACCACTTGATAAAGAAGTGGTGTACCGGAGCAAGCGTGTGTGTGGTTTTCGAAAATGGATTGGTGTAAGTTGAAACCGTTAGTGCAACCTCGCATGTACAACCACGATACCCCTTATGGGATGGGGCTTTGTTGATTAATTTGATGGGTACTAGTAGAGAGCCCGCATTACTAGTGGCGGGAGTGATGTGGTCGCTCTCGACACGGGGTCGTACCGGAAAGGGATGATCATAGGTTGTTTTCTCAGACACCATGCACACCATTAGTCCCTGCATGGATGATACTTGATATGTACATCATGCGTGCTAGGTGCCAACAAGTGGTCTCTTTGTTAGTATCGTCAGGGGAAATGCGATGTTCGGGTACTGACGTCGGTTATGCAACATACCGCGAGTCGTGCCTTGACACGAAAGTTTCCCGAGTCTTGTGGGTAAAGTGTGAAACCTCTGCAGAGTGTAAAACTATTTGAATAGCCGTATATACAGTCAAGGATAGTTGGATGACCGCTGTTGGGCTACATCCATTGTTTACAATTTGGTGTGTGTATGTGTGTGTGGGAAAGATGATACTTGAGTTAAGTCGGATGACTTGACATGATGATTGAACATGAGATGTTCAACCCCTGCTTATGATGATATATCTAACTTGTTCATATGGATATCTGCCACTATTGATGCATGCTTACATAAGTTATTTGATCATGCCACTGCACTCAAGATTAGCTTTCCACAAAATTACCTACTTAGTGCTATATCATGCATTATTATTGCCTTGTTCCAAACATGGGTTGCTTGCGAGTACATTCAAAGTACTCATCGCTTGCCACTGGTTACTTAATTGGCCAGGCATGGAAGAGCAGAGTATGGTGAAGAGTTTGTTAGTGAAGAATATGCGAACTTGGACGCTTCCCAGTGATAATGCCTATAGGGTTAAGGCAGATGGCATGGGTCTACGCTTTCGATCAAGATCTCCGCTGCTAGTTATGTTTGCTATTTGGCCTTCCATGGCCCTATCTATGTAAGACTTGACCTTCATGGTCTCTATTTGTGTAAGACCCTGAGTATGGATGTAAGACTCTTGTTATTCAGCTTCTATGTGTTCAGTGAGCATTGATGTCTGGGATCATTATACACATGCATTCGGTGATCATGACTTATGAGTCGGGGTCCCCACAGAGCTGGTATCAGAGCCATCTTGACTGTAGGGAGACTTAGTTAGCATGGACGTTAGTTAGGAGAAAACCATTTCAAAACTATACCTAGTACCTATACTTAGGAGTTTCTGCACTTCTTATCTCTTCTAGTCTTCTCACGACACTCTACTGACTCTCCTCCCTTCAAACCTTTGTAGATGTCCGTCGTACCCTAAGCCCTCCTAGAATTCGTATTTCCCCTACTCCTTGAGGAATACCTGCAGAAGTGCCAGTTTTGCCAATCACCCGTTTTCCTCTATCACGAGCACTAGGTCGGTACCGTCACGAAGGAATACCACATTGTTGTCGTCATGAAGGAAAATGACTCCCCGGCTAGTTTTTTCTTTGAGGGGCCACAGATGGAGACCCTGGCACTCGCAGTCGAGACAGCTGCACGCAAGGCACTCATCCACCTTCGAGGCATCATGCCAGAGATGGCTGACGAGCCAGCTACTTGCTATCTACCCTTACGGAGGGATGAAATTGGGGAGAGTTGGACGTTTGTTCCATTCAAAGAGGACGAGACACTACTCAGATTCCAGACCTACTTCACCCTCTCTACCAACAGTCTAGATCACCACTTGATTAAGGAGTCCATGAAGTTCCACGAGGAACTTCGCCACACCCGAGAGCTACTTCGTCAAGCCAATACGAAGCCCGACAAAGTCAAGAAGGACGGAGCCCCGAGGGACGACCGCTATCACTTAGAGAGGAGGAATACCCCCAGCTAGAGATGCACTCACACGTCTTCGTCGCATGAGTGCAAAGGAGTACTGTGCGCTCTTCACAGACCCACCGACGAAGCATCATCTGGGCGTCCTCGTTCTCCGACCCCTTCGACCGGAGACAATGCCCGTACAGATGACGATCAGTAGGAAGACTATGAGGAGCAGTGGCTACGAGACCGAGCACTCCACCACCTGAGTCTGTGTGTGATGGATCAGATGATACCATGTGTTCTTGTTGTTTGTTTTGATTGTTTGTGTTCCGGTGCAAGTCATGCTTTTTTCCATTGGCAAAATGTAAGCGACTCCATCGTCTATCTTAATATCGTGTTGCTCTTTCGACCTACGTTTTACCACACTTGCACTATACCAACCCCCTTAGACGCACTTTCTCCATTATTTCTTTTCATCTTATCTATCCTAGTTGTTTGACTTGGTTACTCCAAACAGGATGGTGAATGCAATCCACAATAGCTCCTTCACCAACCCTGAACCCAACAACTCCATCCAACAACAGGGAACTGGTGGGACTGCTCAGTCTGGAGAACACCAGGAGCAGCCACAAGGCGACATTCCCCCACCATGGCCTCCACCGGAGAACATGACCATAGCTTAGTTTCTCCAAGTTCTCTAGGAGGAACGTCAAGCCAATACTCCTGTTATCCAGCAGATGGCTGAGGTTCTTATGAACAACCAGCAGCAAGGCGGGAACGGAAATGGCCGCTCCACTCTATCTAAGTTCATGAGGAATTCGCCCCAACCTTCATCGAGACCACAGAACCCCTGGATGTCGATGACTGGATCCACACCATCGAGGACCTCCTTGCACTGGTCAATTGCAATGAGGACCGTGAGAAGGTGTTGTATGCCTCTCACTGCCTCGGAGGTACCGCCAGAGCTTGGTGGGATGGATTCAAAGTCATGCAAGGTGACCGTGTGATCACCTGGGCTGACTTCAAGGAAGGATTCCGCACCACCCACATTCCTTCTTGGATCATGGCTACAAAGAAGAGAGAATTCGGAGCACTGAAGCAAGGAAGTGGCTTTGTCAAGGAGTACATGCAGAAGTTCAACCTGCTGTCAAGGTATGCACCTGAAGATTTCAACACTGAGGATGTTAAGATGGAACGCTTCATGGAAGGACTCCAAGAAACCCTAGAGTACCAACTCATTGTGTGTGACTGTCGGACCTTCTTTGACCTGGTAAACAAGGCCCTCATTCTGGAAGACAATCGTCGTGCCATGGATGATACTCGCAAGTACAAGATGATCAACAAGGGTAGTTGCAACAACTAGAAGCGTTGCCCCTAGCAGCCAGCCCCAACCAAGCCGACCTATTAGCCACAATAGGCTAGGCCTCCCGCGCCTTGTCCAAGCTACCAGCCTCAACATTATGCCAATCCCAGGCTGGCCTACAACAACCACAATAACAACAATGGTGGAAGAATCAACAACAACAACAACTCTGGACATGTCACATGCTTTGGATGTGGTCAGCCTAGATACATCTCTAGGCAGTGCCCCAACAAGAAGCTAGATGCATCGCATTCCAATGTGCCAAACCAAGGTCAAGGCCGTGGAGCGCCACCAAGGAACCCAACTCTCCGCAACCAGCCCAACAATGGCAAAGGTTGTTTGAATCACACCAACGTAGAGTAAGCCCAAAAAGAACCGGATGTCATACTGGGTACATTCCTCGTCAACTCAACTCCAGCAACAATACTGTTTGATTCTAAAGATTCACATTCTTTTGTTACCAAAAGTTTGCACTAGAGAGTGGTATGAAGCCTACACCTCTAGGTAGTCATATGTTGATACAAACCCCGGGATCAATTATGAAGTCCAGGATAGGTTGTAAAGGAGTTGAGATTAAAAACAACGGGGTAGACTTCCTAGCAAACCTTATCATCCTGAAGTCGCAAGGCTTGGATGTGATCCTCCGAATGGACTGTTTAACCAAGCACCAAGGATTGTTAGACTAGGCAAAGAGGACTCTTACCATGACCAATAGCCAAGGAGTGGAAGTAAAGTATGTTCCCAATCCTGTCTCCGCTCAAGCCCCTCAGGTTAACTGTGTGTCGGGAATTGAGTTGGATCAAATGCCAGTGGTTTGTGAATACCCATATGTGTTTCCTGATGAGATGCCTGGAATGCCTCCTGGCCGCGACATTGAGTTCAACATTGAGCTAATGCCCAGAGCAGGACCCATTTATAAGAATCCCTATAGAATGGGATCCAAAGATTTGGCTGAGTTGAAGAAGCAACTGGCAGAGTAGCTCAGAGAAGGATTTATCCGCCCTAGTGCCTCCCCTTGGGGATCACCTGTTTCATTCATGTCAAAGAGGGACGTAACTATCCAACTCGGTGTTGATTACCGATCTCTCAATGAAGTCACAATAAAGAACCACTCTCCAAGATGGAAGACCTGTTCGATCAACTGAATGGAACTAAGGTGTTTTCCAAGATCAACCTAAGGTCTGGATACTATCAGCTAAAGATCAGACCCCAACACATTCATAAGACGATGTTTGTAACCCCGTATGGCCTGTATGAATATACGATAATGTCATTTGATTGACCTATGCCCCTGCCTACTTCATG
Organism: Hordeum marinum; assembly: GCA_022496015.1. Classification (NCBI taxonomy): domain Eukaryota; kingdom Viridiplantae; phylum Streptophyta; class Magnoliopsida; order Poales; family Poaceae; genus Hordeum; species Hordeum marinum. Next base: position 168,869,485 of record CM039676.1, read on the forward strand.
TACCTGATGAACAAAGTGTTCATGGAGTACTTGGACAAGTTTGTTGTCGTCTTCATTAACGAAATACTCGTATTTTCCAAGTCGGAAGAAGAGCATGAGCAACACTTGAGATTGGTCCTAGACAAGCTTCGAGAGCACCAACTGTACGCCAAACTCAGCAAGTGTGAATTTTGGCTGCATGAAGTTGGATTCTTGGGTCATGTGTTGAGTGCAGAAGGATTGTCAGTAGATCCTGCGAAGATCGAAGCCGTGACTGAATGGCAGTCCCAAAGCAATGTGAAGGTAGAGAGAAGCTTCCTCGGACTCAATGGATATTGCCGCAAGTTCGTTAAAAGGTTCTCGAGCATTGCCCGACCCATGACTCGTATTTTGAAGAAGGACAAGAAGTTCGAATGGACGCAGAAGTGTGAAGAAATCTTCCAAGAGTTCAAGAAGAGATTGACAACATCCCCAGTTTTGGCCACCCCCGATATTCACAAGGAGTTTGTGATATATTGTGATGCATCAAGAACCGGGCTTGGGGGTCTCCTGATGCAAGAAGGCATAGTCGTAGCATATTTTTGTAGACAGCTACATCCTCACGAAGAGAAGTACGCTACACATGAACTTGAGTTGGCAGCCGTAGTTCATACCTTGAAGACATGGCGACATTACCTCCTAGGAAAGCGATGTGAGATATACACCGACCACCAGAGTTTGAAGTATATTTTCACTCAAAAGGAATTGAACTTGAGGTAGCGAAGATGGTTGAAGTTGATCAAGGATTATGACCTCAGTCTTCAGTACCACCCTGGAAAGGCTTATGTGGTTGCAGATGCCTTAAGCATAAGTGCTTGTTCCTTGAATGCTATGATTAAGGAAAGGCTACCTGTCCTATATGAAGAGCTTGAAAGCTTCAGCTTGGAACTAGTTGCACCCAGATTCTAGCCAACTTCGAAGCAAAGCCTACCTTGATGGATGATATTAAGGAATCCCAGAAGGAACTTGTGAGAATTGAAGGCATCAAGGGGAATATCAAGATAGGCAAGTCCCCAGGATTCTGAGTGGATGAGCAAGGAGTTGTATGGTTTGGGAAATGTATCCGCGTACCCAACAAAGTTGAGCTCAAGAACTTGATATTGCAAGAAGCTCATGACACTCTGTATTCCATCCATCCTGGAGGAACCAAGATGTACCAAGACCTCAAAACAAGATTCTGGTGGCATGTCATGAAGAGAGAGATAGGCACTTCCGTCGCCAAGTGTGACATATGCCAGAGAGTCAAAGCTGAGCATCAGCGAACCGCTGGACTATTGCAACCTCTCAAAGTGCCTGAATGGAAGTGGGACAAAGTCGGGATGGACTTCATCACTGGATTGCCCAGGTCTAGCAAAGGACATGATTCCATTTGGGTCATTGTCGATCACCTCAGTAAGGTAGCCCACTTCATTCCTGTCAAGACAACCTACAATGGAAACCAACTGGCCAACCTCTACATCAACCAAATCGTGAGCCTCCATGGAGTTCCAAAGGAGATCGTGTCAGACCGAGATACCCAGTTTACCTCGAGATTCTGGAATAGATTCCAAGAAGCCTTGGGAACCAAGTTGACCTTCAGCACTGCTTTTCATCCTTAGACCGGAGGCTAGACAGAACAAGTAAACCAGATACTCGAGGATATGCTTCGTGCTTTTGTTCTGGTATACGGAGCCAAGTGGGAAGATTGCCTACCCTTTGCCGAGTTCTCCTACAACAACAACTATCAGTTGAGTCTTCAGATGGCACCATTTGAGGTGTTATGCGGACGCAAGTGTCTCCGCTCAACTGGTCAAAGACCGGAGAAGGGCTAGTCTTTGGACCATACATCCTCCACAAAGCAGAGGATCAAGTTCAACTCATCCGAGAGCACCTAAAGACCGCCAAGTGAAGGCAAAAGAGCTATGCCGATTCCCACCGTCGGGACATGAGTTTCCATGTTGGATACCACGTCTACCTCCGAGTAACTCCTCTCAAGGTAACCAAGAATTTCCACGTCAAGGGAAAGCTCACATCAATATACATCGACCCCTTCAATATCACCGACAAGTGAGGAGAAGTTGCCTACCAGCTAGAGCTACCTTCCAAGCGATGAGATGTGCACAATGTGTTCCACGTGTCACAACTCCGGAAGTGCCTCCAAGTTCCCAACCGCCCCGATCTCTACAAGGACATCGATCATCAAGCCATCGACCTTCAGCCAGACCTCTCTTATCGTGAGCGGCCAGTTCTCATTTTGGATGAAGCAGAGCGTTGCACCCGAAGCTGTACCATCAAGTACTTCAAGGTCCAGTGGAGCAACCACTCTGAAATAGAAGCAACCTAGGAGCATGAAGACTATCTTAGATCTGAGTTCCCCTATCTTTTTAGCGCGTAGCCTAGGAATCTCAGGGACGAGATTCTTGTAAGGGGGTAGGTCAGTCAGACCCTGTGTTTGTATCACTATGCTATGCTACGGATTTATATTATTTTGAACCACTTAAAACTTTTGAGTGCATGTGCTTGTTTGAATTTTTTGATGTTTGCTTGTTTGGTTGATTGTGTTTTGGCACTCAAAGATTTTGTTCCCTCTAAAACTCACTTCCTTGATCCAAACATCTTTCCCAATCATCATACGACGTGTATAGTACCTAAAACTATCTTTATAAAATATTGTTTTGGCAAAAAATGATTTATTCAAATTTGTTGTTCAAAACCCCCTGAATTGAGATTTGTAGTACAAGTCCTGAAATTGGGTGGACTGTTTTGCACGAAAGACCTTATTTGAAACCTAATTATATAAGACTTCCCAAAACCACAAAATATTAATTATAAATATTATTTTACTATTTTATTTAAAGGTTTTTTCTTAAGTCCATAAATGGTTCTTCATAGGGAAAAATTATTTAAATGTTTGAAAATATTTGAGAAAGTTTAGGGGAACTCAGTGGACATATATTTTCCATATATATGTGTTTCAACACATGGTGATGTTCACAATAATGGGCAAAACCCTACAAAACCATTCTTCTTAAATAAATCTATTGAAATACTTCTATAGGAAATATTCCCAATAAAATATAGGAAACCTCCAACAAGTCACACATGCTATAGGTGACGATCTTCCAAAGTTTCAACCCAATAGCAATTGTTTTGATTCACCAAAATATTCCAAAACCCTCTTGAAACGTCCATTTTGCATCATGCTTTTATATTGATATTTATTGCATTATGTGCTGTTATGACACGTTATGGTGCAATACTTATGCCCTTTCTCTCTTATTTTACAAGGTTTACATGAAGAGGGAAAGTGTCGGCAGCTGGAATTCTAGACTGGAAAAGGAGCAAATCGGAGAGAGCTATTCTGCACATATCCAAAAGTCCTAAAATGTTACGGAGAATTATTTTGGAGTATATAAAAAATATTGGGCGAAACAAATACCAGAGGGGACCCACTAGGAGGTCACAAGTCTGCCAGGCGCGGCCACCCCCTGGCGCGCTTAAGTGGCTTGTAACCCACCTGGTAGGTCTCCGACGTCAATGTTCTGCTATATGAAGGGTTTTGACCTAGAAAAATCATAAGGGAGCTTTTGGAAGGAAGCTCCGCCGTCTCGGGGCGAAACTTGGGCAGAACCAATATAGACCTCCGGCGGAGCTGTTCTGCCGGGGAAACTTCCCTCCCGAAGGGGAAATCAAAGCCACATCACCAACGATCCCCTCATCGAGAGGGGGTCAATCTCCACCAACATATTCATCAGCACCATCTCCTCTCCAAACCCTAGTTCATCTCTTGTATTCGATCTTTGTCTCAAACCTCAGATTGGTACCTGTGGGTTGCTAGTAGTGTTGATTACTCCTTGTAGTTGATGCTAATTGGTTTACTTGGTGGAAGATCATATGTTCAGATACTTTATGATAATTAATACTCCTCTGATTATGAACATGAACATGCTTTGTGAGTAGTTATGTTTGTTCCTGAGGACATGGGATAAGTCTTGTTATAAGTAATCATGTGAATTTGGTATTCGTTCAATATTTTGATGAGATGTATGTTGTCTCTCCTCTAGTGGTGTTATGTGAACGTCGACTACAGAACACTTCACCATTATTTGGGCCTAGGGGAAGGCATTGGGAAGTAATAAGTAGATGATGGGTTGCTAGAGTGACATAAGCTTAAACCCTTATTTATGTGTTGCTTCGTAAGGGGCTGATTTGGATCCATATGTTTCATGCTATGGTTAGATTTATCTTAATTATTCTTTCATAGTTGCGGAAGCTTCCGAGAGAGGTTAATCATAAGTGGGAGGTTTCTCCAAGTAAGGGCAGTACCCGAGCACCGGTCCCCCCACATATCAAATTATCAAAGTAGCGAACGCGAATCAAATGAGCATGATGAAAACTAGCTTGACGGAAATTCCCATGTGTCCTCGGGAGCGCTTTGCTATATATATAAGTTGTCCATGCCTGTCCTTTTCTACAAAAAGGATTGGGCTACCTTGCTGCACCTTTGCTACACTTGTTACTTGTTACCCATTACGAATTATCTTATCACAAAACTATCTATTGCGATAATTTCAGTGCTTGCAGACAATACCTTACTGAAAACCGCTTGTCATTCCTTCTGCTCCTCGTTGGGTTCGACACTCTTACTGATCGAAATGACTATGATAGGTCCCCTATACTTGTGGGTCATCACCTCTGTGTCCAGATTCAAACTTGAACATCTCCACATTGCCAACTATCTTCTATTGACCCCAAACTTTGTGGGCATGTTCTATTACCAAAATAATGATGCTACACCAAATGGGGCATCACAGATAATGGATTTTCATCCTCGAATCTATAGAAATCTGATTTTGTTGATTTCTAGGGTTTACCATGTTTGCACTATCAACTTTCTTTAAATCATCTTAAACTTGGTGGTCCACTCTACTTTTACCTATATTTTCACCCTCTTAGATTTCATGGCAAGCAAGCTACATTTGCTATCCCAAACACCCATCCAACACCTTTTGCTAAATTACCAAACTTGTTGTTTGAGCCCCTTCAACTATTTTCCTTGAGTTCAATTTTTTACCACAGTAACCCATTGTTTTATTTCACCTCTAGTAAGAAAACCCAACTCTAGTGCACTCATAGAGTGGGGTAAAAGCCCATTTCTACCCTCTGGACAGAAAGAATCCCACTCTCTCTCGACTTCCCTCCAGTTCTAGTCGACCTCCAGAGCATCCAATGCTTCTCCAGGACTATTTTCCTCCCCCTAGAATCCTAGACACAGGTGGCCGCATAGAAGCTGCCAAAGGCATGCTGTGGCATGCCAAAAACGTGCTCTAGAGCGTGCTACGGTGCACACCCGCACTTTAACTGGCGCCCATCCCCACCTCCCGATCACCTGGGGATGAGCGATCTTGTCCCCCTGGCCCTCCTCGACGTCCGTAACATGACAACATGTCGACCCCCTCCTTGCTCGTTCTCTCTCGCCCCTGGTAGCGTGTGGCCGAGCACCGCAATGCTCCATGACTCCCTGTCCACGCGGGGGACCCGCCTCTGACCTTGCTTCGTGCTCCCTCTAACTTCCCTTGCCCCTGGACGAACCCCACAAGCGCCGCTGACCCGTCTTGGCTCAGTCCAACAGTCTCTAGGACCAACCCACGAGCTCATCTCAGGGTGCCACATGGCCTGCCTATATAAGGCCACCCGACCTCCCATTCGCCTTTGGACGCCCCTTCTCCGTCTCAGTCGAACCCCGGAAGAAACTATGCTCCCTCCGCTGCATCTAGTGCTCGGGATCGAGCCAGACGTCACCGCCACTAGTCGCCGGCGTCCGAACAGTGAGAGCCGCATTAGCTACCCCTCTCCGTCGATCTGGGACCGCGATGACACACTGACCCTTTTCCCCTCTTCCCCGTGCCAATTGCATCCCGAAGCGAGCGCATCAACCTCGAGCCGAAGCTCCTCCATCGGTACTTCTCGCCTCCGGTGACTCAGTCCATGCCGCCGCTCCCTTTGACCTCCAACCGGGTGGTAGGTCGATGTTGGTTCCATTCCTGCCATCGCCAAGCCTGGCTGTGCCCCATCTCGTCACCTGTGAGATCTCCCCCTCTCTTGTTTGGAGGTTGAAGACGAACCCGGGCGGGGCCCGTCTGTGATCCTCCCTTTCCCCCTCTCCCTCGCTGACCGCTTGGGCCCAATGGTCAGGTTTGAACGCACAGGTGCACGTGTTGTGTCGGACGAAGGCGCATTATGCCTTTCAGCCATCGACGTGTCCGCTTGGCGCAGGTTATTTCCCTCTCGGCCGGCTCTAATGAGCCTATTTCGGCCCATAGGGACAACAACTTTTCCTTTTTAATTTTTTGCGAACTTGTAAAAATTCCACAAGTCAAAATAATTGTCATATTTAGACAATTCTTCCACCATAAATCTTGTTCATACCATTTGTGAAAAAAATTAAAAACATTTTATGTACTGGATTTATTTGAAACCTAGTTTAAGTATTTTTAGCGTTTGTTAAAATAGTTTAAAAAATCTTGTTCACTTCAACACCAGTGAAGTATTTTTAGTTTATATTGTAGTATTTTACAGATTAGGTTAAAATTTTAGAAGTGGATTTTGTGCTTTGTTTTTTGCAATTATTATTATTACCATTATTATCATGATGATAGATTACGTTATTGACGAGGGAGTTGGACCTGAAGACTTTGAAGACCCTGAAGAGTTTGTTGAGCCAGGCAAGCAACCCTTTGACCATGTTAAGAAACCATTTTCATTGCATTTCATATAAAACTTTATTTCATATGTTGATCATGATGATGTGGTGACCACTTCGGTGGGTTACCTCCGATACTTTTACCGTTGATACTTGCATCGTGCATGACCCTACCTCCTTATGAGGGTTATGCAGGCGGGAGTAGCTAGGATGCTAAGTTGATGCTACGCAAAAAGGTATGGGGATATGCATGGTTATGGAGAGAAAAGTTTTTTCAAAGACTTTTGAAAACCCCCGTCGGGTGCCACTAATGCCCGAGGGAGATGATGTTGAGCTAGGTAACCACTTGGTAAAGAAGTGGTGTACTGGAGCAAGTGTGTGTGTGTGATTTTTGAAAATGGATTGGTGTAAGTTGTGACCGTTATTCCAGCCTTAGAGGTACAACCACGATACCCCTTACGGGACGAGGCTTTGTTGATTACTTTGATGGGTACTAATAGAAAGACCGCATTACTAGTGGCGGGAGTACATCATGCGGGGTGGGTGCCAATGAGTGGACTCTTTGTTAGTATCGTCAGGGGAAAGGCGATGTTCGGGTACTAACCTCAGGCATGCAACATACCACGAGTCGTGGCTTGACACGGAAGTTTCCCTGAGTCTCGTGGGTAAAGTGTGCAACCTCTGCATATTGTAAAACTATTCGAATAGTCGTGTCCACGGTCAAGGACTGTTGGATAACCGCTCTTGGGCTACGTCCATTGTTTACAACTTGGTGTGTGTGTGTGTGGCAAATATGATACTCGAGTTAAGTCGGATGACTTGACATGATGAATGAACACGACGAAAGTACAATTTTAAGACCAATTTCATATTGGCACCAAAAAACTTAATTCAATCTAGACGTAATGTTTTTACGCATGTTTTTTTGGTCTTTTGAGCTTATAACATCTTTCACCTACTTTATGTTTTCCTTTCAGGAAGAGGGACATTCTCTATGTTGAGGTGTTCGGTGTGAAACTCTTTTCTAAACTACAGTTCGTCATCTTTCCTGCTGAACTTCACCTCTGCATTGTCAAAACATACATCACAGTTGAACTAGTTCCCGATGATGTACGATCCTAGGGTCGCTCATGCTGCCTAACCCAAGTCTTGGGGGCTACTGCATTGACAATTCAATGCAGAAAATTTAAGTGCAATACAATTTCCGAGGAGATTATGGTCCTCAGGTTGGTTGGCCGCACCCAACCCAAGTCTCAAGGTCTATGCACACCGCTTTTGTGTTCTGAAGTATGCTGCCAAGCTAGGAGTTGATCCTGAGGCCAATTTTGCGAATCGACCGAGTCTCAAGGGCTTCTGGGATCGGTGGTTTTATGTCATCCTTCAGGTGCATCTCGGGTTTTAGACCAACACACACACCTTGAGCACCACTGGATATACATCTCGGCAGAGAATAAATTGCACCAATCCAAAATATCCACAAAAAATCAGCCCACGTTCAGGGGTGGTGCACCACCTCAGAAGCAGTCCGGCATAAAGCTCGGGCGCAAGTGGCTGGCTCCATAGAGAGAATTTCTGACATTAAGCTCAGATGAATTCCTTTAATTTTTAAGGTCCAAGGTAGTTTATGATACCTCGAACACCGATCATCCTTGGATCTCGGATGTAGTCCGGCTTTGGAGCTCGGAAGCAGTCCGACATAAGGTCAAGATCGAAGACGCCTCACAAGCAGTCCGGCATAAAAGCCCAGATGTGAATGGATGGCTCCATAAAAGACTATTCCGGCATTTAAGCTTGGATGAAGTCCATCAAATTTTGAGAGACCGAGGTAATTTATGACACCTCGGATGCTGACCAGCGTTGGAGCTCGGATACAATCCGGCGTTGGAGCTCGGACGATGTCCGTCATTGGCACTCGGATGCCGATCAACATTAGACTTCGACTACAAAAAGACACCTCGGACGCAGTTCGGCATCAAGCTCGGACGCAAGTCGTTATCTCCCTAGAGGGATTTTCCAGCATTATGTTCATTGAACTCCTCAAACTTTTCATGACTGAGGTAGTCTATGACACCTCGGATGCCGACCTGCGTTGGAGCTCGGCTAAAAATACACCTCGGATGCAATTCGGCATTGGAGCTCAAATGCAAGAGGATATCGCCCCATGGGAAAAAAATTACCTGAGGTGTGGCGTAAAAATTACAAGGCATTGATAAAAGCCGATAATTTAAAGGGGCTCCTCGGATGCCCGACGTATGAATTCTTTGGATACACATCGGCGATTCTCAAGATCGGAGATGGGAAGATTTGTTGAACCAGTTTTCAAGACCGACGGCCGAAGACGAAGAACAGTTCGGAAGAACCGAGGAGCATCCCCAACTTGAAGACCGGTTCAAGGGGCTACTAACGGTGTCCGGGACTAGGGGGTACTCAACACGTCGTCTCCCGACCAGTGGGTCGGGCCGAGGATCCCCAGGGAGACTCACTAATGGGCCACTTCGGGCAGCCCATGCCGAATACAAGGAGGATTCCACAAGACTTGGCACCCAAGACGAGGACTCCACTAAACCCTAGGCCTACGGTGCATATATAAGGCGAGGCCAGGCTAGTCGATAGATCATTACATTACATCTCCTATTCATTACTACAATCTCGTGGTAGATACCTGTACTATGTACTATCCCCATATCAATTCAAGGAAAAGCAGGACGTAGGGTATTATCCCCTTGAGAGAGCCCGAACATGGGTAAAATCCTGTGGCCATGTTACCATCGCCCCAAGACGCCTAGCTTAGGACCCGTACTATGAGATATGCCGTATTTGACGCCGACAACACCATAGAGTGGGATCCAACAATTAGCCACTCAGCACACCACCGCAAGATCGGGAGCCAAGAACACTTCTTGAGCCCCCTCACGAGGCTCAAGGACACTGTACTAGTTCATCCACCAAAAGCTCCGCGAGAGGCAATCCACCAAAGTAGGAGTAGGGTATTACGCTTCGCAGCGGCCCAAACCTAGGTAAATTGTCATGTTCCTCTTCTTCCTCGTCATCGTGCGAGTTCTCCATAGCACCCATTGAGTGGCGATCTAGGTTGGGTGAGTCCGCGGGAAACCTTCGCACAAGCCCCTGTGTTCGAACCTTAAGGGTTTTGCAGAACCCAAAATCCGACAGCGGTCGATAAGTGGAGTAATAGTAATAGGTATAGGAAGGAGTCGGCCTATTTGCTCATTGATTTGATGCATGTATGCACATGATCATTTCTATGAAAATCGCATAACTATTCGCTTTTCTATCAATTGCCCAACAATAATTTGTTTACCCACCATATGCTATTTCTATGAGAGATGCCACTAGAGAACTGTACGCCCCCGATCTATTCACTTATATATTCACAACCCTATGGATCCTTCTGGCTGCCGTACTCATCGACATGTAATTGCCCAACATATCTACATACCCTTGTAGATCGCTAAGCGGGAAGCGTTAAGAAACGCGGTTGGTGTAGTCGAACTCTATCAATTGCCCAAAAATAATTTGTTTACCCACCGTATGCTATTTCTATGAGAGATGCCACAAGAGAACTGTACGCCCCCGGTCTATTCACATATATTCACAACCCTATGGATCCTTCCGGCTGCCGTACTCATCGACATGTAATTGCCCAACATATCTACATACCCTTGTAGATCGCTAAGCGGGAAGCGTAAAGAAACGCGGTTGGTGTAATCGAACGTCTTCGCGATCCAAATCACCGAGCGTCCCGCGATCTCATCACGATACGTCCTGCAATCCAATCACGATCCGTCCCGCGAACTCATCACGATCCGTCCCGCGATCTCATCACGATCTGTCTCGCGATCTTGATCACGGTCCTTCCAATCTAGCGCCAAACGGACGGCACCTCTGCGTTCAGCACACGTACAGCTTGATGACAATCTCCGCCTTCTTGATCCATAAAGAGGGAGCGTAGAGGTAGAAGATTTCTCCGGCAGCGCGACGGCGCTGCGGCAATGGTGGTGGAGCTATTGTGGTAGGGCTTCGCCTGAGCACCGCTGAAAACCGATCTAGAGGAGAAACTGCGATCAAGAGGAGAGGTAGCACGTGGCTACTAGGCTTAGCTTTTTCTTCTAAATACTCTAGTATATATAGGAGGGAGGGAGGGGAGGAGGCAGCCTCAAACCATCAAGGTTTGGTCGAAATTCGAGGTGGAGGAGTCCTACTCCAATCCTATTAGGAGTAAGATTCCTCCTTTCCACTTGGAAACTCTTTCCACCTCTCCACCTTTGGATTTTTTCCTTCTCAAACCTCATGGGCTTTAGTGGAGGCTTTGGCCAGCTCACCAGGGGATGGTTTTTCTCCTCCCACAGCCCATGAGCCCCCTCGGGTCATGACACCCCTCCCGATGGACCCCCGGTACACTGCCGATGAGCCCGGAACTTTTCCGGTGACCAAAACAGGACTTCCTATATATCAATATTTACCTCCGGACCATTCCGGAGCTCCTCGTGATGTCCGGGATCTCATCCGGGACTGTTAACCACCTTTGGTCACCATCATACATAACTCTATACTACCGAAACGTTACCGAACCTTAAGTGTGCAGACCCTGCGGGTTCGAGAACTATGTAGACATGACCGAGACACCTCTACGGTCAATAACCAATAGCGGGACCTGGATGCGCATATTGGTTCCTGCATATTCTACGAAGATCCTTATCGGTCGAACAAGGAAATACAATTATAGCATGGATAATTATAGCATGGTTCCTACATATTCTATGAAGATCAACACAATTATAGCATGGATAATAAACGATTATCATGAACAAGGAAATATGATAATAACCAATTTATTAGTGCCTCTAGGGCATATTTCCAACAGATAAACGATCCTATTTTCAAGCCTTCCGTTGTTCCTATTAATCATAGTTGTGTTATTGAGTACCTTAGTGTCAAAGATGACAACACTTGAAACTATATATTATGCCTAGCAAGGGGCATAAAGCAATATCGCTTGTTGGGAGGCAACCAAATATGTTTCTTAATTCTTGTTGTTACTTTCTGTTATTCTTTGATAACATGATTGTTGCATCTATGATGATTATGTTTTTATTTTTTAATTAGTGCTTGTGCCAAGTAAAGCCTTTGGGATGACTCACAAGATGAGTAGAAATGATGCTCAAACATAACAAAAACTTTGACTCCAGTACATGAATTTTCATTTATTACTGGAGCATGATAATGATCTGAATGTTTTACACAGTATTGCCATATAAATTATTTATGTTTTATATTTTTTCAGAATATTTAAAGTTACAATATATGCTATGGATTATATCGGGGGGTATAAACCATGGAGACGTTAGAATACAGTAACTTTTATACTAAAATGAATAATAATCACTTTATCAGAGTACCTAAGGTATGCAATATGTTGCTTATACTAATGGATCTCACAAAGTTCTGTTGAGTTTTGTGTGGAAGAAGTTTTCAAGTTTTGGGTGTGATCACGATGGACCACATAATAAGGATTAGCAAAAGCTTAAGCTTGGGTATGCCCAAGGCACCCAAAGTAAGATTCTAAGGATAATCAAGCGTCTAAGCTTGGGGATGCCTTAGAAGGCATCCACTCTTTCATCTCAATTGACCGGTTTGTCACTTGATATGTGTTTTGTTTGGAGCATCATTTGCTTGGAGCATCCATTGATATGTGTTTTGCTTGGAGCATCGTTTGCTTTTGTTTGGTTTTACTTTAAGTTTGTCATAGTCATCATTTGCTCGACACACCTATTTGAGAGAGACAGACCTTCATGATAATTTGCTAGAATACTCTATGTGCTTCACTTATATCTGTTGAGCCTCAAAGTTGATCTAGTACTTCACTTATATCCTTTTAAGCATGGTGGCGTGTAGATTTTATAGAAATAATATGCTCTCGTTCTTCACTTATATTTGTTTGAGAGCTGAATAAATAGTGACGGTAATTTGCATCGGTCATAAGAATAGTCAAAAAGTAATAGGTATTCAATGAATGATAATCGAAACCATCATGTTGCACATATAAGGAGGTTGTATGTTAACGACATTGATGTGGTAATATGGAAATGGTGCACATCCTCAATTGTTGATTGGTAGAATAGTCTAGATTAAGAGGTGGCATGGTGATGATGTGTGGTCATTTTTGTTCCTCGTTGAAAGCCTAGAGTTGTTTCGAGTCGGGGGTGCGTGATGGTAACTCCTACCGACCTCCTCCCTTGGGGCATGTGAGGGAGTCCTGGATTAGGGGGTCCTCGGATAGCCAACCTGTTGTTCGTGGGCCGCAAGGCAGGCATCGGATGATCAAAGGCCGCCTGCGCGAGATGGATGTTTCGAGGAGTCGTGACGTATTCTCCGAGTTATTAGCTGTAGTTAGGCATGTTATCTCTTCGGCATGTAACCGACCATGTACAAACCCTAGACATCCCCGACATCTATATAAGCCGAAGGTTTTAGGGTATAGAGAGGACAACTCATCTAGGGTTAGACATACGATCTCGAGGTAGATCAACTTTGTAACCCCTTACACCATCAATACAACCAAGGAGGACATAGGGTATTACCTCCATTGGAGGGCCTGAACCTGGGTAAACTCGTGTCCCCTTCGTCTCCTATTACCATTAATCCTAGTCACATAGTACGGGTCCCCCTACCTGAGATCCGCTAGTTTTGACACCGACATTGGTGCTTTCATTGAGAGTTTCTCTGTGAGCTCCGAAGGAATCGATGGCTCACCCCGTCGCAAGTAGCGAGATCTATATCGAAGGAATTCTCGCTTCCGATCAGAGTTTCATCAGCAACGACATCTTGTCGCATGTCGGCCCAGTCGGCTGTCAAGGCCAGATCGAAAGGTTCCACTTGGAAACTCTTTCCACCTCTCCACCTTTGGATTTTTTCCTTCCCAAATCTCATGGGCTTTAGTGGAGGCTTCGGCCAGCCCACCAGGGGATGGTTTGTCTCGTCCCACAGCCCATGAGGCCCCTCGGGGCATGACACCCCTCCCGATGCTCCCTCGGTACACTACCGGCACTCCGGTACACTACCGATGAGCCCAGAACTTTTCCGGCGATCAAAACAGGACTTCATATATATCAATCTTTACCTCCGGACCATTCCGGAGCTCCTTGTGACATCTGGGATCTCATCCGAGACTCCGAACAACCTTCGGTCACCACCATACATAACTCTATACTACCGAAACGTCATTGAACCTTAAGTGTGCAGACCCTGCGGGTTCGAGAACTATGTAGACATGACCGAGACACCTCTACGGTCAATAACCAATAGCGGGACCTGGATGCCCATATTGGTTCCTACATATTCTACGAAGATATTTATCGGTCGAACCTCTATGTCAAGGATTTAGTTAATCCCGTATGATGTTCCCTTTGTTCTTCATTATGTTACTTTCCCGAGATTCGATCGTCGGTATCTCCATACCTAGTTCAACCTGATTACCGGCAAGTATCTTTACTCGTTCCGTAATACAAGATCATGTGACTAACACTTAGTCACATTGCTTGCAAGGCTTATTGTGATGTTGTATTATCGAGTGTGCCCTGAGATACCTCTCCGTCAGACGGACTAACAAATCCCAATCTTGATCCATGCCAACCCAACAGACACCCTCGGAGATACCTGTAGAGCACCTTTATAGTCACCCAGTTATGTTGCGACGTTTGATACACACAAGGTACTCCTCCGGTGTCAGTGAGTTGCATGATCTCATGGTCATAGGAACAAATGCTTGACATGTAGAAAATAGTAGCAATAAACTGACACGATCATATGCTACATTTGTAGTTTGGGTCTTGTCCATCACATCATTCTCCTAATGATGTGATCCCATTACCAAATGACATCTCATGTCCATGACTAGGAAACCATAGCCATCTTTGATCAACGAGCTAGTATATTAGAGGCATACTAGGGACATGGTGTTGTCTATGTATCTACACATGCATCTGAGTTTCCTATCAACACAATTATAGCATGGATAATAAACGATTATCATGAACAAGGAAATATGATAATAACCAATTTATTAGTGCCTCCAGGGCATATTTCCAACAGTCCCCCACTTGCACTAGAGTCAATAATCTAGTTCACATCACCATGTGATTCACATTGTTATGAATCTAACACCCAATGAGTTCTGGGCTTCGATCATGCTTTGCATGTGAGAGAGGTCTTATAGTCAACGGGTCTGCGATATTCAGATCCGTGTGTACTTTGCAAATCTGTGTCATACTGTAAATACTGCTACCACACTCCACTTGGAACTATTCCAAATGGCTGCTCCACTATATGTATCCGGGTTGCTACTAAGAGTCATCCGGATTGGTGTTAAAGCTTGCATCGACGTAACTCTTTACGACGAACTCTTTATCACCTCCATAATCGAGAAACATTTCCTTAGTCCTTTAGTTACTAAGGATAATCTTAACCGCCGTCCATTGATCCACTCCTGGATCACTCTTGTACCCCTTGATAGATTCATGGCAAGGCACACACAAGCGCGGTACACAGCATGGCATACTATATAGAGCCTATGGATAAAGCATAGGGGATGACCTTCGTTCTTACTCTTTCTTCTGCCGTGGTCGAGCTTTGAGTCTCACTCAACTTCACACCTTACAAATCAGGTGAGAACTCTTTCTTTGACTGATCCATTTTGAACTCTTTGAAAATCTTGCCAAGGTATGTACTCATTGAAAGTCTCATCAGGTGTCTTGATCTATATCTATAGAATGCGATGCCCAACAATTAGGTAGCTTTATCCAGGTCTTCCTTTGAAAAACTCTTTTCAAACAACCGTTTATGCTTTCTAGAAATTCTACATCATTTACGATCAACAATATGTCATCCACATATGCTTATCAGAAACTCTATAGTGCTCCCACTCACTTTATTATAAATACAAGTTTCTCATAAACTTTGTATAGACTCAAAAAACTTTGATCACCTCATCAAAGCGTATATTCCAACTCCGAGATGCTTGCTCCAGCCCATAAAAGGATTGCTGGAGCTCGCACACCTTTTAGCATCCTTAGGACTGACAAAACCTTCTGGTTGAATCACATACAACCTTTACTCAAGTAAACTGTTAAGGAAACGATGTTTTAACATCCATCTGCCAGATTTCATAATTTAAAAATGCAGCAACTGCTAACATAATTCCAACAGACTTTAGCATCGCTACGAGTGAGAAAGTCTCATCATAGTCAACTCCTTGAACTTGTCAGAAACTTCTTTGTGACAAGTCGAGCTTTATAAATGGTGACATTTACCATCAACGTTTGTCTCCATCTTAAAGGTCCATTCGTTCTCGATGACCTATCGTCCAACGAGCAAGTCTACCAAAGTCTATACTTGGTTTCATACATGGATCCTTTCTCGGATTTCATGGCCTCTAACCATTTGTCGGAATCTGGGCCCATCATCGCTTCACCATAGCTCGTAGGCTCATCGTTGTCCAACAACATGACCTCTAAGACAGGCTTGTCGTACCACTTAGGAGCAGTGTGCGTCCTTGTCGACCCACGAGGTTCGATAGTGACTTGATCCGAAGCTTCATGATCATAATCATTTACTTCCTCTTCAACTGACGTAGGTTCCACAGAAACATCTTTCTGCAATGCGCTACTCTCTGGTTGAAACAAAGGTTCAACAACCTCATCAAGTTCTATCTTCCTCCCACTCAATTCTTTCGAGAGAAACTTTTTCTCGAGAAAGGACCCGTTTTAGCAACAAACACTTTATGCTTGGATCTGAGATAGAAGGTTCGCCCAACTATTCTTAGGGTATTCTACGAAGATGCATTTGTCTGCTTTGGGTTCGAGCTCATTAGGTGAAAACATTTTCCACACAAGTGTCGCAGCCCCAAACATCAAGAAATGATAGCTTAGGTTTCTATCAAACCATAATTCACACGGTGTCATCTCAACGGATTTAGATGGTGCCCTATTTAAAGTGAATGTAGTTGTCTCTAATGCACAACCCCAAAATTATAGTGGCAAAACGATAAGAGACATCATAACATGCACCATATCCAATAGAGCACGACTATGCCGTTCTGACATACCATCACACTATGGTGTTCCAGGTGGCGTGTGTTGTGAAACAACTTTCACATTGTCTTAAGTTGTATGCCAAACTCGTAACTCAGATATTCACCTCCACGATCATATCGCAGACATTTTTATCTTCTTGTCACGATGATCTTAAACTTCACTCTGAATTTGCTTGAACTTTTCAAACGATTCAGATTTGTGTTTCATTAAGTAAACATACACTATATCTACTCAAATCATCAGTGAAGGTAAGAAAATAACGATATCCACCGCACGCTACAAGACTCATTGGATTGCATACATCAACTTGTATCATTTCCAACAAATCACTTGCCCGCTCCATCAATCCGGAAAACGGGGTCCTTAGTCATGTTGCCCAAGAGGCATGGTTCGCATGTCTCCACCGATTCGAAATCGAATGAGTCCAAAGATCCATCAACAAGGAGTTTCTTCATGCGCTTTATACCAATATGACATTTAGCGGCAGTGCCACAAGTATGTGGCACTATCATTATTAACTTTGTATCTTTTGGCATCAATGTTATGAACATGTGTATTGCTATGATCAAGGTTCAACAAACCATTCTCACTGTGTCGCGAGCATTGAAGGTATTATTCATGTAAACAGAATAACAATTATTCTCTAACTTAAATGAATAACCATGTTGCAATAAATACGATCTAATCACGTTCATGCTCAATGCAAAATACCAAATAACATTTATTTAGGTTCGTTAGTAATCCCGAGGGTAGAGAGAGCGTGCGATGTCGATCACATCAACCTTGGAAACATTTCCAACACACATCGTCACCTCACCCTTAGCTAGTCTCCGTTTATTTCGTAGCTTTTACTTCGAGTTACTAACATTTAGCAACCGAACCGGTATCCAATACCCAGGTGCTATTAAGAGTACTAGCAAGGTACACATCAATAACACGTATATCAAATACACTTGTGTCGACGTTGGCAGCCTTCTTATCTACCAAGTATCTAGGGTTGTTCCCCTTCAGCGACCGCTCACCTCATAATAGAAGCACTTAGTCTTTGGTTTGGGTTCAACTTTGGGTTGCTTCACTGGAGCAGCAACTGACTTGCCATCCATGAAGTTTCCCTCCTTGCCCTTGCCCTTCTCGAAACTAGTGGTTTTACTAACCATCTACACTTGATGCTCCTTCTTGATTTCTACCTTCGCGGTGTCAAACATCACAAACAGCTCAGGGATCATTATTTCTATCCCTAGCATTTTATAGTTCATCACCAAGTTCTAGTAGCTTAGTGACAGTGACTTGGAGAACTATATCAATCACTATCTTATCTGGAAGATCAACTCCCACTTGATTCAAGCAATTGTAGCACCCATACAATCTGAGCACATGCTTAAGGATTGAGCTATTCTCCTTCATCTCATATCTCACAACATGGGCATGAGCCTGAGATCCCAATTTCAGCTGTTAGAACATCTCATATGTTCCGTGACGTTCAAAACATTTTGGAGCCTCAATTCTAAGTCGTAAAGCATGACGCACTGAACTATCAAGTAGTCATCGGAATGTGCCTGCCAGATGTTCACAACATCTATAGACGATGCTAGAGGGGGTGGCGCATCGAGCGGTGCATTAAGGACATAAGCCTTCTGTGTAGCAATGAAGACAATCCTCAGATCACGGACCCAGTCCGCAATATTGCTACCGTCATCTTTCAACTCTATTTCTCTAGGAACGTATAGAAATTCAAGGGAGCTACAACATGAGCTAGTAATCTACAACATAATTTTGCAAAGACACTATTGACTATGTTCATGATAATGAGTTCAATTAATCATATTACTTAAGAACTCCCACTCAAATTGACATCCCTCCGGTCATTCGAGTGATACATGATCCAAATTCACCAACTCAAGTCCGATCATCACGTGAGTTGAGGTGGTTTCAATGGTGAACATCATCATGTGATCATATCTACTATATGACTCATGTTCGACCTTTCGGTCTCTTGTGTTCCAAGGCCATGTCTGTACATGCTAGGCTCGTCAAGTTTAACCCGAGTGTTCTGCATGTGCAACACTGGCTTGCACCCGTTGTATGTGAACGTAGAGTCTATCACACCCGATCATCACGTGGTGTCTCGACACGATGAACTTTTGCAACGGTGCACACTCGGGGAGAACACAATTTATCTTGAAATTAAGTGAGGGATCACCTTATAATGCTACCGTCGTCCTAAGCAAAACAAGGTTCATAAAAGGATTAACATCACATGCTAATCAGAAGTGACATGATATGGCCATGAACTTGTGCTTTTAATCTCCATCTTGAAAGCACCAACATGATCTCCATCATCACCGACATGACACCATGATCTCCATCAACGTGTCGCCATCGGAGTTATCGCGCCCACCATGCTTATACTACTATTGCTACCGTTTAGCGATAAAGGAAAGCATTACATAGCACTTAATGATTGACACGCAGGTCATACAATAATTAAAGACAACCCTATGGCTCCTTCCGGCTGCCGTACTCATCGATATGCAAGTCGTGATATTCTATACAACACATGATCATCTCATACATCACATATATCTCATCATGTAATTGGCCATATCACATCACAACATACCCTGCAAAAACAAGTTAGACGTCCTCTAATTGTTGTTGCATGTTTTACGTGGCTGCTACAGGTATCTAGCAAGAACAATTCTCACCTACGCATAAACCCCAACGGTGATACATAAGTTGCTTTTCAACCTTCTCAAGGACCGCCTTAGTCGAATCTGATCCAACTAAAGTAGGAGAAACAGACACCCGCCAGCCATCTTTGTGCAACGAAGTTACACGTCAGTCGATCGAACCGGTCTCTCGTAAGTGTACGAGTAAGGTTGGTCTGGGCCGCTTCATCCCAGAATACCGCTGAACCAAAACACGACCAAGGGAGGAAGCAATCTAAGCATCAACGCCCACAAACTCTTTGTGTTCTACTCGAGATCTCATCTACACATAGACCTAGCTTTGATACCACGGTTGGGGAATGTTGCATGGGAAACAAAAATTTTCCTATGCACACGCAAGATCTATCCATGGTGACGAGCATCTACAAGAGGGAGAGTGGATCTACATACCCTTGTAGATTGCTAAGCAGAAAGCATTAAGAAACGCGGTTGGTGTAGTCGAACGTCTTCGCGATCCAAATCGCCGAGCGTCCCGCGATCTCATCACGATACGTCCCGCGATCCAATGACGATCTGTCCCGCGATCTCATCACAATCTGTCTCGCGATCTTGATCACGGTCCTTCCGATCTAGCGCCGAACGGACGACACCTCCGCGTTCAGCACACGTACAACTCGATGACGATTTCCGCCTTCTTGATCCAGCACGAGGGAGCAGAGAGGTAGAAGAGTTCTTCGGCAATGTGATGGCGCTGCGGCAATGATGGTGGAGCTAATCCGGTAGGGCTTCGCCTAAGCACCGCTGAAAACCGATCTAGAGGAGTAACTCCGATCTAGAGGAGAGGTAGCACGTGGCTATTAGGGTTAGCTTTTTCCTCTAAATCCTCTAGTATATATAGGAGGGAGGGAGGGGAGGAGGCTGCCTCCAACCCTCAAGGTTTGGTCGAAATTGTAGGTGGAGGAGTCCTATTCCAATCCTATTAGGAGTAGGATTCCTCCTTTCCACTTGGAAACTCTTTCCGCCTCTCTACCTTTGGAATTTTTCCTTGTCAAACCTAATGGGCTTTAGTGGAGGCTTCGTCCAGCACACCAGGGGATGGTTTGTCTCCTCCCACAGCCCATGAGGCCCCTCGGGGAGTGACACCCCTCCCGATGGTCCCCCGGTACACTCCCGGCACTCCCGGTACACTACCGATGAGCCCGAAACTTTTCCGGCAACCAGAACAGGACTTCCTATATATCAATATTTACCTCCAGACCATTCCGGAGCTCCTTGTGACATCTGCGATCTCATTCGGGAATCTGAATAATCTTTGGTAACCACCATACATAACTCTATACTACCAAAATGTCACTGAACCTTAAGTGTGTAGACCCTGCGGGTTCGAGAACTATGTAGACATGACCGAGACACCTCTACTGTGAATAACCAATAGCGGGATCTGGATGCCCATATTCGTTCCTAAATATTCTACAAAGATCTTTATCGGTCGAACCTCTATGTCAAGGATTCAGTTAATCCTGTACGATGTTCCCTTTGTTCTTCGGTATGTTACTTGCCCGAGATTCGATCGTCGGTATCTCCATACCTAGTTCAACCTCGTTACTGGCAAGTCTCTTTACTCGTTCCGTAATACAAGATCCCGTGACTAACACTTAGTCACATTGCTTGCAAGGCTTATTGTGATTTTGTATTACGGAGTGGGCCCTTAAATACCTCTTCGTCACACGGAGTAACAAATCCCAGTCTTGATCCATGCCAACCCAACAGACACCCTCGGAGATACCTGTAGAGCACCTTTATAGTCACCCAGTTATGTTGCGATGTTTGATACACACAAGGTACTCCTCCGGTGTCCGTGAGTTGCATGATCTCATGGTCATAGGAACAAATGCTTGACATGCAGAAAACAGTAGCAATAAACTGACACAATCATATGCTACGTTTGTAGTTTGGGTCTTGTCCATCACATCATTCTCCTAATGATGTGATCCCAATACCAAATGACATCTCATGTCCATGACTAGGAAACCATAGCCATCTTTGATCAACGAGCTAGTCTATTAGAGGCATACTAGGGACATGGCATTGTCTATGTATCCACACATGTATCTGAGTTTCTGATCAACACAATTATAGCATGGATAATAAATGATTATCATGAACAAGGAAATATGATAATAACCAATTTATTAGTGCCTCTAGGGAATATTTCCAACAGATAAAAGATCCTATTTTCAAGCCTTCCATTGTTCCTATTAATCATAGTTGTGTTATTGAGTAGCTTAGTGTCAAAGATGACAACACTTGAAACTATGCATTATGCCTAGCAAGGGGCATAAAGCAATATCGCTTGTTGGGAGGCAACCAAATATGTTTCTTAATTATTGTTTTTACTTTCTGGTATTCTTTGATAACATGATTGTTGCATCTATGATGATTATGTTTTTATTTTTTAATTAGTGTTGGTGCCAAGTAAAGCCTTTGGGATGACTCACAAGATGAGTAGAAATGATGCTGAAACGTAACAAAAACTTTGACTCCAGTACATGAATTTTCATTTATTACTGGAGCATGATAATGATCTGAATGTTTTACACAGTATTGCCATATAAATTATTTATGTTTTATATTTTTTCAGAATATTTAAAGTTACAATATGTGGGCTATTGACAGATTGCTATAAATTGTTCTGTTTTAGACAGATCTTGTTTTGCTTGCATAGTTTGCTTGTTTTGATTATGCTATGGATTATATCGGGAGGTATAAACTATGGAGAAGTTAGAATATAATACCTTTTATACTAAAATGAATAATAATAACTTTATCAGAGTACCTAAGGTATGCAATATGTTACTTATACTAGTGGATCTCACAAAGTTCTGTTGAGTTTTGTGTGATAGAAGTTTTCAAGTTTTGGGTGTGATCACAATGGAACACATAATAAGGATTAGCAAAAACCTAAGATTGGGTATGCCCAAGGCACCCAAAGTAAGATTCTAAGGATAATCAAGCGTCTAAGCTTGGGGATGCCTCAGAAGGCATCCACTCTTTCATCTCAATTGATCGGTTTGTCACTTGATATGTGTTTTGCTTGGAGCATCATTTGCTTTTGTTTGGTTTTACTTTAAATTTGTCACAATCATCATTTGTTGGACACACCTATTTGAGAGAGACAGACCTTCATGATAATTTGCTAGAATACTCTATGTGCTTCACTTATATCTATTGAGCCTCGAAGTTGCTCTAATACTTCACTTATATCCTTTTAAGCACGGTGGCGTGTAGATTTTATAGAAGTAATATTCTCTCGTTCTTCACTTATATTTGTTTGAGAGCTGAATAAATAGTGACGGTAATTTGAATCGGTCATAAGAATAGTCAAAAAATAATAGGTATTCAATGAATGATAATCGAAACCATCATGTAGCACATATAGGGAGGTTGTGTGTTAATGACATTGATGTGGTAATATGGAAAGGGTGAACATCCTCAATTGTAGATTGGTAGAATAGTCTAGGTTAAGAGGTGTTAACTTTTTATTCATCTAAAAATTTAAGTGGCATGGTGATGATGTGTGGTTATTTTTATTCCTCGTTGAAATCCTAGAGTTGTATCGAGTCAGGGGCGTGTGATGGTTAACTCCTACCGACCTCCTCCCTCGGGGCATATGAGGGAGTCCTGGATTAGGGGGTCCTCGGATAGCCGGCCTGTTGTTCGTGGGCCGGGCTATGTGGGCTGCAAGGCAGGCATCGGATGATCAGAGATCGCCTGCGCCAGATGGAAGTTTCGAGGAGTCATGACGTATTCTCCGAGTTATTAGCTGTAGTTAGTCATGTTATCTCTTCGGCATGTAACCGACCATGTACAAACCCTAGACATCCTCAACATCTATATAAGCCGGAAGGTTTTAGGGTATAGAGAGGACAACTCATCTAGGGTTAGACATACGATCTCGAGGTAGATCAACTCTATAACCCCTTACACCATCAATACAACCAAGGAGGACATAGGGTATTACCTCCATTGGAGGGCCCAAACCTGGGTAAACTCGTGTCCCCTTCGTCTCCCGTTACCGTCAATCCTAGTGTCACAGTACGGGCCCGCCTACCTGAGATCCGCTGGTTTTGACACCGACATTGGTGCTTTCATTGAGAGTTCCTCTATGAGCTCTGAAGGAGTCGATGGCTCACCCCGTCGCAAGTAGCGATATCTGTATCAAAGGAATTCTCGCTCCCGATCAGAGTTTCATCGGCAACGACATCTTGTCGCATGTCGGCCCAGTCGGCTGTCAAGGCCAGATCGAAAGGTCCCCCCCCCAATCAGAGTATCAAGTTTGGAACCCTAGAGTTCGTGGCTGATTCACGAGAAACACTCGTTACAATGGAACCTTCAACCTTCGAAGAAGAACATGTATGTCCGGATGTGTTGACGTCCAGGACATCAGGCCCCACGGTGGAACGGAACACAGATCCACTTCTGTGTAACTCTAGAACCATCACACCGCTTGATGAATCCACTCATATCAGCGACATGCATCCTTCCCTCACCCCGTTCTTAAATGAGTTGTTTGATCAGATAGTAGCTATGCGTATATCGGATGACCATATTCCGATATATGATTGGCTCGGTATCAGACCCGATGACAAGGAGATTCATGTCCCTCTGGTCACCCACCTTGTCGCTGCCATTGAGTGTCCGGCCGCGGATTCTGCTTGACAACCGGAATTGAAAACTGTCTACACCACGGTCCTCGATCTCCAAGACTCCATCGGTGAATCAGAGGTGAGGAATCGTTCTAAAACTAGACCGTCATCGGTACAGGATTCGTCACACGATTTGGGAACGACAATTCCGAACACTCCCTATGACAGGGAACCAAATTTTTTCCCACCCACCGCCCAAGATGATCTTCCAAGTACTGCACCAAAGCCCATCTCTTAGGACTTTAGGGATATCAAGCAAATATAAGGAGAATCAGTCCACCACTTTTGGGCAAGACTCCTACTCACTAGGAGTAGACTAAAAGGGCTTAGTGACCATGATGTAATGGCAATCTTGATTTGCAATTGCCATGATGAAGGGATTCTCAATGACCTGGCCCGCCGTCGCATAAGCGACATTTCAGAATTATCCGAATTGGTACAGAAGTACTATGCCATGGAGAGTGTCTAGAAATCCGAACGATTGTTGTCAGAACCAATCTTCTCCGAACACCCTAGAGGATCTCGGAAAAAGAGGACACCTCCAAAGCGGTCAGCCAGGTATGAACCCATCGAAAAAAGAAACAAGTTCCTTTCTGGGATTGGCACCGTCCTCGATGGACTCTTGGATAAACCCTGCCCCATTCATTACGTGTTGTTCAACACAAACCCTACTCATAGCCTTTGAGCTTGTTGGATCATCAGGCAAGTCGCAAAAAGTGGCGAGGCCATCCTCGACACACCTGCATCGAACAGGCGCTCTCCTTCGCCAACCGGATTTAATGACGAAGTCCTGACGGTCTATGAGATCTTCCCCTCGAGGAGCAGGCCTAAAAGAGCTCTTAGGGAGCACGAGCAAGTCTACCACATGGCAGCTACTAGCCCATGGTAGACGTACCGATTACTTTCGGGGACACTGACCAGCCGCCCATCCTTCCTGGCCATTCACCGTCCTCTCTAGTCTTGAATCCCATCATTGATGGATACATGCTACCTAAGGTGCTAACGGACGGCGACAGTGGTCTTAACCTCATATACGAGGCCACTCTGGAGAAAATGCAGTTTGACCGATTCCGCATCGAACATAGAACCACAACCTTCCGGGGAATTATCCCAGGGAAAGAGGCACGTTGTTCCCGATGTGTCATCCTGGACGTTGTGTTCGATACACCTGAAAACTACCGATCTGAAGAATTTCTCTTCCACATCTTTCCCTTCACAATTGGCTATCACGCCCTATTGGGACGCAACACCTTTACAAAGACCTAGGCTATACCCCATTATGGGTACATGAAACTCATAATGCGAGGACCAACTGGAGTGATCACGATCGCTAGCGATTCGAATATAGCCCTTCGGGCCGAAAACAAAATGACAACACTCGCCCTTGAGGCACTAACGGAAACTTTTTGCGCTGAAGAGTTGACCATGCTACGGTCGATAGTCAACAGGGACGATGTGATCCTTAGCAAGAGGCCCAAGTCCACGTCCTTTAAACCCGTAGAAGAAATCATCAAATTTCAGGTGCATCCAATGGACCCCAGTAAAACAGCATCCATCAGAGCCCAGTGCGATCCCCTGAAGGACGAAGCATTGCGGAATTTCCTCCGCGATAATTGGGATATTTTCGCTTGGCATCCTTCCGATATGCCTGGAATCCCACGGCGAATGACCGAACATAGCTTAAACATTATTTCGGGCTTTAAGCCCGTGAACCAGACCCTGCGCCGCTTCTCCGAGCCTAAATGACAAGCCATGGGTGAAGAATTATCCAAATTTCTCGAGGCCACATTTATTCGGGATATTAAACACCCCGAGTGGATAGCAAACCTGGTAATGGTACCTAAGAAAGACAAGTCCTGGCGGTTGTGTGTCGATTTCAAAGACCTCAACAAAGCATGCCCCAAGGACCCTTTCCCCTTACCACGCATAGACCATATCATTGATGCCACAGCCGAACACGATTTGTTGTGTTTCATCGATGCTTACTCTGGATAGCATCAAATTAAAATGAAGGAATCCGATCAAGCGGCTACTGCATTCATCACCCTCTATGGGCCATTTTGCTTCAGCACGATGCCCTTCGGGCTAAAAACGCTGGGGCCACATACCAGCGCGTGATCCAAACCTGCCTCTCTACACAGGCCGGAAAGACTATCGAGGCATATGTGGATGATGTGGTAATCAAATCCAAACACGTCAACCAGTTGATCGACGAGTTACGCCAAACTTTTGCTAATTTACGCGAATATGATATATGGCTTAATCCAAAAAATGTGTAGTCGGAGTTCCCTCTAGTAAGCTGCTTGGATTCATCATCTCCCCTAGAGGAATAGAGGCAAATCTAGCTAAAATCCATGCTCTATTAGAAGTTGCAATCCCCACAGAGCTGAAGCATGTCTAGAGGCTAGTGGGGTGTGTAGCAGCGTTAAGCCGCTTTATCTCCCGCCTTGGAGAAATAGCTTTGCCGCTCTATAAGCTGCTGAAATGGACCAACAATTTCGAATGGACCGATGAAGAAGCGACTGCGTTGGAAGAAATCAAAGCAATACTGGCAACCAACCACATACTCACGACACCAGGCACCGGTGAGCCCATGTTGTTATACATATCGGCCACCAACAAAGTCGTCAGTGCGGTGTTCGTCGTTGAACGAGATGAGGAGGGACATAAATTCCAGAATTAGAAGCCGGTATATTACATGTCAGAAGTGCTAACGCAGTGCAAGTCCAGATACCCACATTATCAAAAAAAAGCCTATACAATATTCATGGCATCAAGGAAACTCCGACACTACTTCTAGGAGTGCATGGTAACGGTGGCATCGGAAGTCCCCTTGAATGATATAATCAACAATAGGGACGCCACCGGTCGCATAGCCAAATGGACCATTGAGCTCCTTCCCTTCGAAATAACCTACAAGCCATGCCACACCATTAAATCTCAGGTACTGGCGGACTTCTTGCCTGAATGAACAGAGGCCGAACTCCCCAAGGAGTATAGCGCATACTCCCATTGGACGGTGTACTTTGATGGACCCAAGACCTTGGCCGGTCTGGGGGCTAGAGTTATCCTCACATCCCCCATAGGCGACAGCGCATGATACGTGTTGCAAATCATGTATGCCGATTCCAACAATGTTGCCGAAGATGAAGCTCTTCTTCATGGTCTTCGGATGGCGGTGTCGATGGGCATACGACGGCTAGAGGTACGGGGAGACTCAAATCTGGTAATATCCCAAATTAAAGGCGAATTCGGCGCAAAAAATATGAAGATGGTGGCATATAGAAATGCCGTCCTCAAGCTATCTGCTCGGTTTGAGGGGTTGGAATTCCACCATGCTGTTTGAGACAACAACCAAGTCGCCGATATACTGGCCCGTATTGGATCCAAGCACGATACCGTCCCGAGAAACACCTTCCTGGAACAGATTTTCAAGCCCTCCGTCGTGTTGCAGGACGACAATAATGGCGCACGTCCGAATACAGTGGATGAAGTTGTTACCCCTATAAACGAGCTGGATGATGGCATTATCGGCGGCTCAACGATGAACGAGACGCCCTCGACCCATGAAGTAATGGCAGTAATCGCATCATGGACAGAGCCCTTCCTTGCTTACCTTCTTCACGAGGAACTCCCCGATGATCAAACTGAGGCACGGTGCATAGTTTGGCGATTCAGGGCCTACAAAAGTACATGAGGGTGAGTTATACAAGAAAAGCACCACTGGAGTATTACATAGGTGCATATCCGAGGAAGAAGGATGGGAGCTCCTCGCCAAAATCCATTCAGCTATGGGCGGGCATCACGCCATGGCAAGGTCACATGTCGGTAATGCCTTCCAAGCCGGTTTCGTCTAGCCTACAGCTCGGATGGACACCCGGTCACTTGTTCAACATTGCGTTGGGTGTCAACTTGAAAGCACAACATGCTCCCTTGGTGGTTTTGATAATTCATGACAACATACATTGTCTCTTGGACTAACACCTCTATCTAGTTTATTTCACATAATAGTCCATGGAGAGTTGAGTTGGCAATAGGATCTGGGAGTTTTTGGAATTACCCCAAGATGCAAGGAAATAGGTTGGCCAAGCTTCAAGCAAGAGGACTCTACATTTTACATTTGTGAGAAATCACTTTGAGTCCATAGGAAAGCCAATACTATTAAAAGGGGGTAAAGTTTTGACGATGAACAATATGCTCAAACGTGCACAAGGGACAGTCACCAAAATATCCACAAACTCTCCCAACAAAGTCTATCCAAAGCCAAATATGCAAAATTGGTGCAACCAACATTTCTATCCCGATGCCACCGATTCCAAACCCTAGACAGACTCAGCCAGACCCTAACACGTCGGTGCAGCCGACACTACTCTCGGTGCCACCGAGTTGGGTTGCCAAGTTTCTGTTACGTAAGTTCACATTTTTGGTCCGTCCGAAAATGGTGAATCGGCGTCACTGAGTTTGGCAAATCTAACCGTTGGTCACCTTGTCGGTGCAACCGAGAATCGTATATCGGTCCCTCGGAGATTCAAAAGTTGCCACTTTTGGTCACTTCGGTACCACCGAGATTTACACATCGGTGTCACCGAGTTGGTCATTTTGTGTGTAACGGTTGGATTTTTGGGGATGCCTATATATACCCCTCCACCACTACCTACTCGAATGAGAAGCACTTAGAACTATTCCATACCTATCCTACTGAGATTTCTGAGAGAGAATCACCTACCCTTGTGTTGAGGTCAAGATCTTCCACTCCAACCATATGGATCTTGATTTCTAGCCTCCCCAAGTTGCTTTCCACCAATCCCATCTCTTCTACCAAGCCAAATTTGTGAGAGAGTGATTGTGTGTTGAGGAGTCTATCATCTTGAAGCACAAGAGCAAGGAGTTCATCATCATCATCGAGACTATTACCTTTTGGAGGGTGGTGCCTCCTAGATTGGTTAGGTGTCGCTTGGGAGCCTCCTACTTCGTGTTGTGGAGTGAACCAAGAAGTTTGTAAGGGCAAGGAGATCGCCTAATTCATGAAGATCTACCCATAGTAAGGCTAGTCCTTTGTGGATGGAAGCCGCATGGAATAGTCAAGGTTGCTTCTTCGTGGAACCCTCCGGGGGTAGAGCCCTCCATGGACTCTCGCGACCGTTACCCTCCGTGGGTTGAAGACTCCATGAATTTGGACGTACGATAGCACCACCTATCGGAACCACGGGAAAAATCCTTGCGTCTCCTATTGCGTTTGATCTTCCTACCCCATCTCTTTACTTACATGTGCAATGTCTTTACTTTCTGGTGCCATACTTGTAGACATGCATGTGTAGGTCCGTTAGACTTGCTAGATTTGCTAAAATAGTTAAAATCTGCCAACCAATTAACTTGGGAAAAGGTTAGGTTTTAAATTCCTGCTAGTAGTCTATTCACCCCCCTCTAGACACCCCACTCTCGATTCTACAAGTGGTATCAGAGCTTTTGGTCTCCATTGCTTCGGTTTAATCACCATGGAGGAAGATGGATGTGTCTAGAGCAGAGAGTTTGAGTTGTAGAGTGCCCATTCTTTATGGAGAGTACTATAGTTAATGCAAGAACGCCATGATTGATCTATTTAATAGATTCCATTTGACAAAATATATTGAAAATGCCTATGTGCTCTCTATGGATGAATTGCATCCCACACATGAAGAGGAAATTAACATGCTTTGTAACCTAAGAACTGTCAATCTTATTGTTAGAAGTTTACCAAGGTTCGTGCTTTCTCAATTGAAGAACTTTGCATGAGCCTATACCTTATGGACTGATTTGGAGAAACGATATCCAAATCTTTCCTTAGAAAATCTTGATGAAATTCTTCATAGAACTGTTTCTTTTCACAAAATGAAGCCTAGTGATCCAAACTTTGATAACTGCCTATTTGAGCTCCATGATCTTATGCGTGCTAAAGGATATGTCACCACTATCAACAACATTATCTTTGAAGCCATTCACATTCATAAACTTGAACATTGTCATGATCACTATTCTAATGAATCTCTTGTTCTTTATGACGAGGATTTCCCACTTGACGATGACAATGTGGAACATGGCTACTATGAATAAGATGAGTTGTTCGACATCGAGCACTAGAAGATCATGAAGAATCCGAGTCTTATGGCAAACTTTAAGGATTACATGTCCCGATGAAAAGAGTGGATTCTTGATAGTGGATGTACGGATCATATGACTGGTGATAAAGACATGTTTCAAGAGATCATGGCTAATCAAGGTTGTCGACGGTACGTGACCTTTGGAGACAACTCTAATGGTAAGGTACTTGGCCTTGGTAAGGTGGCTATATCCCATGATAGCTATATGCAAAATGTTATGCTTGTTGAAACTCTTGGCTACAATCTTATTTCCATATCTAGATTTGCCGACTTCGGTTTCAATGTTTTATTCACGAAAGTAGATTGCCAAGTGTTTCGCCAAGATAATCATAAAATGGTCTTTACCGATTTCCGTAGAGGTGATCTATACATTGTTGATTTCACTAAAAGATCCAGGCCTCGCACTTGTTTAATTGCAAAATCTTCTAAAGGTTGGCTTCGGCATAGAAGATTTGGACATGTAGGCATGCGCAATCTAGATAAGCTAATCAAAGGTGATCATATACATGGTGTTAAAGATGTTACCTTTGACAAAGATAGACTATGTAGTGCTTGTCAAGCTGGAAAACAAGTAGGTGGAAGTCATCCCGTTAACAATATCATGACTACTAGGAGACCACTCGAGTTACTTCATATGGATCTTTTTGGTCCCAATGCTTACAAGAGTCTCGGTGGAAATTCCTATGCTCTAGTTATAGTTGATGATTTTTCCAGATTTACATGGGTATTCTTTCTTCATGATAAGTCACAGGTTCAAAAGATCTTCAAGAACTTCGCTCGCAAAGCGCAAAATCAGTTTGAAGTGAGGATGAAGAAGGTTCGGAGCAATAACAGACTGGAGTTTAAGAACACCCATGTGGATACCTTTCTTGACGAAGAAGGCTTCTCACATGTGTTCTCGGCTACGTACACACCTCAACAAAATGGAGTTGTTGAGAGGAAGAACCGGACGCTCATTGAGATGGCAAGAACGATGCTTGATGAATACAAGACGCCAAGACACTTTTGGGCAGAAGCCGTTGAAACAACATGTAATGCCACAAACCGACTTTACTTGCACAAGCTTCTCGGTAAAATGACATATGAGCTACTCACTGGTAACAAACCCCAATTCGGATACTTTCGGGTATTTGGATCAAAGTGCTATGTTCTTGATAAGCATCATCATACTAAATTTACTCCTAAATCTCATGAAGGATTCCTACTTGGTTACGGATCGAACTCTCACACTTACCGTGTCTACAATAACTTCACTCGAAAAGTTGAAGAGACGGTAGATGTGAAGTTTGATAAATCTATTGGTTCACAAGTCAAACAATTGCCAAATGATGTAGGTGATAAGGATCCTTTGGAAGCCATTCTAGATCTACCCATCGGCAAGATTTGTCCCATGGAGGTGAAGGAAAGTACTTCATCAACTCAAGTGGAAGCCCCCACTTCATGTCAAGGTGAACCTCAACACGATATGGAGGCATCCACGAGCGGAACACAACGAGATGATGAAGAGGAGGAAGTGCATCATGAAGATCCACCACAACCACCTTCACCACCACCTCAAGGTAACGACACCTTCAACAACAACGAAGATGAACGAGATCATGATGAAGAATAATAAGCTCCAACATCCAACAATCAGAAGCTGACTCGAGTTCGACCTCAAGTGACCAAGAACCATCCCCTAAACCAAATCTTTGACGATATACAAACAGGGAGAATCACTCACTCTAAATCCCATCTATCTAACTTTTGTGAGCATTATTATTTGATCTCTAGCATTGAGCCTTTAAAGGTAGAACAAGCTCTTGAAGACGTGGATTGGGTGAACGCTATGCATGAAGAGCTACATAACTTCGAGAGGAATGAAGTGTGAACACTCGTGGAGAAGCCCAAAGATGAGCACAACATCATTGGAACCAAATGGGTGTTTCGAAAAAACAAGACGTAGACTATCAAGTCGTGTGCAACACGGCTCGTCTCGTAGCCCAAGGATATACGCAAGCCAAAGGTATGTACTACGGTGAGACTTATGCCCCCGTCGCTAGACTTGAAGCTATCCGTATTCTTCTTGCTTATGCTAATCACCACAATATCACGCTTTATAAAATGGGCAATAAAAGTGCATTTTTAAATGGTGAAATCGAAGAAGAAGTTTATGTTAAGCAACCACCTGGTTTTGTTAATCCTAAGAAACCTAATCATGTTTACAAGCTTCACAAAGCTCTTTATGGTCTTAAGCAAGCCCCTCGTGGTTGGTATAAATTTTTAACGAAGTCTCTCATCGAAAAAGGTTTTGAAATTGGTAAAATTGATGCAACCTTGTTCACTAAGAGAGTTAATGGAGAACTATTCGTGTGCCAAATTTATGTCCATGATATTATCTTTGGTTCCACTAACCCTCAATTTAGAGAATGATTTGGAAGGTTGATGTCCGAGAAGTATGAGATGTCTATGATGTATGAGCTGAAATTCTTTCTTGGGTTGCAAATCAAGCAATCAAGAGAAGGAACTTCAATCTCAAAAACTAAGTATACCAAGGACTTGATCAAGAAATTCAAGATGCAGGGTTGCAAAGGTATGAAATCTTCTATGCCCACTAGTGGACATGTTGACCTTACTTGGGAGGATGAACCGGTTGATCAAAAGGTTTATCGATCTATGATTGGTTCATTACTATATCTATGTGCATCTCATCCCGATATTATGCTTAATGTTTCCATGTGTGCTAGATATCAAGCTGCACCTAAAGAGTGTCATCTTTTGGCTGTGAAACGTATTGTGAGGTACAATATACAAACACCAAACTTTGGCATTTGGTATCCCAGGGGATCTTATTTTAATCTTTTTGGCTATTCCGATTCGGACTATGCCGGTGACAAGGTTGATAGAAAATTCAGCTCGGGTACTTGTCAATTTTTTGGTAGATCTCTCGTGTCTTGGTCCTCCAAGAAACAAAACTCGGTATCTCTATCTACCGCCGAAGGTGAGTATATTGCTGTTGGATCTTATTGTGTGCAATTACTATGTATGAATCAAACGTTTAAGGATTATGGAATTTATGTTAAAAATGTTCCATTACTTTGTGACAATGAAAGTGCTATTAAAATTGGAAATAATCCTGTGCAACATTCTCGAACCAAGCATATTCAATTTCGACATCATTTCATTCGTGATCATGTTGCCAAAGGAGATATCAATCTTAAGCATGTTTGTACTAACAAACAATGGGCCGATATCTTCACCAAGACACTTGATGAGAAAACATTTTGTCATTTGAGGAATGTGTTGAATATCATTGATGCTTCAAACTTGAGCTAGACTCACTCGGTTGAAAGCAAGGGCAAGAGCTTTCTTGTTATCTCCATGTTCTCATAACTCGTGATCATATGCCATGGAATTCTATGCTCCCTTGTATTACATCTAACCTTTTATAGGTACTTGAAAGAACTTCATTCCACAAGATTGCCATCAACTCCAATCATAAGCAATCTTGTCATTACCCAGTATCCACAACCCCTCTTGATGATGGAAGGAAGAAGACAACAAAAAACATATCCATGACATATAGTTGATCTTAGTTGCAAAATCTTAAGTAGTATCATGTCAATTGGATATATCCATTGTTCTTCCTTGCATGACTAACCTTTGTAGGTGACTAGTGTACTAGAACGAGAAGGATTGCTCCAAATTCAAGATGATCTACATCAACCTCGAGCATCCTCAACAAGTGCACCTCCGAGCAACGTCATCAACATCACTCAAAGGTATGTACTCATGTCCATGAAAAGGCTTTACTCCAAGTCATGGGCTAAAGTAACTCAAGTGATATGAAGACATCAAAATGCTTAATCAAAAAATGGTAACCCCATTTTGAGCTTAAACGATGAGTATGGCATTTGATCAAGCATTCTTGCTTGGCTCCTAAGTCAATATACTCTAATATAGGTGACTTCGTTACCGCCCATCATTTAGTTAAGATTCTTACGTTCTTTGCTCTCTATTTGGATGATCCATCATAACCACTCAAATCTTGTCTATTTGATGTCCTTTGTAAAACTTTCACATTTTCCTTTTTGAAACTATTTCGTTTGTCTCTCTGAAAACAGAAACTTGGTCTCCATTTGGAGTCACCGATATAAATAACTCGGTTCTACCGAATTTGTAGATAAGCTTCACCACACAACCTCGGTACCATCGATTTATTTATCCTGGAGTCACCGATTTTCTTTGCTTTCGAAATCCGTGTTTCTTTAATAATGTTTATTTATTTATGTTCTTGTGATATTCTTGTTTCTTCGATGACCCCTTCCTTAAAAAAATAAATTATATATATATATTTATTTAGGGGGAGAAGAACAAACAACACTTCGGGGGAGAAATTCTTTATTCAAGGATAACTAGCTCCAAGGAGAAGAAAACTAAAATTTTCCAAAGGGAGAGAAGATACATTCAATGATTCCCTTAGTCTTTTAATGAACCCTACTTTCAATGACTCTTGTTCTCACGGATCCCTTCCTTGTCAATGATCCCTGTCACTACTCCCAAGTTTAACCTTTTTGGTATTATATGCCAAAGGGGGAGAATATCAAAGATTCATGCTAAAGGGAGAGTTGCATGCTAATGCAAAGGGGGAGACATGACTTAGGGGGAGAGGAAAATATCAAAATTTCACACTTATATAAACAAGGGGAGAACAACAATGTAGGGGGAGAAAACTACTTTTGGAGAAAAGTCTCAAGTGAACAAAGGATTCCTTTTCTCACCCTATCCAATCCCAATATCTACATGCTAAGATTTAGGGGGAGAGGATGTACTACCATTTTCTTGTCTAAGGGGAGAAAAGATATAATAGACTAATGCTAAAGGTGGAGACATATCAAATGTTAATGATATCATATTTTATATGTTCTCCATATCTTGGTATTCGTTGAGTTCTATTACTTTGGTTTAGTAGAATACTCCTGTGTTTCCTAACATTGTTTTCTCAAGTGTGTCTCTACTACTAGAATGCTCAAGAACTCAAGGTAAGTATATGCATCATATCTTTGATCAACATGATGTCTTGCTTCTTGCACATATTGTTTGCAAGAGTGAAGTCTTGATCAAGGATATACATTTAATTCACATATATTGATGCATATAGCCAGGATACACATGACTCCTTATAACCCTTTCATCCATATGTGTGTCCATGCATTCCAAGGCAACTATTTTTTAAATGACTCCACACATTTAGGGGGAGCAAATCTAGGTCATGTGTTTCTCAAAGTCTTCAGTGCATCGATGCATATATTTAATTGAAGCTTTGATTGTATGTTGTCATCAATTACCAAAAAGGGGGAGATAGAAAGCACAACATGCTCCCTTGGTGGTTTTGATAATTCATGAAAACATACATTGTCTCTTGGACAAACACCTCTATCTAGTGTATTTCACATAATAGTCCATGGAGAGTTGAGTTGGCAAAAGGATCGGGGAGTTTTTGGAATTACCCCAAGATGCAAGGAAATAGGTTGGCCAAGCTTCAAGCAAGAGGACTCTACATTTTACATTGATGAGAAATCACTTTGAGTCCATAGGAAAGCCAATACTATTAAAAGGGGATAAAGTTTTGACGATGAACAATATGCTCAAACGTGCACAAGTGACAGTCACCAAAACATCCACAAACTCTCCCAGCAATGTCTATCCAAAGCCAAATATGAAAAATCGGTGCAACCAACATTTCTATCCTGGTGCCACCGATTCGAAACCCTAGACAGACTCAGCCAGACCCTAACACTTGGGTGCAGCCGACACTACTCTCGGTGCCACCGAGTTGGGTTGCCAAGTTTCTATTACGTAAGTTCACATTTTTGGTCCGTCCGAAAATGGTGAATCGGCGTCACCGAGTTTGGCAAATCTAACTGTTGGTCACCTTGTTGGTGCAACCGAGAATCGTATATCGGTCCCTCGGAGATTCAAAAGTTGCCACTTTTGGTCACTTCGATAGCACCGAGATTAACACATTGGAGCAACTCGGTACCATCGAGATTCACACATCGGTGTCACTGAGTTGCTCACTTAAGGTGTAATGGTTGGATTTTTGGAGATGCCTATATATACCCCTCCACCACCACTCACTCGAAAGAGAAGCACTCAGAACAGATCCCCACTTATCCCAACTGATTTTCTGAGAGAGAGTCACCTACTCATGTGTTGAGATCATGCCATTCCGTTCCAACCATA
This sequence comes from Hordeum marinum, assembly GCA_022496015.1. NCBI lineage: Eukaryota > Viridiplantae > Streptophyta > Magnoliopsida > Poales > Poaceae > Hordeum > Hordeum marinum. The sequence continues at coordinate 168,906,031 of CM039676.1, forward strand.
TGAATCTTGATCTCTAGCCTCCCCAAGTTGCTTCCCACCCAATCAATATCTTCTACCAAAGCCAAATATGTTAGAGAGTGATTGAGTGTTGAGGAGTCTACCATCTTGAAGCACAAGAGCAAGGAGTTCACCGTCATCACCGAGCCTATTACCTTTTGGAGGGTGGTGCCTCCTAGATTGGTTAGGTGTCACTTGGGAGCCTCCTACTTCGTGTTGTGGATTGAACCAAGAAGTTTGTAAGGGCAAGGAGATCGCCTACTTTGTGAAGATCTACCCATAGTGAGGCTAGTCCTTCGTGGACGTAAGCCGCATGGAATAGTCAAGGTTGCTTCTTCATGGAACCCTCCATGGGTAGACCGCTCTGTGGGCTCTCACGACCGTTACCCTCCGTGGGTTGAAGACTCCTTGAACATGGACGTACGATAGCACCACCTATTGGAACCACGGGAAAAATCCTTGCATCTCCTATTGCATTTGATCTTCCTACCCCATCTCTTTACTTACATGTGCAGTGTCTTTACTTTCCACTGCCATACTTGTAGACATGCAATTGTAGGGCTGTTAGACTTGCTAGATTTGCTAAAATAGTTAAAATCTGCCAACCAATTAACTTCAGAAAAGTTTAGGTTTTAAAGTCCTGCTAGTAGTCTATTCACCCCCCTCTAGACACCCCACTCTCGATCCTACACAACTCTTCGTGAATCAAATTCACATGCCCCCTACAACTCTCCGAAATACTCCGATCACTTGGACTTTTGAGGTCTGGGGGCTGGACATGGTTGGACCCCTTAAAGGGGGAACCAAGAAAAATAAAGACCTACTGGTCATGGTTGACAAGTTCACCAAATGGATAGAAGCAAAGCCTGTTAAATCGGCTAAATCCGGACCAATGATCGACTTTCTATCTAGCGAGTACACCATTATGGCATCCCACATAGTATAATAACGGATAATGGATGCAACTTCATGGCCCAAGAGGTCAAGGACTGGTGCACAAAAATGGGCATAAAGCTTGATTACGCATTGGTCTATCATCTACAGACCAATGGACAGGTCGAGCGACGTTTGGTCCGATCTCTTCACGAGTCCGGCTATCGTTGGGTGGAGGAACTTGACTCTGTTCTATGGGGCCTGCGTACCACCATGATAAGATCAACGGGTTACACACCGTTTTTTATGGACTATGGGGCAGAGGCAGTTCTCCCCCGCGACATTATCCACGACGCACCAAGAGTGTGCATGTACGAGGAAAAGGAGGCCGAGTTGGATCGGCAGGAGGACTTAGACACCTTGGAGGGGGAGCGGGACATAGCTCTAGCTCAATCCACTGTTTTACAACAGCAAGCGCGCCGATACCAAAGTTGCAAGGTGAGGGAAAAAGCATACAACGTAGGAGAACTTGTCCTATGGCTCCCGGAGAAATAGAAGCACAAACTCAACCCGAAATAGGAGGGTCCTTTCATCATCGACAAAGTGCTCGCGGGAGGGGGCTATCGTTTGCGAAGTCCATCAAAGAACCGCCTTGAACCAAACCCATGGAACGCAGATCGGCTTCGGTGCTTCTACGGATAAACCGGTGTCGTCTATACTCCCCTACATTTTTTCCTTTTTGTTATTTGTGGCATTTTTTGCCTTTTCCCTTCCCACTTTGCTGTTCGATAGGGGAAATTTCTTTTCTTACCTTATGTTCGGCTAAACCAATCTTGTACTACAGATAATTGGCATGCACCATAGAGTGTTAAATCCGAACACATCACGTGGGGGCCTCTTTCAAGTAGCCAATTTTTTTATTTGCTCGTACTTACCAGGCGCGCATGTTTCTTTTGTCATGTTCTAGCCATCGTATGCATCAATTCAAACTAAGACTTTGCCAAGCTAGGTTGCCTCGCTCCTGTGGTTACTCTGTATGTTCCCGATTGTTTGGCTAGAGAGTAAAGGGAGCACCTCTACGATTATTATGACTGGGTCATCGAGACACGTACCTCAGATGGGTGAAGCCGAAAGCTAGCTATCTTACATAGACAATTGGTCGGCTATGATGGAAACACCTTACACGGCTTTGGCTGCTATTACCGTTGTTTGGGACTGTTCTTCCCAAAGAACAATTAGCCGCATACTGCGAGTATACGGATTTCAATCTACGCTCTTCGTAGAACCCCGACGAAAGGTATCGATAGAGGTACTATTTTAATTGGAAGATGTATCTGACGCTACGTCGTAATATAACATATATTTCTGTGTGCTTTCTGTCTGTTCGCACCACATGGTCGGATTGCCTGGTTCCCCAAATACAGGTCACTCTTTTGCGAGGGAATAATAAGGAGGAACACTCCCGAGCTCTTCGCACGGGAGGGAGAAGCCGATGCCCGGTTAAGACAAAGTTTACAACACTGATTGTTTGTAAACATGTACATATAAATCACATGTGCGACTGCTGATTGAGATCATTGACTATTGTGTTCAGGGGGTAGTCTTCTTGCGAAAGACAGGCGGCTGGCATCACCTGGTCATATACCAAGTCGGGTGGCACTTCTTTTCCATCCAATCCCACAGGACCAACCCGCGCCATATGCTCGGGGTTAAGTCCAGTGAAACGGGTATTGACCATTTCCCACGCCTCCCGTGCTCCCTCGTGGTAGGCCGAAGTCTTACACAGCTCGAACCTATCCTGAGCCTCCCTAAATCAATACACAGGTGCAACTAGCCCTTCATGTGGCTGTTCGGTGGGCCATAGTGCCTTCACCATCCCTTTCACCGCTTTTTGCACGCGCTTATGGAGAGAGGTCAGCTCCTTCAGTAGGTCCCCTTGGTACGATTCGATCTCCTCTTCAGGATGTTCGGACAGGAGACCTGCACATAAGATAACAAGCGCGATTACTATCATTCCCTACATCGGACATACATACTGAAAGAGGAATTGTACTTACCGAATATGCCCCTCTAAAGCTTTCGATTCTCTTCTTGATCTTGGGCCAACTGAATCTTTAAACACTTTATTTCCTCATCCTATTTTTGTATAACAAGGCAGCCAGCTTGATGATGGGATTCCGCATACCTTTGAGAATCATGGGCTTCTGCCAACTGACTTTCCATATGTCCTATTGATTCAGCTGCTACACGGAATCCATATGTCCGGCACGATGATGTAAAAAGGTTAGCAGTAAATGCATACGCACCATGGGCCTCTCGCGTGAAGCTCTTCACTTGTGCTAGTTTGGCCTTCACGGATTGCACTTCCATGCAGCTCTCCTCGAGGGCCTTGGCCAATTGCTCAAACTGATGCTTTGATGCCAACGTCAGCAGTCAAATAGTGTGGAGATCCTTAATTGATTTTTTTCTAAATCAAATTAAGGCTTGGGGGATAGTAGGCTTACACAAGTATGTGGATTCTATAAAATCCGATCTCTTACCTGAATGTTGGTTGTTATCAGCTTCATAGCTTTGCCGAATCCAGCTTGGGCGGCCCCAAGTTGTGCATCCGCCGAACGTAGGGCGCCAAACTCTTGGTCGGAGAAAATTGGGCGGTGCATGGCCTCCCATCGGTGCCGATGATGCATGGCACTCTCCACCGCCGATTTGGTGACGGATACTCCGTCACCCGATTTGGTGGGTGCCGGATTGGCCATGGGGGATTCCGTAGCGGAAGCCGCATGGGTCGTGGCCCGGGAGCTTTGGGTGTCTCCTGATTCCCGGGTAGCCCCCTCAGTAGGAGAGGATTGGGTGTTTCACGTTGGTATAAAACAAGCGGCTATGAGATTCTGCTGACTACAATGATAAAGTGGATATCCGAACAATGTAACTTCAAGATGAGCAGACGGGTGGATTTGTCCCCATGTCCGGCTCCTTCGTGGGGTCCTGGTTGGCCTCTGATTCGCCTGCGGCTTCGGCTGCTGGTGCATCGCGCGTGGATCGATGGCGCTTGGGGGTCAGGAACGACACGTCTGGGGCGCTCTTGGTAGCAGACCTCTTGCGGGAGGAACTTTTGTTCTTGCACGCGGATGGAATGGAAAAGGACTCAGGGTAATCGATTATGATAGCCACCGGGGTCTGGATGATGCTGTCCTAGAAATAGACTCCATTTTCAAAGTCAAGGAGAAGATCCTGGTCCTCATTGGAGCCCGGATCGTTGTCGCATGAATGGTTCTCGAGCTGAGGAGCCGGACAGTTGACTGTCTCGGCGAAGCTCCTCTATTGCTTTTCACATCAAGACCTCGGTCAAATAGAGTATGAAATGAAACCCCGAACAATTTCCTGATTGAGAAAGAAAGGCTTACCTATTCGATGGGATTGTGGGCAGAATACCCTTCGTTGGTTGACCGCCGAATGAAGTCTTCTTGCTCTCCTTTGTACATGTCGACGAGTGCGGCGGCCAATGCTGTTGGATTGGCGGGACCTAGTTTTCGGGAGCCTGTGGCGTCGCTTGTCTCGTTGTACTGCCATAAGGGGTGCACACACTGGGAGAAAGCGGCGGCCATGACATCATGGTCAGTCGATGGTGGGCAAGCATCCGCCCCTGTGTGGCCAGGCATTACACTTCGGCGCTTTCCTCGTGAGATGAGCTCTTGGGTCGCCAATTATACCTCTTCTTTGGGAGGATATCGGAGTATTCGGGCAGACCTGTCCGAGTTGGCTCGAACAAGGGGACGTCTTCAATATAGAACCACTTCGAGGTCCATTCTTCGGATTTCCTCGGTGTGCCATCCGGATACCCCGTCCCCACTATGCGGCATACTTCGGCCCCATCGACCCCTAAGTTTGTCTTGTCCCGAGTTCGGGGGACGAGGCAGAAGTATTTCCTCCACAGATCGAAATGAGCTTCGCACCCTAAGAATATCTTACAGAGGGCGACAAAGCCCGAGATGTGTAGAATTGACCCTGGGATGAGATGGTGGAGTTGGATCCCGTAGAATTCCAGTAACCCCCTCAGGTATGGGTGGGTTGGAAACCCAAGGCCCCGGAGAAGGAAGGGGACAAAGCAGACGCACTCCCCCTTGTTTTGATTAGGGAAGCGCTCATCGAAAACTTCGTCACCATAAGAGAGTAGACCTGCGTGGGTTGCCGCCGGATCTGATGATGGAAGATATCCTTGGGTCTCAGAATATGGAGTCGCAGGAGTGTGATGGAGCAGCTGGTCCAGTCCCCTGGGCGTAGGCCATAAGTGCGAGATGAAGAGCTGGGAGCGTTAGCCATGTTTTGCGTGGACCTTCCGCTCGGAGTTTTCGGCGAGAGGGAGGAAGGACATGTGGTCTGAACCATGATTTTGTTTGATTAAATGGGTTGGTGCCTCTATTGCGGAGGGGTAAGATTCTAAAAATCATTGGCCGCTCACCTCTCCATGACGGGCGAAAGTCGAGGAACTCGCGTAGTTATTATAATAACCCTATGCATGAGACCCCTGGGATCTTATCGAATAGTGGTCAGTTGCCGAATGAAGACGAATGAGGAACTCGCCTTGCAAGCTGAAGATGATGACATAAGGAGATCGACCAAATATATATGGGTGTTGAAGGCCAGTCTGGGGGCTACTGAGGGAGTCTTGGATTAGGGGGTCCTCGGATAGTTGGCTTGCTGTTTGTGGGCCGGACTGTGTGGGCCACAAGGCAGGCATCGGATGATCAAAGACCGCCTGCTCCAGATGGAAGCTTCGAGGAGTCGTGATGTATTCTCCGAGTTATTAGCTGTAGTTAGGCATGTTATCTCTTCAGCATGTAACCGACCATGTACAAACCCTAGACATCCCCAGCATCTATATAAGCCGGAAGGTTTTAGGGTAGAGAGAGGACAACTCATCTAGGGTTAGACATACGATCTCGAGGTAGATCAACTCTATAACCCCTTACACCATCAATACAACCAAGCAGGACGTAGGGTATTACCTCCATTGGAGGGAAGGAACCTGCGTAAACTCGTGTCCCCTTCGTACCCTGTTACCATCGATCCAAGTCTCACAGTTCGGGACCCCTACCTGAGATCCGCCGATTTTGACACTGACAGCATGCAACAAATACTTTGATTTGTGAGAAAACTAATAAAACTTTGCAATAAGTATGTGAGTTCTTTATGAATAATGTGACACCATGGACATACGCATCCTCACCTTGTCATATTTGCTAGCCTCTTCGGTACCGTCCATAGCCCATTCTCACCTCGAGGAACGGTGCAACTTTGGTCGGAGCATCAAAACCCCGTGACATGATATGCTCTGTTGCACATAAGCCTCATTATATCTTCCTCAAAACATCCATCATACCTACTGTCGAGGGGACTAGCCTGACAATACTACCCGGGGTACAAATAGAGGGGCGAAGTCTAGATACGGCTCAGGTGTTCATTCGAATGTGTATGAGCTCAGGCCCCACTCGGAAGTGGTAAAAGCCCTAGGTCTTGAGCCCAGAGGCTTAGTTTGTTTTCTTATGGGTAATAGAGGAATACAGGATGTCGAAACCTTGTTACAGCGCCTGGTGGAGGCTTATAAAAAGTGTGCCACCACCGGCCGAGCGCTGCCATAAATGCTACTTAAAGCTACATTACAGGAACAGAAATATTAAGTGGGGTGTTACAGGTAATGTGCGATTAACTATTCAGCAAGTGTCGCTTCAGACCCCTCGAACGCTACGCCTCCTGAGTTGTTGCACTTCTATTGTCCGAGTGTAGCTATGGGCGTCTGAGTGATTCTTCAAGTGTGTCCGAATGCACTTTTACTTCTGGAGGTTCCATGCAAATGAGGGGCCACATGTGGGCCCTAGATGTCAGCCTTGTGAACCTAACCATGGTAGGCGACCTCATTAGTAGCCCTAAATCCATGAGGTTTAATGGTCGACTGACCAACACTCGGGAGTATCGATGACAACCCAGAGGTGTTCCAGAAATGCTCTGCATCATTTCCCACTCGGCCTCAAACCTTGATGGATTCAAGATTATCATATCTTGACCGAATGACCTAGCTCGCATGTGTGATACTGTCATTTGAAATTGAAGGAACGATCCGAATGCTCGGTTATCTCCTCCGAGTGTTTAACTGTAAAAAGTCTGACCATTCGACTCATAAAAAAATTGTCAGGTGATTCGGAGCACTCAACACCTTATTTAAGGCATGAGGAAGTCCTCGTGCATTTGAAATCACGAAGGGCGTGTGCAAACGTGCGATGGAACGGTCACGTCATGACATTTTGGGGGTAGTGGGCATGATGCCTCGATAACCACGTCGTGATTGTCGCCAGATGTCTCCGAGGCTCTGAATAGTAGATCAGTGGTTCTCACTCCGTTTGCGGATTGACAACTAGAGATCTCACCCAATTACTGTTATAAGAAGCATAGGCACTGTTGTGGGGGGGGGACGAATCTTACTTCTTGCTCCTACCTTCGTCTTCTCTAATCCCAGCGACAAATCCTCACAAAGCTCTCCAGCACGATGCAGACTCAGCTTCCCCGCAGATGAATCACGGAGCGACTGTGAAGGCCGAGCGGGCAAAGAAAGGCTCACGTGGCTCCTCCTCGAGCATTGGTACACTGTCAGGGTGGACCTAGGGAGACTGGATGCCATCACGGGTCACCATGGCTCGGTTCCTCAAGCTGGAAGGCCAGGGCCTCTTGTTCAACGGGAGTTGGCGGCTGCCGAAGGCAGGGAAAGACGAACCCTCACCGTGGGGGGAACGAGCATGTCCTCTTGGTGACCCATCTCGAGCGAGGTTTTTCTCTTCCACCCCACCCATTCTTCCGTCGGTTTTTGGATTTCTTCGGAGCTCGACTCCATGACATACCACCAAACACCGTTGTGTATCTGGTTGCATTTATTTCTTTGTGTGAAAATTTTTTGGGTTGCCATCCCCATTGGGGCTTGTTCAAACACCTTTCTACTTGCCGAGTGATAATCTTGAAGAAACCCAATCTGTCAGAGGATAAAAGCAATGTGATCAAACTGTGTGGGGGATTGGGAATCCAGCTGCAGGGCAAGGTCTGCTTTCCGATGATCATGTCTCCCGACTCGGTGAAGGGTTGGCAGAAGACCTAGTTTTACCGCCAGCATATTCTAGTTGGAGAGAATCAGCCGGGGCTTCCTCTGTACACGTCGGAGCGCATTCGGTCAGCCCCCACGCTGACCATGACCAAAGATGAGAAGATAGAAGTAGATATCCTAGTGATAGCTCTGGTAGCCCTAGTGTAGAAGGGCGGCAATGGCCTAGATTTGCTTGAAGTTTTCTTTCAGAGGAGAATTCAACCACTGCAAGCTAGGGCCCACCCCATGTGGTGACACACTAGACCGGATGACACCACTTGGACATACCTAGAGGAGCTCTATGCATAGATGGTTGAAGCCAAGATCAAGGTGATCACTCCAGCGCGCGATAACCTCAAGGGGAGCAGGCTGTTGCCTCCACTCTTATGTGAGAATCCACGGAATAAGGTAACTTCATAAGACCTATTAACCGAATGATACTGTTGTACTTGTCGCAATCACCTTGATTGATTCATTTTTCATTTGATAGGCTTTCATGGACATGAATAGTCCAATTCCAGTCGTGAATCGAGGTTCGATTGATGTGGCGAGTTATACCGATCTATGAGGAAGACTCGACCGGAGCAGGAGAAAGAGAAGAGGACGGTGACAAAGAAGATGATGATGAAGAGGAGGACTCGGACGAGAGCTATGAGGTGGAGTCCTCGCGCTTGGAAGACTATGTGCCCGAGTCCCACGACAAGTCGTGCCATGACCTGGGGGCCCTGACAGTGGCTCCAAAGATCCAAACGTTGTCAAGCCGACTACCAATGTTCTCCCAAATCGTAGATCGAAGCGTGTTCGTGGGGAACCGGCTTCATCACCCAAGAAGGTGGCGAAGCAGACCAGAATTGTTGTGGCCAAACCTCAGAAGGCAGTCCCCATTCTGAAGATTAAGATGACCATCCCTATTTCTTCGACGTAAGTATTTTCACTCGAAGATTATTGTTGAAATCCAACCGAATGATGTGAAAATCTGAGTGTTTCCTTCAAAACGCTGACACCTCGACCACTTCACATGAACCCCCAGCTCTGGAGAAGGAGAGAGCCGAAGTCGACGTCGTGTCCTCGAAAGGTAAGCTTCAAAAAATTTCTTGCATATTCCGTGGTTTTCCCTATGCTTATTTATAAATGTTTTGAACTCATGTAGCCCTGTGTGAAGTGATCGACATTGATGTGGACAACAAGATTGATCTGTTGAATCCTTCTGCCAACACAGAGGGTGTGATTCAAGAGCCATCTGGTAGTGCATCTAGTGCCCCTTAGTGATTTTGGTGTATTGAAGACTTATATGTTAAGGTACTAATGTGTTTGTGAGTGTACACAGGCTCTATAAGTCGATGAGGAGTTTGATATATTCAGAGATTATCGACCCCTACAAATGTATGTCTTCAAGTGAAGACTTTACTAAAGATTTTCTGAAGACTCTGGTGAAGACTTTGTGAAGACTTTGAAAATGAAGAAGTTGATGTGACCTTGAAGATATGAACGAGGAATATGAAGCATGAATACTTTTGTTTTTGTAGTTTCATTTCCTTATTTGAGTCATAGGAAACATCGTACTGTTAAAGGGGGCCGAGGTAATACTAAGGAAAATTTCCAATTGATGCTCAACTCCAAAATCCTCAACCTATACAATCCTTCGAGTGAAGCCTTTGGAAATCTCTTACGGTTCAGACAAGTTCTTCAGTGATAGAGATGAAGTTCTTCTGGTCTCTGAGTAAATTGATCTGACTGACGAGTTAGGATTTCTCTAGTGCGAATTGCCTACAAGTGAGGAACATGATATGTCTGAGGAGTTTCATAGTTCGAAAATCCGACCGTTGCTGTGCTTAGCGCCAGCTATCCCCAATCACAAATATCCACATAATGGTCATATCACTAGGGGCATTTATGTCATATCATGTGAGGTTGCACCCTGGCTATAAATAGCCACCCCCACAACCAGTAGTTGGTTGGCTGCTCCGAGAGAAAACTGACACTTGTCATTTGAGAGCAATCCATCCTCCGAGGACTTGGAGTGAAAATCATCAGTGAGGAAAAACCCACAACCAAACCACCAAACCCAAAGTGATTGAGCATCACTGAAGAAATTCCTGTGTGGAACCGACGCTTGTTACCTTTCTGGACTGCGCATCCTCCAGACGGTTAGGCGTTATGGTCTAGTGCTCCTATAGTCTATTGGGGATCATGAAGTGACCTTGGTCCAGAGCATCCAACAGTAAATTGTGGATTGTCGGGTGACCAGTTTATGAGGGTTTTGGAAGTCTACCCTGAAGACTTACCATGAGTTTTGGGTGAGGACTATGTGACCTTAGCTCAAGGAGAATACGGTAAGGACTGTGTGTCCTCTGGTTTAAATACTAGGTCGCTCCAAACCAGACATACGATTGTCACAACAGTTGGAACCGGGTCATCAAATCATTGTCTTCATCAGGCTACCTGGTTCTATTTCCTCAACCCTTTCATTTCCTCGTATAACTGTTGATGAAATTGAACTTTACCGTTTGAAGAATTTGACTGAAGACTTTCACAATTTCCTCACCTCAAATTCTTCAAGTTACCTTGTTCCTCACCTGCTTATCCTGTATCACGCTACTTGTAATTTATGCATGTTTCATTTCATCATGATGGCTATGCTGTCACTATGTTCCTGATGCACTTGAGTACTTATTCCGTTACTAGTTATTCATCACATTTCAAATTCCTCAAAGTTGAAATTCCTCAAGTGATGAATTTGTAAAAATCGCCTATTCACCCCCCTCTAGTCGATATAATGCACTTTCAATTGGTATTTAGAGCGGGTACTCCCTCGCTCTGTGTGATTTTGGTTTAACCACCCGGAGTTCTAGTTATGTCGACTGCAGGTATGATCAAGGTTTCCGCGGGGTGTCCTACCTTCGACGGGACGGACTACCCCTACTGGAAGAACAAGATGCGTATGCACCTCAAAGCTATCGACAACGATCTCTGGTACGTTGTGGAAAATGGTGTGCCCTCTGTCACTCCCACTATCACTACTGCTGATGTGAAGAGATTCCAACAACTCGATTCTCAAGGAAAGAATATCATCTGTGGCCATCTGAGCAAAGGTCAGTATGGCAGAGTAAGTGCTTTGGAGACTGCTAAGCTTATCTGGGATAGGCTGTCCAAAGTCAACGAAGGTGTATCCACTCAACGTGACTCACGTTTTGATGTTCTTCGCAATCTCTTCAACCACTTCAAGAGACTTGACAATGAAAATGTTCAGCAAACTTTTGATCATCTCACTGATATCTCCAATGAGCTTCAAGCACTGGGTGCCACCGATATCACTGACCATGAAGTGGTGAAGAAACTTCTAAGATCTCTCGATTCCTCATTCGATACTCTGGCTTTGATGATTCAAGAACGTGGAGACTACAAAGCACTTGATCCTGCTGACATTCTTGAGAGGCTCAATACTCATGAATTTCAACAAGCTGAGAAGAGAGACCTCTACGGGCCAAGCTATGGAAGATCTCGTGCTCTGAAGGCAAAAGCAATTTCCTCATCTAAAGAAGAAGATTCTGACAGTAGCCTTGGTGATCCTGAGGAACTAAGTCAGGAACTAGCAATGCTTGTGAGGAAATTCCAGAAGTTCTCAAGGAGAGGTGGATTTGGAAAGTCATCAAAAAGTGGCTTGAGGAAATCAGATTCCTCAGAAGACTACAAGAAAAGAACTTGTCATCGTTGCAAGAAGCCTGGTCACTTTATCTCTGACTGTTCTCTCTGGGAAAAGATTCAAAGAAGAAGAATAAATACAAGGATGATAGTTCTGATGACTTGAAGAAAAACAAGAAATCTTCAAAGTCCTCATCTGCAAAGTCCTCATATTTAAAATCCTCAAAGCACAAGAAGAATGGTTCCAGAAAGGCACAAGCATTCATCGGCAAGGAAATGGATTTTGAGGAAGAATATGAAGAATATGAAGAAGAGGAAGAATCTGAGGAGGAATCAGGATCTGGTGTTTCTAGCCTTGCTCTCGCGACTGCTTTCGTCAGCAAGTCCATCTTCAACGATGAAGAATATGACTACTCTAACGACTCTGACGTCAGCAATGATGATTATGCTGCCACCTATTGCTTCATGGCAAAAGGCTCAAAGGTACACAAACATCATTCCTCATCTGAATCAAGTGAAGGTGAATCTGATGAATATGTGAAACCTAGCTATGCTAAACTTGTTAAAATTACCACTAAGCAACAAAGTGCACTTGAAAAGCTTTAGAAAATGCTAGACAAAAGCGATGATGTATTGAACTATGAAGTGCATCAGACTCAAACTCTGTCTGATGATCTCAAAAGTCTTCGGATAAAGTATGATAACCTTCAGAGTCATCATAATGACCTCTTAGCCGATCATGAGAAGCTTTCTTATGAATTTCTTCAAAGAAAGCAAGATCTTGAGAAATTGAGGGTGGCACACGAGGATCTCCAAAGGGAAAACGATTCCTTACTGGCTCAACAGATCAGTACCGCTCAGGAAGAATTCGTTCCACCTTGTTTGAAATGCATCAAATGTGAAACTGTTAATTCTTCACCTAAATGTTCAAATGCTTCTATTGCTGCAAATTCTTCAACTATTCCAGCGGTTTCAAATTCCTCATCTGAGGACACCACAAGTATCACTGACGACAATGCAGGGTTGAAGGAATTGTATGTGACTGGCATGTACAAAAGTCTCAAAGGGCATCAAACCCTTTGAGATGTCCTCAAAAAGCAAATACTGAACAGGAAGCCTAGGAAAGAGGGTATTGCCTTTGTGGGGAAACTCAACGTTGATGGATCCTACTGGACACCTGAGCAGTACCCCAAAACCTCATGGGTTGCTGCGAAAGGACCTCCTGTAGATCCATCCAATTTATCTGGCTTTACGTGTGAAACTTCATATTCCTCTGATGAGTCACTTGACTCCAACTACAAATTCTTCAAAAATCAGAAAGGTGAAGTATTTGCTAGATTTTTTGGAACTAACTACAGGAACGGTTCTCCTATGAAGAAAATCTGGGTTCCAAGAGCTACCTAAAAAATCTTCAAGTGAATGTCCTCACGACATCACTCATAAAGAATAGGAACCCCAGATCAAATACCTCATATGAACCAAAGTCCTCACTTGGACCAAATTCCTCAAATGGTCAAAAATATCATTCTCGTGCTAATGCTTCTGTTTTGCAGGAAAAATCTAAGAGTTGTGAATATGTGCATTATTCTTCAAACCATTATGTTCATAAGTCCTCGAAGAATTTCTGTGCTTATTCATTTGAGTACTCTAATCCTCGCCCTATGAAACGAAGCCCACTTACTTCAATGCCTCCTTTCTCACATGGTGCTCGCAGAATGATGAACTCTCTGCCACCCCTCCAGATGTGGGTGGTGAAGAAATTGAACTAATTTTTTATGCAGGGTCAGGTCTCCAGATGAAACTGAACATCTAATGAACTTGCTGGAGACCTAAGGATATGCTTGAACGGACGCAAGCTAACCATGATAAAATGAATTCCTCATTTCTCACGTCCTCACACTACTTGCTTACTATCTTGTGTGATGAAATACTACTGATGAAATTTATGTCATATTCTTCACTCTGAAGCATATGAGTTCGTAAGTTGTATTAATTCATCTGCAGGATGATACTCCAAAAGCTACTGAGTGGGTCCTTGATAGTGAATGCACAAACCACATGACTGGTGACAAGAATCTACTGATGAATTTGCCACTCACTCCATCTCCTATGAAGCATATCACCTACGCAGACAAAGGAAAAAGCAAGGTATTGGGACTTGGTAAGGTTGCTATCTCAAAGGACTGAACCATGGATAAGGCGATGCTTGTTGAATCCCTTGGGTTCAACCTTATGTCTGTCTAAATGCTTCGTGTTCTTGATATGATCGTCGTATTTGGAAAATATTGTTGTGTTATCATCATGGAATCTAACAATTCCAAAGTCTTCGAAGGCTTTAGGAGAGGAGACTTGTATATTGTTGATTTCTCTACAGGTCCTGAACCTGCCACATGCGTACTTGCAAAGTCTTCAGAAGGCTGGCTGTGGCATCGACGACTTGGACATGCGGGTATGAGGAACTTGCACATGCTCGTGAAGAAAAAGCACGTCATTGGCATCGAGGGTGTCAAATTCCTCAAGGACCACCTCTGCAGTGCATGTGAATCTAGTAAGATGACCAAATCCAAGCATCCCTTGGAGACAATCATGACCACGACTCGACCCTTTGAATTGCTTCACATGGATCTCTTTGGCCCCACTCATTACTCCATACTAACAAATGCTTCAAGTTTGTATGGCTTTGTCATTGTTTATGACTACTCTCGTTACACTTGGGTGCATATTATTCTGTACAAAAATGAAGTGCAGGATGTCTTCAGACGATTTGCTTCAAGGGCCTTCACCAACTTCGGCGTCAAGATCAAGCATATTAGGAGTGATAATGGGACTGAATTCAAGAACACTAATCTTGATGAATATCTTGATGAACTTGGTATTACTCATGAGGGATCTGCCCCTTATACTCCTCAACAGAATGGCATCATGGAGCGCAAGAACATGACTCTAGTTGAGATGGCTCGCACCATGCTTGATGAATACAAGACTCCTTGTCGCTTCTGGCCTGAGGCAATTGATACTGCATGCCACATCATCAACAGGGTATATCTTCACCAATTCTTCAAGAAAACTTTGTATGAACTTATGACTGGCAAGAAACCCAATGTAAGTTATCTCAAAGTCTTCGGTGCAAAATGCTGGATCAGAGATCCTCACCACAGTTCTAGGTTTGCACCGAAAGCACATGAAGGTTTCATGCTTGGTTACGGAAAGGACTCGCACACCTACAAAGTCTTCAACACCTACCATCACAAGCTTGTTGAAATTGTAGATGTGCGGTTCGATGAAACTAATGGATCGCAAAGAGAGCACCTGCCTTCTGTGTTAGATGAATAGTCTCTTGAGGAATCCATCAAGCTGAAGGCAACTGAAGATATCATACCCACTGAGGAAGTCATTGCAACGAATGAAGACTTTCATGTTGACACACCTGAAGAAAATTATGTTGAAGGAAGTCCTCACCCACGTCAACCTGCTCATCCTAGAGTTGCTAATGAAGTGCATATTGACAAAATCATCGATGACATCAATGCACCAGGTCCCCTCACTCACTCAAAAGCTTTACATTTAACTAACTTTTGTGGGCACTTTGCCTTTGTCTCTATCATAGAGCCCACCAAAGTTGATGAAGCATTCAAGGAGCCTGAGTGGATTCAAGCTTTGCAAGAGGAATTGCATCAGTTCAAGCTCAACAACATGTGGGAACTTGTCAAGCGGCCAGATCCTCGCAAACATAACATCATAGGTACCAAGTGGATCTACCGCAACAAGCAAGATGAAAATGGCC
Organism: Hordeum marinum; assembly: GCA_022496015.1. NCBI lineage: Eukaryota > Viridiplantae > Streptophyta > Magnoliopsida > Poales > Poaceae > Hordeum > Hordeum marinum. Next base: position 168,921,453 of record CM039676.1, read on the forward strand.
TTGTGGTGAGGAATAAGGCTCGTCTTGTAGCTCAAGGCTACACACAGGTTGAAGGAATTGACTTTGATGAAACGTTTGCACCTATTGCTAGACTTGAGGCTATTCGCATATTGCTTGCTTATGATAACCATCATAATATCATCTTATATCAAATGGATATGAAAAGTGCATTCCTCAATGGTAAGCTTGAGGAAGAAGTATATGTTGCTCAACCCCCAGGTTTTGAAGACCCTAAGCATCCTGACAAAGTCTTCAGACTCAACAAGGCCCTCTATGGCCTCAAGCAGGCCCCTCGGGCGTGATACGACACTCTGAAGGAATTCCTCATGAAGAAAGGTTTCAAACCCGGTTCACTCGACCCCACTCTTTTCAGAAAATCCTATGATAATGAACTGTTCATATGCCAAATATACCTAGACGATATTATCTTTGGATGTACTAACAAAGGTTACAGTAATGAATTTGCCTATATGATGAGTGAAGAATATCAAATGTCTATGATGGGAGAGTTGAAATTCTTTTTAGGTCTTCAAATTCGTCAACAATACAATGGAATCTTCATCTCCCAAGAGAAGTACCTCAAGGATGTTCTAAGGAAATTCGGCATGCAAGATTGCAAAGGCGTCAAAACTCCAATGCCTTCAAAAGGCCACCTCTACACTAATGAAAATGGTAAAGATTTCGATCAGAAGGTATACCGCTCCATGATTGGCTCATTATTGTATCTATGTGCATCTAGGCCTAATATTATGCTGAGTGTTTGCATGTGTGCCCGACTCCAAGCAACACTGAAGGAATAACACCATAAGGCTGTGAAACATATTCTTCGATACTTAGCTCACACACCAACACTTGGATTATGGTATCCCAAGGGCTCAAAACTTCACCTCATCGGATACTCTGATGCTGACTATGCAGGAGATCGTGTGGATCGCAAGTCAATCTCAGGCACATGTTATTTCCTCGGACGATCCCTAGTCTGTTGGTCCTCGAAGAAGCAGAACTGTGTCTCACTCTCTACTGCTGAAGCTGAGTACATTGCTACTGGCTCATGCTGTGCTCAGTTACTATGGATGAAGCAAACCCTCAAGGACTACAGCATCAAGTTGAAGAATGTGCCTCTCTACTGCGACAACGAGAGTGCCATCAAGATTGCTTACAACCCAGTTCAACACTCCAAGACCAAGCACATCCAGATTCGTCATCACTTTCTTCAATATCATGTACTCAAGGGCGACATCTCCATCGACCACATCCCCATTGAAGAACAACTGTCCGATAGCTTCACCAAGCCCTTGGATGAAAAGAGATTTTGCAAGTTTTGGTGCGAGCTAAATATCTGAGAATCTTTGAATGTTCTTTGAACAAGGACACACATCCTAACACTTGTGCAAAATTGGTGACTTTGATGTGCCACACACGAAGTAACGTTTTTCTTCAATCAATGAAGAATAACCCTCTAAGTGTGAAGAAATTAATGAAGAATTTGATTCTCAGAACCCTACGACAATTGTACGTGGTGTCTGAAATCATCATTCTTATATGGTGGGTCACGCCACCAACCAAATTTGAAATTCTTCAAAATTGAGTTTTTCGTCATTTTTGCAAATTCCTCAAATTTGCAAATTCCTCATGTTTTCTAATTCCTCAACTTTTCAAATTCTTCAAACTTTGAAACTCATGTTCTTCATTGACTATATATATATTTGAGTTTTCAATGTCCTCAACAGCATTCACTTATTGCTAATTCTTCAAGTTGATTTTCATCTAAGTGAATGTGATCGGACCCTTTCCCCTCTATGCTCAACTCAACCTAGTCTGTTCACAAATTCTTGATATGCGTTCTACTTTGAAACTTGTTCAAAGTCTTCACTGTATCCTTGACATCTGAAGAATTTGCGAACGAAAACTTTGAAATTTTCTCTATCAAAATTTTCAGCGGTTTCCACTCAAACGGTTCCGATTCCCATGTCTAGATAACCCGAGATCCCCTATAATCTCCTCTACTCAGAATGTGGGTGACACCTGTTGCGTGGAGGGCAAGGGTTAGGGGCAATCCTGTCCAAAATCTTCGGGCAGAGTGGTTTTCACTCCCTCTATAAATACCCCCTCCCCTTCAACTGTGCTCGGTTACTCCTCATCTCATCCCTCTTCCGAGCTCCAAACTAGCGCCACCGCTGAAGTCATCGTCACCGGTGAGGAAGAGCTTCACTGCCTCGACCTCGTTGTTGCCGTACTTGTATCGGTTGTGGAAGTCCTCGTCCCGCCGCCGCTGTAGTTGTCTCCCTCTGCCAAGCTAGGGCATGGGAGATCTGAACGTACGAACTTCCCAATCTCATCTCTTGTTCGTCGTGTTCTTCACCAGGGTAAATAAAATTTGTTTTTACTGCCCTTGTTTGATCCTCAAATGCTCTTCATATTCCTCAAAAGGTGTTTATTCTTCATGAACCTTATTCTAAAAGCACCTTATATCTTCACATACTTGATGTTTTTCCCTAAGTAATGATTTTCTTCAAGATTCCTCAATTGTGTGAATCCTCAAAATTTGCACAATTCTGGAACCTGAGACAAAGAACACTTAGTAAAATTCATCAAGACACCCATGGTCAAATTCCTCTCACCTATTTTCTTTAGAAAAATTTCTGAGAATGCATATGACCTCTTCAAATTCCTCGCACCTATACTCTGTTCACAGGTACAACATGTCCAATGATGAATCACTAGGTTCTCATCAACTTAACTCATTTGTAGCGCTCCTTGTGGAAAAACTGTGTACTTCTTTAGATTCCTCAGGAGTTCATATTCCTCAAGTGAAGAAAATGGCTGACAGGAAGAAACCTCAGAAAGGTGGAAACAAGCCAGATGTGCACACTCCCTTTGAGATCCCAGATGACGTGTATGAGGAATACTGCACACCCGATGAAGAAACTCATGGCAAAGAAATGACCAAGCAGAGAAAAATTCGTCTGCAGAAAATTGTGAGGAGATGGGCAAGGGAATGGAAGGAGTATCGTTATGTAACTCCAAAATACATGATGAAATTGGCAGTAAAACCTCCTTGCAGCAGGCCTCCCCTTGATCCAAATCAAATTGCTGATCCCACTAGCATCAAGACTGATGAGGACTTTCCTCACATGTGGGAGAAGCAGCAAGCCAAGCTGGCGAAGAAAGCCAAAGAGGCAGTGAAGAAATTCAATGAAGATTCTGCTGTTGCTGCCTCTGCCGGAGCCTCTGCAAGTGCTCCAAAGAAAATCATGAGGACGAAATCTGCATTGAAGACAAGTTCTTCAATCTCAAAATCTTCACAACAGACCCCTCAAGGTCAAAGGCCTTGGCCTACAAAGTCTTCAGCTGCTGGTACGGTTGCTGCTCTGTCTTCTATGACATCTTCAACTAGCCCTTTTACATTGAAGCTAAAGAAAACTGCTGGACGAGGTCAAAGACCAAGTCCTCACTCAAGCAAGGCTGTGGTGACCATACCCTCGGGTTCTGAGGATGATGATGATGAAGCTGATGATGAGGAATTGGAAGAAATCATCAAGCATAGTCAGCAAAAAGCTGCTATAGCAAAGGGCAGCTCTGTTCCTCTCATGCTGGATCCCAAGATGATCCTCAACTTCATCGATATATGGCATGAAGACCCAAGCACCCCACTTTCTTCACTAAATCTGCCTCTTGGAGTGGATCATGTCCTCACCCACTTCATCTTTGAAGAAAAATGGAAGAGAGAGCAAGCTCTGAGAGCTAAGAGGAACAGGGTTCGGAAGGAAAAGTTTCTGAGAGACAATGTGATGAATTTGACCCCAAATCAACTCGTCACTATCCAGTCTAAAATTCGCACACTCTCTAAGGATCAAGAGAAATATGATGCTGAATGGAAGGGCACCAAGGTGAGATTCGTCAGGGCTGCTCAAGCTACAGTAAAGGATCACAACACTAGGGTTGCTTCTCGATCGCAACCACAAAATCCTCAGCCGATGAAACTGCTGATGGAAATGGTTCTGCACCAGAAGCAACTGCCAGTGCTGCTGAGGAAACTCAGACCACTGATGATCATGCCAGGACAACCACCACTGTTGTGTCTGAAGAAACTAAAAGTCTAGGTGAAGCTTTTGCTGCGCCTGAAGAAACTGAACACACCAGGGTGGCTGCATCAGTCGTTCCCGAAGAAATTGACACTACTGAGGAAAAGACTCTCTAGAGAAAAGCATCAGATTCAGAATCCTCAGCCATGAAGAAGTTGAAGACTATGCCAAGTTCTTAAACTGGACCTATTGATGCTACACCAATTTCCTCAGCACCTGCCTACGAAATTGTACCATTTGGGGTGGAATATGTCATCCCAGATGAAGATGAAGATCAGTCTGCTGCTTTGACAGAGCAGATTGATGAAGAAATTGAAGTTGAAGACATTGCTTCAACTCCATAGGTCTCATCGCCCCAGCCTCAGTTCACTGCTGAAGAGGCTGGAGTTGAAGAAATTGATGAGGACGTAGACATTGGTAATACAACGCCTGTCATCAATGATGATTATTGGGAATCAGCACACCCAAATTCACCAACAACTACTCCTCTAACACAAATTTCTCAGTCGCCTACTCCGACTGAAGAAATACATGAAGAATCTGCCAATCTGAACACCCAAGTCACTGAAGAAATTCCAGCCGCAACGACTAATGATCTTGATGCTCCCGTCGCAACTGAGGAACCAGCTCTCCAAATCGTTCTGTCTGAAGGTGTTCCTCCCATGCCAAAGAAGATTAAGGGGCGCTTCAAGCCAAATCTTCAACCAAAGCCAAGAATGCCATTCAAAGGCTCAGTATGCCCCAATTTCCTCAAGAGCAATTTCTTCAATGAACATATGTTCTTCACTGGTCCAAATCCCTATGACTCTGCAAGGGCCGGTCGCAACAGATTCTGGACGGCAACACAGCTCAACTACTCTGCATCAGTTCTTTTTGAGAAGATGAAAGTCTTTGAGCACCACCAAATTCCTCATGCTGGCATGGAAACCCTACCATCATTCACACCGGTGCTCCAGGTTCTTCATGATGCAGACATTCTCCCATTTTGCGTCGACATCTGCGACTGGAATGGAGAACTCATTCTCCAGTTCTATGCCACATTGCATATCAGCAGAAATTCTTCAAACGTCAACTCCTGGATATTGGACTGGATGACAGGATCAACACACTTCACTGCTCAAGCTTCTCAATTGCTTTAGTGTGTACTAGTTCCAATTCCTTCAGATGAAGCTCACAAACTGGTTGATGAGCCTGCACATCCAAATCAGCTGATGCAAGTGTTGATGAAGACATTGCCTCCTGGAAAGCCTTAACGAAAAACCTTCCTTGTGAAGGACGTGCTATATGCGCCCAGGACTGTCTACCGTATACTCACAAATACGCTATGTCCTCAGAAGGGCCATAATTCTGAAGAAGAAGAAGTGGAAGGAGTCATGAAGAATATGCTCTTCAACATCATTCATGGGATTCCCATTGACTTGCACGACTTCTTCATGAGGACTTTGGCCAGTGCTGCTTTAGCTCCATTTGAACAGAAGCCCTATGCACCTTGGATAATGAAATTCATTAGGGCAAAGTCCTCAGTTCCTTTCAAGGCTGATTTCCAGAACCACTTTGGCTTCCTGCCTCCAATTGAAGTCATCAAGAGAACAATTGCCTCAGTTGAAGGAAAAGGCAAGGCTGTCATTGATGAAGCCACTCGTCCAGTGGATGTATAGTTTCGCAAAGCCGCTTCCTTCTCCACCAATGATGACACTGCCACTCAAGACTCCGATGCAAAGGCCTCTGTTCACAAACCTCAAGATTTGCCCCTTGAGTGATGATTGATCGCGAGCTTCTAATAGGTCTTCATCAGAAGGTCGATCGCAATCGCAAGTGGGTGAAGCGTCAACTTGGATACATTGTGCAGAACATGACTGTGACGCAGAACACCGCGAAGAGGAATCACTACTACGCGCATGAAAACCTCAACTTCTCTTGGGCCGTACTGTCTCACCTCATGTCTTCTGAAGAACTGAATGAGCTGCATCTTGAGGAACATCCTGACTGGGCTCGCCGACCTCAGAAGAAATTCAGGAAAGTTCAAGTTCCTCTGATGGTCACAAGTTCATTTTCTTCATCTCGAGAGCGTGATGACGATGAAGACATTGACGACACTATGACAGGCCCTACATCGACAAATGACCCCGACAACGCTGGCGCTCCTTCATCACCAACACGATGAAATTCTACGAAGAGCGTTAGTCCTCACTTTTTCGTCCCTTTTGGTCTTCGATGACAAAGGGGGAGAAAAATTGAGTTAGTCTTCAAGCGGGTCTCTATACATGGGCTATTTTTTGTTTAAGTTACAACTCTCGCTCTTCTGAAACTTTTGTTGGTTGAGTTGTAAACTTAAGTCCGATGGTGGTCTGACACTTTTGAACTATTTCCTCGCATGTTTATTTGCTCAAGTACCTTAATGCATACATGCTGAATTTCGTCAGACCCCATTTTCCTCACACATTTCAAATTCTTCATATCATATGTTCAAATGCTTGTATGAATTACAAGATATAGGGGGAGTTCTCCATGTTTTAACCTGCCATGTGCATTTGCAGTCCAAAGTAAATTCCTCAAATATGCACATCTTCAGGGGGATTTATTCTATATCTTGCAATCAAATTCCTCAAAATCTGTACTTTCACTTCATATGTCTATCCCCATTCAAAACTTAACCTATTTGTCATTAATCTCCAAAAAGGGGGAGATTATTAGTGCATCTAGTGCCCCTTAGTGATTTTGTTGTATTGAAGACTTATAGGTTAAGGTACTAATGTGTTTGTTTGTGTACACATGCTCTATAAGTCGATGAGGAGTTTGATATATTTGGAGATTATCAACCCCTAAAAACGTATGTCTTCAAGTGAAGACTTTGCTGAAGACTTTGGTGAAGACTTTGTGAATACTTTTAAAATGAAGAAGTTGGTGTGACCTTGAAGATATGAACAAGGAATATGAAGCGTGAAGACTTTTGTTTTCGTAGTTTGATTTCCTTATTTGAGTCATAGGAAACATCGTACTATTAAAGGGAGCCGAGGTAATACTAAGGAAAATTTTCAACTAATGCTCAACTCCAAAATCCTCAACCTATACAATCCTTCGAGTGAAGCCTTTGGAAATCCCTTACAGTTCAGACAAGTTCTTCAGTGATAGAGACGAAGTTATTCTGGTCTCGGAGGAAATTGATCTGACTGAGGAGTTAGGATTTCGCCAGTGCGAATTGCCTACAAGTGAGGAACATGATATGTCTGAGGACTTTCATAGTTCGAAAATCCGACTGTTGTTGTGCTTAGCGCCAGCTGTCCCCAATCACAAATATCCATGTAACAGTCATATCATTGGGGGCATTTATGTCATATCATGTGAGGTTGCACCCTGGCTATAAATAGCCACCCCCACAACCACTAGTTGGTTGGCTGCTCCGAGAGAAAATTGACACTTGTCATTTGAGAGCAACCCATCCTCCGAGGGCTTTGAGTGAAAATCATCACTGAGGAAAAACCCACAACCAAACCACCAAACCTAAAGTGATTGAGCATCACTGAAGAAATTCTTGTGTGGAACCGACGCTTGTTACCTTTGAGGACTGTGCATCCTCCAGATGGTTAGGCGTCATGGTCTAGTGCTCCTGCAGTCAATTGGGGATCACGAAGTGACCTTGGTCTAGATCATGCAACAGTAAATTGTGGATCCCCGGGTGACCAGTTTTTGAGGGTTTTGGAAGTCTACCCTGAAGACTTACCATGAGTGTTGGGCGAGGACTGTGTGACCTTAGCTCAAGGAGAATATAGTAAGGACTGTGTGTCCTGGGACTGTGTGTCCTCTGGTTTAAATACCAGGCCGCTCCAAACCAGATGTACGACTATCATAGTAGTTGGAACTGGGTCATCAAATCATTGTCTTCATCAAGCTTCCTGGTTCTATTTCCTCAACCCTTTCATTTCCTCGTATAACTGTTGATGAAATTGAACTTTACTATTTGAAGAACTTGGCTGAAGACTTTCACAATTTCCTCACCTCAAATTCTTCAAGTTACCTTGTTCCTCACCTGCTTATCCTATATCACGCTACTTGTAATCTATGCATGTTTCGTTTCATCATGATGGCTATGCTGTCACTATGTTCCTCATGCACTTGAGTACTTATTCTGCTGCTAGTTATTCATCACATTTCAAATTCCTTAAAGTTGAAATTCCTCAAGTGATGAATTTGTAAAAATCACCTATTCACCCCCCCTCTAGTCGATATAACGCACTTTCACCATCACTTGTTGGTGCCTTGGCGTCGTCACAGTGAACCATCTCGGGCGCTGGAGTCGCACTCAGAACTGGCACATCGTCTTTCATGCCAATTCCTCATGAGACTACAATCTTGTCACTATAGCATGTCCCGGAGGACCAGACGGGAGTGCGCAAGGAGGCACTGATCCAGTTAGAGCTAATGCGTGATCGATTGAATATGGCATGCGATGTGAGTGCGACACTGCAGAAGAATGTCCAAGTAAGTACTCTTGTAAGTACCTTCCTTATTCGGCATTTCGATCCATCTATCTTTTGTCTTTGGCTTTAATCCCAAGTGGGTCTGCATCTAGGCACACCTACTCAGTGTTGATTTTCCAATGGGGTTGCGCTGAGTACACCCACTGGGTGTAGTCCCCGAGACTGTCATCGACTGAAGCAGTCGGCGGTAGTCTAATAGTGTAGAAGTGTCCGCTCTCTCATCGAAAAAAGTGTCTTGAACTTGATTTTCCTGTGGGGGCGCGCTAAGTGCACCCACTGGGTGTAGTCCCCGAGGCTGCCGTTCACTGAAGCAGTCGGTGGGAGTCTTAGAACCTTGAAACTTAACCGAATGAGTTGTTACCTTGTATACAATTGACGGACCATATGATTTTGCCTGACTAATAGTTTTATTTCATTTGAAGTTCGCAGTCTGTGTGTGAGGTCGGAAGCCACAACAGCGCTCTGGAGAAGGAGGTGTTGACCCTGCACCTCGACCTTGAAGCTGAGAAGGCCAAGCACGCGTGATTGGAGCAAGAGAGGAATGTGATGGAAGGTATACTCTTCCCGCCCGACTGCTAGAATCTCTGTTCTTTCTCCATGTTCGACTAGTCTACTTCATTAGATCTTCGTGGATAAAGTCATAAACTTGTCGAGAGACTGAAGAATTCTGTTTCTTTAGTAACCATGAAGACGACCCTCGAGAAGAAGGACACAGAACTGGCAGCCGCCCAGAAGGAGGCCAGTCGGAAGGCCAAGGAGGCCGAGGAGAATCAGAAGTCGGTCGAGAAGCTAGAGGAGGAGAAGAAAACCCTTGAGGTTGCTATGAAGAAGTCTGAAAGTGAGTTATATCGACTAGGGGGGTGAATAGGCGATTTTTACAAATTCATCACTGAGGAATTTCAACTTGAGGAATTTGAAATGTGATGAATAACTAGCAGCAGAATAAGTAGTCAAGTGCATGAGAGACATAGCAGTAGAATAGTCATCATGATGAAATAAAGCATGCACAGATTACAGGTAGAGTGATACAGTATAAGCACGTGAGGAACAAGGTAACTTGAAGAATTTGTGGTGAGGAATTTGAGAAAGTCTTCAGTCAAATTCTTCACAAAGTAACAATCAATTTCCTCAACAAGTATACGAGGAAATGAAAGGGTTGAGGAAATAGAACCAGGTAGATCGATGAAGACAAAGGTTTGATGACCCACTTCCAACTGCAGTGACAGTCGTACGTCTGGTTTGGAGCGGCCTGGTATTTAAACCAAAGGACACATAGTCCCAGCACATACAGTCCTTACCGTATTCTCCTTGAGCTAAGATCACACAGTCCTTGCCCAACATTCGCGGTAAGTCTTCAGGTAGACTTCCAAAACCATCACAAACTGGTCACCCGACGATCCACAATTGACTGCTAGATGCTCTAGACCAAGGTTACTTCATAATCCCCAATTGACTACAGGATGCACTAGACCATGACGCCTAACTGTCTGGAAGATACACAGTCTTCAAAGGTAACAAGTATCAGTTCCTCACAGGAACAATCTCTTCAGATATGCTCAATCACTTTGGGATTGGTGGTTTGGATTTGGGTTTTTCCTCACTGATGATTTTCTCTCAAAGTCCTTTGAGGATGGGTTGCTCGCAAATGACAAGTGTAAGTTCCCTCTTAGAGTAGCCAACCAACTAGTGGTTGTGGTGGTTGGCTATTTATAGCCAGGGTGCAACCAACATGATAAGACATAAAAGCCCCCAATGATATGACTGTTATGTGGATAGGATGATTGGGGACAACTGGCACTAAGAACAAGAAGGGGCGAAATTTCGAATTATGAAAGTCCTCAGGCTTATCATGTTCCTCACTTGTAGGAAATTCGCACTGGCGAAATCCTAACTCCTCAGTCAGACCAATTTCCTCATATACCAGAAGAACATCGTCTCTGTCACTAAAGAACTTGACTGAACTGTAAGAGATTTCCAAAGACTTCACTCGAAGGATTGGATAGGTTGAGGCTCTTGAGCTGAGCATCAGTTGGAAATTTTCCTTAGCATTACCTTGGCCCCCTTTAAAAGTATGGTGTTTCCTATGACTCAAAGTAAGGAAATGAAACTACGAAAATAGAAGTATTCACACTTCATAGTCCTCGTTCATATCTTCAAGGTCACACTAACTTCTTTATTTTCAAAGTCTTCAGGGAATACCAAAGTCTTCAGCAAAGTCTTCACCAAAGTCTTCACTTGAAGACATGCATTTTTAGGGGTCGATAATCTCCGAATATATCAAAATGCTCAATGACTTATAGAGCCTGTGTAAACTTACCAATGCATCGATCTCTTAACCTATATGTCTTCAATACACCGAAATCACTAAGGGGCACTAGATGCACTTACAGTCTCCCCCTTTTTGGTGATTGATGACAAATAGGTTAAGGTTTGAACGGGGATTACAACATGAAGTGTAAGTACTGAGTTTGAGGAATTTGATTGCAAGATATAGAAGAACTCCCCCTAGAGATGTGCATATTTGAGGAATTTGCTTTGGAATGCAAATGCACATGGTAGGTTAAAAACATGGAGAACCGCCCTCTATATCTTGTAATTCATACACGCATTTAACAAATGATATGCAGAATTTGAAATGCATGATGAAAATGGCGTCTAACGAAATTTAGCATGCAGTACTTGAGGAAATAAGCATGCGGGAAAGGAGTTCAAAAGAGTTAGACCACCATCGGACTTAAGTTTACAACTCAACTAACAAAAGCTCTAGTAGAGGCAGAGTTGTATGTTATACAAAAATAGCCCATATATATAGACCCGCTTGAAGACTAACTCAATTTTTCTCCCCCTTTGTCATCAAGGACCAAAGGTGAGGACTAACGCACATGAAGAATTTCATCTTGAAGACGATGGAGGAGCACCAGCGTTGTCGGGGTCGTTTGTCGATGCCGGGCCTGCCGTAGTGTCGTCAATATCCTCAGCTTCATCCGCCTCGTGCATTGAAGAATACGAGCTTGTAACCAGCCGAGGAACATGAACTTTCTTGAATTTCTTCTAAAGAGGACAAGCCCAGTCAAGGATCTGCTCAAGGTCCATCTCCTTGAGTTCTTCAGGAGTCTCGAGGTGAGACAAAATGGCCCAAGTGCGGTTGAAGACTTCATGAAGATAATATTTGTTCTTCCTCACAATGTTGTGCGTGATATTGATGTCTCGAAGAAGTGAACCAAACTGACGCTTTACGCACTTGTGATTGCGATCAACCTTCTGATGAAGACATAGGAGAAGCTCTCGATCGGTCATCACACGAGGGGCACTCTCTTGAAGTTTTTGTGTTGAGGCTTTTGCAGGAGAGTCTTGGGTTGCGGTGTCATCATTGGTGGAATAAGATGCAGCTTTGCGAAACTAGCCATCCAATGGACGAGTACCTTCATCAATGACAGCTTTGCCTTTTAGCTCAACTGAAGAAAATGTGTTTTTGAGGACTACGATCGGAGGCAGAAAGTCGAAGTGATTCGGAAAGTCAACCTCGAATGGAACTTAAGACCTTGATCTGATGAAATTCATGATCTAGGGAGCGTAAGGCTTCAATTCAAATGGGGATGATGTAGCATTGGCCAAACTCCTCACGAATAAATAATTGAAATTGATGGGAATCCCATGAGTGATGTTGAATAGCATATTCTTCATGATTCCTTCCACTTCTTCTTCTTTACTGTTGTGGACCTTGTGATTACTAGGGATTTTGGTCAGAATGTGATAGACTGTCCTGGGCACATAGAGCAAATCCTTCACAAGGAAGGTAGTCGTTTGAGGTTTTCTAGGATCCAACGGCTTCATAAACACTCGCATCATGTGATTGGGAAGAGCAGGTTCATCAAATAGGCATCTTGCTCCTTCTAAAAGAATTGATATTGGTATTGCTCGAAGTAATTCAGAGGTTGTAGCAGTGTAGTGATTGGATCATGTCATCCAGTCCAAGACCCAAAAACTGACATCAGAAGAGCTCTTCATTCCAATAACATATGTCCATGCAGAATGGAAGAATTCCTGCATCATAAAGAACTGCGAGCATCGGTGTGAAGCATGGGATAGATTTCATGTCCACATGAGGAATTTGCTGATGCTCGAAGACTTTCTCCTTGTCAAACAACACTTATGCATAGTAGTTCATCTACGTGGGTGTCCAGAATCTGGTGCAATCGGCCCTTGCTGAGTCATAAGGATTCGGCCCAGTGAAGAAGATGTGCTCGTTGAAGACATTCGTCTTGATGAGTTTGGGGTTCTTTGAGCCTTTTAGTGGCATCTTGGGCTTTGGCTGAATATTTGGCTTGAAGTGTCCCCCAATTTCCTAGGCATGTGAGGAACTTCTTCAGATTGAGAAATTTGAATAGCAGTTTCCTCAGTTGCAGTTGGAGCAACAATTTCTTCCGCTGATGCAGCTGGAATATCTTCAGGGACAGGTGCAGCCAAGTCACCAGATCTTGTATGAATTTCTTTAGTCTGGGCTGGAGACTGAGGAATTTGGGTGAGGGGAGTGGTCATTGGAGAATTTGGGTGTGCAGCTTCCCAATATTCATCATTGATAAGAGGAGTTATGTTTCCAATGTCCACATCCTCTTCCATTTCTTCAACATCGGCCTCTTCAGTAGTCAACTGAGGCTTGGGCGATGATACTAGTGGGGTTGAAGCATTTGCTTCAACTTCAATTTCTTCATCAATCTGCTCTGATGAAGCATCAGAATGATCCTCTTCTTGTTCATCATTTGAGATGACATAGTCAACATCAAATGGCACTAACTCATAGGCTGGCACGGAGGTGATAAGAGTTGCATCAATTGGATAAGTTGAAGATCTTGATAGAGTCTTCAACTTCTTCACTGCTTAAGAATCCGAAGTTGATGCTTTTGGCTTCTTTGCAGCCTTCTTCTCCATAGCCTTAGTTTTTCTTCGCTTCTTATGCAGAAGGAAGGTTGATGTTCTTCACCATTGAAAATTTTAGTTTCAGCAGATGGCGAAGGAGGAGCAGTTTCTTCGGGCACGACAGATGCAGTTGTCCTAGTGGTCTCAATTTCATCAGGTGTGGCAAAATCTTTAGCTGGCCTAGCAATTTCTTCAGGCGCAATAGTGGTGGTTGCCCTGACAGGTTCTTCAGCAACCTGAATTTCTTTAGCTGCGCTTGCAGTTTCTTCAGCAGGCTGAGCAGATTCTTCAGCCTAAGGAATTTGTGGTTGCGATCGAGTTGCAACCCTCTTGTTGTGGTCATTGATGGCTTTGTCAGCCACTTTGATGAGGCGGACCTTGGCACCATGCCAATCAGCATAGTATCTGTTGAATTCGTCACTAAGGCCTTTGATCTCAGATTGCATTTTCACAAGTTGTTCTGGAGAAAGCTTTAGAACATTACTCTTCAAGAAATGCTCCTTCTTGTACTGAGCTTTCTTTGTTTGTCTGGCCGTCTCATACTTCCACTTTTCTTCAGCTATGAAGGCAGTGAGGACACGATTTGGCCCGGGAGGTAGTTTCAAATCATCAGTTGGAGTGGTGGGATCATTGTGCCAGACGTCAATGAAGTTCAACACCATTTTTTGGATCCAGCCACATAGGAATTTGAGTGCCCTTTGCTTGAGCCACTCTTTCTTGCTTGTTTCTGATGATTGCCTCAAGTGCCTCATCATCAGCTTCATCATCTGGAGAATTTGAAGGTACCTGGAACAGATCTTTCTTTGGTTGAGGACTTGGTCGAGCTCCTCATCCAGCAGTAGCTTTCAACTTCATCAGTGAAGGACTAGTTGAGGAATGTGCTTGGGCAGAGGAACTTGCAGAGACTTGTGAAGCAATTGAGAAGCCAGTAGTGCTCTGGCATGTAGCAAGATGCACAGGTGTTGAGGACTTTGTGGCAGCAGCTGATGATTGTGCAGCTACTGAAGGCATTGCAGTGGCCTTAGAAGAGCTTGCTTGAGGATTCTGCAGTGAGGACCTTGAAGTTGAGGATTTTGACATCACTGTAGACTTCTTCACAATCTATTTCTTCGAAGCACTTGGAGAGGCTCCAGCAGAGGCAACAGCAGTAGAATCTTCATTGAATTGCTTCACAAGTGCTTTTGCAGTTCTCTAAAGTTTTCATTGATGCTTTGCCCATTCAGCTGGAAAGTCTTCACCACGAGCAATGCTAGTGGGATCAACTTCTTGATCATTAGCAGGAGGACCCCTTATGCAAGGAGGTTTGAGGGCGAATTTCTTCATGTACTTGAGTGACGTAACGATAGTCTCTCCACCCCTTCACCCACCTCCGTTGAATCCTCTGAATTCGGATTTTCCTCTGCTCCTTTGTTTCTTTCCCATGAATGGACTCATTAGGAGTACGGTAACCAGCATACAGAGGCTCAGGTATTTCAAAGGTAGTGTTTTGTTCAGCCTTCCTTCCACCCTTGTGAGGTCTTTTACCATCTGCCATTTTCTTCACTTGATGACTTTGAACTCTTGATGATTCTAAAGATGTATACAATTTTTCCTCAAGGAATGCTGCAAATGAGTTAACTTGATGAGAACCTAGTGATTCGTGAGTAGACAATTTGTACCTATGAACAGAGTATAGGTGCGAGAATTTGAAGAGGTCATATGCATTCTCACAAAATTTTCAAAATTTATCAAGTTGAGGATTTTGACCATAGGTGTCTTTGAGGAATTTCAATAAGTGTTCTTGACTTAGGTTACAGAGTTGTGTAGATTTGTGGATCGACACAATTGAGGAATATTGAAGAAAATCATAACTTAGGAAAACATCAAGGGAATGAAACATGTGAGGTGCTTAAGATTTTGATTCTTGAAGAATAAACACCTCGGAGGATTTTGTGGAAAACATGATCAAAACAAGGGCAGTAAAATTAGATTTTATTTACCCTGATGAAGAACACGACGAAAAGAGAGATGATATCGGAGAAGTTCGTCCGTCCAGATCTCCCACTCCCTAGCTTGGCAGAGGGAGAGAGCTACAGCGGCGGCGGGGTGAAGACTTCCACGGCCGATGCGAGTACGACGACAGCGATGTCAAGGCCGTGAAGCTCTTCGTCTCCGGCGGCGATGATTTTAGTGGCGGCGCTAGGTTTGAGCTTGAGAGAGACGGGAGTGAGGAATAACTAGAGCACAATGAAGGGAAAGGGGGTATTTATAGTGCCAGTAAACACCAATCGCCCCGTAGATTTTGGACCAGATTGCCCCTGACCCTTGCTCTCCACACAACATGTGTCACCCACGTTCTGAGTAGTGGAGATGGTGGGGGATAGTGGGTTATCCAGTCGTGGAAATCGGATCGGTTTGAGCGGGAAGCACCGAAAATTTCGATTGTGAATTTTTTTAAAGTTTCCGTTCGCAAATTCTTCAGTTGTCAAGGACACAGTGAAGACTTCAAACGAGTTCCAAAGTAGAACACATATGAGAAATTTGTGAATAGACTGAGTTGAGTTTAGCATAGAGGGGGAATGGGTCCGATCACATTCACTTAGATGAAAATCAACTTGAAGAATTTGCAATAAGTGAATGATGTTGAGGACATTGAAAACTCACATATATATATAGTCAATGAAGAACATCAGTTTCATAGTTTGAAGAATTTGAAAAGTTGAGGAATATGCAAACTTGAGGAATTTGAAAATTTGAAGAACTTGCAAAATGACGAAAAACTCAACTTTGAAGAATTTCAACTTTGGTTGGTGGCTTGACCCACCTATAAGAATAATGATTTCAGACACCGCATAGAATTGTTGTAGGGTTCTGAGAATCAAATTCTTCATTAATTTCTTCACGCTTAGAGGGTTATTCTTCATTGATTGAAGAAAAACGTTACTTTGTGTGTTGCATATCTAAGTCATGAATTTTTTTGAAGTGTTAGGATGTGTGTCTTTTGAAAGAACATTCGAAGATTGTAAGATATTTAGCTCACACCAAAACTTGCAAAATCTCTTTTCATCCAAGGGCTTAATGAAGATATCAGCTAGTTGTTCTTTAGTAGGGATGTGGTCGATGGAGATGTCACCCTCGAGTACATGATCTCGAAGAAAATGATGACGAATCTGGATGTGCTTGGTCTTGGAGTGTTGAACTGGGTTGTAAGCAATCTTCATAGCGCTCTTGTTATTGCAGTAGAGAAGCACGTTCTTCACCTGGATGCCATAGTCCTTGAGGGTTTGCTTCATCCATAGCAACTGAGCACAACATGAACCAGCAGCAATGTACTTAGCTTCAGTAGTAGATAGTGACACACAATTCTGCTTCTTCGAGGACCAACATACTAAGGATCATCCGAGGAAATGACATGTGCCTGAGGTTGACTTGCGATCCACACGATCTCTAGTATAGTCAGCATCTGAGTATCTGATGAGGTGAATATTTGAGCCCTTGGGATACCATAATCCAAGCGTTGGTGTGTGATCTAAGTATCAAAAAATATGTTTCATAGCCTTATGGTGTGATTCCTTCGGTATTGCTCGGAATCGGGCACACATGCAAACACTCACCGTAATATCTAGCCTAGATGCACATAGATACAGTAAAGAGACAATCATGGAGCAGTATACCTTCTGATCGAAATCTTTAGCATTCTCGTCAGTGCATAGGTGGCCTTTTGAAGGCATTGGAGTTTTGGCACCTTTGCAGTCTTGCATGTTGAATTTTCTCAAAACATTCTTGAGGTATTTCTCTTGAGAGATGAAGATGCCATTGTCTTGCTGACGAATTTGAAGACCTAAGAAGAATTTCAACTCTCCCATCATAGACATTTGATATTCTTCACTCATCATATAGGCAAATTCATCACTGTAACTTTTGTCACTATAGCCAAAGATAATATTGTCTACATATATTTGGCATATGAACAGTTCATTATCGTGGGATTTAGTGAAGAGTTGGGTCGAGTGAACCGGGTTTGAAGCCTTTCTTCATGAGGAATTCCTTCAGAGTTTCATACCATGCCCAAGGGGCCTGCTTGAGGCAATCACTACTAGGGAAAAGCCTAGTAGTAGCGCGGGTTTGATGCCTACTAGTAGCGCAGGTGGCTGCGCTAGTAAGGCGCTACAGCTATTGCTTAGTGTCGGTGCACTGGAGTTTGGGGCCCTCCAGTACCCCTTACTCATGCACGGACAGTAGTAGCCGCCCTGGTAGCGAGGCCCAGAAGGGACTTGCCAGATACCAACAGAGGAGAATCAAGATCATCGACAAGGTCTTGCCGGGAGGGCTATTGAACCCCCGGGCAAAGCAAGGCCCTGGCAAGACAAAGGCCCGGCAAGGCCCCGCCAGCGCATGGGCCAAGTGTCAATCCACCTGGATGCATGTCACGGCGTCGGTCTTGGAGGGGGCTAAGCGGTGCCGATGGGACGAGCTCCCATCTCGTCCCACTAACAGACAGAGATGCCTCCGATGCATTAAATGTGCTGTTCTACTCCGTTAGTATTAGGTATGATAGCACTATAGCTCTGTACACCCCGAGTATGCATTTTATGCCACTGTTGGGATCCCCTTTAGAGTATAAAAGGAGGCCTAGGGCGATATGGTAGAGGCCTTTTCGACTTTTGGGACTTTCTAGCACACACGCGTGGCAGTTGCCTGTAGCGTCCATGTAGCAAGAACCCACTCTCAATACCACCAACCAGGAGTAGGGTTTTACGCACCTGTGCGGCCCGAACCTGGGTAAAGATCCTCGTGTGCTGTTCACATACTGGCTCTTTGTACGAGCCTTTCCCCCGCTGAACTGAAAGGGATCCTTATGATCCGATAGGTGTTCGTTCCCACGACATCTTTGGCGCGCCAGGTAGGGGGAGCTAGGTCGTGCGAACCCGTTCTGGTAATCAGCGCACCAGTTTCTTCGCACTCATCATCGCCATGGCCCCCAAGAAGAAGGGCCTGACAACAGTTGGCCCATCCACGTCTGTTGTCCCTGTATCTGTACAGACAGAAGACTGCGTAGACGCAGGTGGAGGTGGTGGAGGCGGAGGTTCGGAACTTCGGTGACGCTCCGGTGATAAAGGCCAAGCAAGCGGCGAAGTTCTCCATGGAGACACACATGGCGGCAGCGGGAAACCGCGCGCCCCTAGGTCTTAGGATGGAGCGGTACCGCTTGCGGGTGGTACGGCAAACTCTGGGGGCAGAAGGGTATCTTCTTGGGCACCCACGCTGGCGCCTACTCCGAGGGTGCAACTACTCCTAAACCTCCCTCTTGCTGTGGAGAAGCTCGATGAATGTTGAGCCACCATTCAGAGCCTCCTCAGCCTCACAGATATGTTTCGATCCACTGAGCCGGTTCATGCCAGCGGTGAGAGGGCCGGAGGCGGCGCGACTTCGATGCACTCTCCTCCACAACAACGGCGTCGGTCACTGACTCGACAGACCGATGCATACGATGGCTACTCGACGGCATCGTCTGACCCAGGGACACTCCGCGATCAGCGTCAAGTTCTTCGAGAACGTGGCAAGTAAGGCACTCGAACTACAATCAGGCGGCGGCGGGAAGCGTGCCTCCAGTCTGATAGGCACGCGAGGCGCACTGTAGACAAGTCTGGGCTAGGGTATCCTGTCGGCCTACCTTATGAGGTGGGTTGTCCAGCGTTTACCCGTGAGCTGCGGCAAGTCCAGTGGCCCAACTCCTGCACATTCAAGCCAGAAGTCCTGGAGAAGTATGATGGTAAGACTCATCCATCGGAGTTCGTCAACATCTACACCATTGTGGTGCAAGTTGTTGGGGGTCCTGATGACAAGATACTCGCCAACTACTTCCCCTTGGTGCTTAAGCCCAACGCCAGGTCGTGGTTGATGCACTTGCCAGAGGGGTCCATCGCCTCTTGGGCAGACGAGTTTGTTGGCGCCTTCACAGGAGGTCATCAAGCTCCTGGCCAAGAAAGTGATCTACACATCATCCCTTAGAAGGAGGGCGACACATTACACAAGTACATCCAAAGGTTCAGCAACATGCATCACAACATCCCAGACGTTCATCCTACCATTGTTATCAGCGCGTTCCATCACAACATGTGCAACCACAGGATGCGGGAAGAACTAGCGATGAAGAGAGTCAGGGACGTCGCCGAGCTTTATGCTTTGGCAGACAAATGTGCTCGGCTCCCCGGTGAAGACGCTGACGCAGGGGTCGACCCTCAAGATGAAGACACTGCTACCCCAGCAAAGAAGGGCCGACGGCGGAACGAGAAGCGCAAGGGCAAGACCGTACTTGACATCGAGGGATTCGACAACCCCGGCGCCGCCAAGAAGGGCAAGGTTGACAGCCCTGGCGATGATGTTGCCGGGTGCGCCTCCTGCCACACGCCGTGGCGGCTACCGACAAGCCAGAAGGCTCCGGCAAGCAGTATTGCAAGATCCATCGCACCAAAGGCCACAATCTCCAACATTGCCGGCAAGTTGAGCAGCTGTAACGACCCAAATCTGATAAGATTCGATGTCTCTGTGCTTACCGTGCTAGTCCCTGGATCGATTAGCACACATAGTACATAAGAATATCAAATAACAAGTGCATCATTTACTACAATGTATGATCCAGGATTTATAAAGTATTACAATATCATAGCACACAACTACTTTATTAAATAATGATAGCGGAAATGTAACATAAACAAACGATGAATCCCATCAATGTCCACTGGCGAAAATGTTGAGTGAAGACTCGCGACCCTACTGTATCTCAATAATCATCTGAACATCCTGCAACATGATAAGTTGCAGCCACAAAGGGTCAATACATTGAATGCATTGGCAAATCACACATAATGTTATATAGCAAACCTACATCTACAAGCAAGGCATGAAAAACAAAACACTCAAGTTGGGCTGGCACAAACTAACTTCACCTACCTTAATACAAGGTTTACTCAATACAATGGATGTCTCATGAGAACCTTGGAGATCCTAAATAAATATGACAAGAACTTCAGAAGTCTCAAGTGCGCTCTGTCTATGGTGCGTTCTCTAGGGACCATATAGTGCTCTACCAAGGACGCATTCACCTGATTTAAATCTCGAACTAGCTCAAGTGCGCTTTGTCAATGGCGCATTCTCTAGGGACAATAGAGCACTCTGCCAAGAAACATTCACCTAATGAAATATCCGGAGCCTATAGCTATACACACTCACCATTTTCATGAAACACCTAATACAAGCCCACGTCTACCATAGCACATCCAAGCATACAATTGAACATTGCAAATAGGACAAGCACATGGTGACCAGCAATATAGGAATCACCCACGCAAATAACAAATCATAACAATGCATAGTAGACATATAGGATGAGCATAATCAAAAGTGAAACTTGCCTTGAACGGTGCTTAAGTACTCTAACGCTTAATTCTGATCCGCTTCACACTTCGGACAATCTATACGTTCAACGAATGCATCGATAAATAAACCATACTCACATAACACTAAAATAAAGTAAACAAAAAATAATTCAATTAAAACTCGAATAACATAAGCATATTAGTAGGTATTTATTATATACATGCTAGTAGGATTACAACGCAAAAAGAATCAACTAAATTGAGTGGACGGTTTGAAAGATATGGCCTTCAGAAGGTTAAATTCAAATTTAAGCAAATTCAAATTTGAATACTTCAAAAGTTTTAAAAATTGGTTCTACAGGATTGTACTAATTATTATGAGTGCACATGAAAAAGAATCCATGAATTTGGAGTTACGGATCTCAAGATATAGCTAAATGAAAATTTCATTTGAATGTGTCAAAAATTTGCTAGAACTGTTGCTGCAGCTGCTGTGGCGTTGCCCACGTGGCATAGTGTGATACGTTGGAAGTCGTCCGTTGCTGGGGCTAAATGACGGACGACCACAATTTAGTGTGTATCGGTTTGGCTTTAAGTGGATTGAACAGGGCCGTTTGATCAAGATCTACCGTCTAGTGTTTTCTACCCCTTCATTGATTAATTCGATCTAATCCTAACCATCAGCGAGATATCAGATGGTGCGGGTGACTCACTAGAGAACAGAGGAGAACGACACCGAACTTGGAGAAGAACGACGCGGGACGGCTTGGAACCGATGATTTTGACGGCTATAGAGATCTCCGGCACCCGCGAATGATTGGACAAGGTGACACGGGCATCAATGAACTCGAACACGTCTGCAAGGATGACCGGAGCTTCCTCTGGCATGGGTAGTGAGCGGCTGGAGTCAAGGTCAGCTTCGGCTTGCTCCGGTTGATGTTCGTGTGCTTGATATGCCGCTCCCCTGCGTGAACTAAGGGGTCATTGTGGTACAGGACATCGAGGCAAAGATCACAGAGTTGAAGGGAGACGCTGGGAACCTCCAGTGGCGATGAATCCTTCCGGCGGAAGCTTCAGGCAGAGGTGAACTCCAATGAGATCGGATCTGGGCGAAACGGGCACGTGAGTTGATGATTTTGCTGAAAATCGAACGAGATGGATCTGATTAATATTTATAGGCTGACACTCGTGGCAAAGGGGCAAGGAATCGATGGAATCGGACGAAGGATTTGGATCGGGCTCGGCCTCCAGGAAGAACACGACTTGGGCTTGATGATGACACAAGGGACCTGGTGGTTGGCGGCTGTGAGGAAAAAAAAGAGAGAGATCTGCGGGGTTGGGCTGTGCCAAAATGGCCGGCCTACTACCAACTGCGCGATGAGCTGCTTTCCATGCGCGGATGAGGAAAAAAGAGTTGGGCTCTATAGTACGTTTGTTTTTTTATACACAACCTTTGCTATAGGAAGCGAAATACAGCTAAATAAAATATAAACTTGAATCTTGAAAAATATCAGAATACACATTAAAACATTATTACTACTATATAAAATGGTGAACATTTTTATAACCCAAATAAAGTCTAAATTTATTATATGCAATAGGGGCCAGTAAAAAAA
Source organism: Hordeum marinum (assembly GCA_022496015.1). Lineage (NCBI taxonomy): Eukaryota > Viridiplantae > Streptophyta > Magnoliopsida > Poales > Poaceae > Hordeum > Hordeum marinum. Next base: position 168,943,907 of record CM039676.1, read on the forward strand.
TCATTTACAACAAACTATAAAATAAATGTGAGTTTCACAAACTCCTAAAAGTAAAACCTTTGAACACCAAATAAAACTCTAGGAATTTCTGACTATATTTTCATATGGGATAAGTCATAATATATCCTCTCCAATTTTTTTTTTTGCCTTGAGTTGGAAACACTTTGGATAGAATATTCAGAAAATTCAAGAGAATGATCCTATTAACATTCCAAATCTGAAAATTTGGGATGTTACAGCAGCTTGCCGAGGAGCAAAAAGCCGTGTATTAGAGGCAAAACAAGGAGACAGGCCAAGATGGTGCCGAGGGGTCCGGCAAGAAGCTTGTCGGCCGAGGTGGTCGCCGCGGCAAGCCCAAGCAACAAAAAGACAGGCCAGCCCGTTGTCCCGACAAGCAAGAGGGAGATGATGATGAAATCGAGGAGGACGACGAGTCCAATGACACGAGTTCCAGAAGGCTACAGAGATGATGTGCATAGAAGGAGGTTCCTCATTGCATTCCTCCCACCGCCAACTTAAACAGTGGACGCGCGAGGTTAATGCGGCAGAGCCCTCTATCGTTGCCCAGAGGCCTCTGAAGTGGTCCAATACTCCTATCATCTTCGACGCCGAGGACCACCCTGATCGCATAACTGCGGTCGGATGCTTGCTGTTGTTGGTTTCTCCTACAATCCGCAACCTCAAGGTGATGAAGATGCTAGTCGACAGTGGGGCCATCCTAAACTTGATCTTGCTCGATGTATCCAGAGGCTGCAAATTCCTGATGAGGACCTCGAGCCGATAGACGCGTTCCAAGGGGTCAATTCGGGAAGAACTCAACTGGAAGGCAAGGTCACACTACCAGTGAGGTTTGGCAGTGATATCAATTTCAGAACGGAGAAGGTTGTTTTTGACGTCACCAAGATCTCATTGCCGTACAATGGCATCCTTGGTTGCCCGACACTGGCCAAGTTCATGGCGGCCACCCATTTTGCTTACAACATGCTGAAGATGCCCGGGACAATGAGCGTCATCACTATCAACTCCAACAAGAAAATCACACTTATCTGCGCCGACCAACTCTACTAGGGTGCAGTCGCAACACCTGTCGCCAAGGCACTTGCTCCTGCCGCTGAAGCTCCCGGGGGGAAGAAGACAGTGAAGGCCTCTGGCGCACATTCCGGCAAGCACACCTCCTCGGAGTGTTGTGCTCCCGTTGACGATGTGCCAGAGAGCTCCACCGGCAAGAGCAAAAAGCCCAAGGCTACTCCGCTAGAGACCAAGAAGGTGCTCGCCAAGGAGGATGGCATGGGGGGAACTTTTACCATAAGTTCCACCCTTGATGATGAATAGGAAAGAGCGCTTGTTGCCTTCCTACGGGCGAATGTCAATGTGTTTGCACGGCAACCATCTGATATCCCTGGTTTTCCTAGGGAGGTGATTGAGCACCACCTTGCCGTCTGCCCACACGTGCGGCCTGTCAAGCAGAAGGTCCGGAAGCAAGCTTTGGAGCGGAAACAATTTATTGCCGAAGAGATCAAGAAACTGGAAGCGGTTGGCTTGATCAGAGGAGTAATCCATCCGATATGGTTAGCCAACCCAGTCGTAGTGCGCAAGGCGAATGGAAAATGGATGTTGTTCATTGATTTCACATACATCAACAAAGCCTGCCCCAAAGATCCTTTTCCCTTGTCACGCATCGACCAAATTATGGACTCCACCGCCGGTTGCGACTTGTTGTCTTTCCTTGATGCCTATTTCGGTTATCATCAGATTTTCATGGCGAAGGAATACAAGGAAAAGACCGCATTTATCACCCCATGTGGTACGTATTGCTTTTTGCGTATGCCTTTCGGGTTGAAAAGTGCTGATTCTACATTTGCAAGACCAATCCAGATTGGTTTTGAACCCAGCTACATAGAAATATGGAGGCTTATATGGATGACATGGCAGTCAAAACCAAGGACAAGGCTACGCTCATATTAGACCTGGAAGAAACATTTGCAAATCTGCACAAGATCAACATGAGGCTCAAACCAGAGAAGTGTGTGTTCGGCGTCCCATCCGACAAGCTTCTCGAGTTCTTTGTATCTCAAAGAGGAATCAAAGCAAATCCCGACAAGATCAAAGCGACTAAGCAAATTGAAGCACCAAGACGTGTCAAAGATGTGCGTCGTCTTGCCGGCTATGTTGCTGCTATGAGTAGGCTCATCTCAAAGTCTGTTGAGCATGCCTTGCCCTTCTTCAAAATCTTGAAGAAGGCATGTCCAATGGAATAGACCCCAGAAGCGGAAGCAGCGCTACAGTATTTGAAGAAGTACCTCTCCTCTCCGCCAGTTCTAGTCGCATCGAAACCACAAGAGCCATTGCTGTTATATCTAGCGGCAACAAATCAAGTGGCGAGTGCTGCACTAGTGGTTGAAAGAGAAGTTTATCAGGAAGCGATAGCAATGGCGGGACCGCCAAGCAAAGGTCCAAGACATTCCCCGGCAGGGTCTGGTGTCGGTGAAGAAATATCTGCGCAGTTGAAGGAGACAATCCAGAAGAAGAAGGTGGTGCAACGACCAGTCTATTTTGTCAGTTCCTTGTTGCAGGGGGCTCGGTCAAGATATTCTGGCATGCAAAAATTGCTCTTCGGCCTTCTTATGACCTCGAGGAAGCTGCACCATTACTTCCAAGCACATGAGATCACCGTTGTCCCCCAGTTCCCGCTACAGCGGATCTTGCAAAACCCAGAAGCTACCGGCAGGATTGTGGAGTGGGCTTTGGAACTATCAAGCTTTGGTCTCAAGTTTGAAAGCACTTCGACCATTCAGAGCAGGGCCTTGGCGGAGTTCATTGCAGAGTGGACCCCAACGCCCGATGAAGACGTTCCAAAATCAACTCTCCCCGGCAAGGAAACCGATCGAGGATGGATCATGTATTTTGATGGAGCTTTCTCGCTGCAAGGCGCCAGTGCTGGAGTGCTGCTTGTCGCACCCATCGAAGAGCACCTCAGATATGTGGTCCAAATGCACTTTCCCTTAGAGAGATCAACAAACAACACTGCTGAGTATGAAGGACTGCTTGCTGGTCACAGGATGGCGGCAGACCTTGGGATCAAGAAACTTATTGTCAAAGGTGATTCAGCTTGTCGTCAGGCAAGTGAACAAAGATTACTAGAGCCTGTTGATGGAAGCTTATGTAGATGAAGTAAGGAAGTTGGAAGAACGTTTTGATGGCCTGGAAATAGAGCATGTTCCTCGTGTGGAGAACAGCGTCGCCGATGGCCTGTCAAAGTGTGCTGCCCTTAAGTTGCGTGTGGAACCAAGAACTTTCGTGCTCCAACTAACTCAACCCTTCGTGACACCATCAACTGAACAAGATAAGAGAAGGAAGTTAAGTTCCGACAAGTATTTCCTAGCAGAGCTCCCGAAAGCCGCCGGTGAGAAGGTTGCTAGAGGGAACGACAGGCTTGTCGGTGAGTACCGTGCTCCACCAGCCCCCGGCTCTTGCCGTAGAAGCACACGCTCCCGTCGGGTTTGCCGGGATGCAGTAGGCTACAGTGGGACCTTAGGCCCTTACTGTTGAGGCGAATGCTACCCCGAAAGAGGATATTCCTTTAGTCCTTGCTGTCGAGCCCCAGGCTCCGGCATGGGCACAACACATCATCCGTTTCCTTCAGACAGGAGAACTTCCCAGGGAACATGAAGAAGTAGAGAAAGTAGCCCACCGATCTAATATGTACCAGTTCGTGGGCAATGTCTTGTAAAGAAAGAGGCCGAACGGTGTAAAACTCAAATGTATTTCCCGGGAAGATGGACTGGCGCTGTTGGCAGAGATACATGTAGGCATATGTGGCTCCCACATAGGATCAAGATCCCTTGCTGGGAAGGCATTCTGGCAAGGTTTCTTTTGGCCCACTGCACTCCAGGATGCAACGGCATTAGTAACCAAGTGTGAGGCATGCCAGTTTCATTCGAAGAGATTAAATCAACCAGCTCAAGCACTCCAAACGGTTCCTCTCTCCTACCATTTTTGCTCTGGGGGCTTGACATCTTGGGCCCCTTTCCCCGTGTTACTGGGGGCTTTAAGTACTTGTACGTTGCAATCAACAAGTTCACAAAGTGGTCAGAAGTGGAAGCAGTGAGGAAGGTGACAGAACAGTCAGCCTTCAAGTTCTTCAAGGGACTAGTTTGTCTCTTTGGCATTCCCAACAGTATCCTCACTAACAATAACACACAGTTCACAAGCCACACCTTCATGCAGTATGTCCAAGACCTTGGCAGCAGAATCTATTTTGCTTCCGTTGCTCACCCTAGGAGCAACAGCCAAGCGGAGAGGGATAATGCTGAAGTGCTGCGAGGCCTGAAGACAAGAACTTTTGAAAGGCTGCACAAGTGCAGAAGGCACCGAATTGATGAGTTGCCTGTGGTTCTTTGTTCAATCAGAACAACACCAAAGTGAGCTATCGGCTAGACACCCTTCTCCCTCGTCTACGGGGCGGAGGCAGTTCTTCCCACAGAACTCATATATGGGTCGCCTTGAGTGCTTGCTTATGATAAGCTCAAGAAAGAGCAGTTGCGGGAAGATGACGCGACGTTCCTTGAGGAAGACCATCTTCAAGCTGCTGTGAGAGCTGCATGCTACCAGCTAGCTTTGCGCCACTAGCATAGCTGCAAAGTTAATGCCAGAAGTCTTGAGGAAGGCGACCTTGTTCTTCGGCGAGTACAGTCCGCCAACAATTCCAACAAGTTGACGTCGAAGTGGGAAGGACATTATTGGGTAGTACGAGTCACCAGGCCTGCGCAGTCCGCCTTGAGACCGAAGATGGCATCCCCGAGAGCAACTCTTGGAATATCGAACACATTCGCAAGTTCTACCCATGAGGCGTGGTTGCCAGGCCTCCCGACAACCACCTTTTGTACAAGTCTTGCCGCTGAAGCATGTAATCCTTGGTACAAAGCCAGGCCTAGACCATGTGTGTTGTTGAATAAAGATAAGTGTTGTGCAACCCCGATCGATTCTTATGTTTACATATGTGCATGTTTGTCTGAGGTGTTGCATTGCACTTAATCCTGGCAAGGGCTAACGGACCACCAAGGTTCCATATCCATATTTTCTCTTCTTTCTTTTTCTCAAAGGATAGAAGGTCACCTCGTGTGCGGCTTTGCCGGGGGGGGGGGGGGGAATGGTGGTAAGGATACCTATGAGAGACGTCCCAAAAAAAAACTTGTCGGAGGGAGCACGACAACAAAAAGATAAGTTGCAAAAACCCCAAGTGAATTCTTGCCGTAGAGTTATTTTCCTTGTACGATTTTGGCTTTTGTATGGAAAACCTGCATGCATGGAAACCTTGCCGTGATTGGCTGCGCCCTCATAGTGTTTGGAACTGCTCGATGGCTTAAGTGGTCGCGCCCGCGCTCCTTGTTTCGTTTCGAGTCCACTCAACGACTCGAGTGACAGTGCTCACGCCTTTATCCTGTTTCGAGCGAGACCAACACCTTGAACGGCTGTACCAAGGACGCAAAGGTGTCTTGACAGTAGCAGCACCACCATCGGGCTGCTAAGGACCCATTCCGCGAAGCGCTCGCGGCAGGGCTACGGACGCTGGCAAGATTCTTCCAAGAAGGTGTAGGGAAAGTTCCATACACAGAAATGGTCTAGCAAGGAAGATAACACACAGTCATTCAAAATAGGGTGAAATTTACATAAGATATCGCTTTTTTCGAAGTACATGTTTATTTGACTTTCTCCCCTAGGGGAGATTACAAAAATAAAAAGATGGAAACGAGAGGCGGGCTACAAGAAGAAAAAGATGGCGAGAGGCCCCCGGCAGAAGCCCGGCCTAACCCCTCTGGACCAACATTGCGTCGAGGAGAGGGCCAGCGCGGGCGAAAAAGGGGATGGACCCAAGAAGCCGAAGTCCATGGGCCTGCTGGAAGACCCAGCTGGAAGATGAGGCAGCGCCTGGGACTAAGGCCCCCGACAAGGACATCCTGTTGGGAGGGGGAGAAGCGTGAGGCTGGCGGTGATGGTGCGGCCAGTGGTCAATCCGAGCTCAAGTCCCCGGGCTCTGACTTGACCGCTCGAAGACCGGACTCATCATCGCTGTCTTCGCCGCTGTCCTCCTCATCACTCCCGCCGGAGGACAGGCTTTCGGTGCTGCTCGAGCTCTCTTCGCAGCAGTTGAGACGGACACTGGAGTGCCAATAAATCTTGATGGAGAGCGTATTGGCCTTAGTCATTGTAAAGCAAAGGACATGCCCCACCTGGAGGTTGTGGACGCGGGCGAAGGTCTTCCAGCCTTGCCTAGGAAACATGACGTGGCTTGCTGGGTACTCGACGTTTACCCGCGTTGCGCCGTTACAACAACCAGCCACCCGTAGCCACAGGACGGGCGGCTCGTCGCTCTCCATCGCCTCGGTAAAGAAGCAAGGAAGGCGCAAATGGCTCCGGAGGGGATCGAACAGCTCGAGGACGAAATCCAGCGTTGTCCCCTCAGCATGGGTGTCCTCAATGGAGAGGCCTGGGATTGGAGGAGGGGGTGGAGCAGCGCTCTGCCTCCCCCGACCTCAGCTTCCACCATGTGAGCTTGAACCACCCTCCGCCTCCGTGGCAGAAGTGACAGCATGATCCCGATGAGAGATGCTCCTCAGAGTGGAGGACAGTGGTCGCCCTCGCCCCTTTTTCATCGCTAAGCGCAGGCGCTACCCGAAAGTTGCAAGGACGTGGGAGGGCGAACTATGGAGGTTTGCACTCGGAAGATGGGAGAAGGATGGATGAGCACCGCCCTCGCTAGCCCCCAATTTATAGGGGGAAATGTGGGGGCCAGCTCTCCCCCACTCCAAAGGTTGCCGCCCACCTCCTCCAATAGTGGCGCCCTCGATGCTGGGGAAAACAGCAACCGCCCCGTTGCCCCAATCCATGGCCCTACAGTTATTGGTTTTCCTAGGGACTTTAAATCATGGGAAACCATTGCTGGCTCCCCACTATGCAAGCGGTGCGTGTGGCGGAAATGATCTGACGTGGTAATTAGTAAAAATTGAAGGCTACGCTGCGCACGTATCCCACGTCTCGCATTCAATGGATGTCGTGGGGAAGCGCAGCGAGCACAATGATCACAACCGCAAGGCCCTACCACGCGTGCCCATGCACTAATTGGGCCTAGCCCAATAGAGCCTCGCGACGTGTGTGGCCTAGGCCCGGGGGCTCCTGTCGATGCACTAGAGTTTTGGGCCCTCCAGTGCCCCTTACTCGTTCACGGGAAGTAGTAGCCGCCCTGGCAGCGAGTCCCAGCAGAGACTTGCCAGATACCAACACAGGAGAATCAAGATCACTGGCAAGGTCTTGCCGGGAGGGCTATTGAACCCCCAAGCAAAGGAAGGCCCCGGCAAGTCAAGGCCCCGGCAAGGCCCCGCCAGCGCACGGGCCAGCTGTCGATCCACCTGGATGCGTGTCACGGCGTCGACGTTGGAGGGGGCTAATCGGTGCCGATGGGACGAGCTCCCATCCCATCCCACTGACATACAGAGATGCCTGACGGTGCATTAAATGCGCCTATCCTACTCTGTCAGTGTTGGGTATGATAGTATTGTAGCTCTATACACCCCGTGTACATACTATACGCCACTGTTGGGATCCCCTTTAGAGTATAAAAGGAGGCCCAGGGTGATACGGTAGAGGACTTTTCGACTTTTGGGACTTTCTAACAGACCCACGTGGCAGTTTCTTGTAGCGTCCCTGTAGCAAGAACCCTAAGAATACTCTCAATACCACCAACCAGGAGTAGGGTTTTACAAATCCGGACGGCCCGAACCTGGGTAAAGATCCCCGTATGTTGTTCATCAGACTGGCTCTTTGTACGAGCCTTTCCCCCGCCGAACCGAAAGGGATCCCTATGATCCCATAGGTGTTCGTTCCCCCGACACTTACAAGTAGCACTTGTTACCTACACTACTACTAAGATGTATAGCAGTAGCCTGTATAATTGCAAGCGCTACTGCTAAGCTAACTATTAGTAGCGTCCTTCCAAGCAAGCGGTACTAGTATTCTGTTTTTCATTTTTTTTAGTGTATTTATACGCCATTATACAAATTTTGATACAATACCAATTCATCTTTTGGTCACTTTTGATCCATCCACATGGATTAGATTCATTTGGATGAATCAAAAGTGATCAAAAGTTGAATTAGGATGACGATCCTACTAATTAAACTTCTGGTCACTTTTGATCCATCCACATGAATCTAATCCGCATTCCTTCCACCAATGATATAATAACTAATCGTGATTATAATAACAAATCATCAACATAATAATATAAAAATCATCATAGTCGTAGTGTAGCTATCTCATCACCGCCAACACTAGCTAATAATAATCATTATAGTCATTACCACCAACACTAGTTATTTAATCATCATAGTCATCACCACCAAGACTATCTATTTAATCATCATAGTCATTACTACCAACACTAGCTAGCTAATCACTTTTACTGCTCTCTCACGTAAAATAGCATAAAACATGTGTAGCACTCCTTCTTCATCATATTGGAGCATGCAGATGAACTTGTCTTCCAAATGTGGGTTGCGCTTATGATTGCTGCCCCTAGTACTTCTCTGCGATCCTTCACAATTTTGCTCCAGTCTTTGACTATTAAGACTTGCTCGCTTTGAGAAATGCGGAATGCACTCATGTGCATTGTAGGATGTATTGGTCGTAAGCTAATCATTCTCATGTGACCTTTATGCTCGATCCAACAAGGCACACCATTCATAGGGAGTCCCTGTTGAAGAACATCGTAGTAAAATACTTAGCAATGAAGTTTAGCATGAAAAATAATGTATGGAAAAGATGCACTGAGGACAAATAGTAAAAATCTTACCATCTTTTTTGATGAGGACATCCCTGCTAATGCTAAACCCACAACTCCGAGTGCTATACATACAGGACCAATTACTAGAGCTCGCGCACGTCAATTGAATTACCACGTACTTTTGTTTCTTGCAAATCCTTCTAATGTTCATGAACATATGATGCTGCCTAAATTAGATACATTTTATTTATGAATGAAGGACCTGGCATGGACAAGAAGGATGACCATGGGAGCGGGATCAAGCATGGAGAAGAAGGTGCGCGCGCGGGAAAGAACAATGGAGCTTCCAGTGATGATTTTCGCACTTTGAAGCCACCATAATGGGAGCAAGAAGCCTTGGACGAAATATGCATGATGCTACTTAATCAAATTCGTCCCTAGGCTAATATAGGTGTTGCGCCACCTTATTGTTGGGCCAGGCCCATCTAATTTCGAAATACCATATTATAAGCTGTTTTTAGAGTCCGTATGTATGAGGAAACTGAGTTAAGGTCGGTTTCGGACCCCCCTCCTAGGGGCCACGAAATTCCCCTCTATTCCTCCATATATACAGCCCTTAGGGCGTCATTTTAGGATTGGGTTTTGTTTAGATTACAAGTTCTCCATAGCTGCAACTTCGCGTTCTTCGTTTGTGTTCCATGACCAGACAAAGGCGTCAAAGAACCCCACTTCATCAATAAAGCTTTCCTCTTATATTCACAATATCCAGATTGCAATCTTAGTTTCTTGCTTGTTCTTCGTTTGCGTCCAGGAAATGGACCCTCGTGGTCAGGTCGATCGTGCTCCGGCGTGGTTAATAACCTCTTGGAGTTGGTTTAGCAATTGCTAAGGCGCGCGTCATCACATGTTCGTAGTCCGATCGTCAACGTCTACTCCACGAAAAATGATAGCTACCATCTCATCGAAAGACAGGGACAACTTCACCTCTATCAAGTGGTATCAGATTTCTAGGTTGCTCGGTGAGATTTTACTAGTTTTCGTAGTTTAGATCACATCTGTTCTTCATACCTTTAGTCCACGAAAAGCCACAAAAAAATTAGGGTTAGATCATCATATCCGAACAAATCTGAGCCTTTGCATAGTCTTTTCAGTATTTTGCTTTGTTGAATTTGCGGTTACATCATCGTGTCGAGTTGCTGGTCGTAGTGTCTAGTCCATTAGAGTTTCGAGTTCTATTCACAGGTTGTCACGCCGCCACCGCATCGTCTTCATAGTTGCCATATACCACCACCATCATCACCGCTGCCATATATCACCACCCACCATCACTATCCATTGGTGTCCATATATATCACCACAAATTCGCCACCAATCCGAGTCTAGCTCGTTTTAGGTTTAGTTTCGAGATGCTTTTTTTTGAATTCGTGTTTTGCTACCTGCGTAGGTGTCGGAAAAAAAGAGTCTGGCACGCTTTGCAGAGCATGTTTTGGCCCCAAAAAAATTCAGCTGAAAATATGTTTTCCCTATCTTGATTTTAGGTTCTTCGGTGCGTTTTGAGACACTTGCCATCATAGTGATTTTTGTCGAAATTTTTGGTCGTCACAGCCTCTGAATTGCTCCAGAAAAAAAATTCAAAGTGTGCTTTTCCCTTGATTAAGTGTAGCGTCGTGATTTTGTTGGTGTTTTAGGCTCGCGTCTCTAGTACGGTCTAGCCTAGGACCAGCACAGTACCTTCGCTCAGCAGTTATTCAACCTTGCATCTCTGAATTGATTATTGCTAACCCTTTTTGCTACCATATTATAAGCCATCCCAGCTCCACATACATCTACGTCGTGTGTTTGACACCACCTGGCAATCGCTCTATCCAAGCTTTGAGAGTTTTGACTATAACAGTTGCCGATCACCGCCTGCTGCTGGGTAAGAACTCCTAAGAATTTGAGATTCTCTTAAAGGATTTTCGACATAACACCACCACCACCACGTCCCAGTAGTCTGTAGGTTTCATATTCTTGTGTGTTTCCTATTTCTGCTAACCATGTCAGGATCACACAACGACGGGAGCGACTGGGAGAGCATGACCAACAAAGCGCTCTATAATAAATTTCAGCAAATGATGGCTGACTAGGTACAAGACTTCATGACCAACTTTGGAGAGGCCATGGAGAAGCTCGATGGTTTGGATAAGACATTCGACACCATGATGGACGCCAAGTTCAATGAGGTGCTTGCCCGTCTACCACCACTAGCTGCAGCTCCTATCCCTTTCGAACGACAAGCGTGACGTGTGCCTCTCGGCTAAGGCCAACATACTGGTACTGTTGATACTGCTGCTACTTCTGTGGGTCCTGCTGCTATTGTCGTTGAGCAGGTTGAAGATAATGTGGGTGATTACGATGATCAGGGAGAGGTTGCTCCAGATCAGCCTCAGGGGCAACCACCACGATACGCACCAGGTCGACCACATGGCTACAACCGTAACAGTAGGGCTGCACCACCCCCTCAGGTACGGGATCATGACCATCTCCCTAAACTTAAATTGAATATTCCCACGTTTGAGGGTAGATATGTTCCTGATATATATCTTACATGGGAGTTAGAAACAGAACAACGTTTTACATGCTTACAATTTCCTAAGGATAGACGCGTTGTTGCTGCTATTAGTTCATTCACTAGTTTTGCTTGTGTTTGGTGGTCAAAACATTGTAGAATACACCATGCTAATATTCCAACTACTTGGGCTGCTTTGAAAACTGCTATGTGTAATCGTTGGGTGCCACCTTATTATCAACGTGAATTGCTTCAAAATTTGCAGTGTTTAAGACAAGGAAAAAATTATGTAGAAGAATATTATCAGGAATTACAAACTGGCATGATTAGATGTGGTATTGTTGAGGAGAATGAAGCTATGCTTGCATGTTTTATGGGTGGATTAAATAGAGAGATTCAGACTATTCTAGAGTATAAGGAGTATAACACTATCACTCGTTTATTTCATCTTGCTTGCAAAGCTGAACGTGAAGTGCAGGATCGACAAGCAATGGCGAGAACTATTTTTTCTGCAGGTCGCACTTCATCATGGACGCCACGTACCTCCTCTACTTCTGCACGTCCTGCTGCAACACCACCTACTTCCACCTCCAACTCCAACCGCGATACCAGGAAACAAGGCTCCTACTCCACCCTCTATGAAGAGCACACCTTCTGGGGCTGCACAGAGCTCTTCTTCATCTATTGCATCCACAGGGCAAACACATGAGGTTATATTCCATCGTTGCAAGGGTGGAGGTCACTTTACGAGAGAATGCCCTTCCAAGGGTGTAATGATTGTTACTGAGGATGGTGGATATGCGTCCGCTAGTGATTATGATGAGGAGACTTTGGCTCTCATTGCAAGTGAAGAACAGGGTGGCGAGGATGCAGAACCAGAGACACACTACATGGCTGCTGATTACGGTGACAGGTATGAAAGTTTAGTTGCTCAACGTGTTCTTAGTGTGCAGGTTACATAGGCTGAGCAAAATCAGAGGCAAAACTTGTTCCACACAAAGGGAGTTGTGAAGGAGCATTTTGTTCGCGTCATCATCGATGGAGGGAGTTGCAATAACTTGGCTAGCATGGAGATGGTGGAGAAGCTGTCTCTAACCACTAGACCACATTCTCATCCTTATTAGATCCAATGGTTCAACAATAGTGGCAAGGTTAAGGTAACATGTACTGTTCGTGTGCATTTTAGCATTGCTACATATTCTGATTATGTGGATTCTGATGCGGTACCCATGGAAGCATGTTCTGTTCTACTTGGTAGGCCATGGCAGTTTGATAAAAAATATGTACACCATGGTAGGACAAATCAATATACCCTTGTTCATGTGGATCAAAATATCACTTTGCTTCCTATGTCTTCGGAACATATTATGAAAGATGACATTGCTAGAGCTAGTAAAGCAAAACAGGAGACAAAATAAGAGTGAAAATCCGATTGTAGCATAGGAATTTGAGCAAAACCATAAGCATAATAAACCATCATATAATGTTGCATCCGAAATAAAATTGAAGAGTGCATGTTTACTTGCTACTAAATCTAATATTAATGATTTGGATGTTGCTACATCTGTTTGCTATGCTTTTGTATGGAAAGAGGTATTATTTTCGTTCGAGGACATGCCTCCCTCTTTGCCTCCTGCTGTCATTAACATTTTGCAGGAGTTCACTGACGTCTTCCCACAAGACGTGCCACCGGGATTACCACCTATTCGCGGGATTGAGCATCATATTGACTTAATTCCCGGTGCATCCCTACCCAGCCGTGTGCCATACCATGCCAATCCAGAGGAGACAAAGAAGATTATGCATCAAGTACAGGAGCTGCTTGACAAAGGTTATATACGTGAATCCCTTAGTCCTTGTGCTGTTCCTATTATTCTAGTGCCTAAAAAGGATGGTACATTATGCATGTGTGTGGATTGTAGAGGCATTAATAATATTACTATTCGTTATGATCATCCTATTCCTAGACTAGATGATATGCTTGATGAATTAAGTGGTTCTACAATTTTCTCCAAAGTTGATTTGCGTAGTGGATACCATCAAATTCGTATGAAATTGGGAGATGAATGGAAAACAACATTTAAAACTAAGTTTGGATTATATGAGTGGTTTGTCATGCCTTTTGGGTTAACTAATGCATGTAGCACTTTCATGAGATTAATGAACGAGGTTTTACGTGCTTTCATTGGACAATTTGTGGTAGTCTATTTTGATGATATATTGATTTTTTGTAGATCAGGAACATTTGGAACATCTACATGATGCACATTTGTTTGGTAACCTTGGGAAGTGCACCTTTTGCACCGACCGAGTATATTTTCTTGGCTATGTTGTTACTCCACAGGGAATTGAAGTTGATAAAGCCAAGATTGAAGCTATTGAGAGTTGGCTGCAGCCCAAAACGGTCACACAAGTGAGGAGTTTTCTTGGCCTCGCTGGTTTCTATAGGCGTTTTGTGAGAGATTTCAGCACCATTGTTGCGCCTCTCAATGAGCTTACAAAGAAGGACGTGCATTTTTCTTGGGGTACCGCACAGGAAGAAGCCTTCACGGTCTTGAAAGATAAGTTAACACATGCTCCTTTACTCCAACTTCCTGATTTTAATAAGACTTTCGAGCTTGAATGTGATGCTAGTGGAATTGGGTTAGGAGGTGTGTTATTACAAGATGGTAAACCTGTTGCGTACTTTTTTGAAAAATTGAGTGGGCCTAGTCTGAATTATTCGACTTATGAAAAGGAATTATATGTTATTGTTCGGACTTTGGAAACATGGCAACATTATTTATGGCCCAAAGAATTTGTTATACCTCTGATCGTGAATCTTTGAAACATATTAAAAGTCAAGCAAAACTGAACCGTAGACATGCTAAATGGGTTGAGTTCATTGAGACTTTCCCTTATGTCATTAAACACAAGAAGGGTAAAGAAAATGTTATTGCGGATGCTTGGTCTCGTCGTTATACTATGCTTTCACAACTTGACTTTAAAAAATTTGGTTTGGAGACCATCAAAGATCAATATGTGCATGATGCTGAATTTAGAGATGTGTTGCAGCATTGTATAGAAGGGAGAACATGGAACAAGTTTGTTATTAATGATGGATTTGTGTTCCGCGCTAACAAGCTATGCATTCCAGCTAGCTCCGTTCGTCTTTTGTTGTTACAGGAGGCACACGGAGGAGGATTAATGGGACACTTTGGCATGAAGAAGACAGAGGACGTACTTTTTACACATTTCTTTTGGCCAAAGATGAGACGGGATGTTGAGGGTTTTGTTGCTCGCTGCACTACATGTCAAAAAGCGTAGTCATGACTCAGTCCTCATGGTTTATATATGCCTTTGCCTGTACCTAGTGTTCCCTCGGAGGATATATCTATGGACTTTGTTTTAGGTTTACCTCGAACTAAGAAGGGGAGGGATAGCATATTTCTAATCGTGGATAGATTTTCCAAAATGGCACACTTTATACCATGTCATAAAAGTGATGATGCTGCTCATGTTGCTGATTTGTTCTTTCATGAAATTATTTGGTTGCATGGTGTGCCAAATACAATTGTTTCAGATCGTGATGCTAAATTTCGTAGCCACTTTTGGAGATGTTTATGGGCTAAGTTGGGGACTAAACTACTTTTTAGTACTACATGTCATCCCCAAACTGATGGCCAAACTGAAGTAGTCAATAGATCATTGTCTACTATGCTTAGGGCTGTTTTGAAGAATAACCTGAAAATGTGGGAAGAATGCTTGCCTCTTATTGAATTTGCTTATAATCGTTCGCTACATTCTACCACTAAGATGTGCCCTTTTGAAGTTGTGTATGGTTTCTTACCTCGTGCACCTATTGATTTGTTGCCTCTTCCATCTTCGGAGAAGGTTAATTTTGATGATAAAGAACATGCTGAATTGATACTAAAGATGCATGAGTTAACGAAGGAAAACATTGAGCGTATGAATGCTAAATACAAAATTGCTGGAGATAAGGGTAGAAAACATGTTGTCTTTGCACCTGGAGATCTTGTTTGGTTACATTTGCGTAAGGATAGATTTCCTGATTTGCGCAAGTCAAAGCTAATGCCACGTGTTGATGGTCCTTTTAAGGTGTTAGAGAAAAAAATGATAATGCATATAAACTTGAGCTGTCTATAGAGTTTGGGGTTAGCCCCACTTTTAACATTGCAGATTTGAAGCCTTATTTGGGTGAGGAAGATGAGCTTCCGTCGAGGATGACTTCAGTTCAAGAAGGGGAGGATGATGAGGACATCCTTGCTAATGCTACACCCACAACTCCGACTGCTATACATACATGACCAATTACTAGAGCTCGCGCACGTCAATTGAATTACCAGATACTTTCGTTTCTTGCAAATCCTTCTAATGTTCATGAACATATGATGCTGCCTAAATTAGATACTTTTGTTTTACTTATGAATGAAGGACCTGGCATGGACAAGAAGGATGACCATGGGAGCAGGATCAAGCATGGAGAAAAGGTGTGCATGCGGGAAAGAACAATGGAGCTTCCAGTGATGATTTTTGCACTTTGAAGACACCATAATGGGAGCAAGAAGCCTTGGACGAAATATGCATGATGCTACTTTATAAAATTCGTCGCTAGGCTAATATAGGTGATGAGCCACCTTATTGTTGGGCCAGGCCCATGTAATTTCGAAATACCATATTATAGGCTGTTTTTAGGGTCCGTGTGTATGAGGAAACTGAGTTAAGGTTGGTTTCGGACCCCTCCTCCAAGGGGCCACGAAATTCCCCTCTATTCCCCCATATATACAGCCCTTAGGGCGTCGTTTTAGGGTTGGGTTTTGTTTAGATTACAAGTTCGCCATAGCTGCAACTTCGCGTTCTTCGTTTGTGTTCCACGACCAGACAAAGGCGTCACAGAACCCCACTTCATCAATAAAGCTTTCCTCTTATATTCGCAATATCCAGATTGCAATCTTAGTTTCTTGCTTGTTCTTCGTTTTCATGCAGGATATAGACCCTCGTGGTCAGGTTGATCGTGCTCCGGCGTGGTCAATAACCTCTCGGAGTTGGTTTAGTGATTGCTAAGGCGTTGCGTCATCACACATTCGTAGTCGGATCGTCGAAGTCTACTCCACCAAAAACGATAGCCACCATCTCATCGAAAGATAGGGACAACTTCGCCTCTATCATTTCCTAGATAGATTTGACCATAGTTCAATACGCACACTAGTGGTCGCACGTATCGATTACTAATATCTTGAAGTCTAGGAAAATAATTTGTCTTGACAAGATCAAGATCCTCAAACCATGAAACATAATGACTTATCTCCTCGCAGTTTAGTTCAGTCCCGTGACAGTAGTAGGTGTTGTCTACCAAGAGCCGAACATGTTTGCTTGAATGGAAATAAGTTGTCAATAGAAATTAGTTGTCAACTATTTTCAAATAAACAATATAATTTACTTAATAAATATGGTTGAGAAACTCATATAGAGGTAGAACTGGAGGCGTCTACACATCGACCCAAATGTCGATATTACCTTCATATTCATCTTTAGGACGAATGTCAAAGGTGATAAGCATATTAGGCTTGAATGCATACGCCTTGCATAGTGCTCTCCAATTTGAGAATTCAAAATAGGAGTGGTTCTCTGCATTGTATAATTTTACGGAAAAAACATAGCCATGCTCGGTCCCCAAGTTAACTCTCTTTACCCCCATACTGCACATATCTGAGAAACCAATCTTATCCAAGACATATGTCTTGCATGGTAGGGGATACGCTAGTAGAATTGTAAAAATTTAAAATTATAAGTTGAAGCAAAAGAAGCAGAAGTCATGCTTAATTACGAAAAAAGACTTGTCTTTGTGACTTACTATATCCACTTCGAAGGTCTCACCCAACATGATGCTGAATGGCCTACCATCTTCTAGGTGAGGCCTGTCGCACAGACAACGGTAGTTTTCGCGGTATTCGCACATACCGAATTCCCTTTAGCTATCGTCGTGAGACATTTCCTATGTTCATGGGTGAAACAGACGTGCATTCAATAAGGAAAACTAAATCATAAAACAAATTAGTATTCAAATTAGCATGCATTCAATAAGCAAAACTAAATCATCTCTTGCGTCCATACATCGTCGAATATTATCATTAATACATCTCGAATAGTGTCATATATATAACATCACTAATACAGTTAGAACCGTAGCGAACGACAGGTAACGGCGCGGGTGGTGGACACCCAAAGAGAAGGAACCATCACAGGATCATAGCTCGGGGGAGATACCTAAAGAACCTGCCAAGTATTGGAGAACCTGGCGTCCAACGCAGCCATATAGCGTCGGACGTGCTCGTCCTCCTCCCTAACACGGCGATGTATCACCTCCATGGGGGCTGGCTCCCTCTGCACCGACAGTGACCCACGCGACCGCCACCAAATAACCTACGGGTTGGTGACGGGCTTCCTCCTCACCAAGGTGCGTGCCCCAGAAGGTAGAACCTCCCAGTACCAGCCCGACGGGGCCCGGTCCTGGACATGGCCCCTATAATCAAGCATGCCTCCTCCGCCGAGTCAACGACGAGGATGCGGGCCAGGCATCGTCGATGTTGAGAACAAATGCTTGATTATGAAAACCAAATTAATAAACACTTAGCAGACCTAAAGTCAAGCCGTTCCATATATTGAGCAATGACATAGAAAAAATGCCCTATGTTTTGCCGAAATATTATTGAATTCCCGTTGTGGCAAATCACAAGCACTCGATGTTGTGGCACATTGCATGGGAAACAAAAAAATTCCTATGCACACGCAAGATCAATCCATGGTGATGAGCATCTAGGAGAGGAAGAGTGGATCTACATACCCTTGTAGATCTCTAAGTGGTAAGCGTTAAGAAATGCGGTTGATGTAGTCAATCGTCTTCATGATCCAAATCCCAATTCGTCCCGTGATCTCATCACGAGTCATTTTGATCTAGCGCCGAACAGACGACACCTCCGCGTTCAACACACGTATCGCTCGATGACGATCTCCACCTCCTTGATCCAGCAAGCGAGGGTGGAGAGGTAGATGAGTTCTCCAACAGCACAACAGTGTGGTGGCGGCGGTGGTGGAGCTAATCTGGTAGAGCTTTGCTAAGCTATACCGAATAGATGTAGAGGAGAACAGATCTAGAGGGAGAGAGAGAAACACATGGCAATTAGGGTTAGGCGCTGCCCTCAAAATCCTTCAATATATATAGGAGGAAGGGGAGAGGAGGCAGACTTGGCCCCTACTCTAAGTAGGTTCGGCCAAACCAAACAAGGGAGGAATCCACATCCCACAAGGGAGGTGGGATCCTATTAGGACTCCTTCCTAATTTGGATTTTCCATCACTTCTTTGGGGTTTTTCCTTTCCCACTCTTTCCTAGCCGCATGGGCCTTGTAGGTATGGTTTTCTAAGCCCACTAAGGGCTGATGCAACACCTTTCAGGCCCATGTGGCCTCCTGGCGTGGGTGGCTCCTCGCGATGGCCCTCCGACACTCCCTGTACACTACCGGAAATACTCGAAACTTTTCCGGTGGCCAAAATGGGACTTCCTATATATCAATCTTTACCTCCGGACCATTCCGGAGCTCTTAGTGATGTCAAGGATCTCATCCGGGACTTTGAACAACCTTCGGTCACCACCATACATAACTCAATGCTACCAAAACATCAACGAACCTTAAGTGTAGACTCTACGGATTCGAGAACTATGTCGACGTGGATAACCGAGACACCTCTAAGGTTAATAACCAATAGCGGGACGTGGATGCCCATATAGGTTCCTACATATTCTACGAAGATCTTTATCAGTTGAACCTCTATGTTAAGGATTCAATTAATCCCGTATGATGTTCCCTTTGTTCTTCGGTATGTTATGTGCCAGAGATTAGATCGTCGATATCTCTATACCTAGTTCAATCTCGTTACCGACAAGTTTCTTTACTCGTTCCGTAATACAAGATCATGTGGATAACTCTTTAGTCACTTTTCTTGCAAGTCTCATTATGATGTTGTATTACCGAGTGGGCCCTAAGATACCTCTCCGTCACACAGAGTAACAAATCCCAGTCTTGATCCATGCCAACCCAACAGACACCCTCGAAGATACCTGTAGAGCACCTTTATAGTCACCCAGTTAGTTGCGACGTTTACACAAGGTACTCCTCCGGTGTCACTGAGTTGCATGATCGCATGGTCATATGAACAGATACTTGACATGCAGAAAACTATAACAATAAACTGACACGATCATATGCTATGTTTATAGTTTGGGTCTTGTCCATCACATCATTCTCCTAATGATGCGATCCCATTATTAAATGACAACTCTTGTCCATGACTAGGAAACCATAGCCATCTTTGATCAACAAGCTAGTCCAATAGAGGCTTACTAGGGACATGGTGTTGTCTATGTATCCACACATGTATCTGATTTTTTGATCAATACAATTATAGCATGGATAATAAACGATTATCATGAACAAGGAAATGTGATAATAACCAATTTATTATTGCCTCTAGGGCATATTTCCAACAGTCTCCCACTTGCACTAGAGTCAATAATCTAGCTCACATCATGATGTGATTTAGATTGTTATGAATCTAACACCCAATGAGTTGTGGGGTTCGATCATGTTTTGCATGTGAAAGAGGTTTTAGTCAACGGGTCCGCGACATTCAGATCCGTGTGTACTTTGCAAATCTCTATGTCATACTATAGATACTGCTACTACGCTCCACTTGGAGCTATTCCAAATGGCTACTCCACTATAAGTATCCGGATTGCTACTAAGAGTCATCTGGATTGGTGTTAAAGCTTGCATCGACATAACCCTGTATGATGAACTCTTTATCACCTTCATAATCGAGAAATATTTCCTTAATACTCTAGTTACTAAGGATAATTTTGACCGCTGTCCAGTGATCCACTCCTAGATCACTCTTGTACCCCTTGACAAACTCATGGCAAGGCACACACAGGTGCGGTACACAAGATGGCATACTATATAGAGCCTATGACTAAGGCATAGGGGACGACCTTTGTCCTTCCTATTTCTTCTGTCGTGGTCGACCTTTGAGTCATACTCAACTTCACGCGTTACAAATGAGGCAAAACTAATTTTACTGATCCATTTTTAACTCTTTCAAAATCTTGTCAAGGTATGTACTCATTGAAAGTCTCACCAAACGTCTTGATCTATCTCTATAGATCTTGATGCCCAACTATTAGTTAGCTTTATCCAGGTCTTCCTTTGAAAAACACCTTTCAAACAACCCTTTAGGATTTCCAGAAATTCTACATCATTTCCGATCAACAATATGTCATCCACATATACTTATCAAAAATTCTATAGTGCTCCCACTCACTTGCTTGTAAATACAAGTTTCTCATAAACTTTGTATAAACCCAAATTTTTTGATCACCTCATCAAAGCTTATATTTTAACTCCGAGATGCTTGCTCCAGCCCATAGAGGGATTGCTGGAGCTTGCACACCTTTTAGCATCCTTAGGAGTGACGAAACCTTCCGGTTGTATCACATACAACCTTTCCTCACAGAAACCATTGAGGAAATTATGTTTTGACATCCATCTGCCAAATTTCATAAATGAAAAATGCAGCAACAACCAACATAATATCAACAGACTTTTAGCATCGCTATGGGTGAGAAAGTCTCATCACAGTCAACTCCTTGAACTTGGCGGAAACTTCTTTGCGACAAGTCAAGCTTTATAAATGGTGACATTCAACATCAGCATTTGTCTTTATCTTAAAGGTCCATTTGTACTCAACGACCTGTCGTTCAACGGGCAAGTCTACCAAAGCCCATACTTGGTTTTCATACATGGATCCTATCTCAGATTTCATGGCCTCTAATCATTTTTTCGAATCCGGGCCCATCATCGCTTCTCGATAAATCAACGGTTCATCGTTGTCCAACAACATGACCTCCAAGACAGGGTTGTCATACCACTCAGGAGTAGTACACGTCCTTGTCGACCTATGAGGTTTGATAGTAACTTGATCCGAAGCTTCATGATCATCATCATTAACCTCCTCTTGAACTAACGTAGGCTCCACAGAAACATCTTTCTGTGCTACGCTACTCTCCAGTTGAAACAAAGGTTCAACAACCTCATCATGTTCTATCTTCCTCCTACTCAATTCTTTCGAGAGAAACTCTTTCTCGAGAAAGGACCCGTGTTTAGAAACAACACATTGCCCTCGGATGTGAGATAGAAGGTATACCCAACTGTTCTTAGGGTATCCTATGAAGTTGCACTTTTCTGCTTTGGGTTTGAGCTTATCAGACATAAGTTTCGCATTCCCGAACTCTAAGAAATGAGAGCTTAGGTTTCTATCAAACCGTAATTCATACGGTGTAATCTCAACGGATTTAGATGGTGCTTTATTTAAAGTGAATGTAGTTTTATGTAATGCATAACCCCAAAACAATAGTGGCAAAACGATAAGAGACATTATAGTATGCGCCATATCCAATAGAGCATGACTATGATGTTCGGACACACCATCACACTATGGTGTTCCAGTTGGCGTGAGTTGTGAAACAATTTTCACATTGTCTTAAGTTGTATACAAAACTCGTAACTCAGATATTCACCTCCACAATCATATCGTAGACATTTTTATCTTCTTGTCACAATGATCTTAAATTTCACTTTGAATTTGTTTGAACTTTTCAAACATTCCAGACTTGTGTTTCATTAAGTAAATATACTCATATCTACTCAAATCATCACTGAAGGTAAGAAAATAATGATATCCACTACACGCTACAACACTCATTGGACCGCATACATCAACATGTATTATTTCCAATAAGTTACTATCCCGCTCGATCATACCGAAAACGGGGTCTTTAGTCATCTCGCCCATGAGGCATGGTCTGCATGTGTCAACCGATTCAAAATCGAATGAGTCCAAAGATCCATCAGCATGGAGCTTCTTCATGCGATTTATACCAATATGACATCTAGCGGCAGTGCCAGAAGTATGTGGTACTATCATTATTAACTTTGTATCTTTTGGTATTAATGTTATGAACATGTGTATTACTACGATCAAGATTCAATAAACCATTCCCATTGGGTGCATGACTATTGAAGGTATTATTCGTGTAAACAGAATAACAATTATTCTCTAACTCAAATAAATAACCGTGTTGCAATAAACACGATGTAAACACGTTCATGCTCAGCGCAAAACACCGAATAACATTTATTTAGCTTCGTCACTAAACACGATCTAATCACATTCTTGTTTAACGCAAACACCAAATAACATTTATTTAGGTTTATCACTAATCCCGAAGGTAGAGAGAGAGCATGCGATGGTGATCACATCAAGCTTGGAAACACTTCCAACACACATCGTCACCTCACCCTTAGCCAGCCTCCATTTATTCTGTAGCTTTTATTTCGAGTTACTAACATTTAGCAACCGAACCGATATCCAATACCCAGGTGCTACTAGGAGTACTAGCAAGGTCTACATCAATAACACGTATATCAAATATACTTCTGTCGACGTTGCCAGGCTTCTTATCTACCAAGTATCTAGGGTTGTTCCGCTTCAGCGACCATTCTCCTCATAAGAGAAGAACCTAGTCTCGGGTTTGGGTTCAACCTTGGGTTTCTTCACTTGAGAAGCAACTGACTTGCCATCCATGAAGTTTCCCTTCTTGCCCTATCCCTTTGTGAAACTAGTGGTTTTACTAATCATCAACACTTGATGATTCTTCTTAATTTCTACCTTCGCGGTGTATAACATCGCGAATAGCTCAGGGATCATATTTTCCATCCCTGGCATGTTTATAGTTCATCACGAAGCTCTAGCAGCCTTGTGGCAGTGACTTGCAGAACTATATCAGTCCCTATCTTATCTGGAAGAACAACTCTCACTCAATTCAAGCTATTGTAGTACCCAGACAATCTGAGCACATGCTCACCGATTGAGCTATTCTCCTTCATCTTGCAGGCAAAGAATCTTTTTGGAGGTCTCATACCTCTCAACACGGGCACGAGCCTAAGATCCCAATTTCAGCTCTTAGAACATCTCATATGTTCTGTGACATTCAAAATGTTTTGGAGCCTCAATTCTAAGATGTAATGCATGACGCACTATCAAGTAGTCATCAGAATGTGCCTGTCACATGTTCACAACATCTACAGACGAAACTTGAGGGTTTGGTGCACTGAGCGGTGCATCAAGGGTGTACGCCTTCTGTGCATCAACCGAGGACAATCCTCTAATCATGGACCTAGTCTGCATAATTGCTACCATTATATTTCAAATCTATTTTCTCTAGGAATGTATTTACAAACACACGGGAGCTACAACGTGAGGTATTGATCTACGACATAACTTTCCAAAGGCATTGTGACTATGTTCATGATAATGAGTTTAGTTAATCATGTTACTTAAAAACTCCCACTCAAGTTGACATCCCTGTGGTCATTGTAGTTTCACATGATCCAAATCCACCAAGTCAAGTCCGATCATCACGTGAGTTGAGGTGGTTTCAATGGTTAACATCTTCATGTTGATCATATCTACTATATGACTCATGTTTGATCTTTTGGTCTCTTGTGTTCTGAGGCCATGTCTGCACATGCTAGGCTCATCAAGTTTAACCCAAGTGTCCCGCATGTGCAACACTGGCTTGCACCCGTTGTATGTGAACGTAGAGTCTATCATACCCGATCATCACGTGGTGTCTCGACGCCCACAAACTAAGCATCAACGCCCACAAAATCCTTTGTGTTCTACTCGAGATCTCATCTACACATAGACCTAGCTCATGATGCCACTGTTGGGGAACGTTGCATGGGAAACAAATATTTCCCTACTCACATGCAAGATCTATCCATGGTGATGAGCATCTATGAGAGGGAGAGTGGATCTACATACCCTTGTAGATCACTAAGAGGGAAGCATTAAGAAATGCAGTTGATGTAGTTGGATGTCTTTGCGATCCAAATCACAATCCTTCCCACGATCTCATCACGAGTCCTTACGATCTAGTGCCGAATGGACGACACCTCCGTGTTCAGCACACGTACAACTTGATGACGATCTCCACCTCCTCGATCTAGCAAGCGAGCGTGGAGAGGTAGATGAGTTCTCCGACAACACAATGACATGGTGGCAGTGGTGGTGGAGCTGATCCGGCAGAGCTTCGCTAAGCTATACCGAACAGATCTAGAGGAGAACTGATCTCGAGGGAGGGAGAGGGAAGCACGTGGCAATTAAGGTTAGGGGCTGCCCGCAAAATCCCTCAATATATATAGGAGGATGGGTTGAGGAGGCACCCTTGGCCCCTACTCCAAGTATTTTCGGCCAAACCAAACAAGGGAGGAATCCACCTCCCACAAGGGAGGTGGGATCCTATTAGAACTCCTTCCTAATTTTGATTTTCCTTACCTTCTTTGGGGGTTTTCCTTTCCCAATCTTTCCTAGCCGCTGGGCCTTGTAGGGCTGGTTTTCCCAGCCCACAAAGGGCTGGTGCAACACCCCTCAGGACCATGTGGCTTCCCGCATGGGTGGCTCCTTCCTATGGCCCTCCGGCACTCCTGGTACACTACCGGAAATACCCGAAACTTTTCCGGTGGCCAAAACAGGACTTCCTATATATCAATATTTACCTCCAGACCACTCCAAAGCTCCTCGTAACGTCCGGATCTCATCCGGAACTTTGAACAACCTTAAGTCACCACCATATATAATGTTGGGGAATGTTGCATGGGAAACAAAAACATTTCTACGCACACGCAAGATCTATCCATGGTGATGAGCATCTATGAGAGGGAGAGTGGATCTACATACCCTTGTAGATCGCTAAGCAGGAAGCGTTAAGAAACGCGGTTGGTGTAGTCGAACGTCTTCGTGATTCAAATCGCCGAGCATCCCGCGATCTCATCACGATCCGTCCCGCAAACTCATCACGATCCGTCCCATGATCTCATCACGATCCGTCTTGCGATCTTGATCATGGTCCTTCCGATCTAGCGCCGAACGGAAGGCACCTTCGCGTTCAGCACACATATAGATCGATGACAATCTCTGCCTAGCGCCGAGCAGAGAGGTAGATGAGTTCTCCGGAAGCGCGACGGTGTTGCGGCGATGGTGGTGGAGCTATTCCAGCAGGGCTTCGCCTAAGCACCGCTGAAAACCGATCTAGAGGAGAAACTGCGATCTAGAGGAGAGGTAGGACGTGGCTATTATGGTTAGATTTTTCCTCTAAATACTCTAGTATATATAGGAGGGAGGGAGGGGAGGAGGCAGCCTCAAACCCTCAAGGTTTGGTCGAAATTGGAGGTGGAGGAGTCCTACTCCAATCCTATTAGGAGTAGGATTCCTCCTTTCCACTTGGAAAGTCTTTCCACCTCTCCACCTTTGGATTTTTTCCTTCTCAAACCACTCCAGCCGCATGGGCCCTTAGAGGAGGCTTCGGCCAGCCCACCAGGGGCTAGTTTACCTCCTCCCACAGCCCTGTAGCCTCTGGGGTCGAAATACCTCTCCTGATGGTCCCCCGGTACACTACCGGCACTCCCGGTACACTACCGATGAGCCCGAAACTTTTCCGGCGACCAAAACAGGATTTCCTATATATCAATCTTTACCTCCGGACCATTTCGGAGATCTTTGTGATGTTCGGGATCTCATCTTGGACTCCGAACAACCTTTGGTCACCACCATACATAACTCTATACTACTGAAACGTCACCAAACCTTAAGTGTGCAGACCCTGCGGGTTCGAGAACTATGTAGACATGACCGAGACACCTCTACGGTCAATATACAATAGAGGGACCTGGATGCCCATATTGGTTCCTACATATTCTATGAAGATCTTTATTGGTTGAACCTCTATGTCAAGGATTCAGTTAATCCCGTATGATGTTCCCTTTGTTCTTCGGTATGTTACTTGCCCGAGATTCGATCGTCGGTATCTCCATACCTAGTTCAACCTCGTTACCGGCAAGTATCTATAATCATTCCATAATACAAGATCCCATGACTAACACTTAGTCACATTACTTTCAAGGCTTATTGTGATGTTGTATTACCGAGTGGGCCCTGGGATACCTCTCCATCACACGGAGTAACAAATCCCAGTCTTGATCCATGCCAACTCAATAGACACCTTCGGAGATACCTGTAGATCACCTTTATAGTCACCCAGTTATGTTGCGACGTTTGATACACACAAGGCACTCTTCCGGTATTTGTGAGTTACATGATCTCATGGTCATAGGAACATATACTTGACATGCAGAAAACAGTAGCAATAAACTGACATGATCATATGCCACGTTTGTAGTTTGGGTCTTGTCCAGCATATCATTCTCCTAATGATGTGATCCTGTTATCAAATAACTTCTCATGTCCATGACTAGGAAACCATAGCCATCTTTGATCAACGAGCTAGTCTATTCGAGGCATACTAGCGACATGGTGTTGTCTATGTATCCACACATGTATCTGAGATTCCGATCAACACAATTATATCATGGCTAATAAATGATTATCATGAACAAGGAAATACGATAATAACCAATTTATTATTGCCTCTAGGGCATATTTCCAATAGTCTTCCACTTGCACTAGAGTCAATAATCTAGTTCACATCACCATGTGATTCGCATTGTTATGAATCTAACACCCAATGAGTTCTGGGGCTCGATCATGCTTTGCATGTGAGAGATGTCTTATAGTCAACGGGTCTGCGACATTTAGATTCGTGTGTACTTTGCAAATCTCTATGTCAAACTATAAACACTGCTGCCACACTCCACTTGGAGCTATTCCAAATGGCTGCTCTACTATACGTATCCGGATTGCTACTAGGAGTCATCCGGATTGATGTCATAGCTTGCATCGACGTAACTCTTTACGACGAACTCTTTCTTACCTCCATAATCGAGAAACATTTCCTTAGTATTTTAGTTACTAAGGATGATCTTGACCGCTGTTAAGTGATCCACTCCTTGATCACTCTTGTACCCCTTGACGGACTCATGGCAAGGCACACACAGGTGCGGTACACAGCATGGCATACTTTACAGAGCCTATGGCTAAGGCATAGGGGACGACATTCGTCCTTTCTCTTTCTTCTGCCTTGGTCGAGCTTTGAGTCTCATTCAACTTCACACCTTACAAAGCAGGCGAGAACACTTCTCTCTGACTAATCCATTTTGAACTCTTTCAAAATCTTGTCAAGGTATGTACTCATTCAAAGTCTAATCAAGCATCTTGATCTATCTCTATAGATCTTGATGCTCAACAATTAGGTAGCTTTATCCAGGTCTTCATTTGAAAAACTCCTTTCAAACAACCCTTTATGCTTTCCAGAAATTCTACATCATTTCCGATCATCAATATGTCAACCACATATGCTTATCGGAAACTCTATAGTGCTCCCACTCACTTTAGTGTAAATACAAGTTTCTCATAAACTTTGTATAGAATCAAAAACTTTGATCACCTCATCAAAGTGTATATTCCAACTCCGAGATGCTTGCTTCAGTCCATAGAAGGATCACTAAAGCTTGCTCACCTTTTAGCATCCTTAGGACTAACTAAACCTTCTAGTTGTATCACATACAACTTTTCCTCAAGTAAAATGTTAAGGAAACGATGTTTTGTCATCCATCTGCCAGATTTCATAATTGAAAAATGCAGCAACTGCTAACATAATTCCAACAGAGTTCAGCATCGCTACGAGTGAGAAAGTCTCATCACAGTCAAGTCTTTGAAGTTGTCGTAAACTTCTTTCTGACAAGTCGAGCTTTATAAATGGTGACATTTACCATCAGCGTCTGTCTTCATCTCGAAGGTCCATTTGTACTCGACGACCTGCCGTCCAACGAGCAAGTCTACCAAAGTCTATACTTGGTTTTCATACATGGATCCTTTCTCGGATTTCATGGCCTCTAACCATTTGTCGAAATCCGGGCCCATCATCGCTTCTCCATATCTCGTAGGTTCATCGTTGTCCAACAACATGACCTCCAAGACAGGGTTGTCATACCACTCAAGAGCAGTACACATCCTTGTCGACCTACAAGGTTTGATAGTAACTTGATCTAAAGCTTCATGATCATCATCATTTACTTCCTCTTCAACTGACGTAGGTTCCAGAGAAACATCTTTATGCGCTGCGCTACTCTCTGGTTGAAACAAAGGTTCAACAACCTCATCAAGTTCTATCTTCCTCCTACTCAATTCTTTCGAGAGAAACTTTTTCTCGAGAAAGGGCCCGTTTTAGCAACAAACACTTGATGCTTGGATCTGAGATAGACGGTTCACCCAACTGTTCTTAGGGTAATCTATGAACATGCATTTGTCCGCTTTGGGTTCGAGCTCATTAGGTGAAAACATTTTTCCACACAAGCGTCGCAGCCCCAAACATTAAGAAATGACAGCTTAGGTTTCTATCAAACCATAATTCACACAGTGTCATCTCAACCGATTTAGATGGTGCCTTATTTAAAGTGAATGTAGTTGTCTCTAATGCATAACCCCAAAACTATAGTAGCAAAACGACAAGAGACATCATAGCCCGCACCATATCCAATAGAGCACGACTATGATGTTCGGACACACCATCACACTATGGTGTTCCAGGTGGCGTCAGTTGTGAAACGACTTTCACATTGTCTTAAGTAGTATGCCAAACACATAACTCTGATATTCACCTCCATGATCATATCGCAGACATTTTTATCTTCTTGTCACAATGATCTTAAACTTCACTCTGAATTTGCTTGAACTTTGCAAACCATTCAGACTTGTGTTTCATTAAGTAAACATACACTATATCTACTCAAATCAGTAGTGAAGGTAAGAAAATCACGATATCCATCGCACGCTACAAGACTCATTGGATTGCATACATCAACATGTATCATTTCCAATAAATTACTTTCCCGCTCCATAAATCCGAAAAATGGGGTCCTTAGTCATCTTGCCCAAGAGGCATGGTTCGCATGTCTCAACCGATTCGAAATCGAATGAGTCCAAAGATCTATCAACATGGATTTGCTTCATGCGCTTTATACCAATATGACATTTAGAGGCAGTCCCACAAGTATGTGTTACTATCATTATTAACTTTGTATCTTTTGGCATCAATGTATGAACATGTGTATTACTATGATCAAGATTCAAAAAACCATTCTCACTGGGTGCATGACCATTGAAGGTATTATTCGTGTAAACAGAATAACAATTATTCTCTAACTCAAATAAATAACCATGTTGCAATAAACACGATGTAAACACGTTCATGCTCAACGCAAAACACCAAATAACATTTATTTAGCTTTGTCACTAATCTCGAAGGTAGAGAGAGCGTGCGATGTCGATCACATCAACCTTGGAAACTTTTCCAACACACATCGTCACCTCACCCTTAGCTAGTCTCTGTTTATTCCGTAGCTTTTACTTCGAGTTACTAACATTTAGCAACCGAACCGGTATCCAATACCCAGGTGCTATTAGGAGTACTAGCAAGGTACACATCAATAATACGTATATCAAATACACTTGTGTCGATGTTGCGAGCCTTCTTATCTACCAAGTATCTAGAGTTGTCCCGCTTCAGCGACCGCTCACCTCATAATAGAAGCACTTAGTCTCGGGTTTGGGTTCAACTTTGTGTTACTTCACTGGAGAAGCAACTGACTTGCCATCCATGAAGTTTCCCTCCTTGCCCTTGCCATTATCGAAACTAGTGGTTTTACTAACCATAAACACTTGATGCTCCTTCTTGATTTCTACCTTCGTGGTGTCAAACATCGCGAACAGCTCAGGGATCATTATCTCTATCCCTGGCATTTTATAGTTCATCACCAAGTTCTACTAGCTTAGTGACAGTGACTTGGAGAACTATATCAATCACTATCTTACCTGGAAGATCAACTCCCACTCGATTCAAGCGATTGTAGTACCCAAACAATCTGAGCACATGCTTAACGATTGAGCTATTCTCCTTCATCTTGCAGGCAAAGAATCTTGTTGGAGATCTCATATCTCACAACATGGGCACGAGCCTAAGATCCCAATTTCAACTCTTAGAACATCTCATATGTTCCGTGACATTCAAAACATTTTGGAGCCTTAATTCTAAGCCGTAATGCATGACGCACTAAACTATCAAGTAGTCATCAGAACGTGCCTATCAAATGTTCAACATCAACAGACGACGCTAGAGGGGGTGGCGCACCGAGTGGTGCATTAAGGACATAAGCCTTCTATGCAGCAATGAGGACAATCCTCAAATCACGGACCCAGTCCGCAATATTGCTACCATCATATTTCAACTCTATTTCTCTAGGAACATATAGAAATTCAAGGGATCTACAGCGTGAGCTAGTAATCTACAACATAATTTTGCAAAGACACTACTGACTATGTTCATGATAATGAGTTCAATTAATCATATTACTTAAGAACTCCCACTCAAATTGACATCCCTCCGGTCATTCGAGTGATACATGATCCAAATTCACCAACTCAAGTCCGATCATCACGTGAGTTGAGGTGGTTTCAATGGTGAACATCATCATGTTGATCATATCTACTACATGACTCATGTTTGACCTGTCGGTCTCTTGTGTTCCAAGGCCATGTCTGTACATGCTAGGCTCGTCAAGTTTAACCCGAGTGTTCTGCATGTGCAATACTGGCTTGCACCCGTTGTATGTGAATGTAGAGTCTATCACACCCGATCATCACGTGGTGTCTCGACATGACGAACTTTTGCAATGGTGCACACTCGGGGAGAACACAATTTGTCTTGAAATTAAGTGAGGGATCACCCTATAATGCTACCATCGTCCTAAGCAAAACAAGGTGCATAAAAGGATTAACATCACATGCAAATCATAAGTGACATGATATGGCCATGAACTTGTATTTTGATCTCCATATTGAAAGCACCGACATGATCTCCATCGTTACCAGCATGACACCATGATCTCCATCGTCTTGATCTCCATCAACGTGTCTCCATCGGGGTTGTCACGCCCACCATGCTTCTACTACTATTGCTATCTCTTAGCGATAAAGTAAAGCATTACATAGCGCTTAATGATTGACACATAGGTCATACAATAATTAAAGACAACCCTATGGCTCCTGCCGGTTGCCGTACTCATCGACATGCAACTCGTGATATTCTATACAACACATGATCATCTCATACATCACATATATCTCATCATGTAATTGGCCATATCACATCACAACACACCCTGCAAAAACAAGTTAGACGTCCTCTAACTGTTGTTGCATGTTTGACGTGGCTGCTACAGGTATCTAGCAAGAGCAATTCTCACCTACGCATAAACCACAACGGTGATTCATAAGTTGCTTTTCAACCTTTGCAAGGACCGCCTTAGTCGGATCCGATCCAACTAAAGTAGGAGAATCAGACACCCACCAACCATCTTTGTGCAACGAAGTTACACGTCAGTCGATGGAACCGGTCTCTCGTAAGCGTACGAGTAAGGTTAGTCTGGGCCGCTTCATCCCACAATACCGCTGAACCAAAGCATGACTAAGGGAGGAAGCGATCTAGGCATCAACGCCCACAAACTCTTTGTGTTCTACTCGAGATCTCATCTAGACATAAACCTAGCTCATGATGCCACTGTTGGGGAACATTGCATGGGAAACAAAAAATTTCTATGCACACGCAAGATCTATCCATGGTGATGAGCATCTACGAGAGGGAGATTGGATCTACATACCCATGTAGATCGCTAAGCGGGAAGCATTAAGAAACGCGGTTGGTGTAGTCGAACATCTTCACGATTCAAATCGCCGAGCATCCCACGATCTCATCACGATACGTCCTGCGAACTCATCACGATCCGTCCCATGATCTCATCACTATCCGTCTTGCGATTTTGATCACGGTCCTTCCGATCTAGCGCCTAACGGACGGCACCTCCGCGTTCAGCACACGTACAACTCGATGACGATCTCCGCCTTCTTGATCTAGTAATAGGGAGCATAGAGGTAGATGAGTTCTCCGGCAGCGCGACAGCGTTGCGGCGATGGTGGTGGAGCTATTCTAGTAGGGCTTCGCCTAAGCACTGCTGAAAACCGATCTAGAGGAGAAACTACGATCTAGAGGAGAGGTAGCACGTCACTATTAGGGTTAGATTTTTCCTCTAAATCCTCTAGTATATATAGGAGGGAGGTAGGGGAGGAGGCAGCCTCAAACCCTCAAGGTTTGGTCGAAATTGGAGGTGGAGGAGTCCTGCTCCAATCCTATTAGGAGTAGGATTCCTCCTTTCCAGTTGGAAACTCTTTCCACCTCTCCACCTTTGCATTTTTTCCTTCTCAAACCACTCTAGCTGCATGGGACCTTAGAGGAGGCTTCGGCCAGACCACCAGGGGCTAGTTTACCTGCTCCCACAGCCCATGTAGCCTTTGGGGTCGAAATACCTCTCCCGATGGTCGCCCGGTACACTACCGACACTCCCGGTACACTACCGATGAGCCCGGAACTTTTCTGGCGACCAAAACAGGACTTCCTATATATCGATCTTTACCTCTGCACCATTCCGGAGCTCCACATGATGTTCGGGATATCATCCGGGACTCCTAACAACCTTTAGTCACCACCATACATAACTCTATACTACCGAAACGTCACCAAACCTTGGGTGTGCAAACCCTGCGGGTTCGAGAACTATGTAGACATGACCGCGACACCTCTACGTTCAATAACCAATAGCGGGACCTGGATGCCCATATTGGTTCCTACATATTCTACGAAGATCTTTATTGGTCGAACCTCTATGTCAAGGATTCAGTTAATCCCGTATGATGTTCCCTTTGTTCTTCGGTATTTTACTTGCCCGAGATTCGATAGTTGGTATCTCCATACCTAGTTCAACCTCGTTACCGGTAAGTCCCTTTACTCGTTCCGTAATACAACATACTATGACTAACACTTAGTCACATTGCTTGCAAGGCTTATTGTGATGTTGTATTACCGAGTGGGCCCTGAGATACCTCTCCATCACACAGAGTAACAAATCCCAGTCTTGATCCATGCCAACTCAATAGACACCTTTGAAGATACCTGTAGAGCACCTTTATAGTCACCCAGTTACGTTGCAATGTTTGATACACACAAGGCACTCTTTCGTTGTCCATGAGTTACATGATCTCATGGTGATAGGAACATATACTTGACATGCAGAAAATAGTAGCAATAAACTGACACGATCATATGCTACATTTGTAGTTTGGGTCTTGTCCATCACATCATTCGCCTAATGACGTGATCCCGTTATCAAATGACATCTCATGTCCATCACTAGGAAACCATAGCCATCTTTGACCAATGAGCTAGTCTATTAGAGGCATACTTGGGACATGGTGTTGTCTATGTATCCACACATGTATCTGAGTTTCTCATCAACACAATTATAGCATGGATAATAAACGATTATCATGAACAAGGAAATATGATAATAACCAATTTATTATTGCCTCTCGGGCATATTTCCAAGACATAACTCAATGCTACCAAAACATCACCAAATATTAAGTGTGCAGACCCTGTGGGTTCGAGAACTATGTAGACATGACCGAGACACCTCCACGATCAATAACCAATAGCGGGATCTGGATGCCCATATTGGTTCCTACATATTCTACGAAGATCTTTATCGGTTGAACCTCTATGTCAAGGATTTAGTTAATCCCGTATGATGTTCCCTGTGTTCTTTGGTATGTTATTTGCCAGAGATTCGATCGTTGGTATCTCTATACCTAGTTCAATCTCGTTACCGGCAAGTATCTTTACTTGTTCCATAATACAGGATCATGTGGCTAACTCTTTTGTCACTTTGTTTGCAAGGCTCATTATGATGTTGTATTACCGAGTGGGCCTTGAGATACCTCTCCATCACACGGAGTAACATATCCCAGTCTTGATCCATGCCAACCTAATAGACACCCTCGGAGATACCTATAGAGAACCTTTATAGTCACCTAGTTACGTTGCGATGTTTGATACACATAAGGTACTCGTCCACTATCAGTTGCATGATCTCATGGTCATAGGAACAGATACTGGACATGCATGATACTATAGCAATAAACTGACATGGTTACATGCTATGTTCATAGTTTGGGTCTTGTCCATCAAATCATTCTCCTAATGATGTGATCCCATTATCAAATGACAACTCTTGTCCATGACTAGGAAACCATAGCCATCTTTGATAGATGAGCTAGTCCAATAGAGACTTACTAGGGACATGGTGTTATCGATGTATCCACACATGTATCTGAGTTTCCGATCAATACAATTATAGCATGGATAATAAACTATTATCTGAACAAGGAAAAAGGATAATAAGCAATTTATTATTGCCTCTAGGGTATATTTCCAACACTCGATATGTCCTGCATTGTAGCACAAGTCATGCTAAAATTCATGAAAAAACTTCAGGATGACCTTCACTTAAAACAGGACATATCAAGCTCCTGAAATTTGCTGGAACGGAAACGAATCAACACTCTAGCAAGACATAGACCACTCGGAGGTACATTGCAAACAAGAACACCAAGACATCCTCTATATTCAGAATGCATCATCATCGACATCAATGACATCAACAAGACACCAAATTTACTTACTAAATAAACTAGTTCTGTTAAGTACTTACTAAATATAAAAAACTAGTTCTGTTAACTACTTACTAAATAAACTAGTTCTATTAAGCACTTACTATAAATAAACTAGTTCTATTAACCACTTACTAAATAAACTATTTCTATTAACCACTTACTAAATAAACTATTTCTATTAAACTTATGCTAAAAATTCTATTACCCTAGTTCAACCTTAAATTTTCTTACTTCTATTACTAAATTTAATACCTTAAAACTCTATTACTAAATATATTGGGTCCCTAGAGTGATTTTTCCTAATATTACAAAACTTAACACTACAATCAACCTAACCCCCCTAGCGCAAGAATCAAACTGCTCTGCCTATGAAGGGAGTGAGGGGAGAGGGAGGAGGGAGGAAGGAGGGAGTGGGTGCTACCTGCAGAGGGAGTGGAACGGCGGTAAGGGAGGAGGTATGACGATGATTGAGGGGGCACGACGGTGGTGGCGTCGAGGCGATGGCGACGTTAGTGACGAGGGAGGGGGCACGACGGCGAGTGAGGGGGTGCGACATGGAGGCATCGAGGCGATGGCGATGGTGGTGGTCGGGGAGAAGAACAGGCGGAGAGAGGGCGATGGGGGAGAGGGATAAAATGGGGGAATGGGGTTGGATGAGGAAAGAAGTGGAGGAGGTAGAAGCCCACGCAGGCCGTGGTTATGTCAATATAGCAGTAGCGCTCTTTAGGGACAAGTGCTACTGCTACCTGGTGTACCAATAGCGTGTTTCGGGAACCAGCGCTACTACTAAACCTAGCCCGGCGGCAACGGTGGGGAAATATTAGTAGTAGCGCTTTTTTAATGTCGTCCTACTACTAAGCAGTTAGCAGTAGCGCCAGTTCTAGACGCATGCTACTGCTATATAGCATTAGCGCTGCTATCTATCCAACGCTACTGCTAAGGTTCTGCGTATAAGGTTTTCCCTAGTAGTGCATAGAGGGCCTTGTTGAGTCTAAAGACTTTGTCAGGATGCTTAGGGTCTTCAAAACCTAGGGGCTAAGGAACATATACTTCTTGCTCAAGCTTAGCATTGAGGAATGCACTTTTCACAACCATTTGATATAAGATGATAACATGATGGTTCGCATAAGCAAGCAATATGCGAATAGCTTCAAGTCTAGCAACAGGTGCAAAAGTTTCATCAAAGTCAATTCCTTCACCCTGTGTGTAGCCTTGTGCTACAAGACAAGGCTTATTACTTACCACAAGGCCATCTTCATCTTGCTTGTTGCGGTAGATCCACTTGGTACCTATGATGTTGTGCTTGTGAGGATCTGGCCGCTTCACAAGTTCCCACACGCTGTTGAGCTTGAGTTGATGCAATTCCTCTTACATAGCATGAATCCACTCAGGCTCCTTGAATGCTTCATCAACTTTCGTGGGCTTTATGATAGAGACAAAAACAAAGTACCCCCAAAAGTTAGTCAAATGTTAAGCTCTTGAGCGAGTGTGGGGACCTCGTGGATTGATGTCGTCGATGATTTTCTCAATCTTTACTTCATTTGCAGCTCTTGGATGAGCAGGTTGACGTGGCTGAGGATTTTCTTCAGCACCATTTTCCTCAGGTGTATCAACATGAATATCTTCATTGGTTGGAATGACTTCCTCAGTAGGTTGAGGTTCTTCAGTGGGTATGACATCTTCAGTCGCCTTCAACTCAATGGATTCCTCAGGAGACTTTTCATATAGCATAGGAGGCAGGTGCTCTCTTTGCGAGCCGCTAGTTTCATCGAACCGCACATCTACAGTTTCAACAACCTTTTGATGGTAGGTGTTGAAGACTCTGTAGGTGCGTGAGTCCTTTCCGTAACCAAGCATAAAAGCTTCATGTGCTTACGGTGCAAATTTAGAACTATGGTGAGGATCTCTAATCTAGGATTTTGCATCGAATACTTTGAGATAACTTATATTGGGTTTCTTGCCAGTCATGAGTTCATATGAAGTCTTCTAGAAGAATTTGTGAAGATACCCCATTGATGATTTGGCAAGCAGTATCAATTCCCTCAGACCAGAAGCAATGAGGAGTGTTGTATTCATCAAGCATGGTGCCAGCCATCTCAACAAGAGTCCTGCTCTTGTGCTCCATGATGCTGTTCTGCTGAGGTATATATGGGCCAGATAGCTCATGAGTAATACCAAGTTCATCGAGATATTCATCACGATTGGTGTTCCTAAACTCAGTCCCATTATCACTCCTTATATGCTTGATCTTGACGCCAAAGTTTTTGAGGACCTTGAAGCAAATCGTCTGAAGACATCCTACACTTTAGACTTGTACATAATAATATGCACCCATGTGTAATGAGAGTAATCATCAACAATGACAAAGCCATACAAACTTGAAGAATTTGTTAGTGAGTAATAATGAGTGGGGCCAAAGAGGTCCACGTGAAGCAATTCAAAAGGTCGAGTCGTGGTCATGATTGTCTTTGAGGGATGTTTGGATCTGGCCATCTTCCTGGACTCACAAGCACCACATAGGTGGTCTTCGAGGAATTTGACACCTTCAATGCAAATGACGTGCTTTTTCTTCATGAGTGTGTGCAAGTTCCTCATACCAGCGTGTCCAAGTCGTCGATGCCACAACCAATCTTCTGAGGACTTTGCAAGTAGGCATGTGGCAGGCTGAGGACCTGTAGAGAAATCAACAATATACCTTCGAAGACTTTAGAATGGTC
Source organism: Hordeum marinum (assembly GCA_022496015.1). NCBI lineage: Eukaryota > Viridiplantae > Streptophyta > Magnoliopsida > Poales > Poaceae > Hordeum > Hordeum marinum. The sequence goes on from CM039676.1 coordinate 168,981,643, forward strand.
AGATTCCATGATGACAACACAATGATATTTTCCAAATATGACAACCATATCAAGATCACAAAGCATTGAGACGGACATGAGGTTGAACATGAGGGATTCGACAAGCGTCACCTTATCCATATGTTGGTCCTTTGAGATTGCAACCTTACCTATACCCAATACCTTGCTTTTTTCCTTTGTCATCATAGGTGATATGCTTTAGATGAGATGGGGCAAGTGGTATATTCATTAGTAGATTCTCGTCACCGGTCATGTGGTTGGTGCATCCACTATCGAGGACCCACTCAGTAGCTTTTGGAGTTTCATCCTGCATATGAATTAGTACAATTTACGAACTCATATACTTTAGAGTGAAGAAGTCATCAATTTCATCAGGCAGAATTTCATCACACTACATAGTAAGTAAAGCAACATGAGGACGTGACAAATGAGGAATTTATTTCTACATGATTAGCTTGCGTCCTTTCTAGCATTTCCTCAGGTCTCCATCAAATTCATCAGACGTTCAAGTTCGTTTGGGGACCTGACCCTGCATTAGAAGTTAGGTCAATTTCTTCACGACCCACATCTGGGGGGTGGCAAAGAGTTCATCATTCTGCGAGCTCCATAGAGAAGGGAGGGATCGAAGCTAGTGCACTTTGTTTCATAGGACGATGGTTAGAGCACTCATATGAATAACCAAAGAAATTCTTCGAGGACTTATGAACATAATGATTTGAAGAATGATGCACATATTCAGAATTCTTAGATTTTTGCTGCGAAATAGATGCATTAGCACGAGAATGATACTTTTGACCAGTTGAGGAAATTGGTCCAAGTGAAGACTTTGGTCCATATGAGGAATTTGATCTGGGGTTCCTTTTCTTCATGGGTGGTGTCGTGAGGACATTCACTTGAAGATTTTCTAGGCAGCTCTTAGGAACCGAGATTTTCCTCATAGGTCAACCGTTTCGGTAGTTAGTTCCAACAAATCTGGCAAATACTTCACCTTTTTGATTTTTGAAGAATTTGTAGTTGGATTCAAGTCACTCATCAGAGGAAAATGAAGTTTCACAAGTAAATACAGATAAAGTGGATGGATCTATAGGAGGTCATTTTGCAGCAACCCATGAGGGTTTGGGGTACTTATCAATTGGGGATTCAATCCTGGAAGGATCATCCTGTTTGCTCATTCTGCCAGACTGTTGGACTGTGGGTGAGCCACGGAGGCATAATTAACTCGAGTGCCCTCGAAATAGCAAAACTCACAGAATTTGTCCGAGTCAAGATTCTTCCCATTATCTGTCATGATGTCATGCGGCACACCGAATCTGAACACGATCTGCCGAATGAAATAGACAACAGTGCCCGCATCCAAACTCGTGATGGGTTTCACCTCAACCCACTTGGTGAACTTATCAACCGCTATGATCAGGTGGGTGAATCCACTCGTCCCTGTCTGCAAGGGTCCAACCATGTCAAGGCCCCACAAGGCAAATGGCCAAGTGAGCGGGATTGTCTTCAACGCGGAGGCATGGTGGCCACAGGCATTGTGAGACCTGTTCTTGTAGAATTGACATCCGACGGACATATCAACCAGATCTCTAGCAGCTTCATTGGCTCGGTGCCAATAGAAACCTGCTCGGAAAGCCTTGGCGACCAATGTCCGAGAGGAAGCATGGTGGCCACAGGTTCCCAAGTGAATATCATGTAGGATCTGGAGCCCTTCCTCCGGGACGATGCATTTTTGAGTGACTCTTGTGGTGCTTTTCTTGTACAATTTATCTCCCAAGACATCAAATGACTTTGATCAAAGAATGATTTGGATAGCCTCTTGTTTATCTTCGAGGAGCTCTTGCTGGAGAAAATATGCTAAATAGGGTTGGTCCACTCGGGAGTGATTACCAACATTTCGTGGATTAGGTCGACCACAGTTGGGACGTCAACCTCAGTGGGATTTGATGGACCGACTGCTTGTGGGGGCTCCTCTGTGAAAGAATCTTCTGTAATTCTAGGGGCACGCAAACATTCGAGGAATATATCCTTGGCAACGACCCGCCGAGTGGATCCAATTTTCGCCAGGTCATCTGCTGCTTGATTCTTTGCGCGAGGAATGTGATGCAGCTCCAAACCTTCAAAATTCTTCTCTAAGTTTCTAGCTGTGTTGCCGTAACCAGCCATAGCTAGACTCTGAATGTCCCATTCTTTCATCACTTGATTAACAACAAGGTCCGAATCTCCGTAGACCATTAAACGACGAATGCCGAGTGATATGGCCATTCAAATTCCATACAGGAGGGCTTCGTACCCGGCCTCATTATTTGATGAATCGAAATGGATTTGAAGGACATAATTCAACCAGTATCCTTTGGGAGAGATGAGAACAACGCCAGCTCCTGAGCCATTGAGCATCTTGGATCCATAAAATAACATGGTTCAGTGTTCGTAAACACTTGGGGTCAGTTGCTCTTGCTCAATCCACTCGGCCATAAAATCAACCAATGCTTGGGACTTGATTGCTTTCTTGGCTTCAAGCTTGATCTCCAACAGAAGGCGCTCAATTGCCCACTTTGCCACTCGGCCTGTCGCATCTCGATTATGCAGGATCTCTTATAGGGGAGCGTTGCTGACGATCGTCGCTGAGTGATCTTGGAAGTAATGAACCACCTTCTTAACGGTCAGGTAAATACCGTAGACCAATTTCTGATAATGCGAATATCTCTGCTTGGAGGGGGTCAATACGTTTGAGATATAATAGATGGGTCTTTGAACTTTGAATGTTTTTCGTGGCTCCTCATGTTCGACTACCACGACGGTGCTCACCACTTGATTAGTAGCTGCGATGTATAGGAGTCACAGTTCCTGGCTGCCCGAAGCAGCTAACACTGGCTGAGTGGAAAGCAATGCCTTGAGTCGGTCAAACGCGGCTTGTGCTTCAGTAGTCCACTCGAACTTGTCATACTTTTTCATCAATTAGTAAAGGGGGAGAGTCTTTTCACCGAGTCTTGAGATGAATTGGCTCAAGGTCGCAAGGCAACCCATCAACTTTTGCATGTCATCCAAGCGTTCTAGTTGCTTCATTCGGACTATGGCGCTAATTTTATCTGGGTTAGCATCGATCCCGCGTTCCGAAATGAGGAAACGGAGCAGCTTTCCCGCGGGTACACTGAACGTGCACATGGCTGGATTCAACTTTATTCCAAATGTCATAGATTCATGAAGGTTTTAGCGAGGTTAGCCAGGAGGTCAGAATCTTTCCTAGACTTGACCATGATACCGATCTGCCTCTACAAGCATTTCTGAATCATTCGCTGGAAATTAGCACCAGCATTCTTCAAGACGAAAGGCATTATGACGTAACAAAAACACCTGAATGGGTTGATGAATGCCGTTTTTATTTCATCAGGACCATACATTCAGATCTTATGGTACCTGGAGTACGCGTCGCGAAGTGACAGGCGTTCACATCCGGCCGTAGAGTCCACAATTTGATCTATACGAGGTAAAGGGAAATAATCCTTCGGGCATGCCCAATTTAGATGTTTGAAGTCAATACAAATTCGGAGAGATTTGTCGTTCTTAGACACCAAGACGACATTTGTGAGCCACTCGGAGTGGTATACTTCGCGAATGAACTCAATAGCTAGGTGCCGAGCTATTTCTTCGCCAATTTCCTTGTGCTTCTCCATGGAGGATCGGCGGAAGTACTCTTTGACTGGCTTGACTTTGCGATCGTTCGGAGTCGGTGCTCAGCCAACTTCCTGGGAACACTGGGCATGTCACACAGGTTCCATGCAAAGATGACCCATTTCTCATGAAGGAACTTGATGAGCTCGGCTTCCTATTTCTCCCCAAGTGATGTGGATATGTTTGTTGGTGCAGCACTTGGATTAGTCAGGTGAACATGGACTTGCTTGGTCTCGTCAGCCAATTGAAGAGCCGACTTAGAAGCGGGCCATTTTGACCTCAGCAAGTTAGCAGAGTCCACCTCTTTATTGTATCCTTTGAGCCCAGCTGCAAGCATTGTTGAGGAAATTGTTAACTGGTAGCTGCTCAGCTGGCTGGCAAGTAGGAGATTAATAGGATAATCGGCGAGTTAATCGACCATTTAATCGGGCGATTTATCACTTAATCGGCTACTCAGTGACCCAATGAGTAGGGATTAATCGGCAAGTTAATTGGGTAATCGGATGAATTCTTGAGAAGGGGTTGCAAGCACCTGCTCGTTGGCAATCTTGGAAACCTGCTAGAGGCATTCCTCAGCTATGATCTGGTCACCAGTCAAAGTGATCATGCCACTCGGACCTGGCATCTTAAATTGAAGATACACGTAACATGGTCTAGCCATGAAACGTGCATAAGCGGGCCTGCCCATGATTGCATGATAGGCACTACGGAAACCCACCACCTCGAAGGTTAATCGCTCCTTCTGGAAGTTCTTCTCAATTTTCCCGAATACTATGTCCAAATAGATCTGGCCGAGTGACTCTGCTTTCTTCCCAGGGACAATCCCTTGGAAATGCATGTTGCTCTTTCTCAACCGGGACATCAGGATGCCCATTGCCTTGAACGTGTCGGCATAAATTATGTTGAGCCCGCTGCCTCCATCCATCAGAACCTTACGCAGTTGGATGCCGTTCACAACCGGATGAACGACCAAAGCCTGCCTCCCAGGGGTGGCTATGTGGGGCGAATGGTCGGAATGGTCAAATGTAATCGGATTCTTTGCCCAGTTGAGGTGTTTGGAGGCATTCGGAACCGCCATGTTAACTTCCCGATTGATAACCTTCAACCATCTTTTACTCTCGATGTTAGCAAAGATCATCAAGACTTTGGGGGAACGCTCCTCCTCATCAGCGTCCTCTTTTTCTTCCAAGGATTCTTTGCCCATAGCTTGTTTGTGCAGGCGACATTCCCGAGTGGTATGCTTAGAGAGCACAATGTTGCCGTCTTCATCCGTCTTGGTATGAACTTGGCAAGGCTGATCGAGAATGTCGGGCTTGGAGTCGGAATTCTTCTTGGGAATCCACTATTTCTTCTTCTTCGGCTTCGGTTTTCCTGGGCCCTGTCTGGAGATGGCCACAACCTCTGCCTTACTAGGAGCATCATCCTTTCGCTTCTGCTGTGGTTTCCCTGTGTTGCCAGTATGTCCTTTGCCGCTACGGAGGCGGTCTTCTTCTTCGCTGTTGGCATACTTATTCGCTATTTCCATGGCCCGACTAAGGGAAAGATTGCCAGCTTGACAAAACTTGAGAATCAACTCTCGATACCAAGTGCCGGCCTTGAGGGCACACACGACCAAGTGGTCAGTTACGTTTTCCACGGTGTTGTGCAACGTAGTCGAGCATTGGATGTACTCACAGAGAGTGTCATTGCTCTTCTAGACGCATTGCTGCACTTTTGTTAGTCCACCCGGGCGTTTGTACGTGCCCTCGAAGTTCTTAACAAACACTCGGCCCAGGTCTTCCCAGCAATAGATTGCTACTTGGTGGCAATTGGTTCAGCCACGTGCGTGCTGACCCTTCCAGCATTAACGGAGGGTGTTTCATTGCAACGAAATCATTGCCTCCGTCGATCTGAACGACTACTCAGTGATCGTCCAGCCAAGTTTCTGGCTTCGAGTCACCATTGAATTTGCCAACTGCCCTCGCTAAATGGTAATTGGGAGACTTCTCAGCTTTCCAGATGTATGTGCTGAAGAAACCGAGTCCGGAGGCACCGCAACCACTCACTCGGTTCCTGTTGTCCCTGTTCCGACCAAGCACATGCTGAGTGATGATGGATCTGGCATTGAAATGGGGGGTCTATGACCATTATCCCCATAACCTCTCTGCCGGAGAGGCTCCGCTCCTGGTCCGTTGCGTGAGGGCGACCCCATCATAGTGATGTGTGCCGTATGACCCGCCCCACGGAGGGGGTGTCCAACTGACATCGTGATCGTCATGCCAACGCCCTCCGTACAGATCTCTAGGAAGACGAGGAGTTCACCGGTGTTTCCTTGGTGCGAGTGGGCTATGAGCCAAGTGAATTGTTTCCGCTCGATTAGACTTGCTGTGGATACACTGATGGGATTGGGACACTTCAGAGTTCTGCTCCAAAGCTATTTTCAAAAGGGCTTGGATCTGCTGAATGCCCTCACTGGCCGCCAAATCAGATGGTGGATCGAATCGGCGAGCCGAGTGGTCGTGGCCAGCTTCAAGAATGGCGTGCGCCTCATCGGGTTGGTGTACGGACGCTCTTTTGTGAATGGCTGATGGTGACTACGGATTGAACTAGGAATCTCCCTTGTCGCATGCTCATCGAGTGATCGCTGAAACCGCTCGAGTCGCTCACGCTTCGGCAAGGTGGCCCGATGCGTAGCTTCCAGAGCCATCTCCTCCAGGGAAGTTCCCGTGATGGGAGTGAGTAGAACTTCATCATTCCTACGCCTGATTTCCTCCTGCTGATCCAGAGTGAGGGGTCAAGGAACATAACTGTCGGAGGCAGCTTTGTTGCGGTCGCCATCTCGACCGCGAGCATGTCCTGCGGAGTTCCCACAAGGAGGATCGTCCCGGCATGGACCGGCCATTAGGACCTCCACGATGTCTCCGCTTCTCTCGTAATTAGCTGCACTAGAGGAGTCATTGTCTGATGACGGGAAGACGCAATGCATGGACTCATCAGTGCTACACACGGGAGTCTGCTCCACTACGGCCTGAACTGCCACAATGCGCTTAATCCAGCATTGCAGCCATGAGCACCCGAAGCACCGACGACAAGCAACAACGCGAGTTTGTGAAGCCAGTCGGTATGGTGTTGATGGCTGTTGGAGAAGGACTCCGAACGTCATCACACTAAAATATACTGCACCTCAGGCAGGTAGTACCTCAACATCCAGTGGCGCTTGCTACAACCACGTCGTGTCATTGACCGTGAAGTTGGAGAAGTGGAAATTCCACCTACGCCGGAATTCACTAGATGCACAGCCCCGCGGTGGGCGCCAACTGTCGAGGGAACTAGCCTGACAATACTACCAGGGGTACAAATGGAGGGGCGAATTCTAGCTACAGCTTAGGTGTTCACATGGATGTGTACGAGTTTAGGCCTCAGTCGGAAGTGGTAAAAGACCTACGTCTCGAGCCCGGAGGCTCTTATTGTTTGCTGATGGGGAATACAGGAATATAGGATGTTGGAACCTTGTAACGGCGTCTGGTGGAGGCTAATATAGAGTGTGCCACCACTGGCCGAGTGCTGCCTGACGGAGTCTTGGATTAAGGGGTCCTCAAGAGGCCGACCTATAGCTATGGGATGGACTATATGGGCCACTTACCAAACAGTGGATCGATTGAAGGCCCTGTCTCCAAGATGGAAGCTTCGGGAATAACGGCTTGTCCTTCACGTTTGATGTAGCGAATAGGCATGTTTATCTCTTCGGCGTGTAACCGACCATGTGTAAACCCTAGATACCCTCGGCGTCTATATAAGCCGGAGGGTTTTAGGTTGTAGACAGAGGACAACTAATATAGGGTTAGCTATTCGATCTCGAGGTAGATGAACTCTGTAACCCACACATCATCAATACAATCAGGCAGTACGTAGGGTATTACCTCCATAGGAGGGCCCAAACCTGGGTAAAATCGTGTCCCCTTCGTCTCCTGTTACCATTGATTCCAGTCTCATAGTTCAGGACTCCCTACCCGAGATCCACCAGTTTTGACATTGACATCAGTGCTTTCAATGAGAGTTCCTCTGTGAGTGCCCAAGGAATCGATGTCTCCCCTTGTCATCAACGAAGAGGTCCGCAACGTGGACACTTTCGTCCCTGGACAGATCTTTGCCTTTGCCATCGTAGTGCTGCATGCCGACCCGACCGGCCATCTAGGCCGTGTCGTAAGCTTCGCCCCCGATCGAGAGGTTAGATTTGGGAAACAAGAGTTCTCCGTAGATTCTCGGGGTGACTTGTCACTAACCCGGCTAGCATTTTCGCCTACCATGCCCGAAGACTCTGAGGTTTTAACCTCGAGCTCCTTTTCAGTCATGCTCACGTGGTTAACCCCGGCGATGGTTCGATTCCTAGTCCGGATCCGGCCATAGTGTCAGAGAATCGGATACTCGTTCTTGCCGAACACTCCACTCGCTCGGACACATCGGAGGTCAACACCGGAAGCTCCGAGCCGTTTGATCCGATCGAGCTCTCAGCATTCAATGAGGCCCTAGATAGCATCTCGTCGATGAAGATTGCTGACGATCCAACCCTGATCTGTGCTCAGATCGATTACAGAGCGGGTCAGGACAAATTTTTCGACCCACCTACCACCCACTTTATATCCACAGTCGAAGATTTAACCGACATGCTGGACTATGCCTCCGAGGAGGCAGAATACATTGATGAAGAGGACTGCGCTCCCATCCCTATTAACACCGGGCGATGGGCCACCACTTTCACATACGATGTCTACATGGTGGACACTCCTCCCACTAATGGTGACAAAACGCCTAATAATGATGGCGACAAGTCGTGCGACGCGCCATCAAGGTACCGGGGACAGAGACACCTCGGAGGACCGCGGTGATCCCGATATCCCCGAGCACCTGCTAGAGGGTCAGGAGAGGCCTGAAGACCAACGCAACCCCGACGATTTCAACAGTTCCAAGGACGACAACTACCTCCCTCCGATAGAGTAGGTGGACATCGCGGAAGCCGATGAATTAGACATTCCTGGTAACCCTAAAGATCAGGAACTTTTTAGACAATAGCTCGTAGCATCGGCCTGCAGCCTGAAAGCAAAGGAACGGAAACTTAAAAGCCGAAGAAGATGACCTCAATGATCGATGGACGAGAGTCTTCTTAGCTGAGGAAGGATATGGTACCGGTCTGTCGGACTAACCTAAGAGCTATTCACGGAGAAGGCTGCTGCCACAATTTGATGACGAGCTCACTGATACTCCGTCTCCCAAACACACCCCATATGACAAGCCAGACCGCCCTCCTCGTGGGCGTGATAGGATGGCTGATGACACCAGTTATAGACCGGCGATGCCCCGAAGACGGGGAAAGGAGCCACTAGAGCCCAATGACAGGTTCGACCTACAAGACGACCTAGATCACAAAGCAGGTCGTACAAGATCCATCTATGGATCCAGAGATTACTCACCTGATAGACGAGATGGGTACAGACAATGGCTCGAACAAAACAATAGAGCCGGGAATGCAACAGGGCTAGAACATACGTCGAATACAGGCATCACATAGCTCGGGTCAGAGGCGCCGCTCACCCACTGTGCTTCATAGACGAGGTGATGCAGCATCAGTTCCTAGAGGGATTTAAATTTAAGCCCGTGAAGAATAGTATGATGGGACAACTGACCCGACTGTATGGATTGAGGACTTCCTCCTCCACATCCACATGTCACAAGTACATGATCTCCATGCCATCAAATATATCCCCCTCAAACTCAAGGGGCCAGCTCGACACTGGTTAAATAGCCTCCCTGAAAACTCTATTGGATGCTGGGAAGACCTAGAGGATGCATTTTGCTTGAACTTCCAGGGAACCTATGTTCGGCCGCCGGATTACTTCGACCTAAGAAATTTCGTTCAGAAGCCCAAAGATTTCGCGCGACAGTTCTGGAATCGGTTCTTGGCTAAGAAAAACTAGATCGTTGACTGCCCGGACGCTAAGGTAATAGCCTCCTTCTGGCACAATATTCGGGATGAATGGCTGCCCTGCCAGCTCGGCCAGGATAAACATCGGACCATGTCCTCCCTCACATCGCTCATGACATGCTTTTGTGCAAGCAACGATAACTGGCTAGCAAGACGCAGCCACAACTCCGAAGACCCTGGAACCTCCGAAGTTCGGGATGGCAACGGGAAACCAAAGCGCAACAAGAACAAGCACCGGCACAATAATAGTGATGCTGGTGATACGGATGTTAACGCCGGCTTCTGCAACTCTCGACCTGCGCAGCGGAAGAAGCCTACTAAAGGCAATCGCGATGGACCCACCTCACTGGAGAGGATCATGGAAAGGCCTTGCCATATCCATGGGACTTAAGAGAAGCCTGCCAATCACACACACCGTAATAGTTGGGTGTTCAAATAGGCAGGCAAGCTCCCACCCGAGGACCAAGGCAAGAGGTCTTGCAGCGAGGATGAGGATGAGTCTCGGGGTCTCATTGGTGGTGCCAAAAGAAATTTCCTCCAGAAGTCAAAACGGTAAACATGATATACGCCACCCATATACCTAAGAAGGAGAGGAAGCGCGCCCTTCGAGAGGTCTACGCTGTTGAGCCTGTAGCTCTGAAGTATAACCCATGGCCGGCATATCTGGTCACCTTTGATCGGTGCGATCACCCGACTAGTATACGTAGGTTCGGCGGCCCTCGTCCTAGACTCCATCATAGATGGGTAACACCTCACAAAAGTCCTAATGGACAGAGGAAGTAGCCTTAACCTGATCTATTCAGACACAGTGAAAAAGATGGGCATAGATCCGTCAAGAATTAAACCCAGCAACACTACCTTCAAAGGAGTTATCCTAGGTGTCGAGGCCCGATGCAGGGTTACGTCAGCCTGGAAGTAGTGTTCGGCTCGCCCGATAACTTCCGCAGTGAAGACTTCAACTTCGACATTGTGCCCTTCCGCAGCGGCTATCATGCCTTGCTCGGTCGGACAGCGTTCCCTCGCTTCAACGCCGTCCCGCATTATGCATACCTCAAGATCAAGATGCCCGGCCCCAATGGGGTCATTACTATTAACAGCGACACAGAGTGCTCTCTCCAAACTGAGGAACATGCTCTGGCCCTGGTGGCCGAATTTAGCTACAAAGACGATTGGCAAGCTCTGACATCTGCTGTAAAGGCACGCAAGATTGGGAACTGAGCACGGCTTCAGTCCCAACCCTTGGAACCTTCCCCTCCCCCTAAATAGGGACTCGCCCCCCATCGCTCCACCCTAGGACTAGCGAAGTACGTGCCAAGGAGGCACAACTTTGCACTTAAAATTCCATGGGTGGCGGTGGGGAAATAAAGGTGGGTGTACGGCTAGACCAAACTACTACCATCAATATGTCTTGGGACACAATGCAAGTATCATCAAAAGGCCTGCCTAAGGCATAAATTTGATGACTTCTCAAGACCTTGTTTGCAAGATCCGTTCGGCGAACAGTACCACCTATTAAGGTGCACCGAAGAGCAGGAGTAGACTAGCGACAGGGCACATCAAGGACATAAGGTCACCAATCGAAGACCCCTATTACAACCACTCCTATATAATTTATTTTCAAATACCTGTAAATAGTTGCTTCAGCAATCCGAGCAATAAGAGTTGTTGAGAAAAATATAACAACATCACACATGTTTGTCTCGTCTGTCCTTTTTTGCATATATTTTCTTTTTCTCCCTCTTCTCGAGATACTGTTCAGTATGTTGCAATGCAACCGGCTAATAGACCCGGGGCTCGAGATTAGAAAAACCGCCTTATGTACAACTTATTAAGCGTTTGGTGTCTTGGAATTCACATTATATGCATTGGTTCTGAACTATGTCTTGGGTCAATAGTTGGGTTGCCTGGCTCCTGTGCTTGCCCCTTTATGTTCCGCTCGTTCGGCTAAAAGGGCAAAGGGAGAACCCCTGCGATTGTGTGTCTGGATAGTCTGTTCAAGCACCTCAGGGGAGAAAGCCGACAACTGACTATCATAGTATGCGAGAGCCAGTTTGTGAATCCGAGCTTGAAGTGTTATACTTAAATCCTCGTCATAGGATATCATGTGTTATACGAGCGGTTTGTTCTACATTCAAAACATGTGATGCTAGCCTCAGCCGTAGTTCATACGAACATCGCAACACTCCTGGGGCTAGTCATCAGCCCCCATAGTCCTTTTCTTGCCCCTACGGCTGCGTGAAAGCAATAAAAAACTATGATCTGATTGCCTAGTCCGCTGCACTCTACCGCCTTCGGGTTTCGAAAATTCGGCTAAGGAACATAGTGTATTGGCAGAGACACCCCATGTAGTATCTACATGGGGGCTGAAGATGACGACCCACAGCTTTAAGTGTCAGGGGCCACACAGGAGTTATAAAGGAATGCAAAACATTGAAAGCCTGATAAATTATAACATTAAAGGTTCAAAATGTCTCCGACATTACAACTTATTCATATATGTTCTCCTTCGAACACTGCACCTCTATCGCCCGAGCACCTTCCATTACTTCGGCAAAATATAGCTCGGGGCGCCTATGTTCCTTTCCGATAGGAGGAGGGGCGGTGGCTATCTTCAGTGGATAATGCCCCGACCAATGCACCTTGGCCTTTGGAAAGGCCATCCGAGCTCCCTCGATGTAGGAGGAGCGCCTTAGCACGTCGAGACGGGGCGAAGCGTCAATCAGCTTCTGCACCAGTCTGAAGTAGCTGCCCAGCAGTGTCTCGTCGGGCCATAGCCGGAGGCAGAGGTCCTTCATGGATGGCTCCGCCATCCGACGTAGCTCCATTAGCTGCTTCGGCTGCTCAGCAAGAAGAGGAGGGCACCTAGGGGCCTCATATTGCGCCCAGAATAGACAAGCTTCGTCTCCTTGTTCCCACGACGCATAAAGCTGATTGGCGTCTGCTACACTCTTCTGGAGGTTGGAGGAGGCACCTGAGGAATGCCACACCTAGGTAAGCAACAAGAACTTGCTATCCCCGAAGACACACTGAAGTAAGTATGGCTTACCATCCGTTATATCCTTCGCTTGGTGCACTAGCTCCTCGAAGAACCGCATATCCACCCGCTCCTTCTGGAGATCGGCCTTTAGGGTGGACAGTTTGATTTTCTGCTCAAGGACTTCGCACGTCCGGTCGGCGTCCTTGAGCTCCTGTTGGATCTCCCCCTAGCCTCATGTTTGTCGCTGGTGGCTCTTAGGGCGGAAAGTGCAGCAAACGCTTGTGCGGATGCCGCCCTCTCAGCCGCCGCTTCATCCTAAACCATGACTAGTGCCACAAATATTGCCATTGTTGCATCATATTATTCATGCACTTGTGATCCTAATGGTTATGTGCAAGAGAAGAGAACCATCACGATGGATGATGTGTTTATCTGCCATGCATATAGATTCTTTGCTTTTGTTTGTGCATGTGTAGGATATTTCTACTATATGTCCACTTCACGTGAATTGACCATTCAAGACCCTAAGAGCGAGCCATGCCACACCGATGTGTTTCTACATGATGCTTTCTTGTGTTTCAGAATTTTGAAGAATGCAGAAGGACACACTTTTGAGGTGACATCCTTCTTGAGCATGGATGTTGTGGATCTTCCTAGTTTGTTGCTTGTATCATGAACCATATTGGTCATCTTGGACCACTTACTTTGACACACATTAGAGATATTGCTTTCACTCGCGATTGCCAACATTCCATGCCTCATGACATATATGCCTTGTGTGTTGCGTCCAACTTATGGATCGTTTGCTCTTATGATATGCTTGATTGGAACAATGTCCATTCTTCACATTTACATGATTGACTTGATTGCCTCACCACTACTAGAAAAACGGCTATAGCTAATATGGACATTAATGGCACACCATGTATGTGGTCCACCACTACTATATAGCAGTGGCGCACAAGATATGGGTGCACCATTAATGGCCATATTACTAATGGCGCACCTGGTGTGTGGTGCGCCATTACTAGTTTTGTCCTGCCCCCACACCCCTTCCCAGACTTAGAAGTGGCGCACTAGGGGAAAGTGCGCCATTACTAGTTTTAACTAGTAATGGCGCACCACACCCACGGTGTGCCACTACTAACAAAAAAATTTCAATTATTTTTTTCAAAACTAGTAATGGCGCACCACACACCAGGTACGCCATTAGTAACCCTGGTTACCAATGGCGCATTCTTAGGAGGTGCGCCATTGGTAACCTGAGAGCAGCTAAATATTTTTGACAGCCACCTACCACACTCACTTTCTCCACTTCATTCTCTCCAGCTCTACCAAGCTTGTTCTCGGCTGCCTCCTCCTCCTCACCTCATTTGCACCATAGATTCACCCAAATTAAGTGGTTAAATTTCCTTTTTTGATAGGTAAGTAAGGGGAAAGCTTTCTTTATGTTCTAGATCTACTTTTTTCTCCCTCCAACGTACACACTTTTTATGGCCTAGATCTACGTATGTTTGTGGTGTTGCATATGTTTGTGTTTGCAGGTACCGGTATTTGAAATGCGATAGTTGCCAATATTTTGCTGGAATGTTAATTCATTTCTGTTTTGGCGAGAATTTGGCACTATGCATTCTTTTTGGTCCTATTTTTAGGCAAAGTCATGCCAATTTTTTTTGGTTCTAAAATATCGTTTTGCTCTACCCTGCAGGAGACCATGGTCCGCACAATGACCGAAGGCATCATGAATAGGTTTTTGAGCTCTGCGAAGGCCGAGATGCTTTAAAAGAACGAGACGAAGATAATATGTTCGTGTCGAAGATGCAAGCTGAAGAGCCTCATGGACCCGGATTCCAGACAGGTGCGGGACCACCTGCTCGTGCGTGGTTTCATGGATGGCTATCGATGGCAAGGTGATGAAGATGTTTATGAAGTCGTCCATGGGGGCCAGGCAAGAAATAAGGAAGGGCAGCAAGACAATAGCGGCGAGGGCGGGCGAGAAGACGAAGAATCTCCAGGACATGATCACGAAGTAGATGCAGGACACAGTCATCATGTAGAAGATGCTAGACATGATGATGAGGAAGATCAAGATGAAGGGCATGATCATGAAGATGAAGATGCCAGAGCAGACGACAATGGACCATCGATGGGCTAGGTGCAGGACCCTCATATTCAAGAGCTGCTTCTCAAGCAGACGGGTAATGGAAGAGCTGCCGCCCAAGAGAAAGCCAAGTTGGATCAACTGGAGATAGACGCGGTTACTCCATTGTATGAAGGATGCAGGCCCGAGGATACCGGCCTGAAGGTAACACTCATGGCTCTGGAGATGAAGGTAAAACACAAAATGACCGACGCATGCTTCCCAAGGGGAACCTAAACATGTTATTCTGGCACGAACGTCTTCCCAAGGGGAACAAGTGCCCGACTAGTTTCGAGGAGGCGAAGAAAATCGTGTGTCCTCTAGATTTACCACATGTGAAATACCATGTGTGCATGAACGATTGCATCATTTATCGGGATGAGCACGCGGAGTCTACCATATGTCCGGTGTGCGGCGTCACTCGATACAAGAAGAGGAAGAAAGCTCCTCGAAAAGTGGTGTGGTACTTTTCGATCACTCCTCATCTGCAGCGGTATTTCACGGACCCTAAGCAAGCAGAGCTCCTGTGTTGGCACATGGATAGGGAGGAGAAGAAGCGAGAAGATGACGGAAATGATCCGAAGATAAATAAAAAAGACAAGTTGTTGAGTCACCCTAAGGATGTAAGCCAGTGGCAAGCGTTGAACTTCGAACACCCAGAATTTGGGGACGATCCAAGGAACATCACGCTAGGCACGAGCACCGATGGAGTCAATCCGTTTGGCAGCCAGAGAAGCACACATAGCAACTGGCCTGTGTTTGTGTGGATGTACAATCTTCCCCCTGGATGTGCATGAAGAGGAAGTACATTCACATGAGTATGCTAATTGAAGGGCCAAAACAACCAGGGAACGACATCAATCTGTATCTAGGGCTGCTGAAAGAGGATCTAGACATGTTGTGGAAAACGCCAGCCAATACGTGGGACGCTGCAGCGAAACAATATTTCCCTATGAGAGTCGCACTGCTCACGAAGGTGCACGACTATCTCAGTTATGGATATGTCGCGGGGCAAGTGGTCCATGGATTTTGTGCATGCATCAGGTGCATGTATGACACAACGTATCGCCAGCTCGATAGAGATAACGGGTCTTCGAAAACCGTGTTCATGGGACATCGAAGGTGGCTTCGCGACGATAACGCATGGAGAAAACGCAAGGATCTGTTCGATGGTGAAACCGAACCCCGAAGCCCCCACGTACGAGGAGCGGTGAGGAAATAGATGAGCTGTTGAAAAATTGGAAAGAGTGCCCACCGCCGGGAAAGAAGCGAAAGGCGCCAGAGCCGCTGCTGAAGGTATGGAAAACAAGGTCTGTTTTCTGGGACTTGTCATACTAGAAGATCCTCCGTGTGCCTCACAGCCTTGATGTCATGCATATCACGAAGAACGTGTGCGAGAGTCTGCTTGGTACCCTGCTCAACATGTGAGAAAGGACCAAAGATGGGCCGAAAGCAAGGGCATACTTGCAATGAATGGGCATCAGGGAGGAGCTTCACGCAAAACGCCCTAACGATGACGATGATGATGATGAGGCGAAGGTCACGGAAAGTCGTAGCAAAGGCAAAAAGGCCAAGAAGATCGAATATGACTGCCCTCCCGCATGCTTCACTCTAAGTCAGAAGGAGATCGAGCAGTTTTTCACCTCCCTCATAGGAGTAAAACTTCCTTACGGTTACGCGGGAAAGATAAGTAGATACCGAGACTTAGTGAAGAAGAAGTTCAGCGGGATGAAGTCTCACGACTGTCACGTGCTGATGACGCAGATACTTCCAGTTGCAATCCATGGGATCATGGACGTGCACGTCCGTGAAACGCTATTTGGCCTATGCAACTTTTTCTACGTCATATCTTGGAAGTTGGTTGGCATGAGGCAACTAAGAAGGCTACAGGAAGAGATCATGGTGATACTATGCGAGCTGGAGATGTACTTCCCACCCGCATTGTTCGACGTTATGGTGCATCTGCTGGTCCATATCATGGACAATATCATCCAACTCAGGCCGACGTTCCTGCACAGTATGATACCGTTCGAAAGGATGAATGGTGTCATCAAAGGATACGTTCGCAATAGGGCACGTCCAGATGGAAGCATAGCCAAGGGCTTTCTAACGGAAGAGTGCATCTCCTTCTACACGGATTATCTAATAATCGAGAACCCCGTTTGTCTGCCCATCAACGGGCACCTCGGCAGGCTCGCTGGATGGGGTCACCGCGAGGGTCACCGGGAAATGCATGTCAACTTCAAGGGTCGACTTGCCGACTTTGAAAGAGCAAACCTAGTCGCGCTACAACACATAGACGTGGTCGATCCTTG
This sequence comes from Hordeum marinum, assembly GCA_022496015.1. Lineage (NCBI taxonomy): Eukaryota > Viridiplantae > Streptophyta > Magnoliopsida > Poales > Poaceae > Hordeum > Hordeum marinum. Next base: position 168,998,700 of record CM039676.1, read on the forward strand.
GGTGGTAGAGCACAAAACCTTTAGTGAGAAGACGTACAATGACCGAGGCCAACAGAGGACAGATGGAGATATAATCAAAGAGCACAACTCATGTTTCATGCGTTGGTTCAAGGACAAGCTTCTGTCGTACCCTTTACATGAGGATTCTTCCGCGGAAGAAAAACTCATATTCGCTTTGTCACAGGGCGCCGAGCACAACCTGATGACCTATGAGGCGTACGATATCAACGGCTACACATTCTACACCGACGAAAAGGACATGAAGAGCGATTATCAGAACTCCGGGGTAACGATGGAATCCTACACCAATAACGACAAGGACAGATACTACGGAAGGATTGAGGAGATCTGGGAGCTGAGCTACACTGGAGAGATGGTCCCGTTGTTCCGTGTCAGATGGGTCAAGAGCGTCCTAAAAGAAGACCGATATTTAACCACCATGGTTATACCCGAAGCCAAATCCAAGACCGCGGGCACAAACGTCACCGCGAAAAATGAGCCATGGGTACTGGCTTGCCAAGTGGACCAATGCTTCTTCATTACCAACCCGTCAAAGCCCAGTCGTGTTGTCGGGAGGAGAGGCAAAAGGAACATCATCAGAATGGATGGAGTCGCCAGTGAGCAAGACTTCGACAAGTACGGCGACCCGAAGATGGAAGATGACGATGACGATGAAATACCATACACCACAAGAAGAAGCAGGACCACCCTACCTAAAGGACGTCCGTTCAAGAGAAGAATTCAAGGGGTTCCGAGGCTAAATTATGCAACCGCAAGAAAGAAGGGCAAGAAGATTGTGAAAAGATAGCTAAGATCGAATCACGACGTGTCGGCCACGTGTGTGTGTTAGTGGCAAGCTCAATCTTTGATGACTATTATTTCATGTCACTTGATTTCAACCATGTCATCTAATTCTAAATCTTTGCACAATTGTTTTATCACTCCATTTGCATTTTCCTTTTCTTTTATCTCAAATCTTAAATTATTGCATGCAACTAAAAATTCCGTGTTTTGTGCAGTGACACACATTGCACACTCATCCTCTTAAGCCCGAAATATTCCATGGCCACGTATTTTGACTCGGACTGTCAGTCGAAGAAAGACTACACAAATATCAAGAAAGTTCTTGATGATGCTCTCCCCGGCTATGCCAAATCTGGAGGCACCTTTAGGAGGCCAATTTGTAGGTACGGCAAGCACGTGTTCACCCACGTAACGACGTTCCCCTGCGTCAAGCAGCCGCTTGGCAGTCAGAAGGATGCCTAGTACGCCCTCCATCACATGCGGGCGATCGTACGGAACCAGCATCACCTTATGCTACCAAATAATCTCAAAGAATGGGCCGCACGCTTGTCGGCAATCCAGGACGAGGACATTAGACAAGAATTTTTCGCATCCAGTCAGAGTTTGCGGAAATCATCTATCAAGATGTCCTCCGGACCTAGGGGCAATTCTACCTCAACTGTCAACCGTCCAATAGTGAAATAGAAACAACGATACAAATGCAGGCTGACAACGACCGCACATTCATGACCATCATGAAAGACGGCGGCTTCATCCACACTCCGGTCCCTTAGTCGAGTCAAAAGTATTGATGCTATGTAGTTCTGAAATATCGATTAGCTCACGTTATAATTAAACTTTAATGAACTTGTATGTCTCTTTCGTTTGGACAGTCGTTCGACTTATATGTAATCGATGCTATTTATTAGTAGGACCATGAATCGTGCTATTAATGTGTTGCTTTTCTCTTCCGATCGTTTTGTTGCATACTTATATATTGCTTGTATATTATCTGTGAATTGCTACTAACGTTTTGTTTGTATAGTGCATAGAGATGTCGTCATATGTCGTATACCAGGGTGAGGTTCCCAGAGTCTATGACGACTGGGAGGAGTGTCAGAGACAGGTTCACCGTTTCAGCGGTAACAGTTACAAAGGGTACACCACTAGGGCGGAGGCGGAAGCTAGATACGTGCGCTATCTAGCGGGAGAGAGGAGGGAGCGGAGGAGGAACCGGATGAAGATCAGTTTCATCGCGATGATGCTCAGCGTGACCGCAACCCTCTTCTACATGATGGTAGTTTAGATATCGACTTGTAATGTGAAGACAAACTCGCTACTCGCGGTCTCGAGACTTGTAATGTTCTAACTTTGTTCGGTATTTTGAATTCGGAGACTAATATGATGAATTGTATTCAGAGACTAATCTTCTATTGTATTCGATAAATCTGCTGTTTATATGTTGTGCTGTTTATATTCTGTGTTGTAATGTATTTTGTAACCTGTGCAAATATCATAAAAGCAAAAAATAATAATTCCTAATATTCATAGTAGTGGCGCACCATATTGCACTTTAGTGGCGCACATAGATAAACACCCCAGTAGCGCATTATCTAAAGTGCGCCATTAGTAACCCAGAGCACAAGGTACACATGGCCCCTTGGAGTAACAGCACTGGCACACTTCTGGGCCTAGTAATGGCGCACTTTAGGTGATCCATTAGTGTTTGGGATAGTAATGGCGCACCAAGTGGTGCGCCACTGTTATGTAGATTAACAGTGGCGCACGAGGCGTGCGCCATTACTATTTATTAGTAATGGCATGATAATAGTGGCGCACCTATAATGCGCCATTAATAGCCAAAACAGGTGCGCCACTAACATCCTTTTTTCTAGTAGTGCACACATGATAACCAATTGCTCTTTATATTGTGTTGAGTGCCTCACTATCTTCACTACATCATGTGCACATTATACTTGGATTGTCTTGCCCTTTGGATTGCACCATGTGTTAAAGCATTTCGTTTTACTTGGTGTTGTAAGTGATTCCTATGCCTACCATAGACCTTCTATTGATTTCTTTGTGCATGCGTGCTATGACCTTGAGATAGATGCTTGTTCTATTGTCACACATAATCGCATCCTGACCTCACATTTTCATGTTTCTCCCCATGATGCCCTAGCTTATGCTCAACTTGTATACTTACATTACATGCCACAATACATTTTCACACAACATGTTATGCATGATGACGACACTTGTGTGGTGATTCATGACTTGAATGCTTGGTTTTGTACTAACGCTGATCACATTTGTTTTTCTTAGTGTTTGTCGTATTTTCTCCTTTTGAAGGAATTACTAGATGGTGAGAGATTGGAGATGCACTATTAGAGCTTGATGATGATGAGTGCTTGGTGATAGTGCACTTCTACATGGCGACGCCATCTCCTTCCCATGGTTATTTGGATTTTGATCCAAGGACGGATCTTTCCCAAGGGGGAGGGTATGATTCGGAGTAGCCTACGAACATCACCATGGCAAGAATCCCTTTGCCAAGTGACACGTGCAACATGTACTTCATACATACAATGGTGAATCTTCTCCTTTACACATGTCAACTTGTGCCTTTCCGGGATGGTACGTGACACCTCTCTCGCGTGCTTGCATAGGTGTGAGCGGAGATACACATTCATAGAGAAGGAGTCCAAGCTCAAGAGTATGACTACACTATTCGCGAGGGAAGATTGGAAATGGAGATGGAAGTAGACGGATTTGTGGACAAGCTACAACGACCGGACAACCGACAAAGCCTGGACGTCCGACAATTTCCATCCTCCGGATGTCTGAGCCCATCCGGAAATCTGGCGCCAAGACACCCGCACTGAAATGACGGAAATATGAAGACCTCCGAAAGACCAAGCCACAGACGTCCGATGACCTCCTAATGTTGGTCCTTCCTGAACCGTCGAACGTCCAACAGCCTCGGGACGTCCGGAACCATCCGTGCGCACCCACGACCCATGGCCTTGTATCTCTCTCCCACTTACCTCTTCGTGGCTATGACTATATATACTATTTCCCTACCTCCATTCTAGGGTGAGGACTGGTTTAGCTCATAGACTAGTTGAGCATTGCTCCTTCCATAGCCTTCTTCCTTGGAGTTGCTACATCTATGTGAGAAGATCCTATGGATGTCAAGGCCTCTATCTAGGAAAGAACCTCCGGGATATCAAGGCCCCATCTCCCCTTGGGATTTGGGATGAACTCTACCATGGATACTCTTATCCTTTGTTGTTCTTGTACCTTGTGGATCTTGTGTGTGGTGAGTCTAGTGGATGTGTGATTGGACTTGTTCTTGAGCATTTCTCTTGTGATTTCTCCTCATTCTTCTCCGTGTTCTTCGTGGAATCCCCATCCAATTCGTGAAAGATCGACACCTACGGGCTTGCCCCGTATCAGGTTCCCATGTCTGTTTACCATCTACTCCTTGGGAGACCTTGGCAATTCAGCCGTAGCGCCATCCACAAGGGTCGGACCAATCGTGGAGATAAAAGTGACTGCCAATTAGCAAGCTTCATCCCATCGTGGAGATAAAAGTGAGACAGCGATCCACCTAAAAGAGAGTGAGTGCCACAAGCCAAAGTTGAGTGACTCCATTATGAGGGACATGAGAGATCTAATTCTTGTAGCCACCAAAAGAGACTTGAGGAATGCGGGTGAGAGCCCATCGACCGTTCTTCACTATGTGCTTGTGTGCAAGGAGGACGTTTTACGGACTAACCCTTCACAACATCTTCCTCTTGTGTTATCTCATTTGTTACAGGAATTTCAAGACGTTTTTTTGAATGAGATACCTCCGGGACTACCACCAAAACGAGAGACCAAACATCACATCACCCTCATATCCTGAGCACCCCTTCCAAACAAGGTATCCTACTGCGTAAATCCCGAAGAAATGAAGGAGATACCAAGGCAACACCAAAAACTCATAGATAAAGGACATGTATGTGAGAGCCTAAGTTCTTGTGCGGTTCCAGTAATACTAGTACCTTAGAAAGATGGTAGTATGTGAATGTGCTCGGATTGCCGCCCTATCAATGCTATAACTATTCGATATCGACACCCTATTCCACGCCTTGATGACATGCTAGGTGAACTTAGCGGTGCCACTATATTTTCCAAATTTGAGTTGAAAAGTGGTTACTATCAAATACGCATACAAGAGGGTGATAAGTGGAAAACAACATTCAAAACTAAGTTTGGTCTCTATGAATGGATAGTTATGCTTATGGGCTTATCCGAAGCGTCAAGTAATTTTACGTGAGTCATGCATCATGTCTGATGACATCTCATTGGTGATTGCGTTCTGGTATACTTTGATGACATTCTTGTCTTTACTGAATCTCTAGAGGAACATCCTAAACATGTTAGGGAAGTATTGCAAGTTCTTAGGAAAGAACAATTGTATGCAAACATGAAAAAATGCACTTCTGCTGTTGAGAAGGTTGTTTTCCTAGGATTTGTGGTTTCTTCTAAGGGTGTTCATGTTGATGAAACTAAAATTGATGCTACGAAAAACTGGATCACACCCACCAATTTGCAACAAGTGCATGGTTTCCTAGGACTAGACGGCTTCTACCGTCGCTTTGTTAAGGATTTTAGTACAGTTGCATCTCCTATACATTCTTTGAGCAAGAAGAACGCACCTTTCATTTGGGGACCAACGCAAGACACCGCATTCCATGAGATTAATTTTTTTTACACATGCACCTTTGCTTGCCTTACCTAACTATGATAAAACGTTTGAAGTGCATTGTGATGCTAGTGGCAATGGCATAGGTGGTGTGCCTAATGCAAGAAAAGCGCCCGATTGCATATTTTAGTGAGAAAATTTCTGGCCCTCAACTTAAGTATCCCGTATATGATGAGAAATTGTATGCTTTGGTGAGAGTGTTACAAGTTTGGGAGCACTATCTCCGCCCACATGAATTTGTCATTCATACCGATCGTGAAATTCTCAAATATTTTAAGGGTCAAACTAAGTTGAACAAATGGCTTGCTAAACGGGGTGAATTCATTGAGTCCTTTCCTTATGTAATCAAATACATTAAGGGTAAATAAAATGTTGTGGCGGATGCTCTTGCCCTCAAATGCATGCTAGTTACTCAACCTGAGTTGTGTGTCATTGGTTTTGAGCATATTAAATATTTGTATGAGAATGATGTTTCCTTTGCTAATGCTAAGTGCCAAGTGAAACCTTGTTGGGAAAACTACTACATGAAATATGGCTATCTTATGCTTGCTAACATACTTTGTATACCCGAGTCTTCTCTCCATTTGTTGCTTTCGCAAGAAGCTCATGCTGGAGGACTCATTGGTCACTTTGGAGGCGACAAGACATATGCCAACCTCTCCAACAAGTACTTTTGGCCAAAGATGTTTCATGATCTTGCATGCTTCACCAACCGATGCTCTACATGTATCAAAGCCAAGTCAAAATCTCAATCCCATGTTCTTTAGATGCCTCTTTGTGTACCATCTCAACCCTGGGAAGATAGTAGCATGTATTTTGTGCTTGGTTTGCCACGAACTGAATATGGTCATGATTCTGTTTTTGTCGTTGTGGATCGTTGTTCCAAGTTGGCTCATTTCATTCCATGTCATAAGATCCACAATGCTTCACATGTTGCAAAGTTCATTTGTAGGCACATCTTATGGCTACATGGGGTTCCCAAGACAAATGTCTCATACCGCGACATCAAGTTCCTCAGCTACTTTTGGAAGACTCTGTGCGCGAAGCTCGACATCAAGCTTCTATTCTGTTTGGCCTATCATCCACAAATTGATGGCGAAACGGAGGTGACAAACGATAGGCTTTCCACTCTTATAGGCGTGCTCATCAAGAAGGAATGGGAAGATTGTCTTCCCATCCCCTAGAATCATGCAAGTCACTTCACCACCAACAAGTCTCCATTCGAGGTGGTGTACCGCTTCAACCCTTTGTCCCCATTGGACATACTCCCTCTACCACTCCAAGAGCGCGTCAACATTGACACAAGTGCAAGCGCAAGCTACATCAAGGAAATGAATGAAGATACAAGGCGCACGATATAACGTCAAGTGGAATGAGTCACCGCTAAGCGCAAGATCAACAAGCACCCCATGGTGTTCAAGCTTGGTGATCTCGTGTGGACCGTTCTGTACCGTTCTGTACTGAGCACAAGTCCAAGCTACTTCCTTGATCTGGTGGACCCTTCAAGGTGTTGGCACGCTACAAAAACAATGCCTAAAAGATCGACATTCAACGACAAGTACAACATGAGCGACAAGTACAACATGAGTGACACCTTCAATGACACGTACCTATCTCCTTTCCATGGTGATGTAGATCTTGCTCCGAGGATGGATCTCTCACAAGGGAGGGGGAGATGATGCGGAGCATCCCATGGTCATCCCCATGGACCCCTTCATCAACACCTAAATCTCCGAAGGGTCCAATGACAAGATCTCATGCATGTGCCATGGAAACTGAGGTGACATCTCCCTAGGTGACTCTCCCTTTGATTCTCATGGAACTTGAATGCTACCTCAAGCAGAAACACTGTGCATTCTCAGGTACCTCGACCAAAACTGGAGCACAAGGGCACAAGCAGGCGAAGCACATGAAGAAGAGGAGGCAACCTCCAAGCTGAATCTCCAGACCAGACCGGAACTTTCGGCCAGCCCGGAACCTCCGGCCACTAAGCAACCCACGATCCAGATCGGCCATGCAGACTTTCTGTTTAGCCCGGAAACTGCCCGAACCCCGGCCCGGAACTTCCAGCCTTCCCTGAACTTCCTGCCCCTCCTTAGGCTAGCCACCGAAGATGACAACAACTCTCGGGAAAGTGCGGAACCAGACCAGAACCTGCCTAGAACTTACGGCCTACGTGCACGCAACCACTCGGGCCCGAGGCCCGTGTAACCATTCACCCTCCTATTTCGACCTAGACTATAAATACTCTTCTTCTACCTATGGTTTAGGGTTAGCTTCTATTTAGTAGATTGAGCATAGCTCCATCTACTTCCTTCTCCCACAGATTTGACTTCCTCTTTGAAAGAAGATCCGAAGTGGATGCTATGGCCCCTATCAACGGAAGATCCCATGGGATATCAAGGCCCCTCCTCCAGAGCGGGAGACTATCGGTTATTTGTATCTTCTTATTGATCGTCGATCTATGTATCTCATGTGTTTGTGTGGTTCTAGTGGATGTGTCATCGAAGATCGTTCTTGAGTTCGTGTTTTCTCTCTTGATTTCTCCCTTTTCCCCCTCCAAGTATGAAAAGATGTTCTTTCACTTTAGAAGGCAAAAGGTGCATCTAGAAAACAACAGCGACTGATGTTCTTTCACTTTAGAGGGCAAAAGTGCATCCTTAGGGACAAATTGAAGGTCCACGATGCTCCTAGCGCAAGCTGGGGGTATTTTTGGATTCACACGCTCGTCACGAGAGTTTTGACTACATGTGGGTCAAAAACGGACCGAGTATGACAAAGTTATGACCATTTTAGTGAACACCGGTCCATTATCTGGCATTCCTTGAAGGAACTTGATTTTCCTGTGATGCGTTTAGGCGCGTCGGACCAACAGTTTGTGTACTTGGCACTGGAGATATTATTTCCATATATATATACATTGATCAATTCCTGGAGTACCTAGCTATTTTTGGTTGTCACGCGCTTACGACATGCCATAGGACAAAATAAGGAGAATAAGGCTTATAATAGTCGCTAGATTTTATTGAATTTACAATCGAATGGCATTGCCGCGATCATACAACATGTGCGAAGAACAATGTTTGTCCTTAACAAGCGGACTAATGTTTATACTCACCATAATCTATCGAATTTCCTTCCAAAGGAAGTGTCAATGGGTTCTGAAAGTGGTTTGGAAAGCAGGAGTGACGAATGATATTCTTTTGCTTTCAAGGGCAAAATGTGTTGTGTCTAGATGGACTTGAGGTTCCATTGGGGCACATGGTGCAAGACGAAAGTATTTTTATTAGCACACCTGTCACGAACATTTTGACTACTTGTGGGTCAAAAAAGGCCCCTCTGTCAAAGTTATGACCGTTTTAGTGAACACCGGTCCATCATATGGCATTCCTTGATAAAAGTTCATTTTCTCGTGAGGCATTTAGGCGCGTCGGGCCAAGATTTTGTGTACTTGGCCTTAGAGATATTGTTTCCATATATATATAATGTCTGTTTTGCCACCGGGCCCCCCTTGCAGTATAAAAGGAGGCCCAAGGCAACCTTGTCAGGGATTCAGAGTTTCGAGCATTTGTACACATGTAATAGCTCCCTCGAAGGCAACCCCTTGTCGGTCAGGAGTGTTGTGCGCTCTTCGTGTTCCCTTGATCAATCCACCCACAAAGCAGGAGTCTGGTTTTACGCTTCGCAGCGGCCCAAACCTGGGTAAATCACTGCATCATGTCACTATCTCCACTCTTCGTGCTTGTGTCGACGCCCACCGCTGAACGATAAAGGGGCCGATGGCCCCATACGTAATCGTGTGTATCCAGCCCCAACAATATACCATCATTGCTAGTCTAGGTGGCGTGCAGGGGTGCATCCCCGGCAAGCTTATACCACCACTCTAGCTAACTGTTGCTTTCCATCTTGACACGTTTAAGGATGGGTGTCAAAGAGAGGTAATCTTCCTTCTAGTGTGAAGCCACGTGCCTAGCGAGAGCCTTCAAGCCACTTAGGGGCTCAACACCGCATCAACAAGTGACGGGCGTCACAATGAGGTGGAGCCGTGACATGTTGGTTCATGCATTGTCGGGGAATGGTTTGCCAAGGCTCCAAGAGAGTATGTACGTTCTGGTCCCCGGCAAGCGCCTGGAGAGTACTTGGCACACAGTTGTCCTAGGGTTGGGCTGCCGCGTAGAGCTCGTTGTAGTCCGTCTTGATCATTGTCAGCGTCCTGGGAACGGGGGTGCCTAAAACTGCCTGCTTGCGACCCAGGGCGCGGCCCACTTCGACGACCCATTATGGACTAGCACAGCCTCACTCAAGTACAAAGTCCTCGCGAGGGGAACGACGCCAAGGCCCCTGGGGAAGAGGCCTCCCTAGGTCGCCTCCTAAGGGGCGGAGATATCTATGTAGCAATTGGCCTCAGGAGGTCAAGGATGACGCAAGGCGGGCTAGGCAGGCACCAGAGCGTGAAGAGGAGGCTGTTTCCTTTTTGGTGCAAGGGAGGCAAGGGCATACACAGGTTCCCAAAGCACCCCAAAGGTTTTCGTTCTGGCGCAACAAGACCAAGACCACGGGCCCCATCGGACGGACGTCATCACCGAGCACACCATTGCATCACCATCGGCTACTTTGCAGGCGAAGACCACCTTTCGTCAGGATAAGGGTGTGCTCCTTGCCCCCCTTCGAATTTGGCCGTTGTGGGATCCCTTCCCGCCATTGCGATAAGGGAATAGGACTTGGGCTACTATAAATAGAGGATAGGCCGCTCAGTACGGGACACAGATCGAACACCGTCAGGCATCCTCACGAGGTTGCACACCATTGTACTAGTTCATCGACATACCTCCTCATGGGGCAATCCTCCAAAAGGGAGGAGTAGGGTTTTACGCTTCGCAGCGTCCCGAACCTGGGTAAATCCTCGTGTGCTAGTCCTCTTCATGTAATCGAGCGAGTTCACCAGGCTAGGTAGACGTCCGGTGAGCTATAGGCTGGAGCTGGTGGGAACCTCTTTGGGTTTTGCGGAGCCCGAAATCCGACATTTGGCGTGCCAGGTAGGGGGCGTGTCGGAGTCTTCCACAAGCTTCTCTTTTCTGCTGCCATCCATGACTAGCATCGTGGCAGCTCGGTTCTGGGTGGTCATTACCAGGCCACCAGCAGCGCCTCCACTGCCATCGCCGCTTCCACCGGCAAGGCGCGCAGCGGATGTGCGATGCCCATGGGACCAACATCAACATATACCCACATGGGAGAACACAACATGCATGACGCGCTGCTGATGGCGAGTGAGCTGCTGCGCCATTTCCCAATGCATGAGGGTTTTGATGCTTGGGCCAACCATATTGCAGAGTTGGTCACCGTCGCGAGGAGGCCCTCGGTTCCTCACGACTCTTCTCGACCCCAACACAGGGCACCGGGGGCTTCCTTGCCATACCACTCGCTTCATCGGGAGACGGCGTGGCCGCTCCTTGCCCAAGCGAGCCCGGGCAAGGCCCGCCGCATGTCGTGCTCCTCCTCCTCCGGATCCCGATGACCGGCTCTGGTGCGTCGGCCAGCCACGCCAGTGGAGCCTTTGAAGAAGGTGAAGCGTTGCTCAGTGCGTGCCTCAACACGCGCTCTCACACCATGGTGAATCATTAACCACCTGGGTCATCCCGGCATGAGCCCGCCAACTAGCATAGAGACCAAGCGGTGCAGGCTCATGGGCAGGCAGGTAATAAAAACAGAGGCGCGATGGATGACCAGGGAGGCAACCCGTGTCAAGGCATGTCTGACCAACCTCGTGTAGACGATAGAGGTAAGCAGATTCAGGCAGAGGCTCGGCACAGAAGGGTCTGTGGGCTGCACGTGCAGAGTGGCATCACCCTGCCGCTCAGGGAGGCCTCCCATGGTACATGCACCGACAAGCTCAGGAGGAAGCCAATGCCTTTTCACAGAGGCCTATGTGTCGAGCTTTGTCATACCTGCCGATGTCGCCATGGATCACGCGCCCCTCGCGGGTGGTAGCATCCTCCCGGAGTAAGGAGATGTCCCAGGCATCCTCTCCAAGACGGGCCCGGGGGCTTACAACAAGGAGGCACCAAGTCAAGCTGGTGTAGGCGAGGGGGCGTCCTGGAATACGTGGGGGTCACGGCACAACCGCCACCCTCGCGAGCAAGCAACACGTAGCCAGGTCGTCAGGGTTGCATGGACAACTGCCTAAAGGGATCAGCGGGATATGAGCAGTGTGGGCCACAAGCGGCAATGGGGGCGCTAGGCGCAGCCCTTAGGAGGCTGGACCTCATGAGGTCCTCGGGACGTGGACCGATTGTCGCCCCGACGGCTCACAAGGCGGCTTCACCGACAGAACACCCCTATAGCTGCGCTGGGTGTATTGTGCTCATGTTGGGTCGCGGGAGCGCAATCCTACAGCTACGCGGGGAACAAGGCATTCAGGTTTGGTCTGTAGGGGCATGCAACCACGCAGAAATGAGTGGGATAGCTCTTGACTGAGTTAGGAGCACCCAGGTCGTGCGCTTGGGGGCTTCCCTACCTATCTTCGCCTTTGACACTCTCAATTAATAATGAGTGGGTTGTATATGCCCGGAGCCCCCCGAGCACACGGAGGGGTTCCTACCCACGCCCAAGTGAAAGTCCCATGTTCCGCGCTGGGGGAAGACGAAGATGAAGACTAGCCTAGGTGCGAGACGCGGCTGTTCTTTGCGTTTCTTGTGTTCAAATTTGCCAATTTTACTTGAATGAAAGTCGAGGCTTTTCAACCATATTTTAAGGAAAAGGGGTGCAAATTCTTCTCCTTGCAGTTTTCTATCTTGAAGTTTCTTTCTTTGGGTCGAGAACCTGCCAGCATCTCTCCCTCGCACCCCACGAGCGGGGGCTATGGGGCATGGTGCGCGCTCCTCACCAAGACCTTGGTGCCCTGGTCCTCACGTGGCGCTCTCGTGTAAGCTAGCAGGCGCATGTCGTCTCACCCTTGCCCGGGGGCTCCGCCGCAACCCGACGTATTGTCTTGGAGCCTTCGGAGGCTCTCGCTTTGCGAGGCAGGAACCGGCAAAAAGGTATGTGAGCCGCTTGAGCGTCAAAGGGGGAATCCTGAGCAATGAGCCTCAGGGGTCTCACTGGTCTCGTAGCCCCTCGCCCCTTGGTCTCGTCCTAGTGATCTGGACGCCCCAACAATGGTCGAGGAATGCGCGGGACTGGGCCCTGCCGACGTGGAGCGCTACTTGAGCATCAAGGGGACTCTTGAGCAACGCTCCTCAGGATACTTACTGGTCATATAGCCCCTCGCCCCCTTGGTCTCGTCCGGGTTATCTGGACGCCCCAACGGTGGTCGAGGCCTCACCCCTTGGTATCATTCTGGTGATCCAGATGCCCTAACGGTGGTCGAGGAATGCGTGAGACTGGGACCCGTCGACGTAGAGTGCCAAAAGGGCTCCCAACCTGCCTCACTCGCAAGAAGAAGGAACCCCCCAAGACCTCCAAGCTCCCCTGGTGCCACCGCCAGACCTCCCTGACACAGAAGCCCTTCGCGGATGCATCGAGCTAAGTACCCTAATCACGACCAGCAGGAAGTTTCAATTAACACTAACACATGGACCAGAATGCATGATAAGAGTACTATTATCAGGGCGCTAGCGCCGAAGTTCATTACACGGCCAGAGCCCCCCGCCCCTGATTTTTGGTTACAAGAAAAGGAAAGGAAGAAGAAAGCGAAGGAGTCCCCCTCGGGGGCTACCACCCCAGAGGACCTAGCATCGGCACGCCAACACTCAGTCGGAGTCCTCATCTTCCTTGATGGGCCCATGGTGGTGCCCCGGCATAGCCGCCTCGCGGGCAAGGGAGTAGCGCCGTCAGGGCAGGCTACCCCCCAAAGTCCGAGCATGCTGACGCGGTGGTGCATCATAGCTACATTCTCTCAGACTCTCCTCGGAGGAGGTGTCACTGCTGCTGGAAGTGTGACGGCCGTTGCCAAGGGCAAGCTCATCTCCAAGGTCACCATCGTTATCGCCCTTCGGGTAGCACCCCAAGCATCCGTCGTCTTCCCCGAAGATCTTGATGAAAAGCGCCACGGCACCATCGTGCTTGAAGAGGAGCTTGAGCCTCCCCTCTAGGCCATGTGCACGGGCAAAGGTCTGCCACCCGCGGCATAAGAAGCTGTGGCCTGCGGGGGTAACCTCGACCTCCACCCACAATGCGCTGCTACAACAACCGTCGGCCTACAGCGAGAGACCTACGGGCTTGCTAACCAGCAGTACCTCAAGGAAGAAGTGCAGAAGCTGCTATCGGGGGACTGCTGGCCTCTCCACCAGCACCAGGAACTCCTGGACCGCATTGGCTGTGCAGGCCTGCGAGCGCGGTGGCCAAGCGCCTTCTGCGGGTCTCCCTCCTCAGCCACGGCCGCCACACCCGCCGCTTCCGGCAGCACTGGTAGAGGCACCAGCCCACGCGAAGGCATAGCTGTGCACACGGGCCGCCGACGTCGATGCCTTAGCATACTTACGAGGGCATCCAATCCCCTCTTGGGAGGCAGAAAACCTCCTCACCGGCGTCATGAGTAAGGAAGAAGAGGAGGAAGGCGGGGGAGCGAGGAGTAAGAATGAGCTAGGGGCTCCGCCCCCTATGCCCATTGGTAACCAGGTGGAGGCTAGCCGGAACCCCTCCCCATCCCGGGAAATCAAAGCCCGGCGACGTGCACCGGCTAGTGGTCAGACGGAGCAGTCGAGGTGTTGTAGGGAGTGGAAGCATCATATGCTCCTCGGGCGCCTCATGACAGACTCGGTCCGCATGCAACCCTGCTTCACGTCGCTTCACCTACCCATGTTGGGTCACATCTGCGTGGTCCGAGGGGTGAAAACGTAACAAGGTAGGTGCATTCAAGGAAGGGCAATGATGGTTGGCGTGGCATGCAGGCGTCGCATCAGTCTGACTCGGGGTGGTTCCCGAGATCTTCGGGGACCGGAGGCGTCCGCGGCTTGTTATCTGCCATGCGATAAACTAGGCTCATAGGCGTTGGGGGCCTGTGGCGCTTCTAGCCATCTTCTTCGGCTTCCTCCCGAAGCCATCCCAAGCTCACCTTGGTCCCGGGGGCTACTATCGGCGTCCTAGGAACGGGGGTACCTAGAACCGTCTGCCTACGACCTAGGGCACAGCCAACTTCGACGACCCGGTACAGACCAACGTGGCCTCACTCAAGAACAAAGTTCTCGCGGGAGCCCCTTCCTCATGAGCGGAACAACACCAAGGCTCCCGGGGAAGAGGCCTCCCCAGGTTGCCACCTGAGGGGCGGAGATCTTTATGCGACACTGTGGGGACCCCGACTCATAAGTTGTGATCACTGAATGTACGTGCGCAGTGATCCTAGAGATCAATGCTCACTAAACACACTAAAACAGAATAACAAGAGTCTCACATCCATTACATACCGTTTGTACTCAAATATGGCCTTTATGGCCAAGTCTTCATAAGCTTGCAACAGAAATCTTCAACGCTCGCGTTAATCCATGCCATCTGCCTTATCCCTACAGGCATTCTGACTGGGAAACATCCTATCTCTCATGTACGTCACCAAGGTAATCTTCATAATATCCTGTTCTTTCATGCCTGGCTAATAAAATAACTAGTGGAAAGCCAGTGAGTACTTTGAATGTACTCGCAAGCAACCCATGATTTGGAACAAGCGTAACAAAGCATGATATAGCACTAAGTAGGTAAGTTTGCAGAAAGCTAATTTTTAGTGCAATGACATGATCAAGTAGCTTGTGTAAGCATGCATCAACAATTGGCAGTTATCCATGTGAACAAGTTACATGTATCATCATAAGAAGGGGTTGGACATCTCGTGTTCAACCATCACACCAAGTCCTCCGACTTGTCACAAATACGGCATGAACATCTCATGTTCATCATCATGACAAGTCATCTGACATAACACAAGTATCATCCTTGTCACCCCCCACACACACCAAGCTTGGAACACATGGACGTAGCACAAGAGTGGTCATCCAACTGTCCTTGACCGTATACATGGCTATTCGAATAGTTTTACACTCGGCAGAGGTTACACACTTTACCCACAAGACTCGGGGAATTTCCATGTCATCCATGACTCGCGATATATAACATAACGAGGTAAGCACCCGAACAATGCCTTTCCCCTGGTGATACTAAACAAAGAGTCCACTAGTCGGTTCCATCCCTCATTATATACATCACACGTATCAGCCATGAGGGCATGCAATGGTGTGCCCGGTGCCTGTAAAGAAAGCGCATGGTCGCTCTACCAGGCACAACCCCGTATCGAGAGTGATGTTGGAAATATGCCCTAGAGGCAATAATAAATGGTTATTATTATATTTCCTTGTTCATCATAATCATTTATTATCCATGCTATAATTGTATTGACTGGAAAAACATTGCATCTGTGGATACATAGACAACACTTTGTCAGTAGTATGCCTCTAGTAGACTGGATCGTTGATCAAAGATGGTCAAGGTTTCCTAGCCATGGACATAAGATGTCATTTCATAATGGGATCACATCACTGGGAGAATGATGTGATGGACAAGACCCAAACTATAAACATAGCATATGATCATGTCAGTTTATTGCTATAGTTTTCTACATGTCAAGTATCTGTTCCTATGACCATGAGATCATGCAACTCACTCACACCGGAGGAGTACCTTGTGTGTATCAAATGTTGCAATGTAACGGGGTGACTATAAAGATGCTCTACAGGTATCTACGAGGGTGTCTCTTGAGTGAGCATGGATCAGGAGTAGGATTTGTTACTCCATGTAACGGAGAGGTATCTCAGGGCCTACTCGGTAATACACCATCACAACAAGCCCTGCAAGCAATGTCACTCAGGTGTTAGACACATGATCTTGTATTACAGAATGAGTAAAGAGACTTTCCGGTAACGAGATTGAACTAGGTATAGAGATACCGATGACCGAATCACTGCCAAGTAACATACCGAAGAACAAAGGGAAGAACATATGAGATTAACTGAATCCTTGACATAGAGGTTCAACCGATAAAGATCTTCGCAAAATATGTAGGAACCAATAAGGGCATTCAAGTCCCGCTATTGGTTATTGGCTGTAGAGGTGTCTCGTTCATGTCTACATAATTATCGAACCCACAGGGTGAAAGAACATTTGCTCCATTCGTGGTTTTGGTAATTAATAACAACATATAAGTCACTGAGCTAATGTTTCCACCAAGTATATTTTAGGAAATGTTCAATGAGAGGTTTGGCAAAAGGAGATTGTGGACATACCCCAAGATGCAAGGAAATAGGTCGTCCAAGCTTCAACCAAGAGGACTCTACATTTTATATTTGTGAGAAATCACTTTGACTCCATAGGTAAGCCAATACTATTAAAAGGGGGTAAGGTTTTGTTGGTGAACCATATGCTCAAACGTGCACAAGTGATAGTCGCCAAAAATATTCACAAACTCTCCCACCAAAGTCTGTTCTATACCTAACACTGAAAATCGGTGCAACCAACTTTCCCATAACGGTGCCACCGATTCCAGAACCTAGACAGACTCTGCCAAACCCTAGCCACTTCGTGCAACCGATTCCATATCGGCGCCACCGAGTTTAGGTTGCCAACTTTCTGTTACGCAAATTCACATTTTTGGTTGCACCGAGAATGTTGGATCGGCGTCACCGAGATTGGAAATCTGACCAATGGTCACCTTATCGGTGTAACCGAGTTTCCTATATCGGTTTCATCGAGATTCAAAAGTTGCCACCTTTTGGTCACTTCGGTACCACCGAGATTGACACATCGGTGCCACCGAGCTGGTCATTTTGTGTGTAACAGTTGGATTTTTGGGGATGCCTATATACACCCATTCACCACCACCTACTCGATAGAGAAGCACTCAGAACTATTCCATACCTATCCTATCAGATTTTCTGAGAGAAAACCACCTACCCTTGTGCTGAGGTCAAGATCT
Organism: Hordeum marinum; assembly: GCA_022496015.1. Lineage (NCBI taxonomy): Eukaryota > Viridiplantae > Streptophyta > Magnoliopsida > Poales > Poaceae > Hordeum > Hordeum marinum. The sequence continues at coordinate 169,016,189 of CM039676.1, forward strand.
TCCACTCCAATCATATGGATCTTGATCTCTAGCCTCCCCAAGTAGCTTTCCACCAATCCCATCTCTTCCACCATGCCAAATCTATGAGAGAGTGATTGAGTGCTGAGGAGTCTATCATCTTGACGCACAAGAGCAAGGAGTTCATCGTCATTACTACGCCTATTAACTTTTGGAGGGTGGTGCCTTCTAGATTGGTTAGGTGTCGCTTGGGATCCTCCTACTTCGTGTTGTGGAGTGAACCAAGAAGTTTGTAAGGGCAAGGAGATCGCCTACTTCATGAAGATCTACCCATAGTGAGGCTAGTCCTTCGTGGATGGAAGCCATTATGGAATATTCAAGGTTGCTACTTCGTGGACCCTTTTGGGTGGAGCCCTACGTGGACTCTCGCGACCATTACCCTCCGTGGGTTGAAGCCATAAACGTGGATGTACGATAGCGCCACCTATCGGAACCACGGGAAATATCATCGTGTCCACAACTGCGTTTTATCTTCCTACCCTATCCCTTCTAGACAGGCTTGTTGTTACTTTCCGCTGCTATATACTCTTCGACTTGCATGTGTAGGGTGTACTTGACTTCCCATGAAATGCTAAAAACTGTCAACCCTAAAACTTGGTATGGAAAGAACTTTTAATTGGTCAAGTAGTCTAATCACCCCCCCTCTAGACTTACTTTCGGTCCTACAAGAGCTTTGGTCTCCATTGCTTAGGTCTCACAAGCTAGGAGAGTATGGCGTTTAGTGAGGGAAGTTATCACCGTAGAGGTCCGTACTTTGATGGCACTAATTTTGCTAGTTGCAAGCACAAAATGAAAATGCATATTCTTGGTCATAACCCTGCCGTTTGGGCTGTTTTTCTTGTTGGCTTGCAAGGTGAATTCTTTGCGGATAGACAGGAACCGGATCGTGAAGCGACCGTGGATGAGTTGAAGATCTTGCAACTCAATGCTCAAGCATCCGACATTCTCTTCAACTGCTTATACCCCAAAGAATTCAAAAAAATCAGCCGTCTTGAGAATGCTAAAGATATTTGGTAATCTTTGGTTGATATGCACGAAGGAACCAAGTCCGTGAGAGAATCCAAGTTAGATTATCTTCAAGGTCAGCTTGACAGGTTCAAGATGAAGCATGGTGAAGGAGTCGCAAAAATGTACTCTAGGCTAGCTCTCATCACAAATGAGATTGCTGGCTTAGGAAGCAAAGAAATGACCAACAAATTCATCATCAAGGACATACTTCGAGCTTTGGATGAGAGATACGACACCGTGTGCACATTTATCCAAATGATGCCAAGGTACAAAGGTCTCAAGCCTATGGAATTCATTGGAAGGATTGTTGCTCATGAGATGACACTCAAAGATAAAGAAGAACTTATCACAAGTCTAGCGGTGCTTACAAAGCCACAAGTGATGCTCCCGCAACTTCAAGCAATAACCTTGTCACCAATGAAGAGATAAGCCTCATGGTCAAGAAATTCAACAAGTTCTACAAGAATAGAGGCATGAAGAGAAGCGTTCGTCAAGTCATGACTGCAATTGCTACAATTGTGGGAAGCCCGGACACTACTCAAATGAGTGCACAGCTCCCTACAAAAGAAGAGAAGAGTCACCTCGAAGACGAAGCTCAAGGAATGAGTCACCACAAAGAGAGAGAGAAAGAGTAGAGATGATCGTTATGAACGAAGACACTCAAGGAGAAGTAGAGATTCAGAGAAGAGGGATAAGTACACCAAGAGCTACACAAGAAGAAAACATCAAGCTCATGTTGGTGAATGGGTTTCCGGCTCTGACTCCGACAACAACTTGAGAGAAGCTATCACTCCGACTTCGACTATATTCAAGATGATGGTGTTGCCAGAATTGCTCTAGTGACTACCAACTCCTGCGATCTATTTGATTCACCAAACAAAGGGAGTGGAAGTTGCTTCATGGCTAAAGGCCCCAAGGTATCACACTCCGAGTATCTTGATTTTGACAGTGATGAAGATGACTTACTTTGTGATCATGACTTTCTTTGTGATAAAACTAGTAATATTGATCAAAATGAACTTGATAATTCTCATGTTAGTCAAGGTAAGTCATTTGATGATGATAATATGAAAATAGAACAACTAACTAAAGAACTAAACACTCTTAAGTTAGCTCATGAATCTACTCTCGAAGTTCATCGAGAGGTTGTGAGAACTCATGAGAAGCTACACTTCGAGAAGCTCAATTTGGAGCAAGAGCATGAGTTTGTCAAAGCTATCAATGACGATCTCCGAAAGAGGTCCTCATCTTATCTAGCCAAATGACTTCTTTTGTCTACTTTCATGCCTTAAGTTCAAACTAAGCAATCTAGTAACAAAGGCAAGAAAGGTTCTTCATCTAGTAGCAACAATAAAAATGCTAAACCCAATGATGTTGCTTCTAGTAGTTCTATTGATTCCACTAATGATGATTCTCTTAGCCAAGTTACACTTGAGCAAGAAAATGTTTTATTGAAAGGAATTATAGAAAAAGGTATCTACAAGAGTCTTGCCGGATGTAAGCAATTTGAGGAAATTGTACGCAAGCACGGAGGATACCAGAAGAATCATGGTGTTGGCTACTTCAACGCTAATGGAGTTGAATGGGAAGAAGGTCAATATCCCAAGCCCAAGTTTGTTCCTCAAAAGGAGAAGTACGAAAATACTCTTCCCAAGGGGACAAACACTCAAGATGACCTTCCACCACAAGAGCACAAGCTCAAGGGCAAGAACAAGCTTCAAGAGGACATTGACTCATATGAAGATGAACCTCTAGCTTTGGTGGAGTGGGTTCCCAAGGCTACTTCACGCTCAACTACTACAAATGCTACTCAACACCAAGGATGCCCATCAACTTGATGTGGGTCCCCAAGAAGAAGAACTAGTAAGTTCTTGAGGGTTGACTCCGCCAATGAAATTCACTCACATTCATTATTGGCAAGGACCTTTTGCACTCAACATCAACTCAATGCAATAGTTCAAGGAGTCACACATTCCCTCAAAGGTAAGCAAGGGACAAGCTAATCATCTAATCAATGGACATCATAACATATGCTTTGCACTCCAGGTCCATAGATATCCTTGTATTTGTCTCTTTTGTGTTGGGACTAACCCATGTAGGTGAGAGGAGTAAGGAAACAACAAGGATTCTCCCAACTCTTGGTGATCTTCATCAACATTGAGCATCCACGACTACCTCACCAATATGAAGTCTTCATCGACAAACCCAAGGTTAGTTTATCCCTCTTACAAGGGGATGTCACATTAATGGGGAGCTTTACTCTAAGTCTCGAGTCAAAGCATCTCTTAGTATGTGACAACATTAAATATTTTATGTAAAAGTGGTAACCCCACTTGTGCTTAAACGATGAGTATGACCGATGATCAAGTAATCTTACTTGGCTCCTAAGTCAAATACTCATATATAGATGACTTCGTCATCGCCCAAGTGATTGTTATATGCTAGTGTGTTTGTGCATGTTTATCATGATTTCTTTTGACATCTTATTGTGTGAGCATGTTGGTCTGCATTTATTTTCTCATTCGAGGACATCCAATTGTTGCTATTTGGTTATTGATTTTCTCTTTTGCCAATTGGATGGATAAGAATGCCTAGGACCACTCTTTAGCTATTTATGATTTCTCACCTCATATTCCATTCATGCTGCATCACAAAATTTGAACAAGTGCTTTTCGATCCCTCTATGTGTGGAGCACTCGGAGTTCCGTATCGACAAGGACTGGCCATTAAAAGCTCCCAAGTGCATCTCGGTGGAACCAACCCCACAATCTCGGTCTCACCGAATGCCTAGGGTTGATCTGGTTTTCAATATCTAGTGTCGATTTCATATTCTCGGTTACATCGAGTTTCCCTGTCAGCTGACAGTTGTGGAACTCGGTGACACCTAAAACGTAAAATCGGTATCACCGACAGTGGAGGGTATATATGCTGTGGACCCCGACGCTTTGAAATTTCTATCTTCAAATGTCGCGCCTCAGAACCCTAAGCTGCCGCCTCAAGACCCCTGGTCGTTGCCTTTGTCTTCCTACGCTCCTCTGCCGTTGGGAATCGCCGTTGTCAACGAAATCTTCTCCATCGTGGCTGCCATGGCGGATCTGCACCAAGTTAGTGTATGGATTTGACCTCCCTTGTGCTCTCCCTTCTGATTCTTGAGCATTGGACTTGTTTTTCTCTATAATCCACTCATTGCACTTATTCCTATCCACAAGAAATGCCCATAGGCTAGCGAACCATTGATTTCTAGGGTTTTGGCTTCCGCCCGACGCAAGTCGGTAGAACCGAATCAAGAAAATCGGTACCACCGATTTTTCGTTTCTGTGTGCTGAGAACTGTCTCGGAGAAACCGAGCACTCCTTTTCGGTCTCACCGAAAAGGGTGCCAAGTTTCTGTTAAGAGGGACAGTCAGTCTCGGTGTCATCGAAACTTTTGCTTCGGTCTTACCGATTTGTTTCTGACCGAATGCAAAACCTTGAAAATCCTTTGTTCAATATTTCAAAAACTAGATGATAATTTTGTGATGACTCATCTACTTCTGTGCATCAATATTCCATTCATAGGGTCAGCATGTCAGATGCAGAGGATAGTCAAAAAATGCCAGAGCAAGGTGCAGACATGAGTTCAGGCACAAGCTCAGAGCCGAGTTCATTTTTAGATCCAGGCACCCCTAGCTCACATGGTTTGCCCAAAGCTGCTACAAGGACCAAAAAGAAGCTGAACTCAGATGAAGAGGATTCATACTTTATCCCTGAGGAGATTCTTGCTAAGAAGCAAGAGAAAGCTGCTAAGAAGTCTACTACTGAAGCCACTTCTTCCAGGAGGGTTGTCAGCAAGATCTATGCTCCTGCTTCAACATTCAAGGCTCATGAGACTGCCAGAGCAACTATCTCATTTGAAGTCCCCAAGAAATCTATGCCTAAGAAGGCGGGAGAGAAGAAAGCTAGAAAAAGGGTTATTCATGTTATTCACAGAAAAACCTCCATGTATGAGGATCCTGAATAAGCTGCTGGTGCTGATGCTGAAGAGGAGGAAGAGCATGTTGAGAAGGCCCCTCCCAAGAAAAAGCAAAAGAAGCTCATGGCTGATGCTATGCCAAAGTCTAACACATGCAAGAAGGCTGCTGCTGAGAAGCCTAAGAGGACATCCAGGTAGATTCCAACTTCTGAGAAGAACAAAGGGACTGCTTCCAGAGCTAAAGAGAACGATGACTTGAAAACATTGATGAAGCTCAGACCACATCTTCCAGTTCACAATGCCAGATACCCACTAGCTGAGGATATGAAGAAGAGGAAGGATTCAGGATTGAGAGCTTGGAGAGCTATAGATCCTTATGCTCAGAGGAAGAAGACTGTTGTGGACTACAGATTTTATACCAAGGAGCAACATGATTTCTATGAGACTGTGCTTTTTGACAAGAGTCCAGCTGTGAGTGACATGCGGTATGTTGACTAGAAATTCATCAAGCAGAATGAGGACTACTTTCCAAGTGTCCAAGACAATTTCCATTGCATAGATTTGGATGACTTTGTTGGCAGAGAATTCATAGGTTGGAATTATGAGATGATTATGCAATTCTACTCCACTACACATTTCTATGGAGATGGTAGAATTGTATGGATGACTGAAGGTGCAAGGTAAGAATCAACTGTTGAAGAATGGGATGCTATCTTAGGAGTTCCTAAAGCATAGGATGGTGACTTGGATGTATACTCAGAATCCAAGGCGAGCCACAATGCTATGGAAAATATGTACAAGGAGATCCTTCCTGCCAATGTGAAGTCTCATAGGCTAGGATCTATCTATTTTCTTCATGCTGGCCTCCGCACAATGAACACCATTCTGAGCATACTTTGATGCCCAAGTCAGGAGATGACAAGATGATCCTAGGCCACTCCATCAATATGTTGATCCACCTTGACAGATACACCACGATCCGAGTCATGGATTTGATTGTTGATACAATCAAGAGGGTTGCTGCTGACCAGAAGCGATCTTGCTGTTATGCACCCTACATCGAGATGCTTATTAATTCAAAATTGGAGAAGCGCATCTTTTCTCTAGATCATCCACATTTACCCCTACAGCCAGATCTCGAGGACAATGTTGTGGTGATGGATGCTGATCATCCCACTTCAGCTGCACCTCAGGTAGAAGCAGAGGCAGTTAGAGCCACTAGTGCTAAAGCCCCTCGATCCAAGAATGAGAAAATGGGTCTGTTGATATCATCAGTTCAAGGCATGCAGAAGGATATTAAGGGGATTCTAGACAACCAGAACAGTCTTGTCAGGATTTTTGAAACTAGGATCAAGACCCTTAATGATAAGGTGGACAGGTTGACTAAGGCAGTCACAAAGCTTCAGAAGGAAGTTGACTCCATGGAGATCCCTCGAGTCTCTTCTACTTCAGATGATGACGATGATGATGATGATGAGGATGAATCACCTCTAAGGCTGGCCACTCAGTTCACCACTCACACTAGATCAGCCATAGTGCCTGCACAAGACTTGAGGCCCTCTTCATCAGCTCCTGCTACTGTCAGCACAGCTCCTGCTCCATCTACTCCAGTTCCTCTAGCTGTCACTCCAACTCCAACCACGACATCTGTAGAGATCTTCGCCGACGCTGTTATCTCGACTCCTTCATCAACAACTGGAGGAGATCAGCCCAAGAACGATTAGATGTATACCTTTGAACTTTTTGGTAACTTGTTGCAAAGGGGGAGAAGTGTATATAGATCTTTAGGCTTCGAGCGAGAGAGCATTTTGGTGTTTGCTGCTTTTGAAAACATTTGGTTCTTTTGGTTTGACGTGAGATACTTTTGTGTTTATACGTTGTTATGTGTGATGCTACTATTTCCTATCATCTTAATGCTTATGAGATGATCATTCACCTTTGCTTGATTGTGTTGTGCGTTGTTATTCATTCTAATCATTCTCGAACACCACCAAGTTTTTTGTGACATGGAAGAAGTGCCCCACATACCTAATCGATTGTGCATTTGCATTCAAACGCAAATTCAAAATAATGCACAAATTTAGGGGGAGCTCTTGCTTATCAAATACCTCTCAAATCCACGATTATATTCATTGATTTTATCATATGTCGAAGCTTTGATATATATGTTGTCATCAGTTACCAAAAAGGGGGAGATTGAAAGCACATTTGCTCCCTTGGTGGTTTTGGTAATTAATAACAACATATAAGTCATTGAACTAATGTTTCCACCAAGTATATTTCAGGAAATGTTCAATGAGAGGTTTGACAAAAGGAGATTGTGGACATACCCCAAGATGCAAGGAAATAGGTTGGCCAATCTTCAAGCAAGAGGACTCTACATTTTATATTTGTGAGAAATCACTTTGAGTCCATAGGAAAGCCAATACTATTAAAAGGGGGTAAGGTTTTGTTGGTGAACAATATGCTCAAACATGCACAAGTGATAGTCGCCAAAAACATCCACAAACTCTCCCACCAAAGTCTATTCTATACCTAACACTCAAAATCGGTGCAACCAACTTTCCCATACAGGTGCCACCGATTCCAGAACCTAGACACACTCTGCCAAACCCTAGCCACTTCGGTGCAACTAATTCCATACCGGTGCCACCGAGTTTAGGTTGCCAACTTTTTGTTACGCAAATTCACATTTTCGGTCCCACCGAGAATGTTGGATCAGCGTCACCGAGATTGGAAATCTGACCGTTGGTTACCTTATCGGTGCAACCGAGTTTCCTATATTGGTCTCACCGAGATTCAAAAGTTGCCACCTTTTGGTCACCTCGATACCACCGAGATTAACACATCGGTGTCACCGAGTTGGGCATTTTGTGTGTAACGGTTGGATTTTTGGGGATGCCTGTATATACCCCTTCTCCACCACCTACTCGAGAGAGAAGCACTTAGAACTATTCCATACCTATCCTATCAGATTTTCTGAGAGAGAACCACCTACCCTTGTGTTGAGGTCAAAATCTTCCACTCCAATCATATGGATCTTTATCTCTAGCCTCCCCAAGTAGCTTTCCACCAATACCATCTCTTCCACCATGCCAAATCTGTGAGAGAGTGATTGGGTGCTGAGGAGTCTATCATCTTGAAGCTCAAGAGCAAGGAGTTCATCGTCATTATCGAGCCTATTACCTTTCGGAGGTTGGTGCCTCCTAGATTGGTTAGGTGTCGCTTGAGAGCCTCCTACTTCGTGTTGTGGAGTGAACCAAGAAGTTTGTACGGGCAAGGAGATTGCCTACTTCATGAAGATCTACCCATAGTGAGGCTAGTCCTTCGTGGACGGAAGCTATTATGGAATAGTCAAGGTTGCTACTTCGTGGACCCTTTTGGGTGGATCCCTTCATAGACTCTCGCGACCATTACCCTCCATGGGTTGAAGACTCCATAAACGTGGATGTATGATAGTGCCACCTATCGGAACCACAGGAAAAATCATTGTGTCCACAACTGCGTTTGATCTTCCTACCCTATCCCTTCTATACATGCTTGTTGTTACTTTCCGCTGCTATATACTCCTAGACTTGCATGTGTAGGGTGTACTTGACTTTCCATGAAATGCTAAAAACTCTCAACCCTAAATCTTGGTATAGGCAAAACTTTTAATTGGTCAAGTAGTTTAATCATAGCCCCTCTAGACTTACTTTCGGTCCTACTCAGGGTCTCCACACTTAAGGTTTAGTGACGTTTTGGTAGTATAGAGTAATGTATGGTGGTTACCAGAGGTTATTCGAATTCCCGGATGAGATCTCGGACATCACGAGGGGCTTCATAATGGTATGGAGGTACAGATTGATATATAGGAAGTCCCATTTTAGTCATTGGAAAAGATTCGGTGTACTTCGGTAGTGTACTGGGAGTGTCTAGAGGGTATTGTGGGACCATCGGGAGGGGCCTCTCTCCCCAAAGAGCCTCATGGGCTGTGGGAGGAGGCAAACCAACCCCTGGTGGGTTGGCCGAAGCCCCACTAAAGCCCATGCTGATGGGGAGGGAAAAACCCAAAGGTGGAAAGGGTTTCCAAGTGGAGAGGAGGAATCCTACTCCTAGTAGGATTGGAGTAGGACTCCTCCACCACTCCGACTTTAGCTGCACCATAGCGGTAGCCCTAGGGAGCGTGCCTCCCTCCCCTCCTCCTATATATACTAGAGAGAGTGAGAGCAAAAGCACTTCAAACAAAAAGGCCATAGTGTAGCCCTCTCTCCTGATAGATTACTTCCTCTAGTTTTTCAACAGTGCTTAGGCAAATCCCCACTAGAATAGTTCCACCACCGCCGCCGCCGCACCATAGCGCTGTCGGAGAACTCATCTACCTTTCTGCTCCCTCTTGCTGGACGAAGAAAGCGGAGATTGTCATCGAGCTGTACGTGTGTTGAACGCGGAGGTGCCATCCGTTCGGCGCTAGATCCGGACTTATCGTGATTGGATCGCGGGACGCTCGGCGATTTGGATCACGAAGACATACGCCTACATCAACCGCGTTTCTTAATGATTCCCGCTTAGCGATCTACAGGGGTATGTAGATCCACTCTCCCTCTCATAGATGCTCATTACCATGGATAGATCTTGCTTGTGCATAGGGAATTTTTTGTTTCCCATGAAACATTCCCCAACAAGTGACCACGTCACTCCCACCACTAGTAATGCGGGCTCTATGTGAGCTCTGACCAAAGTAATCAATAAAGACTTCCCATATAGGGATAGAGTGGTTGTACATGTAAGGTTGGAGTAACAGTCGCAACTTGCACCAATCCATTTTCGAAAACCATACACACTCACTTGCTCCGGTACACCACTTCTTTATCAAGTGGCTATCTATCTCATGATCATCTCCCTCGGGCATTAGTGGCACCCGACGGTGTCTTCGAAAAGTCTTTGAAATCACTTTAGTTTCCATCACCATGCATATTCCTGGTCCCACTTGCGTAGCATCTACTAAGCATCCTATCTACTTCCTCCCGCACAACTCTCATAAGGAGGTAGGGTCATGCATGATGCAAGTATCAACCAGAAAGTATCTGGGGCAACCCATCGAAGTGGTTACCGCATCACCATGATCAACTCATCGGAACAAAAAGTGCTATATCACATGCATGAAAATTTTCTTAACATGGTCAAAGGGCTGCTTGCCTGGCTCAGCAAAGTCTTGAAGGTCTTCGCACGCTTTTCAGCCACTTCGGGCACTTCGTCTACTCTGCCAACTGTTGTCAGAAACAACCGCAATAAGCAACACAACAAGCAGAGAATAAAAGTTCTCTATAAAAAGAAGTTCTATTTTTCTTGGACACCTCTGGTCACAAGAGAAATAGCCAAGGAGGATTTATTGGATGTGGATCAAGGGGGATATTTGAATGGTGGAAATGAAGGAAATGATGGTCCTATAAGATGTCCACATAAAATGTTTTTTTGTAAAAATGAGTGGAAGCACTCATCAGATAGGCATGTTTTCAGAAGAATTTAGAAAGTGGTTTCACTGGATTTGGAGTTGGGATGAGTTTCCTAGGGATTTGAAATTGCATCACATATGAAGAAATGGTTCAATATTTGACATAGCAGAGGAAGTACAAGGAAAAATGTTCATATCCTAAGAAATGTTTTTAGATGCATCTAGGAATGTGAACCACTTCATTTGGAGCTATCATTAATCCACTGAAGATTTTACAAGGTGGGTCTTTCATAGTTCAAATTCAAATTTTGATTTGAACTCTACAAAAAAGGTTACACGAAAAATGTGCAATGCAAATATTGTGACAAGACATGATTTTAGTGACACTTAGGATTTTGAATCTCCAAATTTGGAGCCATTATGAATTTACTATGATTTATCTAGTCTTTGAAGAAAATAAAAACAATGAAAAAGGAAATATACCTAATGGGCCAAACAGGTGCACTGGGCACAACATAGAGGCGAGCACATCGGGCAGGCGCAGCTGCTGTGTACGTGCGTGCGAGGACTACCATGCCGAAGGCGTACCCCGTGGAGTGCTCCTTCTCTGTGGGAACATGGAGTCAGGGGGAGGGGATCTACTTAAACGTCGGGCCCGACAAGTGGGTCACTTCCAGGCGGGGCCCGCCTGCCAGGGTCATTCTCCTCCTCCCGCCCAAACATGGGAGAGCTAGGGAGGCGAGACCAAGCAGGTGCCGGTGCCGCTCCGGCAAATCAGGCCACCTCCGGGGTGAGTATGACCACCAGCGAGCTCAGGGAGGTGAGCCGCTCCTGCCTGGGTGGTCCTCAGGCCCTAGTGAGGCCGGGTTTAGTGACGCGTCCACCCCGATGGAGGGAGAAGATGAAGGTGCGAAGGGGTCCTACTACAATGTGCTGTGCTATGGTGCAGCTCCGAGGAGGGGGAACGCTCGGAGGATCTCGAATTTTAGCAAGGGCCGGAGGGAGAGCTTCGGCCATGGGCATGGAAATAAGGCATGGGAAGACAGTGGAACCGGTCCGAGGGATCTGTGGGAGAGAGAGGGAGCGAAGGGAGTGCAGAGGGGGCCTGGGGAGGCTTCTTATAGCCGTGGCGCAAGAGCAACGTAGGCCATGCCCACGGCCACGACTCGGATGCCGCCAGAGGCCACAGGGGTGTGCTGGGGTGGGTCTACGGGCTCCACGAGTGTGTTCTATGTCCATGGAATGGATAGGGAAGAGCAGGGATCCGACATGGATCACACGTGTGAGCTCTCGGGTTGGAGCTCCTAGGTGGCCATGATGCGCATGCGAGGGAACCAACGGAAGGGGAGAGAGAAGGGAGATAGGATGGTTGAGTGTCCCGGACGTCGAGGCTGATTAGCTGGCGAGAGTGGGGTGCTCGAGGTGGTAGGGGCCATGCATTGGGCTACAGTGCCGTCGGGCACTGTAGCACACTCAGGAGCCCGGCCATTGCATGCCATGGCATTGCCACTTTTGTCCAGCGCGTGGACAACCTTGTCTAGCAGTCCCTGGGGATATAGGAGATGCTCTTTTCGATGCTCAGGGATGTGAGGAGAGGGGTACAAGTAAAAGGAGGGGGAGGAAGGTTCTGATTGGGCTATCTAGGGTGGGTAAAATGAGGGTTTTACCCAACCAATTTTTGAGGTAAGGCCATGAAATTGCTACTGCAGGTAGAGGGAAATGAGGTGAAGATGTGGTAAAAAATGGTTGCATCCGAAGTACCCATGAACAATATAATCAACAACAGGGATGCCACCGGCCGCATAGCCAAGTAGGCTATTGAGCACCTTCTGTTTGAAATCACGTACAAGTCACGACGTGTCATAAAATCTCAGGTACTAGCAGATTTTCTGGTTGAGTGGACAGAGGCCGAGCTTCCCAGGGAATATAGTACATACTCCCATTGGACAATGTACTTTGATGGATCCAAAACCTAGGCCGAACTGGGGGCTGGAGTTATCCTCACATCCTGCACACGCGAGAACGTGCGATATGTGTTGCAGATCATGTATGCCGACTCTAACAATGTAGCTGAATACGAAGCACTCTTGCATGGTCTTTGTATGAAAATATCAATGGGCATACAACGGCTGGAGGTACGAGGAGACTCCAACTTGGCCATCTCCCGAATCAATGGCGAATTCGACGCCAAAAACCCGAAGATGGCAGCATACAGAAACACCGCCCTAAAGATATCCGCACGGCTCGAGGGGTTGGAATTTCACCACGTCGCTCGTGATAACAACCACGCTGCTAACGTACTGGCCCGCATGGGGGCTAAACGCGACCCTGTCCCAAAGAACACGTTCCTGGAACAGCTCTTTTAGCCATTCGTGGTTTGGCAGGACGATCAGAAGGGCGCCGATCTAAATACGGCGGAAGAGGTTGTTTCCCCTATAAAGAAACTAGACGATTAAATCATCAGCGGCTCCGTAATGGATGAAATGCCTTTGTCTCATGAGGTTATGGAAGTAATCGCGCCATGGACTGAGCCGTTCCTTCCCTACCTTCTTCACAAGGAACTCCCCGACGATCAGACAGATGCGCGACGCATAGTTCGGCGATCCAAACCCTATAAAGTGCAGGAGGGGGAGTTATACAAGAAAAGCACAACTGGGATATTACGGCAGTGCGTATCTAAGGAAGAAGGACGAGAGCTCCTAGACGAAGTCCACACAGGCATGGGCGGCCACCACACTGCGGCAAGAGCCTTAGTTAGCAAGGCCTTCCGAGCTGGTTTCTTTTGGCCCACTACTCGGGCGGACACCTAGACACTTGTGAAACAGTCTGTGGGGTGTCAACTTGTTGCAAATCAAAGTCACATGCCCCCAACAGCTCTTCGGACAATTCTGATTACCTAGTCTTTCGCGGTCTAGGGTCTGGACATGGTTAGACCCCTTAAAGGGGGACCAAGAAGAATAAATACCTACTGGTCATGGTTGACAAATTCACCAAGTGGATAGAGGCAAAGCCTGTCAAATCAGCAAGTCCGGACCAGTAATCGACTTTATGTCCGGCGTGTACACCGTTATGGTGTTCCACATAGTATAATACCAGACAATGGATCCAACTTCACGGCCCAAGAGGTCAAAGACTGGTGCACAAAAATGGCTATCAAGCTCAATTACACATCAGTGTATCATCCGCAGACCAACGTACAAGTCGAACAAGAAAACGACCTCATCATGAGTGGCATCAAGCTACATTTGGTGCGATCTATTCATGATTCCGACTGTCAGTGGGTGGAGGAGCTCGCCTCCATTCTATGGGGCCTGCGCACCTCCCCGAACAGATCAACGGTATACACGCCATTCTTTATGGTCTATGGCGTAGAAGCAGTCCTTCCCTGCGACATTATTCATGACGCACCAAGGGTGCACATGTATGAGGAAAAGGAGGCTGAGTTAGATCGGCAAGATGACGTGGAAGCCTTAGAAGGATAGAGCAACATAGCTGGGGCTCGCTCAACTTTTTACCAACAGCAGGCCCGACATTACTAGAGTAGAGAGGTCAGGGCAAAAGCGTATAACATGGGCAAACTCGTCTTATGGCTCCCGGAGAAGCAGAAGCATAAACTCAACCCCAAATGGGACAGCCCCTTCAAAATCGACGAAGTACTCCAGGAGGATCCTACTGTCTTTAGAACCCGTCGAACAACCGCCTTGAACCAAACCCAAGGAACGTAGCTCATCTTCGGCGCTTCTACGGATAAACCGGTGTTGTCACATTCCCTAGACTTTTTCTTTTCTTTCTCTTTTGACTTCCCCTCGCACATTGCTTTTTGGTTGGATTGAATTTTTTCCTTTTCTTCCCATGTTCGGTTCAACCGATCTTGTACTAAGATTATCGGCTTACACCCTTAAGTGATAAATCCGAGCACAACACCTGAGGGCTTCTTTCCGAAGCCAACGCTTTTATATTATAAGCATTTAACCACACTTATTGTGTACACACGTTTCCTTTGTCGCGTTTAAGCCATCATATGCATCAATTCGAACTAAGAGTTGCCCAGCTAGGTTGCCTCGCTCCTGTGTTTACCCTCCATGTTCCTAATTGTTCGGCTAGAGGGTAAAGGGAGCACCTCTGCAATTGTTACGATCGTGTCATCCCGATACATACCTCAGACATGTGAAGTCAAAAGCTAGCTATCTTAAGTAGACAATTGGTCGGCCATGACGGAAGCAATTAATACAACTATGGTTGTTATCACCATTACATGGGCTTCTTATCTCTCAAAAGCCCCTATCCGCGTACTAGCAATATACAACCTTCTACCTACGATCTTCGTAGAACACCGAAGAAAGGTATCCATAGAGGTACTATTTTCTTCAGAAGATGTTTCTTACACTAACGAGTAATATAACATATCTTCGTGTGTGCTTTCTGTTTGTTCACACCAAATGGCCGGATTGCCTAGTTCCCCGAACATAATTTGCTCTTTTAGGGTGATAAATTACGAGGAACACTCCTGAGCTCTTCGCGCGGGAGGTAGAAGCCAATGGTCGGTTAAGACAAAGTTTACAACAGAGATGGAGCAACTACTCGATTGTTCGGTCATAGTTGTATGTAATTATACATTCGGCTGCTGATCGAGATTGTCGATCAAAGTGTCTAAGGAGTAGTCTTCTTGTGAGATACCGGCGACATGCATCACTTGGTCGTACAGCAGGTGGAGCGGCACTTCTTGTCCATCTGGACCCACTGGCCCAACCCTAGACATACACTCGGGGTTAAGTCTAGTATAGTGGGTATTGATCAACGCCCATGCCTCTCGTGCTCCCTCCCGACACGACGATGTCTTCCACAGCCCGAATCTACATCGGGCCACTTTGAATCGATTGACTAGTTCGGCATCCCCTCTAGAGGTTGCTCGGCGGTCCATAGCGCCTTTACCATGCCTTTCATGGCCTTGCGAGCCCGCTCATGCAAAGCAGAAAGCTCCTTCAGAAGGCTCCCCCGGTAGGACCCAATATCTTCTTCGGGTCGCCACGTCAGAAGACCTACACATGAGTCAAAGGCATGCCCATTATGCTTCATTTATAAGAAGTACTTCTTGATAGTAGCATCGCACTTACCGAACATGCCCTCTGTAGTTTCTAGTTCTCTTCTTGGGCTGGGCCAATTGACTTCTTAAAATATCAATTTCTCCGTCCGGTTGCTTATTCTCCGCTTGGAGACGGTTCAAAACACGACAGCCGGGCTCGTTCTGGGACTCGGCGTATAGCTGAGATTCTCGGGCTGCATCCAACTCCTTTTGCATTTGCCTTATTGATTCAACTGCTAAAGAGTATCCTTGTGTAAGCATGGGAATATACTAAGATTAGTAGCATTGATATACTCACCACGGGCATCCTGAGTAAAGCCTTCACTTGCTCCAATTCGACCTTCACAGATTCCACTTGTGTTTGGCTGTCCTCTAATTCCTTGGCCAGTTGCTCGTTGTGCTGCTTCGAGGTTTGCATTAGCAATAAAACATCACAAGGACCATTAATTCGGTCGTTCCGAACCAATTTAAGGCTTGGGGCTACTGGGTTTACATGAGTGTTCGGACTCTACAAAACCGATTATTTACTTGCATGCTGGCCGATATCAATTTCGTGGCATCTCCAAACCCAGCTCGGGAAGCACCGATGTGCGCGTCCACCATGCTAGAGCAGCGAACTCCTGTTCAAAGAATACTGGGTGGCATAGGGCCTCTCGTCGTCTCCGATGATTCATGGTGCTTCCTACTTCTGATCTGGTAACAGACACAGCGTCACCGGAATCGACAGGAGCCGAATTGGCCATAGGGACCTCTATAGCGGATTCGGCATGAGCCGTAGCTCTAGAATTTTGAGCACTGCTGGACACCCTGGCAACCTCTTTGATAGGAGAAGTCTGGGCCTTTCGCCTGAGTATTTCGATGTAAAAGCCCTCGTAAGGCTCTATCAGTTGTGATAGTAAGCAAACAACCGAACAAAGTACCTTTGGGTTGAGCGAGTAGGCAAACTCATCCTCGCAGCTGGCTCGTTTGTCGGATCCTTGTTGCTTTCAGATCCAGGCACTACTTCCATTGCCGACGTATGATGTGCGGATTGAAGACGCTTGGGATTAGGAGCCAGTGCGTTTGGGGCATTGGAGGATGCTCGCCTTTTGTAGTATGAGTTTTTCTTCTTCTTGTTTGTTGCATGAGAAGAGAACGGTCTAGGATAATCGGCTATGACAGCCACCTTGGAGCGGTCGATACTCTCCTGGTAGAAGACCCTAGCTTCAAATTCAATTAAAAGATCTAGGTCCTCATGAAAACTCGGATCGTCATCATGGGAATAGTCTTTGGGATAGGGAGCCGGACAGTTAGTTGTCTCGATAAAGCTTCTCTAGTCCCGTTCACGTGAAGTTAAAGACTTTGGTCAAGAAAGGGACGAAATGGAAACCCTGAACTATGTTCACACTGGTGAAAATCTTACCCATTCGATGGGATTGTGGCTTGAATAATCCTCCTTGGTTGACCATCGAATAAAATCTTCTTGCTCTCCTTTGTATAGGTCGGCAAGTGTGGCGGCCAACACCGTCTGATCGGCAGGACCCAGTCTTCGGGAGCGTGTGGTGTCTCTTCTCCCATTCTAACGCCACAAGGGATGTATCCTATGTTGAAGAGGTTGCACGCACCGAGTGATGGCGGCGGCCATGACATCGATCATGGTCAGATTGTGGTGGGCAAGTATCCTCACCCGGGCTGCCAAGCATTGCACTTCAACGTTGTCCTCTTGGGATAAACTCTTCGGCCGCCAGTTGTACATTTTCTTCAAGGGGGTGTGAGAGTAATCGGGTAGACCCCTCTGAGTTGGATCGAATAGGGGGACATCTTCGATATTAAACCATTCCGAAGACCATTCTTTGAACTCCTTCAGTGTTACCACCGGATACCCCGTCCCCACTATGAGGCATACTTCAGCTCCGCTGACCTCCAAGATTGTCTTGTCCCGAGTTCGAGGGACAAGGCATAAATACTTCCTCCAGATTTCAAAAAGTGCCTCACAGCCCAGGAACTTCTCGCAAAGTGAGACAAAGCCCGAGATGTGCAAGATAGACCCTAGGGTGAGGTGGTGGAGCTGGATCCCATAAAATTCCAGCAACCCTCTCAAGGACGGGTGAATGGGAAATTTGAGACCCCACAGAAGAAAGGGCACGAACCATACATGCTCCTCCCTTTGTGGATTGGGGTAATTCTCCGCGAAAACTTCGTTGTTATATGAGAATAAACCTGGACGGGTCGTCGCTAGTTTCGAAGAAGGGAGGTATCCCTCGGTCTCCAAATTGCCCAGTTGCAAGGGCGATATGGAGCAGCTAGTCCAGTCCCCGGGACAGGATCCGTAAGGGCGCGAAGAAAAACTGGGAGTGCTCACCATGTTTTCGTGGTGATTTCCCACTTGGAGTTTTTATGATGGGGAGGAGGAAGAGGATGTGGCTCAGACCATAATTTTTGTTTGCTTAAATGAGTGGCGCCTCCATTGCGGAGGGGTAGTCTTGTAAGAAAGATTCACTTAACCGCTCGTCTCCCCATGACGTGTGGAAATCAAGGAACACTGACAGTTATTATAATGGACTCGGCGAGCTCATCACGTTTGGGATTTCACCGATGACTGGTCGGTTGCCAAGCAAGAAGGAGTAAGGGACTCACCTCGCAAGCCAAAGATTATGACACGCAAAGATTATCCAGATATACGTCAGCATTGAAGGCTAGTCTGGGGGCTACTAAGGGAGTCCTGGACTATGGGGTCCTTGGATCATCGACCTATTTCTTATGGGCCGGACTCTATGGGCCGCAAGTTGAGTATTGGATGATCAAGGGCCCCATTGCCGGGGTGGAAGCTTCAAGGATCCATGGCATTTCCTCCAAGTTGTCGACCGTATATGGGCATTTTTATCCCTTCGGTGTGTAACCGACCATGTGCAAACCATAGGTACCCTCAGCGTCTATATCAGCCGGAGGGTTTTAGGTTGTAGATGGAGCACAACTCATCTAGGGTTTAACTATTCGGTCTCGAGGTAGAGCTACTTTGTAATCCACATATCATTGATAAAATCAAGCAGGACATAGGGTATTACCTCCATAGGAGGGCCCAACCCTAGGTAAAACATCGTCTCCTGTTACCATCGGTTCTAGTCTCACAGCTCGGGACCCTCTACCCGAGATCCACCGGTTTTAACACCAACACTCCGGCACCTCTGCAAATCAATGCTTCCCTCTACGAAGGGCTTATCTACTTTCCTTTACTGTTGAGTCATCCTCATCTTTTAAAAAGCACCAGTTAGAGAGCACCACTGTCATTTGTATGCCTTGGTATTAATTGATATTCAGTATGAGAGTGGGTGGATCTCTTTTACCATGAATTACAATGTTCAGTGAGTCCTTGTTCTTCACGGGTGCTTTGTATTTATGTTTTGCAATCTCAGAGAGGGCTAGCGAGATACCATTATATCATATTGTATCATGATTGTCTTGATAAAAGTGTTATCATCCTAAAGTTATTATTATTGCTCGCTAGTTGATTATGCCATTGATATGAGTAAACATGAAACCTAACTGTTATAGTGAACGTGGTTAGTCTATAATCTTTGATGAAAATCTGAACATTAGTTAGACATATTTACAACAACAAGATCAAACAGAGTTTGCAAAAGTTTTTCTTTATCAGTTTGAGTTTATCAACTGAATTGCTTGAGGACAAGCAATTGGTTAAGGTTGGGGGAGTTGATACGTCTCCATTGTATCCACTTTTCCAAACTCTTTCGCCCTTGTTTTGGACTCTAATTTGCATGATTTGAATGGAACTAACCCGGACTGACATTGTTTTCAGCAGAATTGCCTTGGTGTTATTTTTGTGTAGAAATAAAAGTCCTCAGATTGACCTGAAAATTTACGGAGGTTATTTTTGGAATTAATAATAAATACTGGCAAAAGAATCAACCGGAGGGGGGACACCCATTGGTCACAAGCCAGGGGCGCGATCACCCCCCTGGCCGCGCCTAGCAGGCTTGTGGGCCCCCTGGAGCTCCACCGACCTCAATTCCAACTCCATATATTCAAATCCACGGAGAAAAAAACTAGATAGAAGAGTTCATTACGTTTCATGATACAGAGACGCCGCCACCTCCCATTCTTCCTCGGGAGGCCAGATCTAGAGTCCGTTTTGGGCTCCGAAGAGGGGAAATCGATGCCATCAGTCATCATCAACCATCCTTCATCACCAATTCCATGATGCTCTCCTACGTTCGTATGTAATTCCATCATAGGCTTGCTAGACGGTGATGGGTTGGATGAGATTTACGTTGTAATCGAGTTAGTTTTGTTAGGGTTTGATCCCTTGTATCCACTATGTTCTGAGATTGATGTTGCTATGACTTTGCTATGCTTAATGCTTGTCACTAGGGCCCGAGTGCCATGATTTCAGTTCTGAACCTATTATGTTTTCATGAATATATATATGTGTTCTTGATCCTATCTTGCAAGTTGTACACACCTATTATGATTTATGATCTGCATCCCCCAGGGTGACAATAACTGGGATTCATTCTAGTCATTACCATAGTTTGAGGAGTTCATGTATTCACTAAGTGCTAATGCTTTGGTCCGGATTTGTATTAAAAGGAGGCCTTAATATCCCTTAGTTTCCATTAGGACCGTGCTGCCTATGGAGGTTAGGACAAAATATGTCATGCAAGTTCTTTTCCATAATTGTGTATGACTATATATGGAATACATGCCTACATTACATTGATGAAATTGGAGCTAGTTCTCTGTCACCTTATGTCATAACTTTTGCATGATGAATGCCATCCGACATAATTATCCATCGTTGATCCATTGCCTATGAGCTTTTCACATATTGACCCTTCTTAAGTTATTTTTCCGTTCCTACTGTTACAATCACCACAAAACTGTACTGTCACTTTTGCCATTGTTACCACTACTTCCATACTACTTTGCTACTAAATACTTTGCTACAGATATTAAGTCTTTCAGGAGTGATTGAATTGACAAGTCAACTGCTAATACTCGAGAATATTCTTTGGCTCCCCTTGTGTCGAATCAATAAATTTGGGTTGAATACTCTACCATCGAAAACTGTTGTGACCCCCTATACTTGTGGGTTATCAGTAGGGTCATCCACGATGCAAGTATCAACAAGAAAGTATCGGAGGCAACCCATCAAAGTGGTTACCGCATCATCATGATCAACTCATCGGAGTGCTATACGACATGCATGAAAAGTTTCTTAACATGGTCAAAGGGCTGCTTGCCTGGCTCAACAAAGTCTTCGAGGTCTTCACACGCTTATTGTCCACTCTGAGCACTTCGTCTACTCCGCCAACTATCTCCGGAAACAACCATAATACGCAACACAACAAGCAAAGAAATAAAAGTGCTCTATAAATAGAAGTTTTATTTTTCTTGGACACCACTAGTCAAAAGAGCAACAACAAAGGAGTATTTATTGGATGTGGATCAAGGGGGAATTTATGAATGATGGAAATGAAGGAAACGATGGTCCTATAAGATGTCCACAGAAAATATTTTTGTAAAAATGAGTCGAGGCACTCATCAGATAGGGCATGTTTTTAGAAGAATTTATAAAGTGGTTTTACTGGATTTGGAGTTGGGATGAGTTTCCTAGGGATTTGAAAATTGAATCACATATGAAGAAAGGGTTCATTATTTGACATAGCAGAGGAAGTGCAAGGAAAAATGTTCATATCCTAAGAAATGATTTTAGATGCATCTAGGTACTTGAATCACTTCATTTGGAGATATCATTAATCCATTGAAGATTTTACAAGGTGGGTCTTTCATAGTTCAAATTCAAATTTGGACTTGAACTCTACAGAAAAGGTTGCAGGAAAATGTGCAATGCACATATTGTTATTGGACTTGATTTTAGGGACACCTAGGATTTTGAATCTCCAAAGTTGGAGCCATTATGAATTTACTATGATTTATCTAGTCTCTGAAGAAAATAAAAACAATGAAAAAGGAAATATACCTAATGGGCCTAGCAGGCACACTGGGCGCAACATAGAGGCGAGCACAACGGGATGGCCTAGCTACTAGCTGTGCGCATGCGAGGACTGCCATGTCGAAGGCATACCCCGTGGAGTGCACCTTCTCTGCTGGAAGACAGAGTGTGTGAGGCGTTTCTACTTAAACGCCAGGCCCGACCAGTGGGTCGCTTCCTGGTGGGTCCCGCCTGCTACGGTCATCCTCCTCCTCCCGCTCAAACAGGGCAGAGTAGGGGCAGTGAGACCGAGCAGGTGCCAGCGCCGCTCTACCAACTTAGGCCACCTCTAGCGAGGCTACAGCCACCGGTGAGCTTAGGGAGGTGAGCCGCTCCTGCCTGGGTGGTCCTAAGGCCCCGGTGAGGCCGGGTTGAGAGATGTGTCCACCCTGATGAAGGAGGCTGTCGGCCATGGGGGCATGTGCCATAGCCACAGAAGGGAGAAGATGAAGGTGCGAAGGGGTCCTATGTCAATGCACGATGCTATGGTGCAGCTCTGAGGAGGGGGAAGGCGCGGAGGAGCTCAGATATTAGCAAGGGCCGGCGGGAGAGCTTTGGCCATGGGGGTGGAAAGAGGGAATGGGAAGACAGGGGAACCGGTCCTAGGGGTCTGTGGGAGAGAGAGGGGGAGAAGGGAGTGCAGAGGGGGCCTGGGGAGGCTCCTTAAAGCCGCGGCGCTGGAGCACCATAGGCCATGCTCACGACCATGGCTTAGATGCCGCCAGAGGCCACGGGGGTGCGCTGGGGTGTGTCTACGGGCCCCATGGGTGTGTTCTGTGTCCAAGGAACGGATGGGGAGGAGCGGAGAGCCGACAGAGATCACACGTTTGAGCTCTCGGGTTGGAGCTCATGGACATCCATGGCGCGCATGCGAGAGAACCAACAGAGGGGGCGAGACAAGGGGGACATCACGGTTGTGCTTCCCGGACATCGAGGCTGACCAGCTGGCGAGAGGGGGGTGCTCGAGGTGCTCGGGGCCGTGCATTAGCGGCGGCTACAGTGCGGTCGGGCACTATAGCACTCTCTAGAGCCCGGCCATTGCATGGCATTGCATTGCCAGTTGTGTCCAGCGTGTGGCCAACTTTGTCTAGCAGTCCTTGGGGATATAGGAGATGCTCAGTTGGATTATCAGGGAGGTGGGGAGAGGGGTAGAAGTAAAAGGAGGGGGAGGAAGCTTCTGATTGGGCTGTCCATGGGGGGTAAAATGAGGGTTTTACCCCACCAATTTTTGAGGTAAGGCCATGAAATTGCTAACGGAGGTAGAGGGGAATGAGGTGAAGATGTGGTAAAAACTTGAGGCTAAGGAGATCAATGCAAGAGGTGAAAACAACAGTTTTGGTTTTCTGCCAGAAGGTGTTTGTGCTGGTTAAAAGAGTCTCCTTGATATGCAATTTAACAGGATCAAATAATAGGTGGAATTGAGGTTGATCACCTAATTTTTAACTCATTCGAAGAAGGTTGCCAATGTAAACTTGGTAAAATCTAGAATTGGGCAGAATTGGAGTTGCTTAGATGTAGCTAAGCAAATCCATTCTCCTTGATGCACCACTTGGTGTGGAAACATCATTTGGGTATTAGATGATACCCAAAAAGTTTGGGACCAAATGGGGAAACTTGAGGATGCAAGAATTTCCAATTCTTCGAATTAAAAAAATGGGTTTGAGGGGATTTGGGCAAGTGTATCTGTCCTCCTTGATGCACCACTTGGTGTGGAGGCATTACTGGAGTATTAGAACATGTCCACAAAGTTGGAGATCAATATGAGTGATTTGGTAACGTAGAGTTGCTCAAATTTGGATCTGGACAGAGAGGGTTTTGGGATATTTTGATGACCCAAAACAATTGGGATTGAGATGAAACTTGGCAAGATGATCACTTATGGCATGTGTGACTTGCTTGAATTTTCCAGGAATTTATTGAGAATATTTCTTATAGAAATATATCAAAAGCTCAAAGTAAGCAGAAATGGTTTTGAAGGGTTTTGTCCAATATTTTGAACATGACCATGTGCTGAAACTCTTATATATGGACAACATATGTCCACTTAGTTCTCCTAATTTTTCTCAAATATTTGGAATCATAAAAATAATTGTTTCCTATAAAAGACCATTTCCGTCTTTAAGAAAAATCCTTTAAATAAAATAAGAAAATAATCTTTAAAAACAATATTTTATGGTTTTGGGGACTTATATATATATAGTAGGTTCTATATATAGTAGGTTCTAAATATATATATAGCGGCCGGAGCTCGGGCGAGCATGGGCTCGTCGAACCAGGGCGCAACACGACCTCTACTTGGCACCTACGGACTCTACACAGCCTCACGAACACGACGAAGGCCTCATACGGACCAGCTAGTCACCGGAACATGGCCGGCATCGAGCTCGAGCGGTGGGGGCATTCGGACCTCCATGGAATCCAGCACTAGGGCATGCAATAATAGGGGAAAAGCGAGGGGAAAGACTCAGGGGCTCACGGTGGTCGCGGAGACGTCGAGAGCGGGCTCGGATAGGGCTGGAGCAGCGGCGAGCTCCACTTCCTTTCCGGCGGCCGGGAGGTTGAAGATGACGCGAAGACGGCGATGGGGAGCTCCTGGCTATGCACAGCTCAGCGAGGAGGAAGAGGGGAGCTAGGCGATTCGATTGGGGGGCTCAGGGGCGAGGGGGAGCGGCTAACGCGATGGCGGCGAGCTCGAGCAGAGCTCGGCTATGGCGGAGCAGAGAAGGGGAGGAGGGGCGGGCAAGCAAGAGAGAGAGGGAGCGATGGGGACGGCTCTGGGGAGCTTATCCTCGTCGCGCTGGCGAGGAGGACACAGGCAGGCAGGTGCCGGCGTGGAGGCACGGCAGCGCGCATGCTCTAGCCACGCGCTCGTCCTCCTGGCCGCCAGGAGGACGAAGACCTCCCTAGGCCAGGTGGGCTGGCCTAGCCTGGGCCTTTCTCTTTTTTTTTCTCTGTTTTCTTTTACTGACTTTTGTTTATTTCCTTTTCAGGTCCAAATGACTTTAAAAAATATCCCATATATTTTCTATAATGAAGTTTAAATATTTCAAACTTGTCTAAAAAGTTTCAGGATATTTTGAAAACAAAAATAATGATAGTGCTTTATTTAATGATTTGAGGAGCCTTATCAATTATTTTTGAATTACTTTGATTGTTAAAATAATTAAAATGATCCCTGTTATATCCATGTCCAATTTTATCACACACAGGGAACATTTTTGAAGGGCATTTTGGATTTGTTGAATTTTCACCAAATTTGAATTGTTTGGATTCAAAGTGAGCTTGGGGTTTCTTTTGTTCCCCATTTCATGTTGATGCAAATAGATGGAACATAATGCAAGAACAATACTATTCCTAGGACATCTAGCTAGGGTTGTGACAACTCACCCCCACTCAAAAGAATCTCGTCCCGAGATTTTGAAGTCGTCAGGAAGAGCGCGGGGTACTGTAGTTGAAGACAATCTTCTCTTTCCCATGTCGCCTCCTCTTCAGAATGGTGTGACCACTGAACCTTGAGAAACTTGATGTTCCAATGCCGAGTGGTACGCTCAGCTTGATCAAGAATACGAACAGGGTATTCTCGATATGTAAGGTTATCTTGGAGATCAAGCGCTTCGTGGTCTACTTCACGGACAGGATCCGAGAAGCAACGCCTGAGTTGTGAGACGTGGAAGACATCATGAACCTTGGAAAGATGCGGCGGAAGTTCCAATTGGTAGGCAACCTCTCCTCGTTTAGCAAGAATGCGAAAAGGTCCAATGTAACGAGGAGCCAACTTGCCCTTGATACCGAATCGATGGGTACCCTTCAGAGGTGTAATCCGAAGGTAAGCCTTGTCGTCAACTTCATAGGTCACAGCCTTATGATGGCGATCATATTGGCTCTTTTGATGAGATTGGGCTGTTTTCAACTTTTCAAGAATAATGCAAACTTGCTCCTCTGCATCCTGGATCATATCCGGACCAAAGAGTTGCCTCTCCCCGGTTTCCGACCAGTTAAGAGGTGTTCAACACCTTCGTCCATAGAGAACTTCAAAAGGGGCTTTGCCCAAGCTTGATTGATAACTATTGTTATACGCAAATTCGGCAAATGGAAGACACTTTTCCCAATTCATACCGAAAGATATAACACAAGCTCAGAGCATGTCTTCAAGGATTTGATTGACTCGCTCAACTTGACCACTTGATTGCGGGTGGAAAGCAGTGCTAAAGGATAGATGAGTCCCCATAGCGGTTTGAAAACTTTCCCAAAATCGGTAAGTAAAGATACTTCCACGGTCCGAGTTAATCTCCAAAGGAACACTATGAAGAGAAACTATTCGAAAAACATACAATTCCGCTAGCTGGCGAGCAGTTATGCTCTCCCGAACAGGAAGAAAATGAGCCACTTTGGAAAGACGGTCTATGACCACAAAGATAGCATTATGCCCTCTCTTAGTCCTGGGAAACCTGGTAATGAAATCCATACCGACCTTTTCCCATTTCTATTCAGGAACAACTAAGGGTTGAAGGGTGCCAGCAAGCCTTCGATGTTCTGCTTTCACGCGACGACAGAGGTCGCAGTTGGCAACGAACTGAGCAATTTCTCTCTTCATCCTAGTCCACCAGAACCTCTGGCGTAGGTCCTGATACATTTTGGTACTACCCGGATGAATTGCGAGAGGAGAATCATGAGCCTCCTTAAGGATCAACTGTCGTAAATGTTGTTTCTTCGGGATCAACAAGCGGTTCTCAAAGAAGACAACACCTCGATCATCTTCCGAGAAGCATTTAACATTGCCCTTCTTAATGTTTTTCTTGATCCGAGATATCCCGGCATCATGCTTCTAGGATTCTATAATTTGATCCGTAAAGGTAGGTCTCGCCACCAGGTTGGATAGGAATCCTTGAGGAATAATGTGAAGGTTTAACTTCCAAAATTCCTCATGGAGAAGTGGTTGACCTTGTTGTAACATCAGATTGTTACAGTAAGACTTACGACTTAGTGCATCAGCCATGACATTGGCTTTCCCTGGGGTGTAAGTTATCCCTAAGTCGTAATATGTAATCAACTCTACCCACCGTCTTTTCCTGAGATTCAAATCCGGCTGGGTGAATATATATTTTAGACTTTGGTGATTAGTGTAAATTTTGCAACGATTACCCAGAAGATAATGTCGCCAGGTTTTCAGTGCATGGACTACGACTGCAAGCTCAAGATCATGTGTTGGATAATTATCCTCATGTGGATGCAACTGTCGAGATGCGTATGCAATCACATGACGATCTTGCATGAGAATGCAACCTAATCCTTGTCACGAGGCGTCGCAATAGATAACAAAATCCTTACAGAAATCAGGTGGCACCGAAACGGGAGTAGAGGTCAGTCGTCTTTTCAACTCCTAAAAACAATGCACGCATTGTGGGGTCCACTCGAACTTTTTATCTTTCTTGAGGAGTTCAGTCAGAGGTTTGGCAACCTTGGATAAATTCTCGACAAAGCGGCGACAATAGCTCGCTAAGCCAAGGAAACTCCGAACTTGCTTAACCGATTCAGGTTGGGTCCAATCAAGGACAGCCTGAACTCTCTCGGGATTGACAGCAATACCTTTACCAGATATCACGTGGCCTAGATAGGTCACTTCTGGCAACCAAAATTCACACTTGGAGAATTTGGCATACAGGCGGTGCTCTCGAAGTTTCATCAATCCCAGCCTTAGATGCTCGGCATGTTCTTGTTCGTTCTTCGAGTAGATGAGTATATCGTCGAGGTAAACCACGACGAATTTGTCTAATTACTCCATGAAGATCGAATTCATCAAGCGAGAGAAGGTGGCCGGGGCATTGGTTAAACCGAAGGACATGACGGTGTACTCGTACTGGCCATAACAAGTAACAAAAGTCGTTTTTGGAATGTCCCCGTTCCTAATTCTGATTGGATGGTATCCCAACCTCAAATCCATTTTGGAGAAGACAAAGGATCCAGCGAGTTGATCATACAAATCGTTGATCCTGGGGAGCGGATACTTGTTCTTAATGGTGACCAGATTCACTGGCCGATAATCCACAACCATCCGCTCCGAACCATCTTTCTTCTTGACGAAGAGGACGGGACAAGCCCAAGGAGAAGAACTGGGACGGATGAAACCTTTCTTCAAGGCCTCATCGAGTTGGATCTTAAGTTCGGCTAGTTCTAAGGGGGTGCCATCTTATAGGGTCTTCTAGCTATTGGGACAGTCCCTAGGATGAGCTCTATCACAAACTCAACATCTCTGACAGGAGGAATTCCTGGCAGTTCTTCTGGAAAAACATTCGGAAAGTCACGGACTACCAGAACATCTTCTAACTCTGGAAGAGGGCTAGCATTTAGGGAATAGAGTTGGCGCTTGGTTGTTCGAGTGGAGACATTAACTATCTCACCCGATGGATGTGTAAGTTGAACATTCCTAGAATGAGTATCAATCTTGGCATAGTGGGCTTTCATCCAATCCATACCTAGAATAATATTGATGTCCGAAGACTTGAGGGCTATCAAAGATGCTAGGAAGACTAATCTATCCACCAAAATCTCATTATCATGGC
Source organism: Hordeum marinum (assembly GCA_022496015.1). Taxonomy (NCBI): domain Eukaryota; kingdom Viridiplantae; phylum Streptophyta; class Magnoliopsida; order Poales; family Poaceae; genus Hordeum; species Hordeum marinum. Next base: position 169,044,235 of record CM039676.1, read on the forward strand.
TCACTCTAGAAGTTTTCCATTTTGAACCCGGAGTCTGCACTACTAAAGGAGTAGGCATATCACAAAAAGACATGTTATGCAACTGTGCATAACTTTCTGATATGAAGGAATGAGATGCAACAGTATCAAATAGAACAGATGCTGGATGACTATTGACAAGGAGCGTACCTAGAATAACATCAGGATCCTCAAGAGCTTCCTCAGCAGACACATAGTTCACTCGTCCACGAGCGGAGCTGGCTTCACAAAGAAGGCTTTTCCTGGCTTTCCAAGTCCAGCGGGCTTGGCATTATTCTGGGGACACTCACGGGAGTAGTGTCCTAGTTCTCCACATTTATAACAGACCATGTGGCACGGGGTGCAACATTTGCAGGCGGACCTCCAAATGGTCTGACTTGAGGGTTGGGCTGAACTAGGCGAGGCGCCTGGCAGGATGGCCTCGCATTGTATCTTGGCGGTAGAGCTGCGTTGGGCACCCAGACCCGACGTTTATTGGGACCTGAGCTAGATGCGGAGTTGAAGTCACGGTTGTGCTTTCTTGTGGCCTCATAATCAGTCTGTCCAGTCTCGGCATTGATAGCCTTGTTGACGAGAGCCTGGAAAGGGGCGCACTCATGCAGGCGCAGATCTCGACGGAGCTCAGGGTTAAATCCCTTGCGGAACCTGGACTGTTTCTTAGAATCAGTAGAAACTTCCTCAGGAGCATAGCGAGCAAGGTCTCCGAACTCATGGCTATAAGCATCCATTGACAGTCTGCCCTGGGTGAACGCACAAAATTCCTCTCTCTTATGACCCATCAGCCCTTCCGGGATGTGATGGGTACGAATTGCGGCACTGAACTCTGCCCAAGTTGGTGCAAGGCTTGCGGGACGCATGGCTTCAAAATTTTCCCACCACAGATTGGCAGGTCCTTCCAGAATGTAAGTTGCAAAGGTCACCTTGTTGGCCTCGGGCACATTGGCAGCCCGGATCTTGCGATACATGCTAGTCAGCCAGTCATCCCCGTCGAGTGGGTCGACCAAATGATGGTACTTGGGTGGGTTCAGTCTGATAAAATCACCAAGTGATACGCCATCATTGAGTCATTGCGGGGAGCATGTGCTGTGTTTTGCTCGATTCTTTCCAACAACCTGTTGGTCTCCCTCTTGTTCCTTTCTGCTTCTCGCATCACTTCCGCCAGAGAAGGCGCACGTGGCAGATCCTCTTGCCTTGGCTGGCTTCCCTCGCCCTGCTCGGGGGTAGGCACAGGGTTATTCCTAGTGGCCACCATCCTGGGAAAAACAACCCACAACTTAATCATAGGGAACAACAACTCTAGGACATGAGACAAGGAATTTATTGGACAACATGGCATGCAGGGTAAACACCAATTAACATGGTAAAACAACTGCCATATAAACACCATGACTCATACACACCATGACATAGTTCAGTACAAACCAAGCTGAAAAACAACTACGGAGAGATGACACAACTCATCGGAGGCATTACAAGCTTCCTATACATTATCTGTCTACACCTCCAGAACTCAACTCTCGACCTCAATCATATCCCACAACACACGTAGGACTGTGGCGATACGGTGACTACCATACTAGAACTAACATCCACGTACTCAAGCATCACTGTAGAATGCCTCATACAGGTTACCCCCATGACCTGGGAGCTGAACCTAAGGATCTGGAAACACTCTAGCCTATGGTCCCTGGGAGCCATAAGGACACGGGTGTGGCCTTGGTCCCCTTGTTGGAGGCAACAACAATCCTCGAAGAGGGGTGATGCCTCTAACATCAGGCCGGTCTACGTGTGCTGGCAGATGAGTCCACGATGAGGTCAGCATCTCCAAATCTCCATAGCCTGTCTACACGACAGGTGCCAACTACGTCAGGGCTGTCCAAAGACATGCATGGGTAGCATAGAGCTCCATGCGAAGGTCACGTGCATCACGATCCCTGTTCTCCAACAACTGAGCGGTCACCTGCGGTCGTGCTAAGATATCCATTCTCTCCTCCCATGGAAGCAGGAACATAGCAGAACTCTGTATTCTGGAACAGACCATGGTGAAACCTCATGATAGTCAACATGGTGTAGGCGGCCTCCTGAACTTCCATGTCTATGGTGACACCTAATCCACAAGTCGAGTGAAGCGGCTCTGCAGCTCTAGGATATGAAGGATAAATCTTGACGGTACACAGATACTGACTCTGGTTGAAATCTCGATACTGTTCCTCCACTGTGTACTCTGGGTACCAATGGTAGCCAGCCTCCATCATAACTTTAACCAACATGGCCATGTGACCCGGTACATCGATGCACCTGGTCCGACGAACCACCTTACGGGAAGGACGAGGGGTCATGTGAAACAGAAAATGATGCAAACACATTAGAGACTCTAGCAAAAATTGGACAGCATCACGGCTGTAATTGCTCAAAAAGGATTTTGAGATAACTACAAAAGATTGGAAAGGGATAACCACTTGACTTTCTAGACTCAAATCTCTTCTCCATCTGTTTGTCACACCAACAATACTTGAGTAACTACACTCACTTGCAAACAAACTAGCTATTGGTCCATGGTTATTAACTCGTCATCCTAAGCAATAGATGAGAAGCCTAGCTCTTATCCCCGTAGAAAAGATGAGAATGACTCAGAATAGAATAACTTGGGAAGAGGAGTAAAAAGAGCCTTACGGTCCCTTCCCCAATCAATTCCCCTACTTTTCTATAGTGTTTCTAGACTCAACATCGACCGGTTTGGCCTCGTAGTCCTATAGTCAAGCAGGCTCTGATACCAACGCTGTTGGGACCCTGATCCTAAGTCATATGAATCCAGACTGTAACATATCACATCACTTTGCGGCCTCACACATGGTAAGTTCCACGGATGCAGCCTTACCTTAGCCGGGACCGTTTGCGTCTTTTGGCAGCCAAACGACAGAGAACCCGGGCTGACATGACTAGCCATAGAACCCAAGCGGCACATCCGTACGGAAACAGGCATACATAACCCAGCAATGCATGTGTCGGCCTCAACCGTGTGTAGATGAGTCATAGCAAGCTACAAGGACTCCATTATGCCGTGAGACATAAATGCCATCACTGCACGTAGACGAGTCGTAGAAGGCTACAAGGACTCCATTACATGGCAAGACATTTCCCCAAAGGGACAGACACAGTAGCAAAGAAGGATACATGCAGGTTAATCAATGTGTCCGGAGCAGTAGCAAGCTACCATGGCTCGGTGGAAGCACAAAGAGGCAGTTGGCACACAACTAGCTGTCGGATCCCATACATACCGTTGCACGTCACACGTACACACGACATGCCCGATATGCATAGATACAACCATGGCATCACAACATAACCATACAACAACACGACTTTTATTTAAGAGGCTTAGACGAGCCTTGCATAATATGTTCTTACAGATAGGGGTCACATGACCCGACACTCAAGTCATACAAACAAGTTCATACAAACCATGCGGAAGCGTAAATCTGTCTGAGTACAGACAGGTGAAAGGGGTAAAAAGGTACATGGCCTGACTATCTACAGCCCGCCACAGGCGTAAGGTCGTAGCTGGGACACCAGCTTATTCGGCATCATCGACATCTAGAAAGAACCCACCCGAACAGTCCTGGGTCTCATCTGCATCATTTATTAAGCAAACATGAGTACAAATGTAGTCAGCAAGTCTTTAAAGCAAACCTAGGCTAAACATGCTCATATATGAACAAAGGGGGAGGTGGAGTTTATGCAGCAATGCCAGCTTTGACTCATGGCTAACCTACACTAATCAATTTTAACCCTTTGTTTACATTTGAAATATCGCACACGAGTCCACTAACTCCATAGCAATACACCACCATTCACTTCCCTCTCTTGGGATAGTGCCATCTACGGTACTCACACTTGTCTTGATATTTTTATGAGTATCCATTGGATTATCTATGAACAACATAAGTTCTCCAAGTAGTCCATATCCGAGGATGCGGCTATTCGAATGGTTTCATACCCTGCAGGGGTGTACTTCTTCACACACGCTCTCGCCACTTATTGCTGTGTGCTCATAAAACCATGCATCTCGGCAACCTTCAAGCGGAAGCCCAGCGAGGGAGTCGGCCACGACCGTCAATCACATCCGACCTGTAGTCCAGGCTATCACCTATTTGAGACTGAACGCGCACGGAAGTCCGGCCGAAGTTTCTGCTACGGCCCCAAACGACGTGCACAGGGTTCCCAAGTCCACCATTCGGGTGACCCTTGGTACACCGTGCCACTGCCTACCGCGTCGTAACCCACCCCTAGGGTTAGCGCTACGCACGGCCTCCAGCATGCTATAAACACCAGAAACTACTTGCAACTCCTGGACTCAGGACTAAGCGACTGATAAGTCGAGAGGGGTCGAGTTACTGGAACCCAATGTGTGGTAGTAGCTAGTCTTGGATCACAAACACGGAACTCAGTTCCTAAGAACGGTCCCAATGAGACAACCCGCTATGTACTCTTACATAGCCTCTCATTTCTACCTTTACCAAATCGAGTTCATCATAACATCATCACATCAGAACAACACCGTTTCACTCAATTCGTCACCCAGATGAATCCGACCTAACACAACTCTAAGCATAGCAAGCATAGAAGGCAAGGTAAGCTAAGCACATCATGGCACAAACATTTACCAGGTGTGCTAGGTTGCAAGGTTTAGCTATTTACTGTGACAATGTCAGGTTATGCAATAGAATAGGATCATCTACCGTGTATGACTAACATGTGATCGGTTATCCTAATACAATAAACAAGAGCAGGAGCGAGAGAGTGGGATATTATCGGAATGATCAAAGGGGTTACTTGCCTTGCTGGGTAGCGGAAGGGTTCTCTCCTTCGTCGGGATAGTCGGAGGTATCCTCAGGAGCAGGGCCTACCGCAATAAAGATAAGAAACAATCAACACATGCAAGTGCAACAATATGATGCATGATCATGGCATGATAGCATGTATGGATGAGCTAATGCAACTAGTGATCATGTTGATTTGGAATGAATTTGAATATAGGTTCAAAATTGTTCTTCATTTCAAATTCCATTTACTAACCTATTGGTAAATGTCAATGTTCACCTATTTAGATTGCTCTAACATGCATGAAAATAGCACCATCGGATTTATTGGACTTTTTTGATAAATTTTCATATATAACTTATATTCATCTGACTTACAGATTAATTTATATGAATTTTTGAAGTTTTGAATAATTTTTGGAATTAGTTTTAAACTAGAAATTGCTTTTATTGCATCAGCTTGACATCATTATGACGTCAGCTGGTCAGCTGACCGGGCCAGAGTCAAACCTGACATGTGGGGGCCACATGTGAGTGACTCAAACACTTAAGTAACTAATTAAACTAAATCCTAATTAATTAACAGTTCTGGGCCCACATGTCAGTGACAGACTAGGTTAATTAAAATAATAAATTAATTTCTTAATTAACTTTGACTGTCAGGGCCCAGCCCCACCTGCCGGTGACTCGGGGGGTCAAACCCCCTGGTCAACTCCGGCAAGACCCACCGGCGTTGAACCGCCGGTGGCTCGAGAGACGGCGGAGGGCTTTGGGATCCCTCCTCCTGCGACCAAATGGACGGCGGAGGGCACCAAACGACTCAGCACACACACGCGCTTCCATTCCGACCCCTCCGAGGAGCTTAGATGGTCGGAATCGATGCCGCCGGTTAGACGGGCGGCGGCCGGAGCTCGATCGAGCACGGGCTCGTCGAACCAGGGCGCAACACGACCTATACTTGGCACATATGGACTTTACACAACCTCACGAACACGACGGAGGCCTTGGACGGACCATCTGGTCATCGGAACATGGCCAGCGTCGAGCTCGAGCGGCGGGGGCATTCGGAACTCGATGGAATCTAGCGCTAGGGCATGCAATCAAAGGGGAAAAGAGGGGGAAAAGACTCAGGGGCTCACGACAGTCGCAGAGACGTCGAGAGCGGGCTCGGGGAGGGCCTGGAGTAGCGGCGAGCTCCACTTCCTTTCCGGTGGCCGGAGGTTGAAGACGACGCAAAGATGGCGATGGGGAGCTCCTAGTAGTGCATGGCTCGGCGAGGAGGAAGAGGGGATCTAGGCGGTACGATTTGGGGGCGCAGGGGCGAGGGGAGCGGCTAACGTGACGGCGGCGAACTCGAGTAGAGCTCGGCTATGGTGGAGCAGAGAAGGGGAGGAGGGGCGACCGGGCGAGAGAGAGAGAGGGAGCGGTGGGGATGGCTCTGGGGAGCTTATCCCCGTCGTGCTGGCGAGGAGGATACAGGAAGGCAGCTGCCGGCGTGGAGGCACGATAGCGCGCGCGCTCCGGCCACGCGCTCGTCCTCCTGGCCGTCGGGAGGACGAAGACCTCCCTGGTCCAGGTGGGCTAGCCTGGCCTGGGCCTTTCTCTTTTTTTTCTTTTTTTTCTTCTCTGTTTTCTTTTACTGACTTTTGTTTATTTCCTTTTCAGGTCCAAATGACTTTATAAAATATCCCATATTTTTTCTATAATGAGGTTTGAATATTTCAAACTTGTCTAAAAAGTTTCAAGATATTTTGAAAACAAAAATAATGATAGTGCTTTATTTAATGATTTCAGGAGCCTTGTCATTTATTTTTGAATTACTTTGAGTGTTCAAATAACTAAAATGATCCCTGTTATATCCATGTCTAGTTTCATCAGACATAGGGAACATTATTGAAGGGCATTTTGGATTTGTTGAATTTTCACCAACTTTGAATTGTTTGGATTCAAAGTGAGCTTCTGGTTTCTTTTGTTCCCCATTTCATGTTGATGCAAATAGATGAAACATAATGCAAGCACAATACTATTCCTAGGACATCTAGCTAGGGTTGTGACAAAGGACATGGCTACACATATAAAACCTAGAAGAGACAGTCGCCAATCTGCGCAAGATCACCATGAAGCTCAACCCCAAGAAGTGTGTGTTCGGTGTCCCATCCAGCAAGCTTCTCGGGTTCTTTGTGTCTCAACAAGGAATCAAAGCAAATTCTGACAAAATCAAAGCAATTGAGCAAATTGAAGCACCAAGGCGAGTCAAGGACATGCGACGCCTCGCCGACTTTGTTGCTGCTATGAGTACGTTCATCTAAAAATCTGCCGAGCACGCCCTCCCCTTTTCAAAATCTTGAAGAAAGCGGGTCTAATGAAATGGACTCCGGAAACGGAGGCAGCACTACAGGATTTTAAGAAGTACCTTTCCTCTCCGCCGGTCCTAGTCACGCCAAAACCACAAGAGCCGTTGTTGTTGTACCTGACGACAAATCAAGTGGTGAGTGTTGTGCTAGTGGTTGAAATAGAGGTTGACGAAGAAGCAGAGGCAACGGAAGGGGTGCCAAGCAATGGGCCAGGGCATTCCCTGGCAGGATCTGGTGCCGGCAAAGAAGGATCTGTGCAGTTGGAAGGGATAGTCTAGAAGAAGAAAGTGGTGTAGCGACCAGTCTATTTTGTCAGCTCCTTGTTGCAGGGGGCTAGATCAAGGTATTCTCGCGTGCAAAACATGCTCTTTGGCCTTCTTATTGCCTCAAGGAAGCTGCGCCATTACTTCTCAGCACATGAGATCACCGTTGTCATCCGGTTCCCGCTACAGCGGATATTGAGAAACCCAGAAGCTACCGGCAGGATTGTGGAGTGGGCTCTGGAACTATCAAGCGTTGGTCTTCAGTTTCAAAGTACTTCGACCATTCAGAGCAGGGCCTTGGCAGAATTCATTGCAGAATGGACCCCAATGCTCAATGAAGAGATTCCAGAGTCAACTCTCCCTAGCAAGGAAACCGATAAAGAATGGGTCATGTATTTTGATGGAGCTTTCTTGCTGCAAGTCTCCGGTGCCAGAGTGCTGCTTGTCGCACCCACCGGAGAGCATCTCAGATATGTGGTCCAAATGCACTTTCCCTGGGAGAGGTGAACAAACTACACTACTGAGTACGAAGGGCTTCTTGCCGGTCTCGGGACCGCGGTGGACCTTGGGATGAAGAAACTTATTGTCAGGGGTGATTCTCAACTTGTCGTTAGGCAAGTGAACAAAGATTACCAGAGCCTGTTAATGGAATCCTATGTAGATGAAGTGAGGAAGTTGGAACAACGTTTTGATGGCCTACAAATGGAGCACGTTCCACATGCAGAGAACAGCGTTGCCGATGGCCTCTCAAAGTGTGCTGCCCTTAAGTTACCTATGGAACCAGGAACTTTCGTGCTCCAACTAACTCAACCCTTCGTGACACCATCAACTGGACAAGAGAAGAGAAGGAAGTTAAGTTCCGATAAGTATTTTCTAGCAGAGCTTCCCGAAGCTGCCAGTGAGAAGATTGCTAGAGGGAACGACAGGCTTGTCAGTGAGTAGTATGCTCCGGCAGGGCCCCCGACTCTTGCCATAGAAGCATACGCTCCCGCCAGGCTTGCGAGTGTGCAGCAGACTCCGGAGGCCCTCAGGCCCTTTCCGTCGAGGCAAATGCTCCCCCAGCAGAGGATACGCCTTTAGTCCTTGTTGTCGATCCCTAGGCTCCAACATGGGCAAACATTGTCCAATTCCTTCGAACAGGAGAGCTCCCTGAGGAACAAGAGGAAGCAGAGAAAGTAGCCCGCCGGTCTCATATGTACCAGTTAGTAGACAATGTCCTATACAAAAAGATACCGAATGGCATGAAACTCAAGTGCGTTTGTCGGGAGGATGGACTGGAGCTGTTGGCAGAGATACACGGAGGCATGTGTGGCTCCCATATAGGATCAAGAGCACTTGTCGGAAAGGCATTCCGGCAAGGTTTCTTTTGGCCCACTGCCCTCCAGGATGCAACTATGTTACTAACCAAGTGTGAAGCATGCCAGTTTCATTCGAAGAAGCTACATCAACCAGGTCAATCCCTTTGAACAATCCCTCTCTCCTGGCCATTTTCGGGTTGGGGGCTCGAGATCTTGGGCCCCTTTCCCCGCGCTGCCGGGGGCTTTGAGTACTTGTACATGGCAATCGACAAGTTCACAAAGTGGCTGGAAGTGGAAGCAGTGAGGAAGGTGACAACACAGTCAGCCATCAAGTTCTTTAACGGACTAGTTTGCCGCTTTGGTGTCCCAACAGGATCATCACTGACAACGGCACACAGTTCACGAGCCGCACCTTCATGCAGTATGTCCAAGACCTTTGTAGCAAAATCTGTTTTGCTTCCGTTGCCCACCCGAGGAGCAACAGCAAAGCGGAGAGGGCTAATGCCGAAGTGCTGCAAGGTCTCAAGACAAGCACTTTTGATAGGCTGCACAAGTGTGGAAGGAATTGGGTTGATGAGTTGCCAGTGGTTCTTTGGTCAATAAGGATGACACCAAATCGAGCTACCGGCCAGACACCCTTCTCCTTTGTCTACGGGGCGGAGGTAGTTCTCCCCACGGAACTCACATATGGGTCTCCTCTAGTGCTCGCTCATGATGAGCTCGAGCAAGAGCAGTTGCGGCAGGACAACAGGATGCTCCTTGAGGAAGACCGTCTTCAGGCATAGCCGCAAGGTCAATGCCAGAAGTCTTGACGAATGCGGCCTTGTTCTCAGCGAGTTCAGTCTGCCAAGAATCCAAACAAGATGACCCCAATGTGGGAAGGTCCTTATCGGGTAGTACGAGTCACTAGGCCCGGCATAGTCTGCCTGGAGACCAAGGATGGCGTTCAAGTGAGCAACTCCTGGAATATCGAGCATCTTGGAACGTTCTACCCATGAGGCGTGGTTGCCAAACCAGCCCCGGCAACCACCTTTTGTACAAGTCTTGCTGCTGAAGCATGTAATCCTTGGTACAAAGCCAGGCTCAGACCCTGTGCGTAGATAAATAAAGATAAGTGTTCTACAATCATGTTCGATGCTCATGTTTACTTATGTGCATGTTTATCTGAAGTGTTGCATTGCACTTAATTCCGGCAAGGACTAACGAACCGCCAAGGTTCCATATCCATATTTTTCTTCTTCCTTTCTCCAAAGGACAGAAGGATCCCTCGCATGTAGCTTTGTCGGGGGGATGATGGTACGGATACCTATGAGCGACATTCTGAAAAAAAATTGCCGGAAGGAGAAAGGCAACAAAAAGATAAGTTGCGAAAACCCCATGTGAATCCTTGTCGTAAAGTTATTTTCCTTGAGCGATTTTGACTTCTGTATGGAAAATCTGCATTCGGGATGCGCCCTCACTGCATTCGGGACCGCTCAATGGCTTAAGTGGCTTCGCCCGCGCTCCTTGTTTTGTTTCAATTCCGCTCAACGATCCAAGTGATAGTGCTCGTGCCCTTATCCCCTTTCCAAGTAAGGCCGACACCTCGAACGGGTGCGCCAAGGATGCCAAGGTGTCTTGCCGGCAGTGGCACTGCCAGGAGGCTGCTAAGGACCCGTTCCTCAAAGCGCTTGCGGTAGGACAACACACGCCAGCAAGATTCTTCCAGAAAGGGCGTCGGGAAAATTCCATACACAAAAATAGTTTAACAAGCAAGATAACATAGAATTCATCCAAGTCATAAGCAGATAGCATTACATCGTCCTTGCCGAGACTCTAACGTGAAGTAAATTGTTCTTGGCATGTGCAGCAATGAGGAGCGGGGCAACTAATCTCGGCAGTCGCCCTCGACCCGCTTGACCTGACTCACCCACTCGACGATGGGTGCAACGAGTTTCTCGAGTGCCTGGACGACCACACCCTTCGGCAAATGGTCAAGGATGTTGTCAAGGTTGAGGTCGGGATTCTTATATGCCACCTTGACAAGCACCTTGCGGAGGACAACCTGGCAGACCTTGCGCGATTCATTGGTGAGGTGGGCCGCGCCGTCGAAGTGAAACTGCTCAAGGGCCCCGACTAGGCTGTCGAAGACCATGGTCACCTTGGCGCTCGAGGGGACCCTATCATCAGGAGAATACGATGGGCCCTCTAGGCCCATGGCGGACAGTTGTTCGGTGAGCTTCCCCATGATGACGACGAGCTCCTCAGTCCAGACTTCCACCCCATGCACATAGCCATTGTGGTAGACGATGGTGCTCTCGACAAGTTGCTTCTTGTCGTGGAGCTCCTTGACTACAGCCTTCTTCCGAGTCTTGGCAGACTTGAGAGGCCAATCAGCATGGCCAGCTTAAAGGTCAGGTCGTCGATGGACTCATTGGCCACGGAGAGCTGCTTAGCCTTGTCAGAAGGGGCGACTTGCGCCTCCATCAGACTGGCAATGACTTTGTTCCGCTCGGCCTCAAGTGAGGAGACCTTCACACCTTGATCTTCAAGTGCCACCTCCAATTCCTTCACCCTCTCCTCTAGTGAGCTTTTGGTGGTCTCCGCAGCCTCAGCTCCGTTGATGGCCTCCTTCAACTTGCTGGCATGTTTTGCCGCGAGGGCTTCGTGTGCTTCCTTGTGCCCCCGCTCCAACACCTGGGTCCACTGCGCGATGAGGACCTCGAGCTCCACTTCCTTTCCATGGATCTTGTAGGCAAGTGCCTTCTCGTGAGCGATGAGGTCTTCTTCTTGGGTGTCAAACAAGATGCGATGCTCTGTCAAGCGAGCGCACTCTGCGGCGGCCCGTTGCTTGGCCTATTCCTACGCCTGTTCAACGTCAAACTGCTGCATGTAGAGTTGGCTCTATCCTCCACTCAGTTGCGACTAGCCAGTCTATAGATCCTTGGAGGCTTGGGGGTACCAAGCCTGGGTCTCCCCGACGCGTTCCTGGAAACTAGCCTCGGCAACTTCGATGACCGCAGTCCTGGAGTCGAGTTTCTCCTTCCGCGTGCAGTGAAGCGCCTGGAGCTTCTAGAAGCCATCGCCCATGGACTGGAAGAGCCACTCATCCTGGGATTTGCTGACAGTGTTTGGCTCGTCGACGATGTCGAGCCTAGCAGTGATGATGGCCTCCTCAACAAGGACTCCCTCCTCAGGCGGCGTCCCAGCGCTTACCGCGCCGGGGATGCTGATGAACAGGTTGTCGCCGACCTTGAAGTACCTGCTTGATGAAGGGGCATTGGATGCGGACGACTGGCCCTTGACGGCCATCTCCCCACCAGCCTCCTTGCCAGCCCACTCGGCGGACTTCTTGGCGGCCTCCTCCTCTTCCGTGGCCTTGGCTGCCTCAGCGCTCGCAGCCTCGGCAACAGCGTTCTTGGCGGCCTCGGCGGCAGCGTCTTGGCGGCCTCAGCCTCGGCGCTCTTGGCGGCTTCCTCGGCGGCGATCTTGTCAGCCTCGGCGGTAGCGTCCCTTGCTGTCTCCTCAATGGCAGAATCGATGTCAATTCCCTCCACCTTGGGGATTTCTGAAGACCAGGGAGGCGAACCAAGAAAAGCTAAGGAGGAAGTTCAAGAAGACAAAAAAATGGGAGAAAGAGAGATAAGAAGGGGAATACCTTCACTTACGATGATTACCGGCGGAGACCCACTAGTACCTGGGCTTGCCGGCCCTCTCTCATTGTGACAGAGCATGTTGGAGGAAGTCTTGGCCGGAGAAAAGTCCCTGGGTAGTGAATCCGGGGCGGTCGCCGAAGACTCCCCTGTCGCTGTCCTCAACCTGCATGTCCGGTGATGTCAGCAGTATAGATGCGCACCCCAGCACCTGCCTGTGGGAAATGAGTAGTTAACTCACGCTGGGGGCTCTGCCAGGGGCTGAATCGGGTGCTGTGATGCGGGCTAGTTTCCGGATTGGTGGTGGTCGCCCTTGGCGCGCCTGAAGCGCTTGTCGGCGACCCCTCGACCATCGAAGTCTTTGCCCTCTTCGCGACCCACTGCGCCAGTGTTTCCACGTCCTTGTGGAGAAAACCAAGACGGATTAGCACGTAGGGAAAGAGAGTCGAGGATTGCAATGCGGCATGATCCTTACTCTTCTTCTTCTCCCCCTGAACTAATGGGCAGAAAGGTTAAAGGCGACCTTTGCCGTGGAGCCTCTGGGAGGAGGTGGAGGGGTACTCTTGGATCGTTTGGCCATGGCAGGCGCGGGCTGCTGGTGGACTTCCTGTCGCCATGCAGCCTTGTCAGTTGCCCCCTTGCCGGGGGCTGCGCTACTCAAAGAGGCTTGCCGGGTTGGGAGCCCGAAGGAAGGTCCCTGAGAATGCGCTTCTTTCCTTGAACGTGGGGCGGAACCTCCTTGAGCGGCTGATCTTTGGATGCATCTCTAGAAAGGTGGCCTGGGGTAGATGTGTCACCACTCTCCTCGGTGATCTCGCCCCGCCTGGCAAGATTTTCGCCCGGCGGCACTTCCCCTTTCCTGGCTTCGTCTTCCAAGAAGCCGACGCTGTCGGCCTCCTCGGCAAGCGCCGCTTCTTCCGCCTTTCTGGCGATGTATGCCAGTTCCTCTTCGGTGGTGTCGCGAATGAGGCCCTCCTCCTTGCGGATGGCCGTCTCCGAGAGTTGTCGAAAAACTCTTGCGCCGCCTCCGTGGACGGCTCCATCCAAGTTGCGTCAAGGTTGTGGGCATCGATCACCGGCATCATGGCAATCATTCTACCCAAGGCCAAATTATTGCTCAAGGGGATTACGCCCGCCGATAGCTCGACCACTGAGATGCTCCTGGACAACTTCTAGCAGAGGGCCCCGTGTTGCATGGAGGTCAGGTTGTGGTTTAGCCCAAGGCGCAGCCTCATGATGTCCGCCGCATGCCTAAAGTCCGAGACAGGCCTCTGCTTATTCTGCAAGGGGGTGATCCGCCGGCGAAGAAAGTGAGCGCCTATCATCTCCATGGAGATGTCGGTGTCCCTGAGCCGGTGGATCCTGGTGGTCACGACCGTCAGCTTCTCATCCCAAGGGTCGAGGGCGCTCCAGTCATTGCTGCCAACCATCTTGGTCTGTCACGACATACAGAAGGGCAGGGGCTTCTCCTCTCGAAGCCAGCACCACTTGCCCCGCCACTCGTCCCACCTATCGCAATAAGCCCGTTCAGGGTAGGTCTTCTTGGTTCCTGGCCGAGGAATCCAAGTGACAGCGCCACAAAGGGCTCCGCCTTGCTCGATGCGGGGGGTGAAATAATGGCGGAACAGAGCGGTGCTGGGGGTCAGTCCGGCAAAGTTTTCGCAGAGGTGTGCGAAAACCGCCATGGATGTCGCAGCATTCTGCATGAAATCCAGGAGTTGGAAGCCGTAAGTAAGCATAAGGTTGATGAAAAAGTCCGAGTAGGGGGGCAGAGCCCGCAGTAAAAGTAATCGGCGAAGGAAGGGTATTTTCCGGACCTTCCCCGGAAGGACCCGGGCTCACGCAAGTGGCGGGGTGCCCTGCCGTCACCGTCCCCCACATCCACCAGCACCACCTCTTCAGGACGGCCACGTTGAGCCCCAGTTGAATTTGACATGCTCCCTTCGCATCTTAGCTGCATTGTTCTCTGAGACGACCTCTGTGTCCTTGCCCTTGTTGGCTTTGGGCGGCATGATGATGGTGGGGATGGAGACCGAGGACGAAGAGGGGGGCGGGGGTGCTAACGGGTGCAAGGGGATTTTCCTTGGGCTCGAGGAGGAGGACAACAACGGTTCTCAGATTGGGAAAGGCGAGAGGTAAATGGGCATCGTCTCTGCAAACTCCTCTTTATGGGGAAGGAGTGCAGTGATCTCTTTTTACGGAAAACAAGATAATATAGAAACATTCCGCAGGCGCACTGCTCTAACGGCCGTGCCGCACATGTCTCCCACTACCCGCATTCAATGGGCATCATGGAGAAGCGCAGCAAGCGCAATGATCACAATGCGAGGCCATGCTATGCGTGCCTGTGCACTGTTTGGGCCTAGCCCAACAACACCTCACGGCGTGTATGGCCCAGGCCCGGGGGCTCCTGTCAGTGCACTAGAGTTTTTGGGCCATCTAGTGCCCCTTTACTTGTGCACGGGCAGTAATAGCAGCCCCGGCAGCAAGGCCCAGCGAAGACTTGTCAAGCACTAGAACAGAAGTCTCAATACTATCAGCAAGACCTTGCTGGGAGGGCTTTTGAGCCTCCAGACCCCCGGCAAGGCAAGGCCCCGGCAAGGACCGCCAGCGCACACGCGAGGTGTCGATTCACCTGGACACGCGTCGCGGCATCAATGTTCGAGGGAGCTAAGAGGCGCCGATGGGACGAGCCCCCATCCCGTCCCACTGACGGACTGAGGCCCCTCACGGTGCATTTAATACTCTTGTCCTACTTCGTTAGGGTCAGGTACGATAGCACTATAACACTGTGCAGCTCGTGTGCACACTGTACGCCACTGTTGGGATCCCCTTAGTTATAAAAGGAGGCCCAGGGTGTTACAGAGGGGGACTTTTGGCTCTTTGGCTTTTAGACAGTTGGGCAGTTAGACAACTGGATAGCCTGACGGTTAGACAAATTGATCAATATAATCAAGCTCACGTAGCAGCCTTTCATGGTGCTCCTGTAGATGGAACCCTAGAACACGATCAATACAATCAAGCAGGAGTTGGGTTTTACGCATCCGTGCTGCCCGAACCTGGGTAAAAACTCCCCGCGCGTTGCTCACCAGACCAGCTTTTCGCGCCATCTCGTCCCCCCTGCTGAACCGAAAGGGATCCCCGCGATCCCATAGGTGTTCGTTCCAACGACAGCTACCGCTGCACTGACTCTTTGATCGACTATCTGTTCCAAATCTAGTTTGGTCTCAGCTTTGGCATTATTTACCACAAGCGCGAGCTTCTCGTCGATGTGCACTTAACTAAGCAACGACCGTATGTATCTTCTTTCCTCCGGCTTCTCGTGGTAGCACGTCTTCCATGAGGCGCCATCTCCGACGCCGTGCACACGTCCATACGATTGCGGTTTATGCTCTGTTGCCTTTTTCATTATGTTGAAGGTCCGGTTGAAAGGGGTGTACCACTTGGTCCTCGCTGACGACTTTGAAGACTTGTCGCTTTCAGCTGCCTTTTGGTGCTGCTTTTTGTATAAAAGGAACATGGATGGTTTACAAATGTGACAAAACTTGCTGTCGAAATGATTGGAAGCCAATATAAGGTGGTAATATAACAATTGCTAGTAGTCTCATGAACTCCCTCGTGTTCGGGTCCGTGTAAAAGATTATCTTGACGGGGTCCCACTTGTATTGGGCCCTCATCTAGTCATGCTCCTGCGGGTCAGTGAACTCTACCAAGGGGTGCGGGATTGCCTGACTTTCACGTTCGGCTTCTTCCTTAGCCCATACGCGCCTCTTACCCTCGTAACCGCATCTCCCGAGGCAGTGGGGATGCATGTTCCTAGCCTGGAGCGCCTTCATTTTCTACGACCTTATCTTGACTTCTTCTCTAGGCGCAAGTCTCCTTGAATTTTTTGAAGTCCTCTTCTGTTAGTGTTGGATTGACAGCATTAATCTTGGACCATAGTTCATTCTTTGCAATCGCTTTTTTCACACGTACTTTCCAGGCGAACAAGTCATTGGTGAACATCGCCATCGCCTTGCTATTTATGTTTCTCATGGGATCGTCCGTGCACGGAACTTTGCTTCCAGTTTGCCTAGGGAACAAGAGCCTATTGTGCAACTTCATTAGGAGCATGTGCTCCATATGTGATATCTTCTTCAACTTTTTGTCGTTGATGTTGGCAGTTTCCCTGAGGATGCATCCTAGTTGATTGCCGTAGCACGCGCGCGCTTCCTCCGATGCCATTGGATCTAATTTCTTAGTGTGCATCGCTGTGACCACAAATTTTCTGAGGCCGAGCTTGTTTGGTTTTTGTGTCCTCTTCGGCTTCAGTAACTGAAATAATTGTTCGTCCAGGTAATTATTGTTGGTCCAGGTAACTGAAATAATTGTTTGCTACCTTGACGGGGTCTTCTTTGAGGCGACCAGAACCCCCGGCTTCCGCGTGGTAAGACATGTTTACTATGATTATTTAAGTATGTTGGTTCAACTATTTGGTCGGAATGAAATGAATAATGAAAAGAAAAAAGGGGCCTATATTTTGCCAGAATGTTGATTCATTCCCCTTCTGGCAAATCCCTGGCACTCTATATGTCCTACCTAGTTTCTAGCACAAGTCATGCCAAAAATCACGGAAATTTTAGGCATGACCTTTGCTAAAAAGTCAACATATGGAGCGCCTGAAATTTGCAGGAACGGAAATGAGTCAACATTCCAGCAAAAGATAGGCACTCGGAGCATATGACATCAATGATATAGGGTTGATATTGCAAAATTTCCCTAGCTAATTTATATACCTAAAAAAATTACCCTAGCTAATTTCCTAAAAAAATTGCCCTAGCTATTTTCTTTTTCCTCTTCTCCTTCTACTCCTCTCCTCTTTCTTCATCTTCTTCTTCTCTTCTTTTTATTCTTCTTTTCCTTTTTCCTCTTCTCCTTCTCCTCCCCTCTTTCTTCTTTTTCTTCTTCTTCTTCTTCTTCTTATTCTCTAAAATTGCTAAATTTGGTAATTCTAGGTTCGTAAATTTTTGCTAATTTAGCTAAATTTGCTAAATTTTGTACTGCCCTAAACTAATTGTAGGATTTATACTAGAGACAGAGAGAGCAGAGAGCAGAGAGAGAGGAGGGCAGGGCAGAGGACATGGAGAGTCCTATGGGGGGCGGCGAGGTCGAGGGCGGGGATGAGGGAGGCGGCGGTGTGGGCGGGGGAGATGGCGGCAGCGACGAGGTCGAGGGCGGGGGAGATGGAGGCGATGAGGTCGAAGGTGGGCCCACGCGGAAACGGTGAGGTCGAGGGAGGGCACGAGTGACGGCCGATGTCGAGGTCGACGACGGGCAGGGTGACGACTGGCAGGGCGACGATGGGCAAGGCAAAAGCTGGCGATAGAGTGGGGGAGAGGTGGAGAGGTGGGAAATGGACTTGGCGAATTTTTTAGCCCGCGCGAACGGGTTAACGAAAAATAGCAGTAGCGCTGGATTAGGACCAGCGCTATACCGAAGTTACCTATAGCGCTGGTTCTCAAGCCAGCGCTACTACTATTTTTCTTTCCTTCTTATTATTTTCCTTTTCTAGTTTTTAGTTTTCTTTTCTTTTTATTATTTCCCTTTCTTCTCTGTTTACTTTGATTTTTCTTTGTATTGCTTTCTCCCTTTTGCATTTTCCTTTTTTGTTTATCTCCCGACGACCTGACACATAGTCGATGAGAACGTCGATCTCCCTCTCCCCACACTGTGTGATTATCACCGGAACCATGTATACATCATTTGACCGATAACGATTACTTAAGTGCATACACAAAATAGATACATATATATATAGATGATGGTTTCTTAGCTGTGTCGACGACATGTCACATTGAGATTCTTCCCTCTCTTGTTCGTTGACGTATAATTGAGCCCCTCTTTATGACTTTTCTGGCACCATGGAGTACAATCGTTCTTACATAATGTAGTATTGATACTTATTTTCACGTATTCTTCATTGTCATCGTCATCTTCCCTCATAGGGTTACCGTATTGGTCATAGTCTTCCTCGTTGGTGACTCCATCCATTCCGGCGGTGCTCCTTTTTCCTCTCTACACGAAAACATGGCCGGGATTAGTCTGGTCGGTTATTTAGAAGCATTGTGTCACGTGCTTAGCCTGTACCCATGGCTCGAGTTTTGGCGATAGTGTTAATGTTCACGGTAGTTCTATTTGCGTCGGGTGTACACATGGTAGAGAAATACTAGTTTTCTCTTACGATGTCCTTAGCCCATCTGACACAGAACATCATCGCAACGTGCAATTCAGCGTAGTCAAGCTCCTAGACCTCTTCGACCGTTATGTAAAATCTTTCAGTTGTGTCGTTGGCATCGTTCATGCATTCAATCATCACCCCTGAGTTCTGGTACTCACTGTCCATGTCTTTGGCCTTCGTGTAGAACGTGTACCCATTGATATCGTATGCCTGATAGGACACGAGTTTGGGCACGGGGCCATGTGCTAAGCTGTGTATGATTAATCCGTCTGAATTGCCCTCTTCGGGGGATTAGCAAGAATATGCTCTTTGAACCAACGCAAGACAGTCGCATTGTGCTCTACAATAACTTCGCCGTCCGTCTTGCGCATCCCCTGATCACGGTACTTCTTTGTGATGGTTACTTTGTGCAATGTCACCTAATCCCCTGTACACGCCATCGCCAAAATTGAGCCATGGGGATGCACAAAGAAGGGGCGCAATTCAGGCTAGGTATTGCCCCCGCCTCCGCCTCCATCTCCGTCTCCTCCATCTACTTTTTACGGGGCATGTGGAGATCTCTCCTGATCTCCAAATATTCGAAGTCTTTCCTTGCCTTCGGCCCATCCTTGGTCTTTCCTAGCATGTTTAGAAGTGTGCCAAGCAAGATCTTGAGGATATTCTTCGTGATATGCATTTGATCAAAGCAATGAGGCATGTCGTGATTGTGCCAGTACTCCAAATCCGAGAAAACAGACATCATTTTCCATACCTCCAGCAACGGCTCCGATGCCTTTTCCATCTTTCCCGGTGTCGGACACTGTTCCTAGTTATTCAACAACTCGTTGATTTTGGTGCCGGTGCTATTACATGTAGGTCCTCGATGCTCAGCCAAACCATTGAATAGATCTCCACGTTTTCTCCAGAGGTGATGCTTCTCGAGCCATCTACGATACCCCATGTACACGATTTTCCCAGACCTGCCATCTTTCATTGACATAAGCTGCTGAGACGTTGTATCATCCATGCACCTCGTGCATCCATAGTATCCGTGGCACACCTAACCTAAAGTGCACGCGTAGTGAGATAGTCGTGCACTGTTGTCATCAGCGCGGCTTTCATATGGAAATAATCTCCTGTGCTGGCATCCCATGTCTTGACCGGCGATTTCCATAACGTGTCTAACTCCTCTTTCAGGAGCCCCATATACATGTTAATATTGTTTCCCAATTGTTCCGGCCCTTGAATCAGCATGCTCATGTGTATGTACTTTGTCTTCATGCACAACCATGGGGGGAGGTTGTACATCCATACAAAGTTGGGCCATGTGTTGTGGTTGGTGCTCTAGTTTCCAAACGGATTCATGCCATCGGTACTTCCACCATGCAAGACATTCCTTGCATCTTCTCCGAAAAATCAATATTCGGTGTTGAATGCTCTCCATTGGCTAGCATCCGTGAGGTGTCTCAACTTCGGATCATCTCCATACTCGGGTTTCATCCTCTCCGCGTGCCAGCGCATGAGCTTTAATTCCTTAGGATCTACGAAATACCGCCGTAGATGGGGAGTGATCGGAAAGTACCATAAAACTTTCTCAGGAGCTTTCTTTCCTGCTTTCTTGTATTGAGAGGCATTGCACACTGTACAACTAATTTTTTCCGCATGCTCCCCCCGATAAATGATGCAATCATTGATGCATGCGTGGTATCTAATGTGCGGCAGAACATGAGGGGAAATGATTTTCTTGGCCTCCTCGAGACTAGTAGGACACATGTTTCCCATGGGAAGACCTTTATTATGTAGATATTTCAAATTCTCATCGAGGCTTTTGTCTGTCCATTTGTTTTTGGCCTTTGTCTTTAGAAGTTCGAGCATAAAACTCATGCGGGTCACCTCGGGATCGAAACCATCATACAATGGAGTCGTCGAGTCTACTTCAGGTTGCGCTAGCTTGGCCTCCTCTCTAGAAGCAGCTCTGTCGCTAGTCGTACTCTTGCGAAGGAGGTCTCGAACATGAGGGTCCTGCACGACTGAACTTAGTACTGCCGAAGACTATGGCACATTCGTCGCCTCATCTACGCCATGTCCGGACTCTTCTTCCTCAAGTCCAGAATCTTCTCCACCGCCATGTATGGACTCATCTTTGCCGTGTATGGAATCTTCCTCACTGCCATGTCTGGAATCTTCCCTGCCGCCATCGTCTTTGTGTTGATCGGTCATCTCTTGGTCTAGCCCCATGTCGTTATTCCCTGCCATGTGGACGTCCTCATCATCATCTTCACTTATCCACCGAGTATAGCCATCCATGAAACCATTCATCGGCACGTGTGCCTTCAAACTGCCATGATCAAAAGGTTTCAAAATGACTCCGTTGCCACTTTAACACGGACATCACTCCAGCTTCCGTCCACTCACCTTCATGATTGCACGGTATAACAAGAAAAAGGGTTATAAAAAAATGCATGCATGCATCTAAGTCATATAAAAATTTGGCGTGACCTTGTCTAAAAATAGGACATATCGAGTTTACTCGAAATTCGACGAAACAGAAATAAGTCGACATTTTGGCAAAACATAAGAAACTCACGGGGCGTGTCACTCACACAAATCCCTTCATATCGCAAACACACATATTCCCGTTCTTAAAATGCACAAATTTTTACTCACCTATACCCCGAGAGAGATTGTGCATGGTTAATTAGATCATTAGGCCTTCACTACTTATGGGGATCGAAAGTGGATGGCTAAATAGCTAGCTAGATCTAGTTGTTGGGAGGAGAGATGACTCTAGTAAGTAATGGAGAGGAAGAGAGATGATCTTGATAGATCTATATGTATATAAGGAGGGAGAGACAAATAAATGTGGAAGATAGAGCTAGAAGAGAGGCCATTTATATGGAGGAGAATTATGGTGGAGGGGGGCATTAATGGGAAGAGAAAAGAGGTAGAAGGAAGAGAGAAGAAGGGAAATAATGGTGGAGAAGAAACTTGCAGAGGGGAGAGGGCAAAGGGGGGAGCAATAAGGGGGAGAGAGGGGGTGGATGAAAAGGTGGCCCTGCCACGCTTAGTGGTAGCGCTGCTTTCCAAAACGCGCTACTACTATGAGGCTTATTAGTAGCACTTTCCAGGAGCAGCGCTACTACTAAGTGGGGACCAATAGCAGTAGCGGTTTTGTCACAGCAATCGCTACTGTTATGAGGCTTAGCAGTAGGGCTTTTTTGAGGGCAGCGCTGCTAGTACAACTAGCGTCGGTGGGCTTGTCGGATCCCCCTTAGCAGGAGCGCTCTTTTTATTTCCAGCGCTACTGCTAAGTGGTTACTTGTAGCGTTGCTGAAATCTAGCGCTATTGGTAATTACTAGCAACACCTCTTACTTTCTAGCGCTAGTAATAGTGTCCTGCCTATAAGGTTTATCCTAGTAGTGCACCTTTCGTCAGGATATGGGTTTACTCCTTGCCTCCCTTCGAATTTGGCCGTTGTCGGTGTTCTGGGATCGGTGGTACCTAGACCTGCCTGCCTGCGGCCCAGGACATGGCCCACCTCGTTAGCCTGGCATGGCCTGGCGCGGCTCTACTCAAGACAAGGTCCTCGCGAGGAAGAATGACACCAAGGACAGTAAGGATGGGCCTCCCAGGCCCCCTCCGGAGCGGCAGAGATCTCTATGTAGAACCCAGCCTCAGGAGTCAAAGATGATGCAGGGAAGGACAGGTGGGCGCCAGTGCGCCGGGCGGTGCAGTTTCCCCTTTGGTGCAGAGGGTGCAAGGACGTACGCAGGTTCCCGAAGCACCGTCCAAAGGTTTCCATTCTAGTGCAACAAGACCACGACCACGAGCCTTGTAGGGAGGATGTCGTCGTCGATCCCACCACTGGATGATGGACAACCACTTCGCAGGCGAGGACCACCTTTGGACAGGGTGCTGATGTACTCCTATCCCCCTTCAAATTTGGCCATTGTGGGATCCCTTCCTGCCATTCTGATAAGGGAAGATGACCCAGGCCACCGCTATATATAGGAGCTAGGCTACACCGTAGAAGAGGACTCCTGATCCATGACTTAGCCACTCAAAAAAACCATTGAGACAAGGCAAGGACAAGAACACCACTTGAGCGCCCTTACGAGGCTCAAGCCCACTATACTAGTTCATCCACCACACCTCCCCGAGAGGCAATCCACCAAAGCAGGAGTAGGGTATTACGCTTCGCAGCAGCCCAAACCAGGGTAAACTTGTTGGGGAACTTAGTAATAATTCAAAAAATTCCTACATGTCACCAAGATCAATCTAGGAGATGCTAGCAACGAGAGAGAGGGAGTGCATCTTCATACCCTTGAAGATTTCTAAGCAGAAGCATTGCAAAGAACGCGGTTGGTGGAGTCCTACTAGCGGTGATTCAAATCACGGAAGATCTGATCCAAGCGCCAAACAGACGGCGCCTCCGCGTTCAACACACGTACAACCCGGGGAAGTCTCCTCCTTCTTGATCCAGCAAGGGGGAGGATAAGTTGAGGGAGAGCTCTGGCAGCACGACGGTGTGGTGGCGGTGGAGGTCGTAGTTTGCCGGTAGAGCTTTGCTAAGCACTACGGAGGAGGAGGAGGAG
This sequence comes from Hordeum marinum, assembly GCA_022496015.1. Taxonomy (NCBI): domain Eukaryota; kingdom Viridiplantae; phylum Streptophyta; class Magnoliopsida; order Poales; family Poaceae; genus Hordeum; species Hordeum marinum. Next base: position 169,067,412 of record CM039676.1, read on the forward strand.
GAGGTGTAGGAGGGGGTGGGCTGCGCCAGGGGCAAGGGTTTCAGCTCCCATGTGCCTCCCTACTATACATAGGGGTGGAGGGGGCTGCTTTCTTTCCCTCCAAGTCCATTGGGGCATTGGCAAAGGTGGGAGGAAAGAAATCCCATCATTTCCCTTCCCCACCGATTGGTATCCCCCTTTTTAGGGATCTTGATATTATCCCTTTAGGATATGATCTTATTCCTTCTAAGGGGAGATATTGGTGTGCCTTGAGCAGGGGTGTGGGGCCTTGCCCCCACTACCTAGGTTCATGTAGGCCCCCCATGCAGGTGGGCCCCACTTCGGAATCTTCTAGAACCTTCCCAGTACAATACCAAAAAATCCTCTAGTTACTAAGGATAATCTTGACCGTTGTCCAGTGATCCACTCGTGGACCACTCTTGTACCCCTTGACAGACTCATGGCAAGGCACATACTAGGTGCGGTACACAATATGGCATACTATACAGAGCTTATGGATAAGGCATAGGGGACGACCTTTGTCTTTCCTCTTTCTTATGCCATGGTCAAGGTTTGAGTCTTACTTAACTCCACACCTTACAAATCAGGCAAGAACTCTTTGTTTGACTGATCCATTTTGAACTCTTTCAAAATCTTGCCAAGGTATGTTCTCGTTTGAAAGTTTTATCAAGTGTCTTGATCTATCTCTATAGAACTTAATGCTTAATATAATAGTAGCTTTATCAAACTTTTCCTTTGAAAAAACTCCTTCCAAACAACCCATTATGCTTCCAAAATTCTACATTATTTCTGATCAACAATATGTCAACCAAATATACATATTAGAAATTCTATAGTTCTCCCACTCACTTTCTTGTAAATACAAGTTTCTCAAAAACTTTGATCACCTCATCAAAGCATATATTCCAACTCCGAGATGCTTGCTCCAGTCCATACAAGGATTGTTGGAGCTTGCATACCTAATGGCATCCTTATGAACGATAAAACTTTCCGGTTGTATCACATACAACTTTTTCTCACGGAAACCGTTAAGGAAAGCGTGTTTTCACATCCATCTGGCAAATCTCATCACTGATAAATGCAGCAGCTGCTAACATAATTTCAACAGACTTTTAGCATCGCTACGGGTGAGAAAATCTCATCGCAGTCAACTCCTTGAACTTGGTGGAAACTTCTTTGCGACAAGTCGAGCTATATTAATTGTGACATTCACCATCAGTGTCCGTCTTTATCTTAAAAGTCCATTTGTACTCAATGACGTGTCGTTCAACGGGCAAGTCTACCAAAGTCCATACTTGGTTTTAATACATGGATCCTTTCTCTGATTTCCTGGCTCCTAGCCATTTGTTGGAATCCGGGCCCATCATGGCTTCTCCATAGTTCATAGGTTCATCCTTGTCCAACAACATGACCTCCAAGACAGGGTTGTCGTACCACTCAGGAGTAGTACACGTCCTTGTCGACCTACGAGGTTCGATAGTAACTTGATCTGAAGCTTCATGATCATCATCATTAACTTCCTCTTCAACTGACGTAGGCTCCATAGAAACATCTTTCTACGTTGTGCTACTCTCTAGTTGAAACAAAGGTTCAACAACCTCATCAAGTTCTATCTTCCACTCAATTCTTTCGAGAGAAACTCTTTCTCGAGAAAGGACCCGGTTTTAGCAACAAGCACTTTGCACTCGGATCTGAGATAGAAGGTATACCCAACTATTCTTAGGGTATCCTATGAGTTTCACTTTTCCTCTTTGGGTTCAAGCTTATCAGACATAAGTGTCTCATTCCCAAACTCTGGGAAATGACAACTTAGGTTTCTATCAAACCATAATTCATACGGTGTCATCTCAATGGATTTGGATGGTGTCTTGTTTAAAGTGAATGTAGTTGTCTCTAAAGCATAACCCCAAAAAGATAGTGGCAAATCAATAAGACACATCATAGCACACACCATATCCAGTACAACACGACTACGACATTCGGACACACCATCACACTATGGTGTTCCAGGTGGCGTGAGTTGTGAAAGAACTTCCACATTGTCTTAAGTTGTATACCAAACTCGTAACTCAGATATTCACCTCCACGATCATATCATAGACATTTTGTATCTTCTTGTCACAATAATCTCAAAACTTCACTCTGTATTTGCTTGAACTTTTCAGACGTTTCAGACTTGTGTTTCATTAAGTGAATATGCCCATATCTACTCAAATCATCAGTGAAGGTGACAAAATAACCATATCCACCGCACTCTATAACACTCATTGGACCGCATACATCAACATGTATTATGTCCAATAAATTACTAGCCCACTCAATCAAACCGAAAACGGGGTCTTTAGTCATCTTGCCATTGAGGCATGGTCTCAACCGATTCGAAATCAAACGAGTCCAAAGATCCATCATCATGGAGTTTCTTCATGCGATTTATACCAACATGACATTTAGCGGCAATGCCTGAAGTATGTGGTACCATCATTATTAACATTGTATCTTTTGGTATCAACGTTATGAATATGTGTATTACAACGATCAAGATTCAATAAACCATTCCTATTTGGTTCATGACCATTGAAGGCATTATTCATGTAAACAGAATAACCATTATTCTCTAACTTAAATGAATAATTGTATTGCAATAAACACGATCTAATCACGTTCATGCTCAACGCAAACACCAAATAACATTTATTTAGGTTTATGACTAATCCCGAAGGTAGAGAGAGCGTGTGATGGTGATCACATCAACCTTGGAAACACTTCCAACATACATCGTCACCTCACCCTTAGCTAGCCTCCATTTATTCTATAGCTTTCATTTCGAGTTACCAACATTTAGCAACTTAACCGGTATCTAATACCTAGGTGCTACTAGGAGTATTAACAAGGTACACATAATTAATATGTATATCAAATACACTTCTGTCGACGTTGCCAGCCTTCCTATCTACCAAGTATATAGGTTTGTTTCGTTTCAGTGACCGCTCTCCTCATAATAGAAGCACTTAGTCTCGGTTTGGTTCAACGTTGTGTTTGTTCACTAGAGCAACAACTGGCTTGCCATCCATGAACTTTCCCTTTTTGCCCTTACCCTTTGTAAAACTAGTGGTTTTACTAACCATCAACACTTGATGCTCCTTGTTAATTTCTAACTTTGCGGTGTCAAACATCGCGAATAGCTCCAGGATCATTATTTCCATCCTTGGCATTTTATAGTTCATCATGAAGCTGTAGTAGCTTAGTGACAGTGACATGGAGAACTATATCAATCACTATCTTATCTGGAAGATCAACTCCCACTCGATTCAAGCGATTGTAGTACCCAGACGATCTGAGCACATGCTCACCGATTGAGCTATTCTCCTTCATCTTATAGGCAAAGAACTTGTTGGAGGTCTCATACCTCTCAACACAGGCACGAGACTGAGATCCCAATTTCAGCTCTTAGGACATCTCATATGTTCCATGACGTTCAAAACGTTTTGGTGGCTTAGTTCTAAGTCATAATGCATGACGCACTGAACTATTATGTAGTCATCAGAATGTGCATGGCAGATGTTCACAACATCTACAGATGATGCTTGAGGGGGTGGTGCACCGGGCGGTGCATTAAAGACATAAGCCTTTTATGCAGTAATGAGGACAATCCTCATATCACGGACCCAGTCCGCATTATTGCTACCATCATCTTTTGACATACTTTTGTCTAGGAATTTATCAATAAATCAAGGGAGCTATAACGTGAGCTATCTACAACATAATTTGCAAAGACACTTCTGACTATGTTCATGATAATGAGTTCAATTAATCATATTACCTAATGAACTCCCACTCAGATAGACATCCCTCTAGTCATCTAAGTGATACATGATCCATATCGACTAGGCCGTGTCCGATCATCATGTGAGACAGACTAGTCATCAATGGTGAACATCTCCATGTTGGTCGCATCTACTATATGACTCATGTTCGACCTTTTTCGGTCTCTCGTATTCTGAGGCCATGTCTATACATGCTAGGCTCGTCAAGTCAACCTAAGTGTTTCGCGTGTGTAAATATGGCTTAGTAATAATTCAAAAAATTCCTACGTCTCACCAAGATCAATCTAGGAGATGTTGGCAATGAGAGAGAGTGAGTGCGTCTTCATACCCTTGAAGATTTCTAAGCGGAAGCGTTGCAAAGAATGCGGTTGATGGAGTCGTACTCGTGGCGATTCAAAACGCGGAAGATCCGATCCAAGCGCCGAACAGACGGCGCCGCGTTCAACACACGTACAGCCTGGGGACGTCTCCTCCTTCTTGATCCAGCAAGGGGGAGGAGAAGTTGATGGAGAGCTCCGGCAGCACGACTGCGTGGTGGCGGTGCAGCTCGTGGTTCTCCAGCAGAGCTTCGCTAAGCACTTCGAAGGAAGAGGAGGAGGTGTAGGAGGGGGAGGGTTGCACCAGGGGTAAGGGTTTCAGATCCCATGCGCCTCCCCACTATATATAGGGGTGGAGGGGCTGGTTTCTTGCCCCCAAGTCCATTGGGGCGTTGGCAAAGTTGGGAGGAAAGAACTCCCATCCTTTCCTTTCCCCACTAATTTTTATCCCCCCTTTTTAGGGATCTTGATCTTATCCCTTCGGGATATGATCTTATTCCTTCTAAGGGGAGATCTTGGTGCGCCTTGACCAGGGGTGTGGGTACTTTCCCTCACTACCAACGTTAATGTGGGTCCGCCCATCCAGGTGGGCCCCACTCCGGAACCTTCTAGACCCTTCCCGATACAATAACGAAAAATCCCGAACATTTTCCGGTGGCCAAAATAGTACTTACTATATATAAATCATTACCTCCGGACCATTCCGGAATTCCTCGTGACGTCTGGGGTCTCATCCGGGACTCTTATCAACTTCCGGTAACCTCATACAATTTCCATTACAACTCTAGCATCACCGAACCTTGAGTGTGTAGACCCTACGGTTTCGGGAATCATGCAGTCATGACCGAGACACCTCTTCGGACAATAACCAATAGCGGGATCTAGATACCCATATTGGCTTCCACATGTTCCACGATGATCTCATCTGATGAACCATGATGTCAGGGATTCACTTAATCTCGTATACAATTCCCTTTGTCCATGGGTATGTTACGTGCCCGAGATTCGATCGTTGGTATCCCTGTACCCTGTTGAGTCTCCTTACTAGCAAGTCTCTTTACTCATTCCTTAACACATGATCCCGTGACTAATTCCTTAGTCACATTAAGCTCATTATAATGATGTATTACCGAGTGGGCCTGGAGATACCTCTCCGTCTCACGGATTGACAAATCCCAGTCTCGATTCGTGCCAACCCAACAAACACTTTTGGAGACACCTGTAGTGCACCTTTATAGTCACCCAGTTACGTTGTGACGTTTGATACACCCAAAGATATCCTAGGGTATCCAAGAGTTGAAAAATCTCATGGTCTAAGGAAATGATACTTGACATTAGAAAAGCTCTAGCAGACGAACTACACGATCTTGTGCTATGCTTAGGATTGGGTCTTGTCCATCACATCATTCTCCTAATGATGCGATCCCGTTATCAACGACATCCAATGTCGATGGTCAAGAAACCATCACCATCTATTGATCAACGAGATAGTCAACTAGATGCTCATTAGGGACATGGTGTGGTCTATGTATTCACACATGTATTATGGTTTCCGGTTAATACAGTTATAGCATGAGGAACAAACAATTATCATGAACAAGGAAATATAATAATAACCATTTTATTATGGCCTCTAGGGCATATTTCCAACAAAACTACATGGTCATCTTCTTCCTCGTCATGATGCGAATTTGCCATAGAACCATCAAGTAGTGAGCTAGGTAGGGCCAGGCTGCAAGGGATCTTTGCACACGCCCCCGTGTTCAAACCTTGAGGGTTTTGCGGAGCCCGAAATCTGACATTTGGCGCACCAGGTAGGGGGCATGTCGAAGTATTCCTCGAGACAAGCTCTTCTTCCGACTCCCACTCTGATGGTTGACGCCCGCCAAACCCCGCACCGAGCGTCGAGCAGCCCGCATCGCCTAGACGGCGCCCGGGGCCGCGTCGGCGCGCGCCGGTCCCCCTCGCATGAGGCCAATGCCCCCATGGGACCGGATGCCCACGAACAACAAGATTCCTCCTAGCCGGTCACCCCACAGCGCGACTGTCGCACCGCCATTCCGTTGATCGTCCCAGCCACCGAGTCGTCCTCTCACGTACGGCTTGGGCCGGCGTGCGGTTCGGGCGTGCTTGCCATGGAAAACGAGTTGCTCCGCTACCATGCTGCCCCCAACAGCTACGATGACAAGCTTCGGCGCATTGCGTAGCTCGTTCATGGCGCTGGCAACACCTCAGTGCTCTCCTACACACTCTGACCCCAGCCCTCACTGGCGGACGACGGGGCCCATGATGAGCCACCCCCTCCATCGCAACGCGACGTCGACCCAAAACCAAGGCGTGAAGCGTGCCCGCACAACCAGACCCACGAGCCATGAGAAAGGGCAAGAGATGAAGTAAGCTGCCAGGTTGTGCCCTAGCCACGCGCCAACGCGCATGTGCTCACCACGCTGTCGGACCGGCGTCGCGACCAGGCACCACTCAGGGTGGCCCCTCAGGAGCGTCAAGATCGGGCCACACCCATTCACAGAGCAGCACTCGTCGAGCCGATGGGCTGCCTAGCCAGCGTGTCGGACCTCCATCCGACATCATGGCCCTCCAAGTTCAAGCCCGATCTACCCCCTCGCTACGATGGCACCCCGGATCCCGCCGAGTTCCTACAACTCTACTCACTAAGCATTCGAGGTGTCGGCAGAAAAACAAGGTCTTGGCCTGTTGGTTCCCCATGGTGCTCAAGGGTGGCACGCTCTCCTGGTTCCTTAATACCTCCTAGGAAGACCTTCGCAAGTGCTTCGTCGCCAACTTCCAAGGTTCCTGTGACCGCGCGCTCACCGTGAACAACCTGCGGCGAGTGAAGCAATAGGATTGGGAGACCCTGCACAAGTAGATATAGTGCTTCACGACTACGCGCCTCAAGTTCCCGAAGGCGTTGGATGAGGCTATCATCTCCTCTTTCAATGACGGTATCACGGACACCAAGATGAAAGAAGAGCATGCCATGAACGACGAGTTGTGCTCCGCCTTGGAGATGTTCAACCTAGCAAACAGGTGCACCAAGGCCGAGGAGGGCCGCCTGTCTCTCCATGAGCTTTCGGTGGCAGAGCTGGAGGAAAAGAAGACCAAGGCCAAGGAGGCGAAGCGCAAGGCCCCAGCGGTACTCGCGGTCGAGCCTGAGGCAAAGCGCAGCCGAGGCGAGGAGCATCCCGCAGGGGGGAGACCGACCTGCATCTTCTATGAAACCAACAACCACAACACCGCAGATAGCTAGGAGCTCAGGCTAGTCCGCGCCGAACACTTTGGCTGGCGCCCCGGACGCACCGACCGTGGCTTCAGACGGGGTGGAGGCCATGGCAGAGGCCACTGGGATAGCCGGGATCAGCGTCAGGGGTGGTGCGACCAGCCTCGAGAGGACCGCTGGCAAGAATAACCTTAGGAGGACCTCTGACACAATCAGGATCAGTAGAACAGCTGGCGTGATGACCCTCCAGAGGGATCAAACTGCGGCGAGCCTCATGAGGTTTGCCCTCGTGAGGCCAGCCTACCAACACTACCACGTCCACCCAGAAGGACGGAAGAGGACAGGCAGGACGACGGGGTTGGGGGCTTCCAGGAGATCAGGGTCGTAGCCTAGGACCCAGCCTCAAACCGCGTCTTCAAGCAGTTCGCGCAAAAGCTGAACGCGGCACTCCGAAAGCCCGAGGCCATATGCCTCCTCAAGTGGTCCCAGACTGCCATCACCTTCGACTCGAGGGATCAGCTCAGGTGCTCGGCCATGGCTGGCAAGCTCCCATGTTGTGCACTCCGACCATCAGCAACATTCTCGTCACCAAGACCCTCATCGATAGTGGAGCAGGGCTCAATGTCCTCTCCATCGAGACCTTCGAGACGCTCCAAGTACCGTACGACCAGCTCATGCCAACCAAGCCCTTTTCAGGAGTCACTGATGGTTCCACAGTGCCCATTAGACAATACGACTGCCCGTCACCTTCGGTGGATGCAAGAACTACCGTTCCGAGACCATTGTTGTCGGTGTCAAAACCCACGGATCTTGGGTAGGGGGTCCCGAACTGTGAGACTATGATCGACGGTAACACGAGGCGAAGGGTACACGAGTTTACCCAGGTTCGGGCCCTCCAATGGAGGTAATACCTTACGTCCTGCTTGATTGATTGATGGTGTAAGGGGTTATAGAGTTGATCTACCTCGAGATCGTATGACTAACCCTAGATGCTTTGTTCTATATCTAACCCCTAAAACCATCCGGCTTATATAGATGCCTAGGGTGTCCTTGGCCCACACATAGTCGGTTACATGCCGAAGAGATAACTTGCCTAACTATACCTAATAACTTGGAGAATACATCTCGACTCCATGAGGCTTCCGTCCTGACACAAGTGGTCCTCGATCCTCCGATGCCTGCCTTGTGGCCCATACAGTCCGGCCCATGAACAATGGGTCGGCTATCCAAGGACCCCTTAATCTAGGACTCCCTCAGTAGCACCCAGACTAGTCTTCAACACCAATTTATCTTTGGTTGATTCCTTCACGTCGTTGTCTTTGCCTTGCAAGGCGACTCCCTCATCCTTCTCTGTTCGGCATCCGACCAGTCTTCGGTAAGATCCCAAGCATCGCGGGCGTGGTTCATTATAATAATTGCACAAGTTCCTCAATTTTCATGCATCATGAGGAGGTGAGTGGCCAGCGATTTTTACAATCCTACCCCTCTGCAACGGAGGCACCAACCCATTTAATCACACAAAATGGCAGTTGAAAACCACATCTTCCTCCTCCCACTCGTCGAAAACTCCTAGCAAAAGCTCTACAAAAAAAATGGCTAACTCTCACAGCTCCTTAGCACGCCGTTATGGCGAACGCCCAGGTGATTGGACCAGCTACTCCGTCACTCTCCTGCGGCTCCGTAATCCAGAGACCCAGGGATATCTCCCATCATTAGATCTAGCGGCAACCCGCACATGTCTGATTTCTTATGGTGACGAGGTCTTCGTCGAGCGCTTCCCTAATCCAAACAAGGGGGAGCGTGTTTGCTTCGTCCCCTTCCTCCTCCGGGGCCTGGGGTTTCCAATCCACCCATTCTTGAGAGGGTTACTAGAGTTCTACGGTATTCAACTCCACCATCTCACCCCTGGGTCAATCCTACACATCTCGGGCTTTGTCGCCCTCTGCGAGATGTTCCTAGGGTGCGAAGTCCATTTCAATCTGTGGAGGAAATACTTTTGCCTCGTTCGTCGAACTCAATGCAAGGACATCTTAGAGGTCGGCGGAGCCGAAGTATGCCGCGTAGCAGGAACGGGGTATCCAGATGGCACACCAAAGAAATCCGAAGAATGGACTTCGGAGTGGTTCTATATTTAAGACGTCCCCCTGTTCGAGCCAACTTGGGCATGTCTTCCTGAAAAATCCAACCTCCTCCCGAAGAAGAGGTACAACCGCCAACCGAAGAGCTCATCTGAGGAGTAGAGCGCCGAAGTGCAACGCCTTGTCGCGCAAGTATGGATGCTTGCCCATCACCGGCTGACCATGATTGACGTCATGGCCGCCGCTATCTCCCAGTGTGTGCAACCCCTCCAACAAAGGGTGCACCCCTTATGGCGATACAACGGGACAAGTGCGATGCCACGCGTTCCCGAAAACTAGGCCCCGCCAATCCAACAGCGATGGCCGCCGCACTTGCCAACTTGTACAAAGGGGAGCAAGAAGATTTCATCCGGCGGTCAACCAAGGAATGGTATTCGGCCCACAATCCCATCGACCAGGTAAACCTTCCTATTTCAATCATGAAATAGGTCGGGGCTTCATTTCGTACTCTATTCGACTAAGGTTTTGACATGAATAGGAATGGAGGAGGTTCATCGAGACAGTCAACTGTCCGGCTCCTCAGCCCGAGAATCATGCACACGATAACGATCAGGGCTTCAACAAGGACCCAGATCTGCATCTCGACTTTGAAAATGGAGTCTACTACTAGGACAACATCATCCAGTCCTAGGTGGCAATCATAGTCGATTACCCCGAGCCACTCTCCTTTTCGTCTGTGGGTAAGAAGAAAAACACCTCCCGCAAGAGGCCTGCTACGAAGAGTTCTCGGACGTGCCGGTCCCAGCCCCCAAGCGCCACCGATCAGCACGCCATGCGCCAGCGACCGAAGCTGCGGGCGAGTCAGAGGTTGACTAAGACCCTGCAGAGGAGCCGGATGTGGGAACGGAGCCACCTATCCGCGCATCCTGAAGGTATATCGTTCGGATATCCGCTTTATCGTTGTGCCCAGCATGATCTCATAATCGCTTGTTGTTTACCTAGGTGAAACGCCCAATCTTCTCCCACCGAGGGGCTGTCTAGATATTAGGAGATGCCCGGAGCTCTCGGGCTACGACCCACGCGGCTTCGGCTACGGAAGCCCCCATGCCCAGTCCGACGCCTGCCGAATCTGGCGACAGAGTATCCGTCACCAAATCGGAAGTGGAGAGTGCCATGCATCATCGGCACCGATGGGAGGCCATGCGACATCCAATTTTCTCCGACCAAGAGTTTGGTGCCCTAAACATGGCGGATGCACATCTCGGGGCCGCCCGAGATGGATTCAGCGAAGCTATGAAGTTGATAACAACCAACATTTAGGTAAGAGGTCGGATTTGATAGAATCCGCACACTTGGGTAAGACTAGTAGACCCCAAGCCTTTTATTTAGAAAATACGAATTAAGGATCTCCATACTATTTGAATGCTGAAGCAGGCCTCAAAGCAAAAATCCGAACAATTGGCCAAGGCCCTCGAGGAGAGTCGCACGAAAGTGCAGTCCGTAAAGGCCGAACTGGCACACGTGAAGAGCTTCCCGCGAGAGGCCCATGGTGAGTGTGCTTTTACTGCTGATATTTTTACATTATCATGACTGACATATGGATTCCATGTAGCAGCCGAATCAACAGGACATACGGAAAGGCAGTTGGAAGAAACCCGCGATTCACAAAGGTATGCAGAATCCCAACAGCAAGCCTGCTGTCTTGTTATACAAAAACAAGCCAAAGAAATAAAGAGTTTAAAGACTCAATTGGTCCAAGCCCAAGAAGAGAATCAAAAGCTTTGGAGGGGCGTATTCGGTAAATACAATTCTACTATGAGTAAGTATTTCCGATGTAGAGAATGATAGTAATCGCGCTTGTCATCTTGTGTGCAGGTCTCCTGACCGGACATCCTGAAGAGGAGATCGAATCATACCAGGGGGGCCTGCTTAAGGAGCTGACCTCTCTCCATGGGCATGTGCAAAAAGCGATGAAAGCGATGGTAAAGGCATTGTGGCCCACCGAACAGACACCTAAAGGGCTAGCCGCACTTGTGGATCAATTTCGGGGGGCTTGGGATAGGTTCGAGCTGTGGAAGACTTCGGCCTGCCGTGAAGGAGCACGGGAGGTGTGGAAAATGGTCAAGACCCGTTTCACCGGACTTAACCCCAAGCATATGGCGCAGGTTGGTCCAGTGGGATCGGATGGAAAAGAAGTGCCTCCCCGCCTGGTATATGACCAGGTGATGCCAGCCGCCCATCTCTCGCAAGCAGACTGCCCCCTCAACACAATAATTGATGATCTCGATCAGCAGCCGCATATGTAATTTACATATATTGTAAAACAATCCATGTTGTAAACTTTGTCTTAACCGGACATCGGCTTCTCCCTCTCGTGCGAATAGCTCGGGAGTGTTCCTTTTTATTATTCCTTTGCCAAAAAGCAAACTTGTATTCGAGGAACTAGGCAATCCGGCCATGCGGTACGAACAGACAGAAAGCACACAGAAAGATATGTCATATTACGATGTAGCATAAGAAACATCTTCCGATGAAAATAGTACCTCTAGCGATACCTTTCGCCGGGGTTCTACGAAGAACATAGATAGGAATCTGCATAATTGCAGTACGCGTCTGAGGTACATGTCCGGATGACCCGGTCGTAGCAATCGCAGAGGTGCTCCCTTTACACTCTAGCCGAACAAGCAGGGACGTAGAGAGTAACCACAGGAGCGAGGCAACTCAGCTTGGCAAAGTCTTAGTTGGAATTGATGCATATAATGGCTAAAGCATGACAAAAGAAACACGCGTGCCCGGTAAGTATGGACAATTAAAATAGTGGCTACTAAAATAAGCCACCACGTGTTGTGTTCGGATTTAACACTTTAAGGTGTATGCCGAGCATCGGTGATACAAGATTGGCTCAGCCAAACATATGGTACGAAAATAAATTGTCCCTATCGAACAACAAAGTGGGAAAGGCAATGGCTAAAAAGGCAAGAAAAATAACCGAAAAGGAAAAAAAAGTGTAGGGTCGTATGGACGACACCGGTTTATCCGTAGAAGCACCGAAGACGAGTTGTGTTCCATGGGTTTGGTTCAAGGTGGTTATCGGATGAGTTCTGCAAACGATAGGCCCCTCCCGCGAGCACTTCGTCAATGATGAAAGTACCCTCCCACTATGGGTTGAGTTTATGCTTCTGTTTCTCCGGGAGCCATAGGACAAGTTCTCCTACGTTGTATGCCTTTGCCCTCACCTCCCTACTTTGGTACCACTGAGCTTGCTATTGGTGAAGAGTGGATCAAGCCAGAGCTATGTCCCACTCCCCTCCAGGGCGTCTAAGTCATCCTACGATCTAACTCGGCCTCCTTTTTGTCGTACATGCACACTCTTGGTGCGTCGTGGATAATGTTGCAGGGGAGAACCGCCTCTACCCCATAGACCATAAAAAACGGTGTACAACCCGTTGATATTTTCGGGGTAGTACACAGGCCTCATAGAATGGAGTCGAGTTCCCCCACCCAATGATAGTCGGACTTGTGAAGAGATTGGACCAAACGTGGCTTGATGCCGCTCATAATGATACCGTTTGCTCAGTCAACCTGTCCATTGGTCTGCAGATGGTAGACCGATGCATAATCGAGATTTATGCCCAGTTTTGTGCACCAGTCCTTGACCTCTTGGGCCGTGAAATTGGTTCCATGGTCCATTATTATACTATGTGGGACACTGTAACTGTGTACTATGCTAGATATAAATTCAATCACTAGTCCGGATTTAGCCGATTTAACAAGTTTTGCTTCTGTCCATTTGGCGAACTTGTCAACCATGACCAGTCGGTATTTTTTTTCTTGGTTCCCCCTTTGAGGGGTCCAACCATGTCCACTCCCCAGACCACAAAAGGCCAGGTGATCAGAACAGTCTGAAGGGCTGTTGGGGGCATGTGACTTTGATTTTCAAAGAGTTGACACCTAACGCAATGTTGAACGAGTGACTGGGTGTTGGTCTGAGTTGTAGACCAAAAGAAACCAGCTTAGAAAGCTTTGCCGACAAGAGATCTTGCCGCGGCGTGATGCCCGCCCATGCCTGCATGGATTTTGGCGAGGAGCTCCCGTCCCTCTTCCTCAGATATACACCTCTATAATACTCCAGTGGTGATTTTCTTGTATAACTCACCCCCGTGAACTTTTAAGCCTTGGATTGCAAAACTATGCGTCGTGCCTCAGTTTGGTCGTCAGGGAGTTCCTTATGAAGGAGGTAGGCGAGGAAGAGCTCTATCCATGGCGCAATTACTGCCATTATGTCATGAGCCGAAGGCGTCTCATTCAGCGTTGAGCCTCCGATGATGCCATCATCTGGTTTGTTTATGAACAACCACGTCCGCTGGACCGGTTCCATTTGCGTCATCATGCCACACTATAGAGGACTTGGAGAGCTGCTCCAGGAAGGTGTTTCTCGGGACGTGGTCGCACTTGGCTCCCATACGGGCCAATATATTGGCAGCTTGGTTGTTGTCTCGAGCAACATGGTGGAATTCCAACCCCTCGAACCAAGCAGATATCTTGAGGACAGTGTCTCTATATGCCGCCATCTTTGGATTTTTGGTGTCGAATTCGCCGTTAATTTGGGATATGGCCAGGTTTGAGTCTCCCTGTACCTCTAGCCGTCGTATGCCCATTCATACCGCCATTCGAAGACCATGAAGAAGAGCTTCATATTCGGCGACATTGCTAGAATCGGCATACATGATTTCCAACACGTATGTTATATTGTCCCCTGTGGGGGATGTGAGGATAACTCTAGCCCCCAGACCTGCCAAGGTCTTGGATCCGTCGAAGTATATTGTCCAATGGGAGTATGCACTATACTCCTTGGAGAGATCGGCCTCTGTCTATTCAGCCAAGAAGTCCGCCAGTACCTGACATTTATGGCGCGACATGGCTTGTAGTTTATTTCAAAGGGAAGGAGCACAATGGCCCATTTGGCTATGCGAATGGTGGTGTCCCTATTGTTGATTATATCATTCAGGGGGACTTCCAATGCGACTGTTACCGCGCACTCCTGGAAGTAGTGTTGGAGTTTCCTCGATGCCACGAATACTGTATAGGCTATTTTCGGTAACGTGGGTATCTAGACATGCACTGCGTTAGTACCTCTAACACGTAATATACCAGCTTCTAAGTTCGGAATTTATGTCCTTCCTCATCTCGTTCGACGACGAGCACCACGCTGACTACCTTGTTGGTGGCCAGTATTGTTTCAATTTCTTCCAATGCCGCCGCTGCATCATCGGTACATTCAAAATTGTTTGTCCGTTTCAGCAGCATGTAGAGCGGAAAAGCTTTTTCTCCGAGGTGGGAAATAAAGCGGCTTAACGCGGCTACGCACCAAGCTAGTCTCTAGACATGCTTCAACTCTGTGGGGATTGCAAGTTCTGATAGAGCCCGGATTTTAGCTGGATTTGCCTCTATTCCTCTATGGGAGATGATTAATCCAAGCAGCTTGCCCGAGGGAACTCCGAATACACATTTTTCCAGATTGATCCGTATATCATATTCGCGTAAACTAGTGAAAGTTTGATGGAGGTCGTCGAGCAACTGATTGACATGTTTGGTTTTGATTACCACATCATCCACGTACGCCTCAATAGTCTTTCTGACCTGTGTGGTGTGGCAGGTTTGAATCATGCGCTGGTACGTGGCCCCAGTGTTTTTTAGCCCGAAGGGCATGATGTTCAAGCAAAATGACCCATAGGGGGTGATGAATGCGGTAGCCGCCTGATCGGATTCCTTCATTTTAATTTGATGGTATCCAGAGTAAGTGTCGAGGAAACACAACAAATCGTGTCCGGCTGTGGCATCAATGATCTAGTCTATGCGTTGTAAGTGAAAAGGGTCCTTGGAGCATGCTTTGTTTAGGACTTTGAAATCGACACATAGCCGCCAGTATTTATCTTTAGGTACCATCACCTGGTTTGCTAGCCACTCGGGGTGTTTGATGTCTCACATAAATCCGGCCTCGAGTAATTTTGCTAATTCTTCACCCATGGCTTGTCATTTGTGTTCGGAGAAGCGGCGTAAAGCCTGGAATAATGTTTTCGCTGTGTTCGGCGAGCCAACGTGGGATACCAAGCATATTGGAAGGTGCCAAGCGAAAATGTACCAATTTTCACGGAGGAAATTCCGCAATCCCTCGTCCATATGGGGATCGAGCTAGGCTCCGATGGAAGCTATTTTATTGGGGTCCGTTGGAGGCACCTGAAATTTGACGATTTCCTCTGCGGGTTTAAAGGATGTGGACTTGTGCCTTTTACTAAGGATCACATCATCACTATTAACTGTCGATCGTAGAGCGGTCAACTCCTCGGCGGCGAAATTTTTCGCTAGTGCCTCGAGGGCGAGTGTTGCCGTCTTGTGTTTGGCCCGGAGGGCTATATTCGGATCACTCGCGAGCGTGATCACTCCATTTGGTCCTGGCATTTTGAGTTTCATGTACCCGTAATGGGGTATAGCCTGGAACTTTGTAAAGGCGCCGCGTCCTAACAGGGCGTGATAGACACCGGGGAAGGGGACGATGTGGAATAGAAGTTCTTCGTATTGATAATTTTCGGGCATGCCAAACACAACGTCCAGGATGATACATCTGGAACAACGTGGCTCTTTCCCTGGGATAATTCCCCGGAAGGTTGTGCTGCTATGTTCGATGCGAGATCGGTCGAACTGCATTTTCTCTAGAGTGGCCTCGCAAATGAGGTTTAGACCACTTCCGTCATCCATGAGCACCTTATGTAGTATGTATCCATCAATGATGCGATTCAAGACTAGAGCGGTCGGTGAGTGACCGGGAAGGATGGGCTGCTGGTCAGTGTCCCCAAAGTAATCGGTACGTCTGCCCATGGAGCTGCCACGTCGTAGACTTGCTCGTG
Source organism: Hordeum marinum (assembly GCA_022496015.1). NCBI lineage: Eukaryota > Viridiplantae > Streptophyta > Magnoliopsida > Poales > Poaceae > Hordeum > Hordeum marinum. Next base: position 169,083,771 of record CM039676.1, read on the forward strand.
CTCCCTAAGAGCACTTTTATGACTGTACCTCGAGGGGAAGACCTCATAGACCGTCATGACATCCTCATCGGATCCGTTTGGCGAAGGAGAGCGGCTGTTTGACGGAGGGGTGTCGAGGATAGCCTTGCCACTTTTCGCGACCTGACTGACGACCCAACAAGCTCGAAGGAAATGCGTAGGGTTTGTGTTCAACAACACGGAATGAATGGGGCAAGGTTTATCAAGAAGCCCATCGAGGATAGTGCCGGTCCCGAAAAGGGACTAGTTTCTTTTTTCGACAGGTTCATGCCTGGCTGGCCGATTAGGAGGTACCCTCTTTCTTAGAACTCCTCTAGGGTGTTCGAAGAATTTTGGCTCTGAAACAACCGCTCAGATTGCCACACACTCTCCATGGTGCAATACTTCCGAACCAATTCGGATAACTCTGAAAAGTCGTGTATGCGTCGGCGGGCCAGGCATTAAGAATCCCTTCATCATGGCAATTGCTGATGAAAATTGCCATTACGTCTTGGTCACTAAGACCTTTTACTCTACTCCTGGCGAGGATGAGTGTTGCCCAAAAGTGGTGGACTGATTCTCCTTGCACTTTCTTGATATCCCGAAAGTTCGAAGACATGGCCTTTGGCACGCTGCATGGATAATCGTCTTGGGCGGTGGGTGGGAAAAAATTTCGTTCCCTGTCGCAACAAGTGTTCAGAAGTGCAGTTTCTGAATATCGCGATGGATCCTGGACTGGTGACGGTCAGGCTTTGGAGCGACTCCCCACCTTTGATTCTGTGATGGGGTCTTGGAGATATAGACGGTATTGCATTCCGGCAGTCAGGCAGAATCCGCGGCCAGACACTGGACAGTGATGACCAGGTGGGTGACCGGAGGGACATGAATCACCCTGTGATCGGGTCTGATCCCAAGCCAATCATAGATCAGAACTTGTCATCCGACATACGCATAGCTTCAATCCGATTGAACAACTCATTTACGAACGAGGCAATGGCAGGATGCGTGTCGCTGATACGAGTGGATTCATCAAGCGGTGTGATAGTTCCGGAGTTACGCCAAAGTGGATCCGTGTTTCGTTCCACCTTGGGACCTGCTGTATCGGACGTCGAAGCATCCGGATTTACAAGCTTTCCTTCAAAGATTGAGGTTTCCATTGGAACGAGTTTTCCCCGTGAATCATTCACGAACTCTAGGGTTCCAAACTTAATACATTGATTGGGGGAAAACCTTCCAGTCTGACCATGACGGTTGACCAGGCCGGTGTACGACAAGATGTCTTTGTTGATGAAATCATGATTGGGGCCAAGAGTCCCCTTGATACAGATCTCACTACTAGCGATGGGGCGAGCCATCGAGTCCTTCGGTGCTCACAGTGGAACTCTCAATGTAAGCAGCAAAGTCGGTGTCAAAACCGGCGGATCTCGGGTAGGGGGTCCTGTTGGGGATATAACCCCGTGGTAAGACCCGCCCAGGAGGGGTCGGGTCATACTTGGTGGCTTGTAATCAAGACCTGTAAGGTGGTCCGAAAGACGTAGGCCTAGCTATACGGCGTATTACCAAGATCGGCCAAGATGAAGGCCCAGACAAACGATGGTATGAAGACCCGGGTAGTTAAGCCGCCCGGAGACGGCTTGCCCAAGATGGCAAGACGGCTTAGAGACAGGGTTGACTATATGGTAAGAGTCGGTGTAGTACTCGTGTAACCCAGGGCCTCGACCTCCTATATAAATGCGACACCCCGGGCGGCTTAGACAGAGACCAATCAATCGAGAACTAGGTCAAGCGAATCCTCTCCCTTGTAATCGATACTCCAATCAATACAACGTAAGAAGGACGTAGGCTTTTACTGTTGGAAATATGCCCTAGAGGCCATACATAAAGTGTTTATTATTATATTTCCTTGTTCATGATAATCGTTTATTATCCATGCTATAATTGTATTGATTGGAAACACATTACATGTGTGGGTAAATAGACAACACTTTGTTCCTAGTATGCCTCTAGTCAACTAGCTCGTTGATCAAAGATGGTCAAGGTTTCGTAGCCATTGACATGTGATGTCATGTGATAACCAGGTCACATCATTAGGAGAATGATGTGATCGACAAGACTCAAACTACAAACGTAGCATATGATCATGTCAGTTTATTGCTACTGTTTTCTGCATGCCAAGTATATGTTCCTATGACCATGAGATCATGTAACTCACGGACACCGGAAGAGTGCCTTGTGTGTATCAAACGTCGCAACATAACTGGGTGACTATAAAGGTGCTCTACAGGTATCTCCGAAGGTGTCTATTGAGTTGGCATGGATCAAGACTAGGATTTGTTACTCCGTGTGACGGAGAGGTATCTCAGGGCCCACTCGGTAATATGACATCACAATAAGCCTTGCAATCAATGTGGCTAAGTGTTGGTCATGGGATCTTGTATTATGGAACGATTAAAGAGACTTGCTGATAACGAGGTTGAACTAGGTATGGAGATAACGACGATCGAATATCGAGCAAGAACATACCGAAGAACAAAGGGAACATCATACGGGATTAACTGAATCCTTGGCATAGAGGTTTGACCGATAAATATGTTCATAGAATATGTAGGAGCCAATATGGACATCCAGGTCCCGCTATTGGTTATTGACCTTAGAGGTGTCTCGGTCATGTCTACATAGTTCTCGAACCCGCAGGGTCTGCACACTTAAGGTTTGGTGACATTTCAGTAGTATAGAGTTATGTATGGTGGTAACCGACGGTTGTTTGGAGTCCCAGATGAGATCCTGGACGTCACGAGGAGCTCCAGAATGGTTCATAGGTAAAGATTTATATATAGGAAGTCCTATTTTGGTCGCCGGAAAAGTTTCGGGTTCATCGGTAGTGTACCGGGAGACCATCGGGAGGGGTATTTCGACCTAAGAGGCTACATGGGCTGTGGGAGGATGAAACCAGCCCTTAGTGGGCTGGAGGAAGTCCCACAAAGGGCCCATGTGGCTGGGAATAAAAAGCCCAAAAGGAAAAAGGTGGAAAAAGGCCAAAGGGCTAAATTAGGAAGGAGTCCTAATCCTATTAGGAGTGGAGGAGGAGGACTGCTCCCTCCTGGTTCGGCTGACCCAAGGGCTGGCTCCTTAGGAGCCAACCCTCCTCCACCTCTCCTCCTATATATACTAGAGGGTTTTAGGGTTTTGGCACAAGATTTTCAGCCACGTGCTACCCGTTCCTCCAGTGCATAGTTTCTCCTCTAGATCGGATTTCTGCAGTGCTTCGGCGAAGCCCTGCCGGAATAGCTCCACCACCATCGCCGGAGCGCCGTCACGCTGCTGGAGAACTCTTGTACCTCTCTGCTCCCTCTTGCTGGATCAACAAGGCGGAGATCGTCATCAAGCTGTACGTGTGCTGAACGCGGAGGTGCTGTCCATTTGGTGCTTGATTGGGACGGATCGTGATTGGATCGCAGGACGCTCGGCGATTTGGATCATGAAGACGTTTGACTACACCAAACGCGTGTCTTAATGCTTCCTGCTTAGCGATCTACAAGGGTATGTAGATCCACTCTCCCACTCGTAGATGCTCATCACCATGGATAGGTGTTGCGTGAACGTAGGAATTTTTTTGTTTCCCATGCGACGTTCTCCAACATTTACCTGTTGTTGAGGGGCCGAACGTGGGTAAACTCGTGTCCCTCGTCTCGACCAACCCCTTCAAGTCCACCACCTTAGCGATGGCCTCAAACCTAAGTCTTCGAACATCGGCCGTGACAAAACCACGACAGTTGGTGCCCACCGTGGGGCCAGCGCTCGGTGGTATTGAGTTTTCAAAGGGCCCTCTCCCAGGGATCGAGGGGTACGCTGTTGGCAGGACAAACAAGAGTCATCGTGGCCGGATCTACATCGACGACGCCGGCTAGGGCCCCGAGGCCGACTCAATTGAGTATGGCTTCTGGGTTCCCTTCGGTGGATCCACATCTTCATCGACAGTATCGGCGGATCTAAACCCGGGCCGGAGATCTGCACCGACATCGTCAAGCCGGCCCAGCGCACGCAACCTGCCCGACTTGTGCAATCCGCCCGTGCTAACCTGGGCAAAAGGCACGTCTTCGTCAGCTTTACTCATGGCATGGATCTTGAAGATTCTATGTCACAGGGAACTGTCATCTGCTCGGAGGATGGATCTTCGAGCGGAGAAACGGAATAAATTTACCAGCTTCACAATGGCGGGCTTAGGGGCCACGTCGAGCCTTACCCCAAGTTAGAGTATCATAAGCCGGAGGATTGTGAGCCACCGAACCATGTTGCCGTCTTCATGGCGAGGTCAGTGCCGACCCCAAGCACCACAGCCGCCAGCGCAACTAGATCAGGGGCTGGCAGGCTGCCGGCTCAGGTTCTTCTGGATCAGATGAACGAGCTTACAACCCTGATGGCAACTGAGGTCACAGCTGAAAATCAAGAGGCCTCGAACACGAAGATCGCGAGGCTGAAGGACCAGATGACAGAGGTCCAACAGGAGATCAGTGTGCCGAAGGCTGAGATGGATGCGGAGCGCGGAGCGCCTTAGGGTGGATGCTTTCCGCCTTGAACTGGTGCAGTAGTCTGCAGCGGCGGTTCAGCGGATAAGGCATCAGTCCCGCTTGCCGGATTAGTATGAGGCCAGAAACCTTTTCAACACGCTAGGAACGGGATGAAACGTACCCCTAACCTTAACCCGGACAGTGGAAGTACCTGGAAACCGGCCAGCGGTTCAGCATCAGGAGCTTAACCTGGCCCGATGGAACCAGACCCCACCAGTGTCTTTCCAACGTCGGCAGATCACTCTTCCAACCCGGCGGAGAACATGGTGGCGGCAGCAACCCATCTTGGTACAATCCCTATCCAGACGAGGTGCCTTTCACAGAGGGGGTGTGGAACGCTATTGGATACCTGCAGACGACGGTGGCCCAACATGAGAAGTACACTTATAGCCGGAGTCGCGTGCATTCAACCCCCATCCCCAGCCGTAGCTACAGCCGGCGTTATGAGTCGTCGGCGGTTTCTAGCAGTGATCAACATCGGAACCCGCCGCGAGTTAACCAGGCGGTTCTGGATGCTCGGGCGCTGGTGGATCGGGCGAGAGCACAGCGAGAGGCGGCGGCTCTGGCGGCGGCGGCGGCTCATCAAGAACCCGCAAATGCGCCTTCCATCTCGGTAGGAGTAGGAGTAACCTCCAGGGTTGTGGGAGTGCCATGCTTAGCGCTGGCTTTGCGGAATGAGCATTTGTCGAAGGATTTCAAGGGCCCTCGCAAGGTCCCAAATTATATTGGTGACCTACCTCCGGAGGCTTGGATTGAAAGCTATGAGCTGGCCATGGAGATGTTAGACTTCAATGATGCAGTATGTCCCAAATATTTCATCATGAAGCTGGAAGGACCGGCCCGCACATGGTTTAAGGGCTTGCCACTCAACACCATTAATTCCTGGGCCAATCTAAAGGCAAAGTTCATCAAAATTTTCCATGGAACGTGCAAGCAGCTCATCATTGGGTCTGGCGGGTCTCAACTGTCATCCACTCGTCTGAGAAGATTACGTCGGCTCAAGCGGTTTTGATTCTGGAAAAGAATTGCCACTTTATGCCTCTAAAGCAGAAGCTTGGCCGGCTAAGGTGCTTGTGTCAAGACATGGGGGAACTCATGCCGACTCTCACCAAGTATGCCGACTCTGACAACATGAAAGACCCAGGCTCTGATGAGGAGAAATCAGGTCAGGGTAAGAAAAGTAACAATGGCAAGGGTGCGGCTAGAAACAGCAACCACGGCAAGCGGAAGAATCCGCATGGCGGGTCAGAATTGGTGGCAAATACCAGCACTCAGAACAATCGTGCTAAGGGCAATGGGAACTTCAGGCAGCCCTTTAATAAGGGTAAAACTCCTTTCAACCTGGAAGAGATGCTCAATAAACCTTGTCTAGAGCACGGCCGGCCCGATAGATCAGTGGGCCAAACATGGAGGAACTGCAGCATTATGCGGCAGTCTCGGGATTATAGCTTGCGGCAGCATCATAATAACGATGGTGGCCCGTTAGGCGGCTCAGGGCCACGCGCGTCAGGGGACAGTTTTGGTGCTAGCGGCTCAGTACCCGGCTATCACAGTCAGAGCAATCAGGGAGGTTATCATTAGCAATCTAGCGGTGGTAATCAGCAGTAGAATAACCAGTCTAGGTATCAGAGTAACCCAAAGCAGCTCAGCGCGGGTCAGTACCATGTTTTTATAACCTGCCTTGACAAGCGAGACCGAAAGGTGCGCAAGCAGGCGGTCAATGCAGTCACGCTCACTCTCCTGCAATACTTGAAGTGGTTTGAGTATGACATAACTTGGAGTAGAGAGGATCACCCGCCGCGTGTTGATAACCCGGGGCAGATGGCTTTGGTAGTTGCCCCCAAGTGGGAGGATATGTGTTTACTAAGTCTTTCATGGCGTGGTACCCGGAAAGTTGGCTTATCTAGTGGGTAAGATCTCTTTGGAGGTTGCTTTTGGTGATGAATACAACTATAGGGTGGAATCCTTGTGGTTTGAGGTGGTCAAAATCAAAAGTCTATATCATGCTCTGTGTGGACGACCGGCTTATGCCAAGTTCATGGCTAGGCCTTGCTATGTCTACTTACAGCTCAAGATGCCCGGGTTGAACTGAAGAAGGAGACGGCCATTGCATGGTGATCGGAAGACGGCCATTGAGTGTGAGGAAGGAGACGCAGCTTACGCAGAATCAAGTTGTGCTGAAGAAGAGCTCAAGTTATATAAGGAAAATGTTGACCCGGAGGACATGACTCCACTCAAAAAGCCTAACACGGAATCTGAGCCGCCCCTTAAGTTTGTGGCGGATGATACTAAACTGGTGGATTTCACTCCGGGCGACTCATCACAACAGTTCACTATTGGGGCCAATATGGATCCCAAATAGGAAAGCGCGCTCATCGAATTCATCCATGAGAATCAGGACATCTTTGCATGGAAACCTTCTGACATGTCAGGTGTACTGTAACAACCTGAACCTAATAAGATTCGATGTCTTTGTGCTTACCATGCTAGTCCCTGGATCGACTCGCTAGCACACACAGTACATAAGAACATCAAATAACAAGTGCATCATTTACTACAACGTATGATCGAGAATTTATAAAGTATTACAATATCATAACACACAACTAGCTTTATTAAATATTGACAACGGAAAAGTAGCATAAACAAACGATGAATCCCATCAATGCCCACTGGCAAAAATGTTGAGTGAAGACGCACGACCCTACAGTATCTGAATGATCATCTGAACATCCTGCAACATGATAAGTTGCAGCCACAAAGGGTCAATACATTGAATGCATTGGCAAATCACACATAATGATATATAACAAACCTACATCTACAAGCAAGGTATGACAAACAGAACACTCAAATTGGTTTGTAGGAGAATGTCCTTACCTACCTCCACTAAATGGTCAAGGTTCACACACTACAACCAACTAACCCGCAAAAGAGAAATCGCAACTATGACGAAATGACAAAGATCTTCAAGAAGTCTCAAGTGTGCTCAGTCATGACGCATTCTCTAAGGACAATAGAGCGCTTAGCCAATGACGCATTCACCTGATTTCAATCCTGAGAACTCAAGTGCACTCAGCCACGACATATTCTCTAATGACAATAGAGTGGTCAGCCAGTGACGCATTCACTCGAGCAAAACCCGCAAACCTACAAGCTATAAACAAATAGGCTCACCACTTTCACCAATAACTCAACACCCAACTACATCTACCATAACAATCCAAGCATATGTCAAAGCATACAGACAACACATGCAAAGTAGAAATAGATGAGCATAATCAAAAGTGCAAACTTGCCTGGAACGGTGCTGAGGTACTCTGACGCTTAATTCTGATTCGCTTCACACTCCGCACAATATATATGTTTAAATAGACATCGATAAATAAACCGTATTCACATAACACTAAAATAAAGTCAACAGCAAACAATTCAATTAATATTCCAATAACAAAAAAATATCAATAGGTATTTATTATCTACATGCTAGTAGGATCACAAAGAAAAAATAATGAACTAAATTGAGTGGACGGTTTGAAAGATATGGCCACCGGAAGGTTGAATTCAAATTTAAACAAAATTAAATTTGAATTATTCAAAAGTGTGAAAATTTGGTTCTGTGGGATTCTACAAACTATGATGAGTGCACAGGAAAAAGAATTAACTAAATACGACATATAGATTAAAAGATGTAGCCAACTGAAAAACTGGTTAAAATCTGCCTAAAAATAAAAAAATAGAACTACAACAGTTGCGGTTACTGTAGCGTTTGCCAAGTGTCACGCTGGATTGGCTGAGGGGGTTCATGCGCGCGCGTGCTCACCTGAACAAAGGAACACGGGGAGGTCTCGGGCGTTGGCGGCGGTCCTCCGGCGGCTCTCCGGCGAAGTGGATGTGGGGGATGGATGCGATGGACGTCAGGGTGGCGACGGTGGTGAAGACGGCGACGCGGGTGTACTGTGTGGCTGTCGGCAACAACGGGGACTCCGGTGTGCTCCGAAGATTCGGCGCGATGTCGGGTGGTAGTCCGGTTGCTCGGACTAGTGGTCCTTGGGATTCAGGAGTGGCACGGGTGGTTGGGAAAGAACGACCAAGGAGATGGAGACCACGGTGGCATCAGTTCGAGCTCCAATGGCGATGGCGAGCTTCTGGTGCAGTTCGGCAGCTCGATCCGGTGTGCCCCCGGACAAATTGGAGGGTAAGGAGGCTTCATAGAGATTAATTAGGAAGGAAGGGGTAGTCGGGCGGACTCGGGACCTTCGTATGGCACCAGAACCATCCGGCGATGCTTCGATGGCTGAAGAACTCTGACGAGATTCGTTTCGAGGTGAACGAGCGAACTAGGGCACGAGAAGATTCAATTTTTGCAAAAATCGGATGAGAAGTGTTGTTGGAATATTTATAAGGTAATCTCTAGTGCGGGAGGGGCAAAATCCACGCCAAATCAGTGAGGACTTGGATCGGGAGGTGAAGGCACATTTGCTCCCTTGGTGGTTTTGGTAATTAATAACAACATATAAGTCATTGAACTAATGTTTGCACCAACTATGTTTCAAGAAATATTCAATGATAGGATTGGAAAAAGGATATTGTGGAGATACCCCAAGTTGCAAGGAAATAGGTTGGCCAAGCTTCAAGCAAGAGGACTCTCCAACCCCCTGGAAAGCCACAGGAAAGCCAATACTATTAAAAGGGGGTAAGGTTTTGTTGGTGAACAATATGCTCAAACGTGCACAAGTGATAGTTGCCAAAAACATCCACAAACTCTCGAACCAAATTCTGTTCTATACCTAACACTCAAAATCGGTGCAACAAACTTTCCCATACCGGTGGCACCGATTCCAGAACCTAGACAGACTCAACCAAACCCAAGCCACTTCGGTGCAACCGATTCCATACCGGTGCCACCGAGTTTAGGTTGCCAACGTTCTGTTATGCAAATTCACATTGTCGGTACAACCGAGAATGTTGGATCGGCGTCACCGAGATTGGAAATCTGACTGTTGGTCGCCTTATCGGTGCAACCGAGTTTCCTATATCGGTCTCAGCGAGATTCAAAAGTTGCCACCTTTTGGTCACTTCGGTACCACCGAGATTAACACATCGGTGTCACCGAGATGATCATTTTGTGTGTAACGGTTGGATTTTTGGGGATGCCTATATATACCCCTTCACCACCACCTACTCGAAAGTGAAGCACTCAGAACTATTCCACACTTGCCCCATCCAATTTTCTGAGAGAGAACCATCTACCCTTGTGTTGAGGTCAAGATCTTCCACGCCAATCATATGGATCTTGATCTCTAGCCTCCCCAACTAGCTTTCCACCAATCCCATCTCTTCCACCATGCCAAATATGTGAGAGAGTGATTGGGTGTTGAGGAGTATATCATCTTGAAGCACAAGAGCAAGGACTTCATCGTCATTACCGAGCCTATTATCTTTTGGAGGGTGGTGCCTCCTAGATTGGTTAGGTATCGCTTGGGAGCCTCCTACTTCGTGTTGTGGAGAGAACCAAGAAGTTTGTAAAGGCAAGGAGATCGCCTACTTCGTGAAGATCTACCCATAGTGAGGCTAGTCCTTCGTGGACGGAAGCCGTTATGGAATAGTCAAGGTTGCTACTTCGTGGACCCTTTTGGGTGGAGCCCTCCGTCCACTCTCGCGACCGTTACCCTCCGTGGGTTGAAGACTCCATAAATGTTGATGTACGATAGCGCCACCTATGGAACCATGGGAAAATCATCGTGCCTACAACTGCGTTTGATCTTCCTACCCTATACCTTCTAAACATGCTTGTCGTTACTTTCCTCTGCTATATACTCTTAGACTTGCATGTGTAGGGTGTACTTGACTTGCCATGAAATGCTAAAAACTGTCAACCCTAAAACTTGGTATCGGCAAAACTTTTATTTGGTCAAGTAGTCTAATCACCCCCCTCTAGACATACTTTCGGTCCTATAGGAGGCACGAACTCGTGAGCGTGCAGGAACCTGGAAAAAGGTTGGAGATGATGTCGTGGGACCCAGCTGGCAGCGGCACAGGGGAGAAAATGAAAAAAACAAATAGAGGAATCAGCGGGATGGGCTATGGCCTTTGAAAATGGGTCGCCGGCCTGGTGCAGTTGTGTGTGCTAGATCGCGGGGTGAGCACGAGATAAACTGGGATGCGTGTTGTGGCCCATAAAAAACAAACTCCAGGAAAAAAACAAATCCTATTTACTATAGAAGTTTAAATGTCCAAAACAAATACAATAATAATCGAAAGACTTACCGAAACTTAGAGTAACTTATTATGGCTATGGGAGGAAACAATGGACATTTTTATAGTCCAAAAATATAAACAAAAATACACATGATGTGTTATAAATATTTTTTTGGGCTTTCTAAATCTTGCATAAAATATTTTTCAACACTACACAAATTTCCAAATAAATTTTAAAGCATTTCCAACTATATGAAGAAGTCATGTTTTCTTCTCTCAATATCCAAGTTGAAACACTTTTGAATATTCTCAAAATTCAAAATAAGATCCAAAGGAATATTCAGGAAAGTCATTTTATTCCCTCTCATTTGAATATTCAATAAACTCCAAAAGTTGCAATTCCTAGTCAAAATTTAACTAAGATTAATCAACAAAAACAAGTTTTACTTAATCCTATTTAAAAATTAACATTCCAAAATTTCAAAATTTTGGGATGTTACATGTACTGAGGGAGTTCGCTGAGCACCATCTTAATGTGGATCCTAAGTTTAAGCCGGTTAAACAGTTTCTCCGACGATTCAATGAAGAAAGGCACAAGGCTATTGGGGAAGAGGTGGCCCGACTTCTGGCAGCAGGGTTCATTGTTGAAGTGTTTCACCCGGAGTGGCTTGCTAACCCGGTGCTAGTGCTTAAGATGAATGGCACATGGCATATGTGTGTGGATTACACAGATCTTAACAAGGCCTGTCCAGTTGACCCATTTTCTCTCCCCCGTATCGACCAGATTATTGATACAACGACGGGTTATGAGAGCTTATGCTTCCTGGACACTTATTCCGGTTATCACCAGATCAGGATGGCAGTCAAGGACCAAGAGAACACAGCTTTCATCACGCCTTTTTATGCTTTCTGCTATGTGTCTATGCCTTCCGGACTCAAGAGTGCCGAAGCGACTTACCAGCATTGTGTGCAGAACTGTCTTCACAGTCAAATTGGACGTAATGTTCATGCATATGTGGATGATATTGTGGTCAAATCAAGGAATAAGGAGACTCTACTTTATGACCTGAAGGAAACTTTCGATAACTTACTGGTCTACAAGATGATGCTTAACCCAGCTAAGTGTGTTTTTAGATTTCCTGCAGGCAAGCTCTTGAGTTTTCTAGTCTCCGAGCGTGTCATTGAGGCTAATCCAGACAAAATAAAGGCTATTACTTCCCTGTCTGAGCCGGCATGCATCAATGATGTTCAGCGCCTAGCGGTCGAATTGCTGCGTTATGCGGGTTCATAAGCCGAGTGGGTGAGAAGGCTATTCCTTTATACCGGATGATGAAGAAAACAAACAACTTTGTCTGGGGTAAGCGTCGGGTGAGGCGTTTGAGGCACTCAAGAAGCAACTCACTGAGCCGCTAGTCTTGGCCATTCTGACTGAGAAGGAACCCTTGCTCCTATACGTGGCGGCTAATAATAGGGCAGTCAGCGCCACGATTATTGTTGAGCGTAAGGAGGCAGGGAAAGAGTATTTGGTTCAGAGGCCGGTTTACTACATCAGTGAAGTCTTGATAGAGTCCAACAAGAGGTACCCACGTTGGCAAAAGCTAATATATGGGGTGTTCATGGAAAATCTTAAGCTGAAGCATTACTTCCTGGGACACCACGTCATAGTAGTTAGCTCTACCCCATTGGGACACATAATTCAAAATAGAGAAGCCACCAGCAAGATTGCTAAGTGGGCATTGGAGCTTGGACCTCTTAATCTGAAATACGTGCCTCGCACGACGGTCAAGTCTCAAGCCTTGGTGGATTTTATAAATGACTGGACAAAGTGTTAGGTGCCCAAGGAGAAGCCGGACAACACGTACTGGATGATTCACTTTGACGGATCCAGACAACTGGAAGGATCAGGGGCTGGGGTTGTATTAACTTCCCCTAAAGGTGACAAGTTCAGTTCTGTGCTAAGGTTGATGTTTCCTTGTACTAACAATGCAGCTGCGTATGAAGCTTTACTTCATGGCCTCCGGGTTGCTAAGGAGATGAACCTGAGCCGAGTTCGATGTCTCGGCGACTCAGATCTCGTGGCCTAGCAAGTTTCAGGCACGTGGGATTCCAAAGACCCGCGGATGGCGGATTATCGTCAGGAGGTAGATATCATTGCTGGTCACTTCGAGGGGTATCAGGTAGATCGTATTAATCGTCGTAGAAATGACGCATTGTCAAGGTTGGGCTTCCAGCATAAGTTGGTGCCACCTAACATTTTCTTGGACGTGCTACATCACCCGTCATTTAAGCTACCTTCAAAGGAAGACCTGGCTATAACTGACTTGGAGGGGCAGCTGGTGGCGACTCCACATGCTATCCCTGACTGGACATTGCCTTACCTAGCATACCAGACACGCGGCGAGTTACCTGAGATGAGACCTTGGCAGGACAAATCATCAGGCGATCTAAGTCTATGACGATCATCAATCGTGAGTTACATAAGTGCAGTGTTACTGGCGTTTTTCCACATTTTGTTTTACCTGAAGAAGGTAAAGAAATCTCGAATGAGATTCACGCTAGCGATTGTGGTCATCACGCCGGCTCAAAATCTCTGGTGGCCATGGCTTTTCGTCATTGTTTCTTCTGGCTAATGGCTCGTAAGGATGCAAAAGACTTGGTTCTCATGTGCGATGGATGTCAAAAGTTTGGGTGACGTGCTCACGTGCCATCTCAGGAATTGCGAGTGATTCCAGTTACCTAGTTGTTTGCGGTCTGGGGGCTTGACATGGTCGGTCCCTTCAAGAGATCCACGAACAAGAAGACCCACCTCTTGGTTGCGGTGGACAAGTTTACCAAGTAGGTGGAGGCTAAGCCGGTCACCAAGTGTGACACGGCTATGGCGGTTCACTTTGATAGAAAATTGATCTACTGCTTTGGTTACCCTCATAGTATCATCATAGATAACGGTACGAACCTATCCAAGGGGGCTATGCAAGCATTCTATGAAAGTGAGCACAACCGGCTTGACGTTTCTGCGTTTTCTCATCCACAAACCAATGGTCAGGAAGAGCACGCTAACTAGGAGATCTTGAGAGGCATCAAGCCCCGCTTTATGGTTCCTCTACGGCGAACGCCGGGTTGTTCGGTAGAGGAGTTGCCATCAGTTTTCTGGAGCATCAGAACTACTACCAATAGATCAACATGCTATATGCCTTTCTTCATGGTTTATGGCGCAAAGTCCGTGTTACCAAGAAATATACGTCATGACTCGCCGCAGGTGGCGGCTTACATTGAGGCGGATAATGAGACAGCCCATCAAGATGCATTGGATGCTTTGGATGAAGAGCCTGATCTGGCGGCGGCTCGATCGGTGATTAATCAACAAGACCTGTGTCGCTATCATAGCCGTAGAGTTAAGACCCGGACGTTTCAAGAAGGCGACTTGGTGTTGCGTTTGATTCAAGATCAGACGGATGCGCACAAGCTATCTCCTCCATGGGAAGGACCTTTCATGGTCAGGAGAAATCTCAACAACGGGTCATATTATCTCATTGATATATGAGAGGAGTCAAGCACTTCTCGGCAGGAGACACGCCGGCCATGGAATATAGCTCATCTGCGGCCTGACTGTACTTGAGTCATCAACTCCCACCATTATACATCATCATTGTACATATCATATATATATAATAAAGTTAGCATCCCTGCAAGCCGGGGCCTCTGGCATTTTACGTATCTCAGCTTGTGCAAAAGTTGTCTCCATCAACATGGTCACTTGGGGGCTTCTAACCCGCCAGGGTTCAACTTACACACCGTTTTGATCGGTCTTCAGCCATCATTAGGAGGGGTTCTATACCCAAAAGTTGACTCCGTCAACAAGGTCATTCAGGGGCTTCCAACCCACAGGGTTTAGCTTACACACCCTCTTGATCGGCTCTTCAACCATTGCAAGTTTGAGTTAAACTTGCCTGTATGTTGCTGCTGCGCCGCTATGTGACCCGCCGAACTCTTGCTTGTTAATCTCGATTAGAGACCCTGAGCTATTCAAACATATTTGGCAGCCACTCTCACTAGAGACCCTATACTGGTCAAGGTTAAACTAGTGGTTCTTGTCACGTGAGGGCCGGCTTACGGAAAGCAAGGACAAACTCAACCATCTGCTACCGACTCTCCGCTGTGTGGCCCGTTCGTACTCTTAAACGGTTACTCTTTTAAAGACCCTGCATTGTTTAAGGTTCAAACGACGGATTTGTTTCACGTGAGAGGTAGCTTATGGGCCCTATGGGTACTCATGCCCTGCTGCATCTCTTTCTGGTTCGTTGCGTTCTTATCAGTTAATCTCGCCTAGAGACCCTGAGCCGTTCAAAGAAATTGACGGTCACTCTTGATAGAGACACTATACTATTAAAGAGTTTTAGTAGCGAGTCCACCCAGAAGAATCGGCATATGAGTTTTCGGAAAATCAAGGTCAGGAAAGATTTAACATCTCCGGGTTGTGCTTTTTCAAGCCACCCTCACAGTGATGCAGAACATATTTTGTTGTTTGTTTTCATAGGTTTTATCTCTTAAGATAAGACGCCATGAAGTCTAATGAAGTCTGATGACAAGATATGAGTGAAACACAAAGCAGCTAAAGATATATAAGGTTGTGCAGTTTCTACGTGCACGATGGTACGGTTCAAGCAATCAAGGTTTTTTCTAAGCCTATTACAAAGCTCTCCACAGAGTCCAAAAAGCAAGACTTAAGTTTTTGTACACTGCTAAAGTTTCAGCGGGTCAAGGAGCCGGGTTATCCCACGACAGGATCAGCTTGTTCAGCTTGACGGTGGGTCATCCTGCGGCGGGTCTTCGACCTCCTCAATCTAAAGATTGTCCACGTCCCAGTTGCAGTTTGTTAATGCTTCAAACTGGTCCTCGTCAAAGAGGGGAGACGGGTCAATTTCAGGGGAAAAGAGGTGCTTACGACGTGCAGGAGTTAAGTCCCTGGCTTCAAAGGTTGGGCAGCGCACTTGTTTGTTGTCTACGTTGTAAGCCGCCTGGTAAGTACACAGATCAACTTCATCTGCTAGTACCGATGCGAGTACCCTGGAGGTCTTCATACAACGGGCATAGTCAGCTTCTATGAACACTGAGCCATTGTCTTTCTTGGACGGAAAGCCATCCATCATCTCTTTTGTAGTTAGCTCAGGGGCAAAGGCCAAAGCCCAGCTTACTGCAAACATTGCTCCCTTCCTGGCGGCTGATCGTTTGAGCTCTTCGATTTGCTTAGGAAG
This sequence comes from Hordeum marinum, assembly GCA_022496015.1. Lineage (NCBI taxonomy): Eukaryota > Viridiplantae > Streptophyta > Magnoliopsida > Poales > Poaceae > Hordeum > Hordeum marinum. The sequence goes on from CM039676.1 coordinate 169,099,789, forward strand.
AGTTGATAATAGTTCTATCACTCCTTTCATGAATTTGGGGATGCTTCCTTTATTCAGCATTGCTTTGATAGTGCAAAGGGTCCCGCAGTACAACTACTCTAACAAGGTGTATACGGCTTTCAACTACAATAGGTTGTCTGAAGCGAGGTGACGGTCTCTTTGACCTACAAAGACGGATCAGACCCAGCCTTGCTTAAAGCTTCCTGTGACATACGAAAACAAAGTCGCCCAGGAGGGGTAAGTCACCAGGTTAAAATATTAGTGGATGATTGGCTAAGGGAATATAATACAAGTCTCAAGTAGATTGCAAGCAATATACTTGACACTTGGGGGCTAATGTCTGTGCACTCTCCAATTCTACAATGAAGTTCTGGCTCATCTTCATCAAGTTAAGCTGGCACTTGGGGACTACATATGGCTCTTCGATTCAAGTAAGTTCCGACTCATCTTCATAAAGATAAACTAGCACTTGGAGCCTACATCGACGCTTTCCAAGTTTACAGTGAAGTTTCGGCTCATTATTTCAATATTGACCCGGACTTGGGGGCTACCATTGATCAACTCATCAAAACTGAGTACTGGCTTAATATATATATTAAACCCATACTTGGGGGCTACATGCTAAGCTATTCTAGTTATGACAAGCATTGGAAGACCCGGTTTACCATTTGCAATACTAAACCAGCTCTTGGGGGCTACATAAGGGTATAGGGGAAAAGCAGGAGTACCTCATATTTTTTCTTCTTCAAACCGACAAGTTTGAGCTCCATGTTCAGGCTTGTGGAGACGCGGTTTAGATAACCAGCATGTAACTCATCTTCAGTTAACTTCTTCAGCACGGGGAATTCAAAGTCAAGTTTGTCAAGCGAGGAAGCTTCAGCCCTGTCGGTGTGCTTTGTCAATACATGAGGTTTGGGAGATTGAAAACCTGTCCCAGTGATGATGACGTCCGGAACAACTGTGCCTTTGACGGCTGTTGAAAGGCTAGGCAGCTTAGAATCGGTCCTTGGAAGACTATCAGTTGCCATCTCATGGTCTGCCGGCTTAGAGGACAGATGAATATCTTCAGGCGCATCTTTCATAGCTTCAGTGGGTTCAGCATGAGCTGTAGGAGAGTCTGGCTTAGTAGTCTCCGACTCTTGGGCAGTGGGGGCAGAGGTAGACCCACCAGTCTTCCTTCGCTTTGCTTGAGCCCTGGAAAATACAAAATATTATTATATAAAGAGCAAGGATGGTAAAAGGATATGATGCAGACACAAGGATCTACACTCCAGGTTGATCTTCAGAGGAGGCATCTTAGTCGTCGTAGACTCACCTGACGATGGGGCGTTTCTTGAAGGCAATTAAGGCAATATAAAACATAGTAAGGTTATAATACAAGGTTGACAAAGACAAACTTAGTTAAATGAGTACCTTAGCCAGCCGTTTCTGCTGAGCCGGAGAATTGGATAACCCGGCCACAAGATCTTCAGAGCCGGCGCTCCGGGTTTGGCATCGGGAGGTGTAAATGAGCAAGAGGATGAGAAAATGGGACTTTTCGGAGGACCCTCCGTATCTTCTTTGGTGGAAGGTGCTCTGAGTCAGAGGAAATGTAGGTTACCTCAGGGGCGCCTGCATGGCTTGTTTTCGTTTCCTCTTGTGAATAATTATTGTCAATAAGACGCATGAATAGACAACCAAGAGATTTAAGTTCTACCTCCGAGTCATCAACCTCACGCTGTTCTTGAACAATAGTTTTCTTCTTACGGCCACCAGTTTTCACCTTAGATTTGCTCACAGGCGGGCTGTACTTTTTCTTCCAAAACGAAGAGTCAGCCTGTAGATAAGCCGCCAGCACAGATTAGAAGAAGTCAAAGTAATGTTAGCCAAAGTTGACCTGTTTGGTGGAACAAGAGTTTCTTATAGCCGAAACTGGATTCTTGGCGCAAAAGGGTTTCAGCCCAGTCTTGTTGCAGATCTCCTGCTTCTCGCCAAGAAGAGCTTTGACAGAGCAGTTGATGTCTTGTTCTGTCAGAGGAGTGGCATTGAAGCAGAGAGAGTCATTTGGTTCACCCGTAAATTCATACATGAGCTGAGGCGGTCATGCCGGCTCACTTGTAAGATTTTCCAAGAAACCTAGCAGCGGGTTAGGTCGGCACCTGATAAGCCATTCGCTAGTAAGGCCTTGATCTTTGCAAACTCCGGAGCATATTTAGCTCGCTCTGTGGCAAACATCCGGTCTAGGAGTTCAGTGTAGCAAAGCCGGGTAGAACGGTAACACAACAGGGGATCTCTTCTTGAGGAGAAGTGTCTGTACAGTAGAACCAGGTCTTGTTCCATTCTTTGGGGTGACTTGGTAAGATGGCTGATGGATAGGGAAATCTCTCCGTCTCTGAATGGAGACACAACCAAGCTCCAAACTTGGCCCAGACGCCACATCAGTTTGGCGGTTGACATAATAATAATCATGGAAGAGGTCAAGAGATGACTCTTCTTGCAAGTAAACTTCGCATAACACTTGGAACTGACACATTTTGGAGACAGAGTTTGGGCCTATGTCTTGAGGGTGAAGCTTGAAGAAATGAAGTACATCTCGGATTTTTTTTGACTCGGGCGGGCTGAATCTACGAAGGAGGTGATCGATAAACAAAACAACTTCTCCCTCCTTAGGTATAGGCCTTGATTCTGGCCCTGGAACCCGCCAGTGTATGACATCCTGAGCCAGAAGGATACCCTTTTCTACAAAGTCAACTAAGAGTTGTTCAGTGACTCCGGAGCAAACCCAATTGCAATATGAAGGTGCTCTCGACACGATGGCGGGTCAAACTGCGAAAAGGCCTAGAGTATGGCGGCTTAGACAAATATTAACTAGTCGAGGCAGCTATGGTCACTATAATGGTGAGGTATTAAACCGCCGAAGTATCTTATTAGAGAGCCGCCAACATAGTGGCAGGTTAAGTTGACAGAGCAACGATGGAAATTACAGCTAAGTGCGGATAAACAGGTTTCACATGTTGTCCTTATAACTATAGATCTATAGGAGAATGGAAAAATAAATACATCTGAACCCTAAAAGGAGCAGTGGAAGAACAAGTAGTTACAACACGAGAAAGAATGGGATGCAGATATATAATGAGTGGATATCTGCTCCGTATGGACAGCCGCGATGGACTAGCAACATTGTGAGACTCAGGGGACTAATCGCTAATCTACATTACAATGAACGATCTAATGAACAGCGAAGAACGCTAATGGAAACCCGAAAAGCGAGGAATTGCGGATCTGGCAAGGAATGAGAGGAGTACCTTTCCAATGCGGTCAACGCGTGCGAGAATCTGGACTAATAAGGTTGAAGCATTGGCCGGCGTTGTGGGCGACGGCGAAGTCCAGTCGGTGCGGTGAGCTCCGGAGAAGTTAAGCGTCGAGATTAAGAAGAAGAAGGCAGGGGCGGCAGAGAAAAAGAAAAGGCCCCCTCGTGTTCCTATTTAAGAGATGAGGTCGCACAACAGTGTGTGCGTGAGTCGAAGAGGTGTAATGATGTTTGACCAAAGGGGACGCCTCGATTTTCGGGTCGACAATTTTTAAAGAGAGGATCCATTGCGGATGTCACGGATTCTTTTTGGCATATTCGATTTGACGTCACTGCGGGTTACGTATTTTCTTTTTCAGGCAATAGAATGTGAGACTCGCTGCCAAATGTGTTTGAAGATTGACATGAGCAGGCTCAAATCAACCCGTGGCCTAATGTTGGGGATATAACCCCATGGTAAGACCCGCCCAGGAGGGGTCGGGTCATACCTGGCGGCTCATAATCAAGACCTGTAAGGTGGGCCGAAAGACGTAGGCCTGGCTATACGGCGGCTTACCAAGATGGTCCAAGACGAAGGCCTAGACAAAAGATGGTATGAAGACCCGGGCGGTTAAGCTGCCCGGAGATGGCTTTCCCAAGATGGCAAGGTGGCTTAGAGACAGGATTGACTATATTGTAAGTGTCAGTGTAGGACTGGTGTAACCCAAGGCCTCGACCTCCTATATAATGGCGAGACCCCGGGGTGGCTTAGATAGAAACCAATCAATCGAGAATTAGGTCAAGTAAATCCTCTCCCTTGTAATCAATAGTCCAATCATAAGACGGACGTAGGCTTTTACCTCTTCTTGATGGGCCGAACCGAGGTAAACTCGTGTCCCTCGTCTTGACCAACCCCTTCGCATCCACCACCTTAGCGATGGCCTCGAACCTAAGTCTTCGGACATCTGCCGTGACAAAACCATGATAGGTCCCAAAGTATGAGACTAGGATCGACGGTAACAGGAGACGAAGGGGACACAAGTTTACCCAGGTTCGGGCCCTCCAATGGAGGTAATACCCTACGTCCTACTTGACTGTATCGATGGTGTAAGGGGTTACATAGTTGATCTACCTCGAGATCGTATGTCTAACCCTAGATGAATTATTCTATATCTAACCCCTAAAACCCTCCCGCTTATATAGATGCCTAGGGTGTCCTTGGCCCAAACATGGTCGGTTACATGCCGAAGAGATAACTTGCCTAACTACAGCTAATAACTTGGACAATACGTATTGACTCCATGACGCCTCCATCCTAGCACAGGTGGTCCTCGATCCTCCGATGCCTGCCTTGCAACCCATACAGTCTGGCCCATGAACAATGGGTCGGCTATCCAAGGACCCCTTAATCTAGGACTCCCTTAATTGTCCTCAACGTCGCCCACATCCACCTCCCGTACAATGCTATCCTCGGGTACCCGGCCATCGCCAAGTTCATGGCGGCGACTCATCGTGGCTACAACGTCCACAAGATGCTAGGGAGTGACAGCGTCATCATCGTCGCCTACGATGAGAAGGATGTTGTCTGCTCCCTCGATCGTTCTTATTGCGCTGCTGCGGTCGAGCGGTCGGATGACGAGGAGGAGAAAGAAGCAGTTCACCCTCGTGGAGCGCGAAGGGGCTGGAACCTCCAAGGGCGGAGCCTTGTGCTCTGCATTCGGGGATGGGGCCACCCTTTCCAGCGCATAGAAAGGTGTGCTCGGTGCCCTCTTGGGTCGGGCTTGGGGGCTTCCGCCCAGGAGACCCCCAACTTGGCCGGCGAGACAAGGGAGGCGTTCGGGCACAACCTGAAGGCGTGTCCCAGCGCGAAGCTACCAGAGCCAGAGGCTCGGCGCAAGGCGCCAAGCTCGCAAGAGTTAGTCATCAAGGCGATCAACGAACTTTAGGAGGCACAGGCCGGGCAAGGAAGGCACTGCCCAGCACCACTGATCATAGCCGCCATCGTCAGCCTAGTCAAACATCCACGCATCTGTGTCAACACGGGCGCAATCAATAGGGCCTTGTCCCAGGGCCTCTTTGGGCCAACGCGTGGCGACCATGGCTAGACCTACCCGCACAACTACGTCTGTATTCTCGTTGGCCTGGCCAATGTCGGCGTCATGTTCCAGCGCCTTGCCCGGACCTTGCTCGCACCTTGCCTGGTAGGGCGCAACGAGGAGTTGGTGGAGATGCCCGGACCGAGCATGGGTCCTGTGCCTCGGGAGATGACAGGCCCATGAGGGCTGCGCTCGTGGAGGTACAAGATCAGGCTACAACGGCAGCTTCGTCTCTTTAGTGACAAGGCCGCCAGGTGACTTTTTGTTCATCTATGGAAGATAACTTTTTTGCTTGTTTCATTTAAGGGTGCCCGTAGAGCCGCGTTATCCTCAGGCGATACGGGCATACCCTTGTAGCCGCCGTGTTTACCCATATTTCAACAGTTTTTCATGCATGCAGTCAGTTTCCTAATGTTCCCCCCTTGTTGGCACTACCTTTTGCCGCCGTGAATGTTGTCATTCCCAAGCGATCCTACCTTCGGCCACCTCACGAGAGTGTTAGGCATGGCGTTTGTGCTCAGCTGTGTCCCTACAGTGTGAAAAATCTAGTGACTGAGCCCTGTTTGGCAGGCCGGCCCCGTTCACTTCATCTCCTGGGGTCACTGGTGCTTGGCCATCCCAATGGCCCTATGGAAGACGCTCGCTGCAGGATGCAAAGAAGACTCCAGGACTCCGGATAGTGCCTTCTACAAGAAGACCCAGGCGCAAACCTCCTTGAGGTAGGGACCTCACGAGGCCAAAGCGCCCTCGTGCGCTCCGAGATACACCTCCAGTTCTACTGTGCTAGCCACGTGTACAAACTCAATGGGCCGTACACGCCCGGAGCCCCCCGAGGACATGGAGGGTTTCCTTCCCATGCAATGTGGCTGCCACAGCTCCGTTTTGGCGAAGAAGTCAACACTGCCCACGAATGGCTATGCCCACGCAATATGGAAGCCACAGCTCCGTGCTGGTGGTCAACACGATCTACCAATGACTATGCCCTATGTGGAAGCCCTACGCCTTGTGCTGAGGATAAACAATTGAGGGCACCAAAGCGTCTGCATCCAAACTTCAGGAATGCTCCTTGCGGCCCCGTCTCGTTGCATTCCCTGGGATGTACGCATGAGGGGCCTTCATGGGGCTACTACCAGACCGGGCCTCGTATACACCACCTTCCCAGGTTTGCCAAACCTAGTCTTCACGCGCCCCTCTCAGGAAAAGCTGGCAAGGGATGGTACGAGAGCCACTCGTACGTCTAGGGGGACTCCTGAGCATCGCGACTCGTGAGCCTCACTGGCCACGTAGCCCCTCACCCCTTGGGACCATCTTTGGTGATCCGAGAGGCCCCGATGGCGGCTAAGGTATGTGCAGGGCCGGGCCCTGCCGACGCAGAGAGCAAGGTGTTCGAAATTGAGATTTCCAAGATAAACCTATCTTCATCGTGTTCCCTTCATGAGGGTTGCTCGTACGTCAAGTGGGACTCCTGAGCATCGCGACTCAGGAGCCTCACTAACCCCATAGCCCCTTGCCCCTTGGGGACCGTCCTTGGTGATCCGAACGACCCCGACGACGGCTGAGGTATGCGTGGGGCCGGGCCCTACCGACGGAGACCATCACAGTAAGCAAGAAGGAAACAAGGCGAAGAAGGCAATCACGCAGTTCAACAGGTATTACAAAGATTAAGAGTTTTTCGCGAATACAAACAAGTTTAATGCCTCCAAGAGGCACGTTGAATGTTGCACGAAATAAATAAGGAAGAAGAATCAGGAGGAGCCTTCGCCACCACTCGCTCCGTCTGCAGATAGCTCGTCGTAGACATCGCCGGCATCATCCTCTCCTCCACTAACCCCTGCACCTTCAGGAGGCGGATGGACGGTGATGTGGGTGTACCTCTTCACCAGCACCTCCACAGCGGCCTTCACTGCCTCTACAGCGCTGTTGCGGACCTCGGGGGCGACCGGGCGGATCACGGAGTCGAAATCGAACCCTAGCTCGCGAAGGTGAAGACGGATGAAGATGTGCGTCGTGGCCTAAGAAAAGAGGTCGCAGCATTCAATATCCAAGACTCCCTCCACCTTGGGAATGGTGCCCACCAGCGCCTCGACGAACTTCGAAGCAAGCTCCACGAGGCCGTTCTCCGAAGTCATCAGGGGTTCCTCAAACCGTTCCTGACAGATGGAGTGGAGCGCTTGGCGAAGCCTGATATCGACTGGAGGAAGGGTGCTGAGATCAGCGGCCCCTCTCTCTCCGGCCTCACCTAGAGCCTTTTCCGCGGTTTGGAGCCGAGCCTTTTCCAGGGCTGCTTCCTTCTCCCGTGCGTCCATGCGCTCTCACGCCGCGACACCATCGGCCTTCGCCTGGGACAACTCAGAATCTCGGCTGTCAAGCTGGGCCTTGCAAGTCTTGAGGGCCTCCTGCTCCTCGCGCAGTTGTCCCTCGAGCAGAGCATTCTCTTCCTGAAGCGCCTTGAAACAAGACTCCGCCTCTTCACGACGCCCTTCAGCAGACGCCGCATCGGATAGCGCCGCCTCGAGGGCTGCTTTGGCCGACACGGCCTCCTTCTCTCCTCACCACGGTCGCCTCAGCCTGACTACAGGCCGCCACGATAGAGGCGTTGGCCTAGAGCCACCCATAGAGGAGCCCCAGGAGCCCACTCGCGGGGCGATTGTCAGCACCCACGAGGGCGTCCCAAACTTGACCCAGGGCAGTGAAGACCCCATCTAGGACATCGAGGCCACACGACGAATACACCAAGGCCTCCTTCGGAGGAGCCACCTGTGCGACCACATGCAGCATCTCCTGGGAGATGGTAGCACGAGGAGCAGGAGACTCCAGAGGCTGCAAAGCAACCAAGGGCAAGACGGATGCAGACGGATTGACAGGCGGCCGGCCCTCCGGACAGCAACACCGGCACACCATTAAGAGCGAGAGCAACCACATCAACAGGCATCGGGTACTCAGGGGGCTCCGCGACGGTGACCTAGAGGGTTGCCTCATGATCCTTCACCCCCTCGCTGGCTGGCTCCTCAAAAGGTGATGACGGCACGACATGAGCAGGCGGAGCATCGGAGGATGCCTTCGGCTTGATGCGTGCCTTCTTCTTCCTCATCTTCAGCACATCGGCGTTCCTAGTTACCCGTCGAAGAAAGAATCAATGGCACGCAAGCAACTAGAAGGCGACCAAAGCCGAAACGGGTACTTCCTCCTCAACGTCGACCCACTTCCTCTTCCCCTCCGCTCCGATGATGACAGCGATGACCTCGCCTCTCTCGATTAGGGAACCACCACGACGGGGGACGGGGGCATTGTACGCCGTAGCGGATGCTGGAGGAACTGCCTCGACCCCGGTCTCTTTGCACGTGGCTTGAGGGCTGTGATCCGGGTGGGGGCAAGGTTGGCGCCTCAACTACCATACCTACGGAGGCAGGGCACACTGGAGGCAACTCAGTTCCATGCTTCCTGGTGGTCACCAGGCAGGCGGACCGCATGGCACGAGGTGCCGGCACAAGCCCCCTGGGACCATAGCGGGACGCGGAGAGCCTCTAGCAAAAGCTTCACCAGCATCATCGTCATCCTCAAGATCTCACAAGAGCATGCTCTGTGACAGGGCAGACGCCCCCACCGGGTCGTCGTTCTACGTCTTCTTCGAATCTTCCCTGCCTATGGTTCGCTGGAGGAAACCGTCATTGGGGAACCAAGGCCCTCGACTGGGCAGAGCCCCAGTTCGTTGAAGACAGACATCTTGGCGACCAAATCGGCCCCGTCGTCGTGGCGATACAGTGGGGCGCAAGCCTCGGGGAGATCTCCGGGGTCACCATTGGGCAGGGTTGCCACAGCCCTGCGGAGTTCCTCAGGGGTTATGCACGTGGACCGAAGCCTGAGGTTCTCGCTGTTGCCCTGATAGTCCCACAGGGGCCTAGAATGAGACGGGAGGGATGCCAAACGCTCTATCAAGAACTCCTTCAATATCACCCCCCTAGTCAGCTTCCTCACACTGATGTCGCGACAAATCCGCTCCAGGACGGGTTTGGCCCGGGGGTCAGAAAGCTTCACGGAGCTCCACGTGGAGGTCTTCTCCGGTAGCCCCTTCAGCAGCTCCAAGTGGGGGTTGGGACTACCAAGATCCATGAAGACCCAACAGTGCCAGAAGTTCTCCACCTTCTTCCTGGCCTTCAAAAGCATGTTGCCGCTCTGGACCACGACGAAGGAAACACATGCTGATCGCTGAGCGCAGTCGTGCATGCGCAAGCTAAAGAAATGTCGGAAGAGGGCCACCGAAGGCTTCACACCCATGCAGGCCTCGCAGTAAAAGGCAAAGACGAACAAGAGTAGTATAGAGTTGGGATGAAGGTGAAGGGCCTGGATCCCGTAGTGGTCGAGGATGGCGGTGAAGAACATAGAGAAAGGCAGGACATGCCAAGCGAAGACGCTATGAAGGAAGAAGGGATAGGCTAACGTGGACAACAGCCGCCTCTCCGAGGAGCCGCCGCATATCAAGGTCCTCCCGCACTCGTTGGTCTCGTCCGTCATCGACAGGAGCATAGGGACAAGGTCTCCATCCTTGGCTATGGTGGACTCAGAAAGCGTCAGTGAGATGGGAGCGGAGACCGAGCTCTGGGCTTGTGGCTTCGCCTTGCCGGCGGGGGCCCTTCGGAAGAGAGACGGAATGACGCTAGAGTTGAAGAGGTCTCAACCAAGGCCGGGATCTAGGAGCAAGAGCAAGCATGCATAATAGGAAAGCAATAATGGCTTGGCGTTGGAAGTCAGGCTTTTGTCGATTCAAGCGGTGACCGAAGAGTGTGTCCAACGTTAGTCGGATGATGTGTACCAGTCCTAGCCCCTGGGGCATTTGGACCCCACGGCACTCCGGGCCTTCCTCAAGGCTTCGCTCTAAAGCCTGCTCGAGCGAGCCTTGGGTCCGGGGGCTATGGTTAGTGTTCTGGGAATGGGGATACCCACACCTGCGTGCCTGTGGTCGAGGACATGGCCCACCTCATCAGCCAAGCATGGCCTAGCGCGGCTTTACTAAAGACAAGGTCCTCGCAAGGTCCCTGGGCTCGCGATGAAGAATGACACCAAGTCCAGTAAGGATGAGCCTCCTCATGCCCCCTCCGGAGCGGTAGAGATCTCTATGTAGAACCCGGCCTCAGGAGTCAAAGATGATACAGGGAAGGACAGGCGGGCGCCAGCGCGTCAGGCGGCATAGTTTCCCTTTTGGTGCAAAGGGAGAAAGGAAGTACATGGGTTCCCAAAGCTCCGCCCAAAGGTTTCCATTCCAGTGCAACAAGACCACAACCATGAGCCCTGCAGGGCAAATGTCATCACCGAGCCCACCACTACATCATCGACAGCCACTTTGTAGACGAAGACCACATTTGGATAGGGAGTGGATGTACTCCTGTCCTCCTTGTGGTCATTGTGGGATCCTTCCTACCATTATGATAAGGGAAGAGGACTGGGGCCACCGCTATATATAGGAGCTAGGCTACACCATAGAAGAGGGGCCCCGATCCACGACTTAGCCACTCAACAAACCTTCAAGACAAGGCAAGGCCAAGAACACCACTTGAGGGCCCTCGCGAGGCTCGAGCCCAATATACTAATTCATCCACAAGACCTCCCCGAGAGGCAATCCACCAAAGTAGGAGTAGGGTATTATGCTTCACAGCGGCCCGAACCTGGGTAAACTGTCGTGTTCATCTTCTTCCTCGTCATCGTGCGAGTTTGCTGTAGAACCATCGAGTAGTGAGCTAGGTATGGCGAGGTTGCAGGGGATCTTCGCACATGCCCCTATGTTCGAACCTTGAGGGTTTTGCGGAGCCCGAAATCCGACAGCCCTTGTGGGATCCCTTCCCACCATTGTGATAAGGGAAGAGGACCCGAGCAACTAGAAATAGAGGATAGGCCGCTTAGTAGGGGACACATATCAAACACCACTCAAGCATCCTCGCGAGGTTGCACACCACTGTACTATTTCATCCCCAAACCTCCTCGTGAAGCAATCCACAAAAAGGCAGGACTAGGGTTTTACGCTTCGTAGCAGCTCGAACCTGGGTAAATCCTCATGTGCTAGTACTCTTCCTGTGATCGAGCGAGTTCGTCGGGGTAGGTAGACGTGCGGTGAGCTTAAGACCGGAGATGGTGGGGATCTTCGCACATGCCCCTAAGTTCGAACCTATTTGGGTTTTGCGGAGCCGAAAATCTGACAATCATTGTCCAATTGTCTTGGTGTGTCGGTTTTTTACCGTCGTCGCCGGTACATAAGTCTGGGACACTGGGTACCCTTGTCCCAGTGCACCAACAGGATCCCTGGCCCACACGCGCTCGCCAAGTGCCGTTGGGCCAGGCACAAATTTAATGCACAAGTGCGCAATGTGAGGGAGTAACTGCCAATTTAATTGTCAACACTGACCCATTTTCTCAGGCCGTTTCTACCACATGCGCTGCATGCATAGCGTGTGGCTACCAGCGGGTGTGCGTAACTTAAAGCTCGGGTCATGGCACAAACCGCAACGCCATAGAGTGGAGAAATAGGTTGGTTACCTATTCCGCCTGTGATCCTGGGTAGTAGGATTGGTGGACATTGACGTAGACCCATGGAGCGGGGGAGAGCGAGCCCCCATGCCCTCCCTATAAATTGGGAGGTCTCGAGCGGCGATGCTCATCCAGCTTCTCCTCTTCCGTGATTCTGAACCCATAGAGCTCGCTTCTGCTTCTTTGTCCTAAGATGTGCTCACTCCAAGCATGCCCACAGGACGGGGGCATCCTCTGGATTCCGCCACGACAGCGAGGGCTTCCCGTCGGGATCATGCCACCGCTTTAGCCATAGAGGCGGAGGACGGATCTAGTGTGCATGGTGGAGGCACTAGAAGGAGTCAAGGTCGATGCGGAGCCCACAGTCGAGGAAGACGGAGTGCCCACTCTCTTCCTCCTCTACCACAAGACCCACCCCTTGCGGAGGGTCACACCAAGGGGACGTCGCTGGAGTTTGTCATCAAACAGCGTGGTCCTCCCCGAAGCCGCCTCCGCCTCCCTCACCCTTTCGCCAGGGTAATGGAGCTTGACAAACCGCATGCGTTATGGTTGCAAGCGCAAGGTTGCTGTAACAGCGTCGTGCGAGCGGACGTCGAGTTTCCCAAGCGTCGTGTCATGCTTCTCGGGCGAGGGTGGAATACCTTCGCATGTGCCCACACCTTCACGGGTGGGCATGTCCTCCGCTTCAAATTGGTGGAGGCTGACCTGCTCTCCGTCAAGATTTATGGGCATTCAGTCACCCGTCTTAGTTGTTGCGAGAAGAGCTCGAGTGATGTCAATAGCTCATCCTCGAGTGATAGCAAGGAGGAAGAGAGTGTCGGTGAAGACGACGATGACAAGTCCCCAGCCATCAAGTTGGAGTACGCCAACTCAGACTCAAGCTGAGTGTTGGTCGCACCATCACCCTTAGTTACCCCTCCCCAGCAAAGCAATTTACCTGGGGTTCTTGACTCCCACACCGCCTTCTCCCCCAGCCGATTCCGGTAGACTCGTAGACTTCAGCTTTGTCTTCCCTTTCAGTGGGCCTGCCGTCCGCAAAATGCTGGTCCTGCTGGGGTCAGGCTAGGCTTTTGGTGGGGCCCTTCTCACACCCCCCTTTTCATTAGTGTCTTGTTTCTAGGGGACAAAGCCAAATAAAGGATTATTACAAAGGCTCGTCTTCTAATGTAACCTTTATCCAACTTGTATCGAAAATGAATGATAAAAGTGTTATTTTCTTCTTGTAAGTACTATCCTTTTCTCTCCCAATTTATGTTGTCTTGGGATGTTTTGTCCTTGCTACATGGAGCCACTTTCCGGATCATAACTCAACCACGAGTGCTAGGGGGGAACGAGCCCCCGGCAACAAGTTGGTGTTGTTCCCCGGCAGAGCTCCTTGCCAGTGTTGGCGCAGCCCCCATAGTTGTCGAACAGAAAAGAGGGTGCGGCTCGTCCTGACAAGGGTTCTCACCACGTGGATAACTCCACTACCCACAATGAGGGACATACTACGGATATCCTCGGGGCATCGGAAAAACATCGAACTTGGGATGTGTAATTGTACTTATCTTCTCCAAGTTGTATCCCTCTTGATGGCTTGATGGGGCATTGTCCTGGATGTGTAATTGTATTTATCTTTTCCAAGTTGTATCCCTCTTGAGGTCTTGATGGGGAATTGTCCTCGTTCCTTTGCTCCTCTTCTCTGTCTTCATGACAGTCCGCTGTGTAGGCAGAGAAAAGTAACAAAGATTACAAGTTCATCAAGCACTCTACCAAGTCTTGTATCTTCAAAAGCGATAACATTGCAATCACGAAAATGCGTAATGAGCATGTAAGATGATGATATGATGTAATGCCTAGCTTTATTATTGCCGCACAGGGTCTCCGCGAGGCTTTGTTCAAAGGGTTACATGCAACATCGACAATGCTTGTACAAAAGGTGGTTGCCGGGGTCTGCGCCCGCCAACCGTGCCTTACGGGTAGAACTTACAAAGATGCTCAATATTGCATGAGTTAAGCACCTCGGTGCCATCTTCGGTCTCCATACGGATAGCACTAGGTCTGGTGACTCATGCTACCCGGTAAGTAACTTCCCACATCGGCGTCAACTTGTTGGTACCCTTGGCGGACTGAACACGCCAAAGGAAAAGTTCGCCTTCCTCAAGGCTTCGGGCATGAACCCTGCGGCTATGGTACTAGTGTAGGGATTGCTCGTAGCATGGAGCACGCACAACAGCCTGGAGATGGTCTTCCTCGAGAAGCACGACATCGTCATGCCATAGATGTTGTTGCTCTACTTCGTCATAGGCAAGCACTCGAGGTTACCCGTATATGAGTTCTGTGGGGAGCTCTGCTTCCGCCCCGTACTCTAGGGAGAAGGGTGTCTCGCGAGTAGCTCGATTTGGTGTCGTTTTTAGTGACGAAAGAACCACCAGGAGCTCGTCTATCTAGCGCTTGCCGCTCTTCTGCAGCTTATCAAAAGTCCTTGTCTGGAGTCCTTGCAGCAGTTCAGCATTCATCCTTTCAACTTGCCTGTTGTTTCTAGGATGGGCAAAAGAGGCGATGGTTACCTTGCTCCCAAGGCTCTGGATATATTGCATGGAGGCACGGCTCGTGAACTTGGTGTCGTTGTTAGTGATCACCCTGTTAGGCACTCCAAAGCAGCACATCAGTCCTTTCATCAACTTGATAGCTGATTGCACGGTCATATTCCTCACTAGTTCCACCTCAGGCCACTTTGTGAACTTGTCGGTTGCCACAAACAAGAAGTCCAAGCCCCTGACAAAACGGGGGAAGGGGCCCAGGATATTGAGCCCCCTGACCGAGAATGGCCAGGATAAAGGAAATGTTGCAGAGCTTGTTGTAATGACCAAACCTCGAAGGATTTGAGTCTCTGTGCTTACTGTGCTAGTCCCTAGATCGATTCGCTAGAACACACAGTATAGATGAATACCAGAATAACAAGTGCATCATTTATTACATTGTATGATCCATAATTCATAAAGTATAACAATCTACATAGCACTTGGCTAATTTTATTCAATCAAACTACAGAAAAGTAGCAGAAAATAACAATGAGTCCCATCATAGCCCACTGGCAATGTTGAGTGCAGACTCGCGACCCTAACGGTACCTTAATCTTCGTCTGAAAATCCTGCAACATGAGACGTTGCAGCTGTACAGGTCAATACTTTGAATGTATTGGCAAGTTACATAGGAGAAATAATAAAGCAAACCTACATGTATATGCATAGTATATCAAAGGAAGGCTTGATGGTTATTTTGCAGAAAGCTAATTTTATCCTCATAACTACATAATAGTCAAATTTTAATTTATTTGCTACAATTAAATACACATGGTTGAATTGGCATCTCCAACTCCAACCTAAACCATTATTAAGTTTCCCACCAAGTTTTATTAAGGGTAATATCTGTCAAGATCATCCAACAACTATAATGGCCTGGCTGCTCAAACTTGTACATAACCAGGGACACAGCTAATCTTGATTAGTTTTAATACTCTGCAGAGTTTTGCACACTGTACCCACTAGACACAACCCGAAGATTGGGACGAAGTCTTTTAGAAGCAGTCACCTCCACCCAACGGCAACTGGTACACCTACTCATATCTACATCTGCTAGCTTTGCCCAGGCGAGGTTCTCACAACCTACTCAACTAAGCCAGAGCCCATATTAGCTAGTGGTTGCGCATGGAAGCTACTAGTCAATAAGTTTGTCTGATCTTTTTGAACCTGGGCGGCATTCCACTTACATTCAGAGGGTCGAAACCATGATGTTCTTAAAACCACCCAGCAATACCAGTTTTGCCCAGAAGTGAATTATATACCTAGTTACTACTCAATTTATTTAACAATCCTCACATAATCTCAATGAATACTCAAACCAACCCCGTCTACATAGCACAGCAGAAGTAACTACCACGATCTTCATTGACGAGGGGATAACTCAATAGCATAGCATAAGACAATAATATTCCTACACATGCATAATTTGATAGTGTGACATATACTACATGCATAGAAAAACAATAGGTGAAGGATGATCAACATGTAACTTGCATTGATTCTGGTTCAAAAGGTCACACTCCTGACAATAGTTTGTGTCGCACTCCGGGCAATCTACACGTTTCAAACAGTCACCACAAATCAATCACCATACTCAAATATCATCAAATAGAACCAACAGAAAGAAATATTTTTTAAAACCACAAAACATAATAATAACAGTAGGTATAAATCATCTACAATTCAATACAAACACAACACAAAAAGAATCATTAAATTTTAATAAACGGTTGCAAAATATGGCCTCCGGAAGGTTTAAATTAAGTTTGAACAAATTCAAATTTGAACATTGCAAACATGCAAAACTTTGGTGTTGTCGTATTCTACTAGTAATTATGAAAATACAGGAGAAAGAATTAATTTAATTGAGCATATAGACTAAAAGTTAGAGCTATTTGAAAGTTTGGTGAAAATCTGTCAAAAAGAGAGAGAATCTGGAGTTGATGCGGTTACTGTAGCTCTTCGCCATGTGGCATCATGTGATTAGCTGAGGGGGTGAAAGTTGTGCGTGCATGCTCACCACAAACAGAGAACCGGCGGCGGCCACGGGTGTCGACGACGGCGCTCCTTTGACGGTCGTCCGGTGAAGGGGTGAAGGGGAGGTGGGGGATGGATGCGGCATTCGACGGGGTGGCGACGGTGGTTCTACTGGCGACTGGGGTCTCCTCTGCGGGCGACGGCGGTGATGGGAACTCCGGTGGCGTAGGGTGGACCTCGTCCTCACCTCCCATTGCGATTCTGGTGCCAAAACGATGCCAGGGAGGTTCTGCGTTGAGTGGGGGATCGACAGCAACGAGCGGTGTGGCTGGAGATGGTCTTACGACGACGAGGGAACTCCGATGACGATGGCGGACGGCGGTAGCTCCCGGCGAGATCCAATTCTCCCAACAGAAGCGTGCGAGCGATGGGAGAGATCAGGAACGACGTGCGGGGTTCCCTAGGGACTCCTCCTCGCTCTAGACGTCCTAGGCTCGCACGGGCGCGACCAGAGCGCCGGATCGACTCGGGCTCGATCTCCCTAGCACGAGCGCGTGTGCGAGTTTGGCTCGGGGAAGGGGATGGGTGCGGCCCCTTCTAGTCAACGGCTGGAGGCGGGCAGCGTACCTCTTCACCGGCTAGGCCATGGCCGGCTTGCGCGTGCGTGCGAAGCCCCTCTTGGGCCACTGTGCGGCCCAGCTGCACAGTGCGTTTCCTTTTTCTTGAAACCCTTTTAGAAAAATATATTGTAGATAAAATAAAATACCAAAATAAATATAAAAAAACAAAATAACACATAGTAAAATATATCCTTATAATATAAACTATAGTAACTCTAATGCCAATCCTAATGCAATTTTGTAAATAAATATCTATGCAAAAGGGCACACAATGAGCATTTTCAAATAAATTCGAAAGAATTTGAAGTTTATAAAATTGCGAAAACATGTCAGATGAAACACAAATATTATTCTGGACATTAAGAACTTTTTATTTGATAGGGGAGAAGGCATATTATCTCCACTCCAATAATTTGCCTTTAGTTGCATAATGAAAAGAATTTTCAGAAGAAATAATAATGCATAGGAAAAATATGAGATGCATATGAATGATCTATTAACATCCTAATTTAGGAAAATTGGGATGTTACACTTGTGCTGGTTGATGGATGTTCTTGGAATGAAACTGGCAAGCTTCATACTTAGTGACCAGCTCAATGGCGTCCTAGAGGGAAGTGGGCCAATAGAAACCCTACCAGAAAGCTTTATAGACAAGGGCTCTTGATCCTATGTGAGAGCCACATACTCCATGGATTTTAGCCAATAGCTTTAGTCCATCCTCCCAGGAGATGCACCTTAATTTCACACCAGTTGATCTTTTCTATACAAGGTGCCATCGACAAGCAAGTACGGACTTGACTGGCGAGCTAATTTTTTGGCTTCCTATTGCTCCTCGGGGAGTCCTCCTGTCTGAAGGAAGTGAACTATGTGTTGTGCCCAGGCTGGAGCTAGTGGCTTGACAACAAGGACCAGTGGTGTCTCCTCATTGGCGGAAGTGCTTGTCTCAACTGCGAGGACCTGAGATCCCATGGGAGAGAGGTGCTCATCAACCGCGGTAGGACTTTCCTGTCATCATATCTACCCTCGGCTTCGGGGAGCTCTCGACGGCAAATGCTTGCCAGAGTTTAGCTTCCTTCTCTTTCTGGTCATCGACGACGGGGCTGCTGATGGTTCGGTGAGGCGGAGTACAAAAGTTCCTCGTTCGACAAGAAGCTTCTGCGCAACACGCTTCCATAGATGGTCAGCAATGCTGTTTTCCGCTCGGGGTACATGCTTTATCTGTAGTCAATCAAAGTGCACCAACAATTTCCTCACCTCTTCCACATATGCTTCCATTAGTGGGCTCTGGTAATCCTTTTGGACTTGCTTCACCACAAGCTGAGAATCTCCTCGGATAACCTGTCACACCTTGTGTTTTACCTCATGACTAAGTTAACATGACTCAAAAATTAGGGCCAATTAAAACTTTTTGGGTGCATTTGAATACTTGACTTGTGTGTTATTTTGGTTGCTTGTCTGATTGCTGGCTGGTGCTCTATAATTCATAAAACATCCTCCTGCGCTCAAGAAATCTTTTCCTTGATCCCAACTCTTGTCCAATGATCATGCAATGTGAATAGGACTTAAAAATATTTTTACAAAATATTATTTTGGCCAAAAAGAATTTATTCAATTTAGGATTTTCAAAACCCCCTAAATTGCGGTTTGTACTACAAGTCCTCAAATTGGGAAGATTGTTTTCCCCGAAAGGATTTATTTGGAACCTACTATATATGTAACTCCCCAAAACCATAAAATATTATTTTTAAAGATTATTTTATTTAAAGGCTTTTTCTTCAGGCCAGAAATGATGATTTACACGGAAAAATTATTTAAATGCTTTAAAAATATTTGAGAAAATTTAGGAAAACTCAATGGACATATATTGCCCATATATAAGAGTTTAAACACATGGACATGTTCAAAATATTGGACAAAACCCTTCAAAACCATTTCTGCTTATTCCCACCATTTGAAATATTTCTATAGGAAATATTCTCAATTAAATCCAGGAAAATTCTAGCATGTCACATTTGACATATGTGTTCAGCTTGCCAAGTTTCATCTCAATCACAATTGTTTTGGTACACAAAAATATCCTAAAACCCTCTCTGTCCAGATCTAAATTTGAGCAACTTTACATTGTGAAGTATCTCCTATTGATCCCAAACTTTGTGCGCATGCTCTATTACCCAAATGATGATGTTAAACCAAGTGGTGAATCAAGGAGATTAGTTTGCCCTAACTAGATCTACAGAAACATGATTCTGTTGATTCCTAGGGTTCACAAAGTTTGCTTTATAAACTTTCTGCATTTGAGCTGAAAACTTGTCATGAGTACCAAATGGACTTACCATTTAGCTCTGGTAAATATCAGGGCCATTGAATACCCCTAGATGCCCTAGGACAGCATCAAACACCTTCAGCCATGAACTTGTGGACAAGCAAAGTGGGCCCAAAAAGACTCCTCTTTCCCCCAACTTTTTACCACAGTATATTCTAACCCCAATTTACGTCCAGTAACCTTGCCATGGCCTCTGATCAATTATTGAGGGGGGGTAACTCTCTCTTCTCCCTCTCTTTTTACCATGGAAAGTCCTATTCTTCCCCTCTCCCACTATTATGTTAATGCCAATGACCCCAAACTTTGCCACAACCTCATATGCATACTGATGCATCTATCCAAGCCCAAAGATGACATGCTCACATGGAAAATATGAGCAGTTCATCTAAACCTCCATTATGGCAGAAATAGTGGCGTTGTACTACAAGTACCTTTCCCATTCATCTCCCTAATCTGAAACTTGGTGTAAATATAGTCCTCCCATGCTTGAGGACACTAGACATAGTGTTGTGCCAAATGGACCACAGTAGAAACTCTTTTTCTAAGCCCCAAGGTTTCTGCTGCAACCTTACCCCAGGTAAACAAACATCTAACCAGCTTCATTTACCTTGATACTTCACCAGTGCTCTCCTGCATGCATGCCTCACAACCCAGACAACTTTGGCCGACTAAAAAGGTGCTCAGGACATGCCTTAGCATGGTGACCATGCAATGGGCATGCAAAAATGACGCTCTGTCGATAGTAGATGTCCTGTAGCTCATGATCGGCTATGGCAGGGCATCCACGCGCGCCCGGGAATCCCTCCTTGCCTCCCACGCCCCTCCTTGATGCCAAGAGACCTCCAGGACCCCTCTGCCACGTGTGCTCGCCATGCCCAGAGGGCATCCAAGGCGCACCCAAGCCCCTCTGGTCACCCCCGCCTTAAAGCTCGTTCCCGAGTCTCCCTCTCTCTCCCTTCGCTCTCCCTCACTCCCTTGAACCCACCAGACCATCCCATGGCTTCTCCCATGCCCTGCGTCCACCCATTGGCCGAAGTGCTTCTGTCGTTCGCGGCTCAAAATTGGAGCCAATCGGATCATCCGTGTCCCTCTGGACCTCACCAGAGCAAGTCAACATCGCAAGACCCCTCTATATCATCCCCTTGCCTCATATCCTCGATCGGACCATCCTAGTCGGGCTTGCCGTTGCCGCCATCTACCCGTCGATGTTCGCGTCGCGCCGGAGGTCCTTAGTGTCCACACGGTGCAGGGATGGACGCGCCATGGCTCCCTGCGCCCAAGGTTGGCCTGGGACACACCGAATGTGGCCGGAGATGCTGGTATGAGCGCCGGCGCCACCCTGTTCCACCTCCTCTGTCTCTCCCTGCTCGAGCAGGAGGTGGGGGAAGGTCCCGACAGGTGGGCCCCGCTTGACAGCGACCGGCCGGCCGGGCCCCCCGGTTTAAGTGGAAGCGGGCTTCCCCAGGGCCGTCTTCCCACACAAGAGGCGCACTCCGGTGAATGCGCCTTCGTCGTAAGTGCTGCACGTGGGCAGCTGTGCTACTGGGCCGACCCAGTAGCTATTGCTCGCCCGACGCACTATTTTTATTTTTGGGTAAATCACATTTCCTTGTCCTTTTTCATTTTCATAGGCTATCGAAAATCCATATTAAATTCATATGACCTCCAATTTTGATGATTCAATATTTACAGACTCCTAAATTCATGGCCAATCCAAATATGTGCATTGCACAATTTTTCCATATAGCATATTCTGAATCACCCATATTTTTGTTATAACTTGTATTATGGAGCCACCTTGAAAAATTCCTAGAGCATTCAAATCAACTCCAAATGGGGTTATTCATATTTACAAAAGCTCTAAATGTCATACCCTAATTGTCTAGGCATGGTTAACATTTTTCCCATGCCCCTATTCTGCTTGACCTAATAAATGCTCCCTTTTCCCATTTATTTCCTCGTAGGAAATTCATAGGAAAACCACCACTACTCCAAGCCTAGTGAAACCACATACTAAATGTTTCTAAAGTCATGCCCTATTTGTTGGGACCATCCACTCCTTTATACAAAAATATTTTCTATGGACATCTTATAGGATCATCGATTCCTTCATTACCACCATTCAAGACTCCCCCTTGACCCACATCCATTAGAACCTCCTTGGTTATTCTTATTATGACCAGAGATGTCCAATAAAACTAAAACTCCTATTTATAGAGCAATTTTATTTTCTGCTTGTTGTGTTGCTTATTGCGGTTGTTTCCGACGATAGTTGACAAAGTAGACGAAGTGCTCGAAGTGGACGAGATGCATGTGAAGACCTTGAATATTTTGCAGAGCCAGGCAAGCAGCCCTTTGACCATGACAATGCAAAATTTTATTGCATGGCATATAGCACCTTATTTTGTTGTATTGATCATGATGATGTGGTATTCCCCTTCGGTGGGATGCCTCCGATACTTTATTGTTGACACTTGCATCGTGCACCACCCTACCTCCTTATGAGGGTTATGCGGTTGGGAGTAGTTAGGATGCTAGTAGTTGCTACGCAAGTGTAATGGGAATATCCATGGTGATGGGAACGTAGTTTTTTCAAAGACTTTTCGAAAATCCCGTCGGGTGCCACTAATTCCCGAGATGGATGATGTTGAGTTGGGTAACCACTTGAGAAAGAATTAGTTTACCAGAGAAAGTGAGTGTGTGTGGTCTCAAAAACGGATTGGTGTAAGTTGCGATTGTTACCCCAACCTTACATGCACAACCACTCTACCCCTATATGAGAAGGGGCTTTGTTGATTAATATGGTTGGTACTAGCAGGGAGCCCGCATTACCAGTGGCGAGAGTGAAGTGGTCACTCTCGAGACAGGGTCGTCCTGGATTGGAAGGCCATGCACTGTCTTTACATGCACCAGGCACACCGTTGCCTGCCCTCATGGATGATACGTGTGATGTATATCATGAGGGATGGCACCAACGAGTGGACTCTTTGTTTAGTATCACCATGGGAAAGGCATTGTTCGGGTGCTTACCTTAGGTATGTAATATACCGTGAGTCGTGGATGACACGGAAGTTTCCTGAGTCTTGATGGTAAAGTGTGCAACCTCTGCAGAGTGTAAAACTATTCGAATAGCTGTGTCATGGTCAAGGACAGTTGGATGACCGCTCTTGTGTTACATCCAGATGTTTTCACAAACTTAGTGTGAGTGTGTGCGAATGACAAAAGGATGATACTTGAGGCGAGCCGGATGACTTGGCATGATGACTGAACATGAGATGTTCAAACGGTACATGAGACAAGTCTGAGGACTTAGTGTGTTGGTTGAACATGAGACGTCCAAACCCCTGCTTATGATGATGACTGTGACGTGTTCTTATGAACACTTGTCTGTGGTTGATGCATGCTTAGTTAAGTTACTTGATCATGTCATTGCACTCTAAATTAGCTTTCTCCAAAACTTATGTATTAGTGCTATATCATGCATTGTTATTGCCTTGTTCCAAACATGG
This sequence comes from Hordeum marinum, assembly GCA_022496015.1. Lineage (NCBI taxonomy): Eukaryota > Viridiplantae > Streptophyta > Magnoliopsida > Poales > Poaceae > Hordeum > Hordeum marinum. Next base: position 169,122,662 of record CM039676.1, read on the forward strand.
GTAGCTTGCGAGTACATTCAAAGTACTCATTGGCTTGCCACTGGTTATTTTATTGGTCAGGCATGAAAGATCAGGTTATGATGAAGATTATCTTGGTGACGGACATGCGAGCTAGGACGCTTCCCAGTCAGAATGCCTGTAGCGTTAAGGCAGATGGCATGGGTTCACGCTATCATTGAAGATTTCTGCTGAAATCATATGAAGACTTGGCCATAAAGGCCATAGTTTAGTAAACCGGTATGTAATGGATGTGAGACTCTTGTTATTTAGGTTTTGTGTGTTTAGTGAGCATTGATCTCTAGGATCACTATGCACGTACATTCAGTGATCATGACTTATGAGTCGGGGTCCCCACAGAGCTGGTATCAAAGCCATCCTGATTGTAGGAAGCCCTTGGTTAACATGGATGTTAGTTAGGTCAAAACTCTTTTTTTAGACCCTTCATAATCACTGAAAAATCTCTATATTTCTCACCTCTGCCAAATTTTCAAAGGAAGCAAAGGTTTTCGCTGTAACATTTCCACCATCTTTCTCTTAACTCTCCTCGTCTACCTTTTCAAAACTTTGCAAATGGTTGCTACTACCCTTGTGCCCCTAACCACGGGATTCCTTCTAACCCTCGTGGGTAACCTGGAAGGAAGCCACCTTGCCAGACGATTGCCGACATATCTTGGACCCAAGTTGGCGACTCTAGACAAGGAGCTACCAAAAGAAGATACCTTCTCGAAGGATGGGGATGTCAAGACTTAGATGATAGTGACACCCTCGACACAGCCCCAGGATGATGCCACGCTGGCCTTCGATGACCATGGCACAAGACATGCAATGTCATGATATGCATCGCTAATAGAGCAACCCTGTCCTTTTCATTGTTATGTTGGTAATGCCATGATATGCCTCGCTAATAGAGCAACCCTGTCCTTTTCATTGTTATGTCGGTAACCACCGGTGGATGAAAACCTCGCCATTTGGTCCACCTCACTATAGTGAGCAGGAAAATGGTCCTCATCATCCCCCGCTCTTGGTTCCGATGAAATCATCAATGAGAGCGATAGGATACAACTCTACCATGCCTCGTCAATGTCATTGCATAAAGGATTTCCTCCTTGGGACCCTCGACATCTTAGAAGACAAGGAAGCATTATCAAAATTACGAAGACACCAGAAGACCCTGTCTACAACAGTTGTGAACAATCACCTTCGTCATCAACTCACCACACCCAAAGTCGTCTAGGACTCTTGAGGCGCAACCAGGATCGTGTCGACGAACAACATGTGGAGACATAGCGACATCTGAAGAAGACCCAGAAGACTAAGCGGACTCCTCTCCAAGACAAGAAGCAAGCACGACTACTAAGTCCGAGATCCCCTAGGGTAGGATAGGTCATGTGTCCCCTATGCGAAGTTGAGTCCGTATGATGGTTTGAATGGAACCATGATGTGTGTTGCTTGTTTTTCTTGTTTGTGCTTTGGTGTAAGTCACACTTTTGCCCTAGGCAACAAGCGCGCGACTTTATCACCTACCTTACCTTGATGTATGTATTTGGCATTTTCGGCGCTTGCTTGATTGCACTTCCACTATACCACCCCCTTAGGCATGCTCCTCTATGCTACTTTCCCTGTTTCCCCTCTCATCAACTGAATACCGGCAAGACAAGATGCACCAAGGATTCACCTTGACAAACAAGTGACACCGAAGACTTCGACCATAATGCACTCAACCATACACAACCCCGTAGATTTATGCTCTCCCTCAAGATTGGAAACCCCTCCCTTGCCCAACCTAGACCTCACAAGCTTCCCTAGCACAAGCCTCTGATCACGTGTTTAATATGCGGTATTGCCAGAGCACTTTTTGAGCATCAATAACCCCTGCTTAACACTGGGTTCATTATGGGACTAGTGATCCTAGTGAACAAACACATTTCATCCTTAAGACTAGCACTTGAGCTAATGATGCCATAGGATAGATCATCTTGAGGATAAATTATTAGTAGGCTAATCATTTCACGAGGCTAGAGTAGATGTCTTGAGGAAGTGGTCGAGACCCCTTGGTGGATTGCGAGATTTCCAGGATGATCAGGAGATTGATGGCGCAAGATGATAGAGTGGTATAACTTACTTTCCCGTTGCGCAGATTGGATTTTTGTAGGACCATCGTGGTCACAAGCTGAAATTCTTGGTGGGTAATGACTTGGCTGTGGCAAGTAATGATGATAGTAGATTGATGGTGATATGATAGTGACTGGAGTAACTAGTAGGAAATTCTTACTAGATGTAATCCTTGGATTTAAATAGGTGATTCTAATAGGTGCTCGAGATCAATTAAACCACATGGTTCAGAGTAATTTGGTTTTAGTCCGATGATCTTGACCTTGATACCGTGTTTCTTGGTGGATGAAAAGTAGAAGGAATCAGGAGATGTTAGGGATAAATTAGGGATCTATATGAGCTTGACCTTGGAGTTTAGTTGGTCATGGGATTGGGAGTTCGTGGATATACAGTGATGAGATAGTTCCTTCTGGAATTTAGGGATTCAGGAAATCTGGAGATATATGGGACGACACTGGTATTGGATTTGTAGTAATAATGGATCATGTGATAGTGGATGATATTCGTGGATCGATTAAGTTGGATTCGTAGGAAAGAAACAGGATCTTGGATTGGTATATTACGAGTTTCCTTAGCAGAGTAATACAGTACCTTAGACCTTGGATAGGTCAGTAGGACACTTGGATTGGTAGTGTTTATGATCAAGCTTTGTGGCTTGTAAATTATCCCGAGGATTTTTATATAGGGATATATGTGAGTTAGCTATAGTTTACATATGAGATTTTCGGTATAGCCCTTCTCTCAAAACCTTGGAGATGTGAGTAGCATGTGTAATATTGGAGTTGAATTAGAGGATATGATACCTTTGATGATATAGGGTGATTTTGTTTGGATTAATAGGCAGTACTATTGGCATCTAAGAACTATGCTCGAGGATAAGATGGTAGACGTTCACTCACATCGTAAGCTCCTTGAAACCGTGAAGCTTTACCGGACCATGGCACGGTTGGATTATGACCATAGGTCTTGGTTGTAAGTCATTTGACTATGGCCAGTACTCGACCCTGACCTCCACCAGACGTGTTCATATGGAAGGTGACCACAAGGACCTATATTAGGCTGGACCACAAATCCATGGACAAGAGACCACCCGGAACAAACGATCGCCTCTCTCACACATCCCATGAGCAATTTGTTTATGTGGTATTTGGAGGAATATGTTGTTATGCTCATGGATGGCATATTTATTTACCCAATGAGAGCAAGGAACACCTTAGTCCTGTTTGGACCAGCCCCAAGAACACCAATTACCATGACTATCGAGTATAAGGTTTCACCTTGAAAGAGTTGGAATTCGCAAAGCATCCTCCCTACAGAAGAAGCTTTCTTGCCCAGGAAAGATGTAGAACCACCACGATTGCGAAGCAATGACAACAACGAAGAAGAAGCAAAAAGAAGTCAACCACCACTCCTCTGCACGCTACCTCAACTAGACTATATCCAGGAGCACTGACGTTCAAGCACGATGAAACTCTTGGACATCAAGAGGATTAAAGATCCCCTTGATTTAAGTAGTCACCTATCAGTTCCTGACTAGGATGGAACTAAGAAGCTGATGTCACACTCACCCCAGCACTTTGACAAAGTATGATGAGCTTAACGTCCCTATGCTTTCAAGACCTAGAATGAAGTGGGACAACTGTCATGACTTCATTACTAGCCCTCTTTTGGTCCACTCATGCGAATGACCCTGACTGGATCATGGTGCACCACCTGCCAAAGGTAGTTCACCCCACTTGCCAAGCGTCAGACCTTGGGGATTCGACGGATGATCTATACTCTGAATAGTCAACTTATCTAGAACCCCACCGAAACCTTCCCATATGGTAGAACCCGTTTTGACACCAAGTCTCTAAGCTCAGTCTTAGGGGCGAGACTCAGTGCAGACCTTTGCCACGGAGAGACGAGTAGAGACATGCGTCCATGACGATGATAACAAATGACCAAACAATAATGAAGTACCTGGGCAACTTACTCAAGCGGAAGATCTTGACGAGAAGCCCACGATGACGCACCTCAGCACTCTCACGGATGGAGACCACCTATGACTGAAGACCCCCTCCTTTAAGGAAGATAAGGACCTCCCCGTCAACGAGAAGCTACGCCAAGACTCAACCCTTCTATTCTAATGTGAGACATCAGATGTCAGTAACAACCCCAGGACCAGCACACAGACACCCTGCTTGGCCAGGTATTCCGACTTTGGGATACACACGCAAGCCAGGCCCTTGCCAGAATCTCGTTCACCAAACCCTTGACCATTAGGCGAGTCTAGCATTTTATGAGAAACCCGTTCACCCTTAGACCAAGTCAACAGTGCACTTGAAGACATATCATCAGGCACTTCAAGATCCAGAAGGACAACCACGCTGAAGCAAAAGCCACATGGGAACGTGAAAACTACCTCACCTCTGAATGTCTGCATCATCACCTAGCCTAGGAATCTCAAGGACGAGATTCTTGTAAGGGGGGTAGGTCTGTCACACCCTGTGTTTTACCTCATGACTAAGTTAACATGACTCAAAAATTAGGGCCAATTGAAACTTTTTGAGTGCATTTGAATCCTTGACTTTTGTGTTATTTTGGTTGTTTGTCTGATTGCCGGCTGGTGCTCTATAATTCACAAAACATCCTCCTGCCCTCAAGTACTCTTTTCCTTGATCCCAACTCTTGTCCAATGATAATGCCATGTGAATAGGACTTAAAAATATTTTTACAAAATATTATTTTGGCCAAAAAGCATTTATTCAATTTAGGATTCTCAAAAACCCCTGAATTGAGGTTTGTACTACAAGTCCTCAAATTGGGAGGATTGTTTTTACCCAAAGGATTTATTTAGAACCTACTATATATGGTACTCCCCAAAACCATAAAATATTATTTTTAAATATTATTTTATTATTTTATTTCAAGGCTTTTTCTTAAGGCTAGAAATGATGTTTTAAAGGGAAAATTATTTAACTACATTAAAAATATTTAAGAAAATTTAGGAAAACTCAGTGGACATATATTGTCCATATATAAGGGTTTAAACACATGGTCATGTTCAAAATATTGGACAAAACCCTTCAAAACCATTTCTGCCTATTCCCAGCATTTGAAATATTTCTATAGGAAATATTCTCAATTAAATCCAGGAAAATTCTAGCATGTCACATATGATATATGTGTTCGTCTTGCCAAGTTTCATCTCAATCACAATTGTTTTGGTACACCCAAATATCCTAAAACCCTCTCTGTCCAGATCCAAATTTGAGCAACTTTACATTGTGAAGTATCTCCTATTGATCCCAAACTCTGTGGGCATGCTCTATTACCCAAATGATGATGCTAAACCAAGTGGTGAATCAAGGAGATTAGTTTACCCTAACTAGATCTACAGAAACCAAATTCTTTTGATTCCTAAGGTTCACAAACTTTGCTTTATCAACTTTCTTCATTTGAGCTAAAAACTTGTGATCGGTACCAAATGGACTTACCATTTAGCTCTGGTAAATATCAGGGCCATTGGATACCCCTAGATGCCCTAGGACAAAATCAAACACCTTCAGCCATGAACTTGTGGACAAGCAAAGTGGCCCCAAAAAGACTCCCCTTGCCCCCAACTTTTTACCACAGTATATTCTAACCCCAACTTACATCTAGTAACCTTGCCATGGCCTCTGATCAATTATTGGGGGCGTAACTCTCTCTTCTCCCTCTCTTTTTACCATGGAAAGGCCTATTCTTCCCCTCCCCCACTATTATGTTTATGCCAATGCCCCCAAATTTGGCCACAACCTCATATGCATACTGATGCATCTATCCAAGCCCAAATATGACATGGTCACTTTGAAAATATGAGTACTTCATCTAAACCTCCATTATGGCAGAAATAGTGGCTTTGTACTACAAGTACCTTGCCCATTCATCTCCCTGATCTGAAACTTGGTGTAAATATAGTCCTTCCATGCTTGAGGACACTATACATAGTGTTGTGCCAAGTGGACCACAGTAGAAACTCTCTTTCTAAGCCCCAAGGTTTCTGCTGCAACCTTACCCCTAGTAAAAAAACATCTAACCAACTTTATTTGCCTTGAGACTTCACCAGTGCTCTCCTGCATGCGTGCCTCACAACCCAGACAACTTTGGCCGACCAAAAAGGTGCTCAGGACATGCCTTAGCATGGTGACCACACAATGGCTATGCAAAAACGATGCTCTGTCGACAGAAGTTGTCCTGTATCTCGTGACTGGCTGTGGCAGGGATCCACGCGCACCCGGGAATTCCTCCTTGCCTAGCATGCCCCTCCCCGATGCCAAGAGACCTCCAGGACCCCTCTGCCACACGTGCTCGCCGCACCCAGAGGCCATTCGAGGCGCACCCAAGCCGCTTTGGTCGCCCCTACCTTAAAGCTCTTTACCGAGCCTCCCTATCGCCCCCTTCACTCTCCCCCACTCCCTTGAACTCACCAGACCATCCCATGGCTTCTCCCATGCCCTGTGTCCACCCATTGGCCGAAGTGCTTCCGTCGTCCGAGGCTCAAAATAGGTGCCAACCGGACCCTCCCTCTCCCTCTGGACCTCACCAGAGCAAGTCAGTGTTGCAAGACCCCTCTATGTCATCCCCTTGCCTCCTATCCTCGACCGGGCCATCTTGACCGGCTCGCTGTCGCCTCCATCTACCCGCCGCCGTTCGTGTCGCGCCGGAGGGCCTCATTGTCCGGACAATGCAGGGACGGACGTGTTGTGGCTCCCTGCGCCCAAGGGTGGCCTAAGACACGCTGGAGGTGGACAGAGCTACTGGTACGAGCGCCGGCGCCGCCCTGATCCATCTCCTCCACCTCTCCATGCTCGAGCGGGAGGTGGGAGAAGGTCCCGACAAGCGGGGCCCGCTTGTCAACGATCGGCCGACCGGGCCCCTCGGTTTCAGTGGAAGCGGGCTTCCCCGGGGGCGTCTTCCTGCACAAGAGGCACAATCCGGTGAATGCGCCTTCGGTGTAAGCGCTGCACGTGGGCAGTTGCGCTACAGGGCCGACCCAATAGTTATTTCTCGCCCGACGCACTGTTTTCTTTTTGGGTAAATCACTTTTCCTTTTCCTTTTTCTTTTTCGTAGGCAATCAAAAATCCATATTAAATTCATATGACCTCCAATTTTCATGATTCAAATTTCTAAAGAGTCCTAAATTCATGGGCAATCTAAATATGTGCATTGGGCAATTTTTCCATATAGAATATTCTGATCCACCCATATTTTTGTTATAGCTTGTATTATGGAGCCACCTTGCAAAATTCCTAGAGCATTCAAATCAACTCCCCATGGGGTTATTAATATTTACAAAATCTCTAAATGTCATACCCTAATTTTCTACGGATGGTTAACATTTTTGCCATGCCCCTATTCTGCTTGACCTAATAAATGTTCCATTTTCCCATTTATTTCTTCTTAGGAAATTCATAGGAAAACCATCACTACTCCAAACCAACTGAAACCACTTCCTAAATGTTTCTAAAGTCATGCCCTATATGTAGGGACCATCCACTCCTTTTAAAAAAATATTTTCTATGGACATCTTATAGGATCATCGATTCCTTCATTACCACCATTCAAGACTCCCCCTGGACGCACATCCATTAAAACCTCGTTGGTTATTCTTATTGTGACCATAGATGTCCAATAAAAATAAAACTCCTATTTATGGAGCACTTTTATTTTCTGCTTGTTGTGTTGCTTATTGCGGTTGTTTCCGACGATAGTTGACGGAGTAGACAAAGTTCTCGGAGTGGACGAGAAGCATGTGAAGACCTTCGAGATTTTGCAGAGCCAGGCAAGCAACCCTTTGACCATGAATATGCAAACTTTTATTGCATGGCATATAGCACCTTATTTCATTGTATTCATCATGATGATATGGTATTCCCCTTCGGTGGGATGCCTCCGATACTTTCTTGTTGAGGGTTATGAGGGTTATGCCTCCGATACTTGCATCGTGCATGACCCTACCTCCTTATGAGGGTTATGCGAGTGGGAGTAGTTATGATGCTATTAGTTGCTACATAAGTGGGATGGGAATATGCATGGTGATGGAAACATAGTGTTTCAAAGAATTTACAAAAACCCGTCGGGTGCCACTAATGCCCGAGGGGGATGATGTTGAGTTGGGTAACCACTTGAGAAAGAAGTGGTGTACCGGAGAAACTGAGTGTGTGTGGTCTCAAAAACGGATTGGTGTAAGTTGCGACTGTTACTCCAACCTTACATGCACAACCACTCTACCCCTATATGGCAAGGGGCTTTGTTGATTACTATGGTTGGTACTAGCAGGGAGCCCGCATTACCAGTGGCAAGAGTGAAGTGGTGTCTCTCGAGATGGGGTCGTCTCGGAGTGGAAGGCCATGCGCTGTCTTTACAGGCACGGGGCACACCCTTGCGTGCCCTTATGGATGATACGTGTGATGTATATCATGAGGGATGGCACCAATGAGTGGACTCTTTATTTAGTATCACCATGGAAAGACATCGTTCGGGTGCTTACCTCGGGTATGTAATATACCACGAGTCGTGGATGACACGGAAGTTCCCCGAGTCTTGTGGGTAAAGTGTGCAACCTCTGCAGAGTGTAAAACTATTCGAATAGCCGTGTCCACGGTCAAGGACAATTGGATGAGCGCTCTTGTGCTACGTCCAGATGTTTTCACAAACTTGGTGTGAGTGTGTGCGGATGACAAAAGGATGATACTTGAGGCGAGTCGGATGACTTGGCATGATGACTGAACATGAGATGTTCAGACAGTACATGAGACAAGTCTGAGGACTTGGTGTGATGGTTGAACATGAGACGTCCACCCCCCTGCTTATGATGATAACTGTGACGTGTTCTTATGAACACCTGTCTATGGCTGATGCATGCTTACTTAAGTTACTTGATCATGTCATTGCACTCAAAACTAGCTTTCTCCAAAACTTACGTATTAGTCCTATATCATGCATTGTTATTGCCTTGTTCCAAACATGGGTAGCTTGCGAGTACATTGAAAGTACTCATTGGCTTGCCACTGGTTATTTTATTGGCCAGCCATGAAAGATCAGGTTATGATGAAGATTATCTTGGTGACGGACATGCGAGCTAGGATACTTCCCAGTCAGAATGCATGTAGGATTAAGGCAGATGGCATGGGTTCACGCTATAGTTCAAGATTTCCGCTGCAATCATACGAAGACTTGGCCATAAAGGCCATATTTCAGTAAAGCGGTATGTAATGGATGTGAGACTCTTGTTATTCAGTGTCTGTGTGTTCAGTGAGCATTGATCTCTAGGATCACTATGCACGTACATTCGGTGATCACGACTTATGAGTCGGGGTCCCCACACAACCTGTCTTTTGATCCCCAACTCTACCGCGATTCTAAGTCCGGCAAGGAGTCCCTCGTACTCAGTGGTATTGTTGGTGGCTTCCTCCCGGGGGAAGTGCATTTGGACCACGTACTTGAGGTGCTCACCACGGGGGGGGGGGCGCAATGAGAAGCATGCCATCTCCGGCACCGTGAAGTGAAAAGGCACAATCAAAGTAAATGATCCAGTTTTTCGGTGCTTCTTTGCCGGTGATAGTTGTCTCTGGAACTTCTTCATCGAGCGTGGGCGTCCATTCTACAATAAACTCCATCAATGCTCTGCTTTTAATAGTGGAAGTTTTCTCATACTTCAATCCGGAACTTGACAACTCCAGTGCCCACTGAACTATCCTGCTAGTGGCCTCGTGTTTCCAGAGCATGCATTGTAATAGGAAACGGGTAGCAACTCTGATATCATGGGCTTGGAAGTAGTGAAAGTGCGTTATATCGACTAGAGGGGGATGAATAGGCGATTTTTACAAATTCATCACTAAGGAATTTCTACTTGAGTAATTTGAAATGTGATGAATAACTAGAAGCGGAATAAGTACTCAAGTGCATGAGAAACATAGCAGTAGAATGGTCATCACGATGAAATAAAGCATGCACAGATTACAGCTAGAGTGATACAAGATAAGCAGGTGAGGAACAAGGTAGCTTGAGGAATTTGAGATGAGCAAATTGAGAAAGTCTTCAGTCAAATTCTTCAAACTGTAACGATCAATTTCATCAACAAGTATATGACGAAATGAAGGGGTTGAGGAAATAGAATAAGGTAGCTTGATGAAGACAATGGTTTGATGACTCAATTCGAACTGCTATGACAATCATATGTTTCGTTTGGAGCGGCCTTGTATTCAAACCAGAGGACACACAGTCCTTGCCGTATTATCCTTGAGCTAAGGTCACATAGTCCTCGTCCAACACTTTTGCTAAGTCTTCAGAGTACACTTCCAAAACCATCACAAACTGGTCACCCGATGATCCACAATTGACTGTTGGATGCTCTAGACCAAGGTCACTCACTGGTCCCCAACTGATTGCAGAATGCACTGGACCATGATGCCAAACCATCTGGAAGATACATAGTCTTGAAAGGTAACAAGCGTCGGTTCAACACGGGAACAATCTCTTCAATGATGCTCAATCACTTTGTGTTTCGTGGTTTGGTTTTGGGGTTTTTCCTCACTGATGATTTTCTCTAAAAGTCCTCGAAGGATGGGTTCCTCTCAAATGATAAGTGTCAGTTCTATCTCGGAGTAGCCAACCAACGAGTGGTTGTGGGGGTGGCTATTTACAACCAAGGTGCAACCTGACATGATAAGACATAAATGCCCCCAATGACGTGAGCGTCATGTAGATAGGATGATTGAGGACAGGTGGCGCTAATCACAGCAACGGCCGGAATTTCGAACTATGAAAGTCCTCAACTTATCACATTCCTCACTTATAGGCAATTCACACTAGTGAAAGTCTAACTCCTCTGTCAAACCAAATTCTTCAGAGACTAGAAGAACTTCGTCTCTGTCACTACAGAACTTGACTGAACCGCAAGAGATTTCCAAAGGGCTTCACTCGAAGGATTTGATAGGTTGAGGATTTTGAGTTGAGCATCAGTTGAAAAATTTCCTTAGAATTACCTCGACCCCCTTTAACAGTAGGCTGTTTACTATAACTTAAAGAAAGGAAATGAAACTACGAAAACAAAAGTCTTCACGCTTCATTGTCCTCGTTCATATCTTCAAAGTCACACCAACTTCTTCATTTTCGTAGTCTTCAGGGAAGACCAAAGTCTTCACCAAAGTCTTCAGTTGAAGACATACCTTTTTAGGGGTCGATAATCTCCAAATATACCAAACTCCTCAGCGACTTATAGAGCATGTGTACACTTACAAATGTGTTAGTCTCTTAAGCTATAAGTCTTCAATACACCAAAATCACTAAGGGGCACTAGATGCACTTACAGAGTCCCCCTTTTTGGTGATTGATGACACATAGGTTAAGTTTTCAACGGGCATAAAAGTATGAATTGTAAGTACTGAGTTTCAAAATTTTGATTGCAAGATAAAGAAGAACTCCCCATGAAGATGTGCATATTTGAGGAATTTGCTTTGGACTGCAAATGCACATGGTAGATTAAAAGCATGGAGAACTCCCCCTATATCTTGTAATCCGTACACACATATAACATATCATATGAATAATTTGAAATGCATGATGAAAATGGTGTCTGACAAAATTCAACATGTATGCGTTAAGGTACTTGAGGAAATAAACATGCGGAAAGCAGTTCAAAAGAGTTAGACCACCATCGAACTTAAGTTTACAACTCAACCAACAAAAGTTTCAGAAGAGTGAGAGTTGTAACTTAAACAAAAAAATAGCCCATATATAGAGACTGAAAGTGCGTTATATCGACTAGAGGGGGTGAATAGGCTATTTTTATAAATTCATCACTAAGGAATTTCATCTTGAGGAATTTTAAATGTGATGAATAACTAGCAGCTGAATAAGTACTCAAGTGCATGGGAAACATAGCAGTAGCATAGTCATCATGATGAAATAAAGCATGCATAGATTATAGGTAGCATGATACAGGATAAGCAGGTGGGGAACAAGTAAACTTGAAGAATTTGAGGTGAGGAAATTGAGAAAATCTTTAGTCAAATTCTTAAAATAGTAACGATCAATTTCATCAACAAGTATACGAGGAAATGAAAGGGTTGAGGAAATAGAACCAGGTAGCTCGATGAAGACAATGGTTTGATGACCCAGTTCTAGTTGTTGTGACAGTCGTAAGTCTTGTTCGGACACACAACCCTTACCTTATTCTCCTTGAGCTAAGGTCACAAAGTCCTCACCCAACACTCGTGGTAAGTATTCAGGGTAGACTTCTTAAACCCTCACAAACTGGTCACCCGGTGATCCACAATTGACTGCTGGACGTTGTAGACAAAGGTGACTCCGTGATCCCCAATTGACTGCAGGATGCACTAGACCATGATGTCTAACCGTCTGGAAGATACACATCTTCAAAGGTAACATGCATCGTTTCCATATAGGAACAATCTCTTCAGTGATGCTCAATCACTTTGGGTTTGGTGGTTTGGATTTGGGTTTTTCCTCAGTGATTATTTTCTCTCAAAGTGCTCGGCAGATGTGTTGCTCTCAAATGACCAGTGTCAGTTCTCTCTTGGAGCAGCCAATCAACTAGTGGTTGTGGGGGGTCTCTATTTATAGCCAGGATGCAACCTGACATGATAAGACATAAATGCCCCCAATGGCATGACCGTTATGTGGATAAGATTAGTAGGGACATCTAGCGCTAAGCACAACAACGCTCAGAATTTTGAACTATAAAAGTCCTCAAGCTATTCATATTCCACACTTGTAGGCAATTCGTACTGGCGAAATTCTAACTCCTTAGTCAGCTCAATTTCATCAAAGATCAGAAGAACCTTGTCCCTTTCACTGAAGAACTTGACTGAACCATAAGAGATTTCCAAAGGCTTCACTCGAAGGATTATATAGGTTGAGGCTTTTGAGTTGAGCAACAGTTGGAAATTTTCCTTAGTATTACCTCGGCCCCCTTTAACAGTATGGTGTTTCCTATGACTCAAAGAAAGGAAATGAAACTACGAAAACAAAAGTCTTCACACTTCATAGTCCCCGTTCATATCTTCGAGGTCACACCAACTTCTTCATTTCAAAGTCTTCAGGGAATACCAAAGTCTTCAGCAAAGTCTTCACCAAAGTCTTCGGTTGAAGACATTCATTTTTAGGGGTCAATAATCTGCGAATATATCAAACTCCTCAGCGACTTATAGAGCCTGTGTACACTTACAAACACATCAGTCTCTTAACCTATAAGTCTTCAATACACCAAAATCACTAAGGGGCACTAGATGCACTTACAATCTTCCCCTTTTTGGTGATTGATGACAAATAGGTTAAGTTTTCAATGGGGATAAAAATATGAAGTGTAAGTACTAAGTTTGAGGAATTTGATTACAAAATATAGAAAAACTCCCCCTGAAGATGTGCATATTTGAGGAATTTGCTTTGGACTGCAAATGCACATGGCCGGTTAAAAACATGGAGAACCCCCCCTATATCTTGTAATTCATACATGCATTTAACATATGATATCAAGGATTTGAAATGCATGATGAAAATCGTGTCTGACGAAATTCAGCATGCATGCATTAAGGTACTTGAAGAAATAAGCGTGCGGAAAGTAGTTCAAAAGAGTCAGATAACCATCAAACTGAAGTTTACAACTCAACCAACAAAAGCTTCAGAAGAGCGAGAGTTGTAACTTAAACAAAAACAACCCATTATATAGACCCGCTTGAAGACGAACTCAAATTTTCTCTCCCTTTTTCATCGAAGACCAAAAGGGACGAAAAATGAGGACTAACACCCCTGAAGAATTTCATCTTGAAGGAGATGGAGGAGCACCAGCGTTGTTGGGGTCGTTTGTCGATGCAGGGCCTGTAGCAGTGTCATCAATATCCTCAGCATCATCCGCCTCACATGCTGAAGAATATGAGCTTGTAACCAGCTAATGAACTTGAACCTTTCTGAATATCTTTGGAGGAGTATGAGACCAGTCAAAGTTCTACTAAAAGTCCATGTCCTTGAGTTCCTTAGGAGTCTTGATATGTGCGAGAATGGCCCACGTGTGATCGAAGATTTCATGCACATAGTAGTGATTTTTCCTAACAGAGTTCCGCGTCACAGTCATGTTCTAAAGAATTGGAGCAAACTGATTCTTGACCCACTTGTGATTGCGACCAACCTTCTGATGAAGACTTAGAACAAGCTCACGATCAGTCATCACACGAGGGCCAGACTCTTGAGGCTTTTGCACTAAGGCTTTTGCACTTGAGTCTTGGGTCGCAGAGTCATCATTTGTGGAATAAGATGCACCTTTGCGAAACTGGCCATCCAGTGGACGAGTACCTTCATCAATGACAGATTTGCCTTTTACCTCCACTGAAGAAAATGTATTCTTGAGGGCATCAGTAGGAGGCAGAAAACTAAAGTGATTCTGAAAAACAGCTTTGAATGGAATTGAAGACCTTGATCTGATGAATTTCATGATCCAGGGAGCGTAAGGCTTCAATTCAAATGGGGTTAAAGCAACATTAGCCAAAGTCCTCAAGAAGAACCCATGGAAATTGATGGGAATCCCATTAATGATGTTGAATAGCATATTCTTCATGATTCCCTCCACTTGTTATTCAGAGTTGTGGCCCTTATGAGGACTGAGGGTTTTGGTCAGAATGCGATAGACTATCCTAAGCGCATAAAGCAAATCCTTCACAAGGAAGGTAGTCCTTTGAGGTTTTCCAGGAGACAATGGCTTCATCATCACTTGCATCATGTGATTCGGCAGAGCAGGTTCATCAAATAGGCATCTTGCTCCTTCTAAGGGAATTGGAATTGGCATGGCTCATAGCAGTTCTGAGGCTGGGGCACTGTAGTGGGTTGATCATGTCATCTAGTCCAGAACCCAAGAATTGACATCAGAAGCATCACTTGTGATGTGCAAGGTGGCATAGTATTGAAGAATTAGCTCTTCATTCCAATCACATATGTTCACGCAGAATGGAAGAATTCCAGCATCGTGAAGAACTGCGAGCACCAGTGTGAAGCATGTGATACTTTCCATATTCGCATGAGGAATTTGTTGATGCTTGAAGACTTTCTCCTTGTCAAATAGCACCGATGCATAGTAATTCATCTCAGTGGGTGTCCAGAATCTTGTCCAACCAGCCCTTGCTGAATCATACGGGTTTGTCCAAGTGAACAATAGGTGCTCGTTGAAGAAATTCGTCTTGATGAATTTGGGGCGCTTTGAGCCTTTGAATGGCATCTTGGACTTCGGCTGAAGGTTTGGTTTGAGGCGGCCCACAATTTCCTTAGGCATTGGAGGAATTTAATCAAATTGAGTAATTTCAACAAGTTTTTCAGCTGATGCAGCTAGAATATGTTCAGGGACACGTGCAGCCAAGTCATCAAATCATGTATGAATTTCTTCAGTCTGGGCTGGAGACTGAGGAATTTGTGACAGAGGAGTGGTCATTGGAGAATTTGGGTGTGCATCTTCACAATATTCATCATTGATAGGAGGAGTTGTGTTTCCAATGTCTACATCCTCTTCCATTTCTTCAGCGCCGGCCTCTTCAGCAGTCAACTGAGGTTGGGGCGATGATACCAGTGGAGTTGAAGCATTCATTTCCACTTCAATTTCTTCATCAATCTGCTCTGAGGAAGCAGCAGAGTGATCCTTTTCTTCTTGTTCATCATTTGGGATGACATAGTCAACACCAAATGGCACTAATTCATAGGCTGGCACAGAGGTGATGGGAGTTGCATCAATCGGCTCAGTTGAAGAACTTGGCAGTGTCTTGAATTTCTTCACTACTAAGGAATCTGAAGTTGATGCCTTTGTCTTGTGTGCATCCTTCTTCTCCGCAGCATTAGTTTTCTTCACTTCTAATGTAGAAGGAAGGTTGACGATCTTCACCCTTGAGGATTTTCTAGTTTCTTCAGGCACGACTGATGCAATCGTCCTTGTGGTCTCAATTTCATCAGGCGCAACAAAACCTTCAGCTCGCCTGGCAGTTTCTTTAGGCGCAACAATAGAGGTTGCCCTGACAAGTTCTTTAGCAGCCTGAATTTCTTTAGCTGTGCATGCAGTTTTTGCAGCAGGCTGAGCAGATTCTTCATTCTAAGGAATTTGTTGTTGCGACTTAGCTTCAACCATTGAGTTGTGGTCCTTAACTACAGCTTGGGCTGTCCTGACAAATCTTACTTCGATGCCCTTCCATTCAACATCATACTTTTCTTGTTCTTCAGTAAGGCAGCGAATTTCAGACTGAACCGTGATGAGTTGATTTGGAGTCAAGTTCATCACATTGTTCCTTAGGAACTTTTCTTTTTTGGCCCTACTTCTCTTAGCTCTCTAAGCTTGATCTCTCTTCCATTTTTCTTCAGCTATGAAGTGTGTGAGGACATGGTCCACACCAAGAGGTAGGTTCAGCGAAGAAAGTGGAGTGTTGGGATCCTCATGCAATATGTTGATGAAGTTGAGGATCATCTTAGGATCCAGCATGAGAGGTACAGAGCTGCCCTTGGCGATTACATCTCTTTGCTAACTATTTCTGATGATTTCTTCCAATTCTTCATCATTAGCCTCATCATCATCCTTAGATACTGAGGGTACATTCACAACAGCTTTGCTAGTGTGAGGACTTGGTCTCGAACCTCATCCAGCAGTTCTCTTTTACTTCAACTTTCACATCCCTAGCTAGATGTCATAGGAACAACATGGGTGTTGCAGCATGTTTCAATTTTGCATCAACATGAAATGGGGGCCAAAAGAAACCCCAAGCTCATATTGAATCAAACCAATCAAAGTTTGTGAAAAATTCAACAAATCCAAAATGCCCATCTAAAATGTCCCCTATGTCTGATAAATATGGACATGTTTATAACAGGGGACATTCTAAATATTTGAACAACTGAAGCAATTTTAAAATAAATGATAAAGCTTCTGAAAATACCAAATAAAGCATTTATAATTATTTTAGTTTTCAAATAACCTGAAACTTTTTAGATAAGTTTGAAATATTCAAACTTCAACATATAAAATGTTTGGGATATTTTATCAAAGCAATTGTACCTGAAAAGAAAATAAAACAAATGTATGAAATAGGAAAACAGAAAAGAAGGGAGGATGAACCTGGGCCGGCCCAGCTGGCCCAGCTCCATCGTTGTCCTCCTGGCGGCCAGGAGGACGGGCGTGTGGATGGAGCACGCGCGCGGGCGTGCCTCCACACCGGCAGCGCGACGGGGATAAGCTGCCAGAGCCGTCCCCATCGCTCTCTCCCTCGGTCCTCCCTCTCCCCTCTGCTCCGCCATGGCCGAGCTCTGCTTGAGCTCGTCCTCATCATTCTAGCCACCCTCTCGCCTCGCTAGGTAGACCCCGAGAACCGCCGCGACCCCCTCGTCCTCCCCGTGAAGCTAGAAGACGTCGGGAGCCCCTCTATGCAACACCATCGCCGTTCCTCCCCGCCGGCCACTTGAGCCCCACCTCGAAGTTTGGCTCCATCCGGAGCTCCCCCGACCTCGCTGTTGCCTCTGCTGGAACCGCGGTGAATCGCTGGTGCTCCTCCCCCTTTTCCCCTTCTATCTCGTGCCCCCTAGCGCCGTAGCCGGTCCTGCCCGAGCTCCGCCCGCCGCTACCCTCGATGCCGGTGTCGATCCCGACCACCCCAGCCTCTGGTTTGGGGCTAGATCGACGCGCGGTCGAGCGTAGGCTCTCTCAGCGCTCTCCGCCGTCCGTTTGGTCGCCGGAGGAGGGATTCCGACCCCCTCCGCCGTCTCTGACGTCTTCGGCGGCTCAACGCCAGCGAGTCAACCGGAGCTGACCATGGGGTTTGACCCCTGGGTCACTGTCAGGTGGGGCCGGGTCCTGTTAGTCAAATGCTAATTAGTGAAATAATTAATTAAACTAATCTATCTAATCAGTCACTGACCAGTGGGCCCAGTGCTGTTAATTAATTAGGATTAGTTTTAATTCTTTAGTTAAGTGATTGAGACACTGACATGTGGTCCCCACATGTCAGGTTTGACCTGGCCTGGTCAGCCGACCTGCCGACGCTATGATGACATCAGGCTGATGCAATAAAAGCAATTTCTAGTTTTAAAATAATTCCAGAAAATGTTTAAAACTTCAAAAATTCATATCAATTAATCTGTAACTCAAATGAAAATAATTTATATATGAAAAATTATAAGAAAAATCCAATGAATCCAATGGTGCTATTATCATACATGTTAGAGCAACGTAAGTAGATGAACATTGATATTTCCTAATAGGTTAGTATATGAAATTTGAAATGAAGAACGACTTTGAACCTATATTAAACTCATTTCAAATTAACCTGAACACTAGTTGCATTATCTCATCCATATATGCTATCATGCCATGATCATGCATCATATTGTTGCACTTGTATGTATTGATTGGTATTTATCTGCATTGATGTAGGCCCTACTTCTGAGGATACCCCTGAGTACTCCAACGAAGGAGAGAACCTTCCCGCTACCCAGCAAGGCAAGCAACCCCCTTGATCATTCCGATAACATCCCACTCTCTCGCTCTTGCTCTTGTTTATTACATTAGGATCAACGTTCATTTTTCAGTAATACACGGTAGGTAAACCTATTCTTTTGCATGACCTATCATTGTCATAGTAAATAGCTAAACCTTGCAACCTAGCATACCTGGTAGATGCTTGTGCCATGATGTGGTTAGCTTACCATACCTGCTATGCTTGCTATGCTTAGAGTTGTGTCAGGTCTGATTCATCTGGGTGATGAACTGGAGTGAAACAGTGTCCTTATGATGTGATAAGCTTATGATGAACCCGATTTGGTAAAGGTAGCGATGAGGGGCTATGTAGGAGTACATAGCGGGTTTTCTCATTGGGACCGTTCTTAGGAACCGAGTTCCGTGTTTGTGGTCCAAGACTAGATACTACCACATATTGGGTTTCGGTAACTCGACCCCTCTCGATTTATCAGCCGCTTAGTCCTTAGTCCAGGAGTTGCAAGTAGTTTCTGGTGTTTATAGCATGCTGGAGGCCGTGCGTAGTGCTGACCCTAGGGGTGGGTTACGACACAGTAGGCAGTGGCACAGTGTACCAAGGGTAACCCGACTGGTAGGCTTGGGAACCCTGCGCCATTGTTTGGGGCCGAAGCGGAAACTTCGACCGGACTTCTGTGCGGGTTCAGTCTCAAATAGGCGATAGCGTGGACTAGAGGTCTTATGTGATTGACAGTCGTGGCTGACTCCCTCGTTGAGCTTCCGCTTGAAGGTTGCCAAGGTGCATCCTTTTATGAGAACATAGAGATAAGTGGCGAGAGCATGTGTGAAGAAGTACACCCCTAGAGGGTATGAAACTATTCGAATAGCTGCGTCCTCGGATATGGACTACTTGGAAAACTTATGCTGTTCATAGATAATCAAATGGATACTCATAAAAATATCAAGACAAGTGTGAGTACCGTGGATGGCACTCTCCCAAGAGAGGGAAGTGAATCCAAGGTGGTGTATTGTCATGGAGTTAATGGACTTGTGTGCGATATCTAAATGTAAACGAAGAGTTAACATCGTGTAGTGTAGGTTAGCGAAGAGTCAAAGCTGGCTTTGCTGCATAAACTCCACCACCCCCTTTGTTGACACATGAGAATAATTAGTCTAGGTCTGCTTTAAAGACTTGCTAAGTACGTTTGTACTCATGTTTGCTTAATAAATGTTGTAGATGAGACCCAGGACCCATCGGGTGGGTTCTTTCTTGATGTCGACGACGCCGAATACCCGGTGTCCCAGCTACGACCTTATGCCCTGTGGCGGGTTGTAGATAGTCAGGCAATGTGCCTTTTTACCCTTTCATCTGTCTATACCCAGATAGCTTTATGCTGCCGCTTGGTTTGCATGAACTTGTTTGTATGACTTGAGTGTCAGGTGATGTGACCCCTATCTGTAAGAACATAATATGCAAGGCTCGTCTGAGCCTCTTAAATAAATGTTGTGTTGTTGTATGGTTATGTTGTGATGCCATAGTTGTATCTATGCATATCGGGCATGTCTTGCGTACGTGTGACGTGCAACAGTATGTATGGGAACCCACACCTAGTTGTGTGCCTTTAGTAGTACTCTTTATGGGAAACTGCCTCTTTGTGCTTCCACCGAGCCATGGTAAGTTGCTATTGCTCCTGACACATTGATTGACCGGCATGTATCCTTCTTTGCTGCTGTGTCTTTCCCTTCGAGGAAATGTCTCGAAGTGTAATGGAGTCCTTGTAGCTTGCTATGACTCGTCTACACATGCTTGAGGCTGACACCTGCATTGCTAGGTTACGTATGCCTGTTTCCGTACGGATGTGCCACTTGGTTTCTATGACTAGTTATGTCGGCCCGAGTTCTCTGTCCTTTGATTACCAGCAACATGTTCACATACGTGAGCCAAAAGACACAAACAGTCCCGGCTAAGATAAGGCTGCAGCCGTGGAGCTTACCGTGCGTGAGGCCGCAAAGTGATGTGATATGTTACAGCTTGGATTCATGTGACTTAGGATCGGGGTCCCGACAGCGCTGGTATCAAAGCCTGACTGACTGTAGGACTACCAAGCCAAACCGATCGAAGTTGAGTCTATAAAGACTATAGGAAAGTAGGGGAATTGATTGTGGAAGGGAACATAAGGATATTTTACTCCTCTTCCCAAGTTATTCTATGCTGAGTCATTCTCATATTTTCTACGGGGATAAGAACTAGGCTTCTCATCTATTGCTAAGGGTGATGAGTTACTAACCATGGACCACTAGCTAGCTTGTTTGCAAGTGAGTGTCGGTACTTGAGTATTGTTGGTGTGACAAACAGATGGAGAAGAGATTTGAGGCTAGAAAGTCGAGTGGTTATGCCTTTCCAATCTTTTGCAGTTGTCTCAAAATCCTTAAGTCTCTTATGTCTTTGCATCATTCTCTGTTTCAGATGCCCCCTCGTCCTTCCCGTCAGGTGGTCCGTCTGACCAGGTGCATCGATGTACCGGGTCACATGGCCTTGTTGGTTAGAATTATGATGGAGGCTGGCTACCGTTGGTACCCAGAGTACACTAGAGTTATAGTATCGGGATTTCAACCAGAGGCAGTATCTATGTACTATTAAGATATATCCTTCATATCGTGGAGCTGCAGAGCCACTTCGCTGGACTTATGGATTAGGTGTCACCATAGACATGGCAGTTCAGGAGGCCGCCTACACCATGCTGACTATCATGAAGTTTCATCATGGTTTGCTTCAGAACATAGAGTTCTGCTATGTTCTTGCTTCCATGGGAGGAGAGGATGGTTATCTTAGCGCAGCCTACTATGATCATTCTCATGAGGACCCTAGGCTGCAGGTGACCGCTTAGATGTTGGAGAACAGGGATCGAGATGCACATCCCTTCGCATGGATCTATATGCCACCCGTGCACGTCTTGGGACAGCTTTGACGCAGCTGGCACCTATCGTGCAGACAGGCTATGGAGATTTGGAGATGCTGACCCCATCGCGGACTCATCTGCCAGCACACGTAGACTGGCCCGATGTTGGAGGCATCACCCCTCTTCGAGGACTGCTGTTGCTGCCAACGAGGGGACCAAGGCCACATCCGTGTCCTTATGGTTTCCAGGGATCATAGGCTAGAGTGTTTCTGGATCCTCAGGTTCAGCTCCCAGGTCACGGGGGTAACCTATATGAGGCATTCTACAGCGATGCTTGAGTACGTGGATGTTAGTACTAGTATGTTAGTAATCATATCGCCACAGTCCTGCATGTCTTGTGGGATATGATTGAGGTTGAGAGTTGAGTTTCGGAGGTGTAGATAGATAATGTATAGGAAGCTTGTAATGCCTCCGGTGAGTTTTGTCATCTCTCTGTAGTTTGCTTTCAGCTTGGGTTTGTACTGAACTATTTCATGGTGTGTATGAATCATGGTGTTCATATGGCAGTTGTTATTTCCATGTTGTTTGGGTCTTTACCCTGCATGCCATGTTGTCCAGTACATTCCTTATCTATTGTCTTAGAGTTGATGTCCTCTATGTCTAAGCTGTGGGTTTGTTTTCCCAGGATGGCGGCAACTAGGAATAACCTCGTGCCTGCCCCCGAGCAAGGCGAGGGAAGCTAGCCAAGGCAAGAGAACTTGCCACATGCACCTTCTTTGGCGGAAGTGATGCTAGAAGTTGAACGGAACAAAAGGGAGACCAACAGGCTGCTGGAACGAATTGAGCAGAACACATCGCGTGCTCCCTGCGATGAACTCAATGATGGCGTGTCACTCGGTGATTTCGTCAGGCTGTGCCCACCTAAGTATCATCGTTCGGTCAACCCACTCGATGCGGATGACTGGCTAACCAGCATGTTCCGCAATATCCGGGCTGCCAATGTGTCTGAGGCTAACAAGGTGAGCTTTTCTACCTACTTCTTGGAAGGACCCGCCAATCTGTGGTCGGAAAATTATGAAGCCATGCGTCCCGTAGGCCCCGCACCAACTTGGGCCGAATTCAGCACGACATTTTGTACCCATCACATCCCACAAGGGCTGATGGATCGCAAGAGAGAGTTATTTTGTGCTTTCACCCAGGGCAGACTATCCATGGATGCCTATAGCCATGAGTTCGGCAATCTTGCTCGCTATGCTTCGGAGGAAGTTTCAACTTATGCTAAGAAGCAGTCTAGGTTCCGCAAGGGACTCAATCCTGACCTTCGTCGAGATCTACGCCTGCATGAGTGCACAACCTTCCAGTCTCTCGTTAACAAGGCTATCAATGCCGAGACTGGACAGACAGATTACGAGGCTACAAGGAAGCACAACCGTGACTTCAACCCCGCATCTGGCTCGGGCCCCAACAAAACGCCGGGTGTGGGTGCCCAATGCAGCTCTGCCGCCAAGATACACCGCGAGGCCATCCTTCCAGGCGCCTCGCCCAACTCAGCCTAACCCTCCAGCCAGGCCATTGGGAGGTCTGCCTGGTAATGTTGCTCTCCGTGCCTCCATGGTCTCCTACAAATGTGGAGAACCAGGACACTACTCCCGTGATTGTCCTTAGGTTAATGCTAAGCCGTCTGGATGTGGAAAGTCGGGAAAAGCCTTCTATGTGAAGCCAGCTCCTGTTCGTGGATGAGTGAATTATGTTTCTGCTGAAGAAGCTCTTGAGGATCCTGATGTTATCCTAGGTACACTCCTTGTCAATAGCCATCCAGCATCTGTTCTATTTGATACTAGGGCATCTCATTCCTTCATCTCAGAAAGTTATGCACCGTTGCATACCATGTCTTTTTGTGATATGCCTACTCCTTTAGTAGTTCAGACTTCTGGTTCAAAATGGCAAACTTCTAGGGTGAGCCATGACAATGAGATTCTGGTGGATAGGCTAGTCTTCCTAGCATCCTTGATAGCCCTAAAGTCTTCGGACATCAACATCATTCTAGGCATGGATTGGATGAAAGCCCACTATGCTAAGATTGATACTCATACTAGGAATGTTCAACTTACGCATCCATCGGGTGAGACAGTTAATGTCTCCACTCGAGCAGCCAAGCGCCAACTCTATTCCCTCAATGCTAGCCCTCTTCCAGAGTTAGAAGATATTCCGGTAGTCCGCGACTTTCCGGATGTCTTTCCAGAAGAACTTCCAGGAATTCCTCCTACCAGAGATGTTGAGTTTGTGATAGAGCTCATTCCAGGGACTGTTCCAATAGCCAGAAGACCCTATAAGATGGCACCCTTAGAACTAGCTGAACATAAGATCCAACTTGATGAGGCTTTGAAGAAAGGTTTCATCCATCCTAGTTCTTCTCCTTGGGCTTGTCCCGTCCTCTTCGTCAAGAAGAAGGATGGATCAGATCGGATGGTTGTGGATTATCGGCTAGTGAATCTGGTCACCATTAAGAACAATTATCCGCTCCCCAGGATCAACGATTTGTATGATCAACTCGCTGGATCCTCTGTCTTTCCCAAAATAGATTTGAGGTTGGGATACCATCAAATCGGAATTAGGAACGAGGACATTCCAAAAACGGCTTTTGTTACTCGTTATGGCCAATACGAGTACACCGTCAAGTCCTTCGGTTTAACCAATGCCCCAGCCACCTTCTCTCGCTTGATGAATTCGATCTTCATGGAGTATTTGGATAAATTCGTTGTGGTTTACCTCGATGATATACTCATCTACTCGAAGAATGAATAGGAACATGCTGAGCATCTAAGGCTGGTATTGATGAAACTTCGAGAGCACCGTCTGTATGCGAAATTCTACACGTGTGAATTTTGGTTGCCAGAAGTGACCTATCTAGGCCACGTGATCTCTGGTAAAGGTATTGCTGTCAACCCTGAGAGATTTCAGGTTGTCCTTGATTGGACTCAACCTGAATCGGTTAAGCAAGTTCGTAGTTTCATTGGCTTAGCGAGCTATTGTTGCCGCTTTGTCAAGAATTTCTCGAAGGTTGCCAAACCTCTGACTGAACTCCTCAAGAAAGATAAAAAGTTCAAGTGGACGCCACAATGCGAGTAGAGTTTTCAGGAGTTGAAAAGACGACTAGCCTCTGCTCCCGTTCTGGTGCCACCAAACTTCTCTAAGGACTTTGTTATCTATTGCGACGCCTCGCGACAAGGATTAGGTTGCATTCTCATGCAGGATCGTCATGTGATTGCATACGCATCTCAACAGTTGCGTCCACATGAGGATAATTATCCAACACATGATCTTGAGCTTGCAGCTGTGGTCCATGCACTGAAAACCTGGCGACATTACCTTCTAGGTAATCGTTGTGAAATTTACACTGATCACCAAAGTCTGAAATATATATTCACCCAGCCAGATTTGAATCTCAGGCAAAGACTGTGGGTTGAGTTGATTACAGATTACGACTTAGGGATAACTTACACCCCGGGGAAAGCCAATGTCATGGATGATGCACTAAGTCATAACTCTTATTGTAACAATATGATGTTACAAGAAGGTCAACCACTTCTCCATGAGGAATTTCGGAAGTTAAACCTTCACATTGTTCCTCGAGGATTCCTATCCAACCTGGTGGCGAAACCTACTCTTACGAATCAAGTTATAGAAGCCTAGAAGCATGATTGTGGGATATCTCGGATCAAGAAAACATTAAGAAGGGTAATGTTAGATGCTTCTCGGAAGATGATCGAGGTGTTGTCTTCTTTGAGAACCGGTTGGTGATCCCGAAGAAGCAACATCTACGACGGTTGGACCTACACCAGAGGTTCTGGTGGACTAGGATGAAAAGAGACATTGCTCAGTTCGTTGCTAACTATGATGTTTGTCCTCACGTGAAAGCAGAACATCAAAGGCCTGCTGGCACCCTTCAACCTTTAGCTATTCCCGAATGGAAATGGGATAAGGTCGGTATGGATTTCATTACCGGATTTCCCAGGTCTAAGAGAGGGAATAATGCTATATTTGTGCTCATTGACCGCCTTTCCAAAGTGGCTCATTTTGTTCTTGTTCGGGAGAGTATAACTGCTAGTCTGCTAGCGGAGTTATATGTTTCTCAAATAGTATCTCTTCATGGTGTTCCTTTAAAGATTAACTCAGACCACGAAAGTATCTTTACTTCCTGATTTTGGGAAAGTTTTCAAACCTCTATGGGGACTCATCTATCCTTTAGCACTGCTTTCCACCCGCAATCAAGTGATCAAGTTGAGCGAGTCAATCAAATTCTCGAAGACGTGCTCCGAGCTTGTGTTATATCTTTCGGTATGAACTGGGAGAAATGTCTTCCATTTGCCGAATTTGCTTATAACAATAGTTATCAATCAAGCTTGGGCAAAGCCCCTTTTGAAGTTCTCTATGGACGAAGGTGTCAAACACCTCTAAACTAGTCAGAAACCGGAGAGAGGCAACTCTTTGGCCCGGATATGATCCAGGATGCAGAGGAGCAAGTTCGCATTATTCGTGAAAAGTTGAAAACAGCCCAATCACGTTAGACGAGCCAATATGATCGCCATCATAAGGCTGTGATCTATGAAGTTGACAAGAAGGCTTACCTTCGGGTTACACCTCTGAAGGGTACCCATCGATTCGGTATCAAGGGCAAGTTGGCTCCTCGTTACATTGGACCCTTTCGCATTCTTGCTAAATGAGGAGAGGTTGCCTACCAACTGGAACTTCCGCCGCATCTTTCCAAGGTTCATGATGTCTTCCACGTCTCGGAACTCATGCGTTGCTTCTCTTACCCTGTCCATGAGGTAGACCACAAAGCGCTTGATCTCCAAGATAACCTTACATATCGAGAATACCATGTTCGTATTCTTGATCAAGCTGAGCGTACCACTCGGTGTCAGAACATCAAGTTTCTCAAGGTTCAGTGGTCACACCATTCTGAAAAGGAGGCCACATGGGAAAGAGAAGATCGTCTTCGACTAGAGTACCCCACGCTCTTCCCGATGACTTCAAAATCTCGGGCCGAGATTCTTTTGAGTGGGGGTGAGTTGTCACATCCCTAGCTAGATGTCATAGGAACAACATGGGTGTTGCATCATGTTTCAATTTTGCATCAACATGAAATGGTGGCTAGAAGAAACCCCAAGCTCATATTGAATCAAACCAATTCAAAGTTTGTGAAAAATTCAACAAATCCAAAATGCCCATCTAAATTCCCCCATGTCTAATAAATATGGACATGATTATAACAGGGGCCATTCTAAATATTTGAAAAACTGAAGCAATTTAAAAATAAATGATAAAGCTTCTGAAAACACCAAATAAAGCTGTTATCATTATTTTAGTTTTCAAATAACCTGAAACTTTTTAGATAAGTTTGAAATATTCAAACTTCAACATATTAAATGTTTGGGATATTTTATCAAAGCAATTGTACCTGAAAACAAAATTAAAAAAATGTCAGAAATAGGAAAACAGAAAAGAAAATAAAGCAGAAAAGAAGAGAGGATGAACCTGGGCCGGCCCAGCTAGCCCAGCTCCATCGTCGTCCTCCTGGCGGCCAGGAGTATGGGCGTGTGGCCGGAGCGCGCGCACGGGCATGCCTCCATGCTGGCAGCTGCCTGCCTCCCCTTGCCAGTGCGACGGGGATAAGCTCCCAGAACCGTCCCCATCACTCTCTCCCTCGCTCCTCCCTCTCGCCTCTGCTCTGCCATGGCTGAGCCCTGCTCGAACTCGCCACCGTCGTTCTAGCCACCCCCTCGCCTCGCTAGGTAGCCCCCAAGAAGAGCCACGACCCCCTCATCCTCCCCATGAAGCTAGAAGACGCCAGGAGCCCCTCTACGTCGCGCCATCACCATTCCTTCCCGCCGGCCATCGGAGCCCCACCTTGGCGTTTCGCCCCGTCCGGACCTCCCCCGACCTCGCCATCGCCTTTGTTGGAACCGCGGTGAGCCGCTGGTGCTCCTCCCCCTTTTCCCTTCTCAACTGTGCCCTCTAGCACCGTAGCCAGTCCTGTCCGAGCTCCGACCGCCGCTGCCCTCGACGCCGGCGTCGATCCCGACCACCCCAGCCTCTTGTTTGGGTCTAGATCGACGCGCGGTCGAGCGTAGGCTCTCCCAGCGCTCTCCGCTATCGGTTTGGTCGTCGGAGGAGGGATTCCGACCCCCTCCTCCGTCTCTGACGTCACCGGTGGCTCAACGCCAGCGTGTCAACCGGCGCTGACCACGGGGTTTGACCCCTCGGTCACTGTCAGGTGGGGCCGGGCCCTGTTAGTCAAATGCTAATTAGTGAAATAATTAATTAAACTAACCAATCTAATCAGTCACTGACCAGTGGGCCCAGTGCTGTTAATTAATTAGGATTAGTTTTAATTCTTTAGTTAAGTGATTGAGACACTGACATGTGGTCTCCACATGTCAGGTTTGACCTGGCCTGGTCAGCCGACCTGCTGACGCCATGATGATGTCAGGCTGATGCAATAAAAGCAATTTCTAGTTTTAAAATAATTCCAGAAAATGTTTAAAACTTCAAAAATTCATATAAACTAATCTGTAACTCAGATGAAAAATAATTTATATATGAAAATTTATCAGAAAAATCCAATGAATCCAATGGTGCTATTATCATACATGTTAGAGCAACCTAAGTAGATGAACATTGATATTTCCTAATAGGTTAGTATATGAAATTTGAAATGAACAACGATTTTGAACCAATATTAAACTCATTTCAAATTAACCTGAACACTAGTTGCATTAGCTCATCCATACATGCTATCATGCCATGATCATGCATCATATTGTTGCACTTGCGTGTATTGATTGGTATTTATCTGCATTGCGGTAGGCCCTACTTCTGAGGATACCCCGGAGTACTCCAACGAAGGAGAGAACCTTCCCGCTACCCAGCAAGGCAAGCAACCCCCTTGATCATTCCGATAACATCCCCCTCTCTCGCTCCTGCTCTTGTTTAATGCATTAGGACCAACGTTCACTTGTCAGTAATACACGGTAGGTAAACCTATGCTTTTGCATGACATGTCATTGTCATAGTAAATAGCTAAACCTTGCAACCTAGCATACCTGGTAGATGCTTGTGCCATGATGTTCAAGCTTACTATGCATGCTATGCTTCCTATGCTTAGAGTTGCGTCAGGTCTGATTCATCTGGTTGATGAACTGGAGTGAAACAGTAGCCTTATGATGTGATAAGCTTATGATGAACCCGATTTGGTAAAGGTAGCGATGAGGGGCTATGTAGGAGTACATAGCGGGTTTTCTCACTGGGTCCGTTCTTAGGAACCGAGTTCCATGTTTGTGATCCAAGACTAGATACTACCACATATTGGATTCCGGTAACTCGACCCCTCTCGACTTATCAATAGCTTAGTCCTTAGTCCAGGAGTTGCAAGTAGTTTCTGGTGTTTATAGCATGCTGGAGGCCGTGCGTAGCGCTGACCCTAGGGGTGGGTTATGACGCGGTAGGCAGTGGCACGGTGTACCAAGGGTCACCCGAATGGTGGGCTTGGGAACCCTGCGCACATTGTTTGGTGCCGTAGTGGAAACTTCGGCCGGACTTCCATGCGGGTTCAGTCTCAAATAGGCAATAGGTTGGAGTAGAGGTCTTATGTGATTGACGGTCGTGGCCGACACCCTCGCTGGGCTTCCGCTTGAAGGTTTCCAAGGTGCATGGTTTTCTGAGCACATAGCGATAAGTGGTGAGAGTGTGTGTGAAGAAGTACACCCCTGCAGGGTATGAAACTATTCGAATAGCTGCGTCCTCGGATATGGACTACTTGGAAAACTTATGTTGTTCATAGATAAACAAATGGATACTCATAAAAATATAAAGACAAGTGTGAGTACCATGGATGGCACTCTCCCAGGAGAGGGAAATGAATCCATGGTGGTGTATTGTCATGGAGTTAATGGACTCATGTGCGATATCTAAATGTAAACAAAGAGTTAACATGGTGTAGTATAGGTTAGCCAATAGTGAAGTCTGGCTTTGCTGCATAAACTCCACCACCCCCCTTTGTTGACACATGAGCATAATTAGTCTAGGTCTGCTTTAAAGACTTGTTGAGTACATTTGTACTCATGTTTGCTTAATAAATGTTGCAGATGAGACCCTGGACCCATCGGGTGGGTTCTTTCTAGATGTCGACGATGCCGAATAGCTGGTATCCTAGCTACGACCTTATGCCCTGTGGCGGGCTGTAGATAGTCAGGCCATGTGCCTTTTTACCCTTTCATCTGTTTGTACCCAGACAGCTTTATGCTTCCACTTGGTTTGTATGAACTTGTTTGTATGACTTCAGTGCCGGGTTATGTGACCCCTATCTATAAGAACATAATAAGCAAGGCCCGTCTGAGCCTCTTAAATAAAAGTTGTGTTGTTGTATGGTTATGTTGTGATGCCATAGTTGTATCTATGAATATCGGGCATGTCGTGCATACATGTGACATGCAACGTTATGTATGGGATCGGACACCTAGTTGTGTGCCTTTAGTAGTACTCTTTACGGGAAACTGCCTCTTTGCGCTTCCACCGAGCCATGGTAGCTGCTACTGCTCCAAACACATTGATTGACCGGCATGTATCCTTCTTTGCTGGTGTGTCTGTCCCTTTGGGGAAATGTCTCGCTGTGTAATGGAGTCCCTGTAGCCTGCTACGACTCGTCTATGTTCAGTGATGGCATTTATGTCTCACGACGTAATGGAGTTCTTGTAGCTTGCTATGTCCTGTCTACACACGCTTGAGACCGACACCTGCATTGCTGGGTTACGTATGCCTGTTTCCGTACGGATGTGCCACTTGGGTTTAATGACTAGTTATGTCGGCCCGGGTTCTGTGTTGTTTGATTGCCAACGACATGTTCACATACGTGAGCCAAAAGACGCAAATGGTCCCGGCTAAGGTAAGGCTACAGCCGTGGAGCTTATCATGCGCGAGGCCGCAAAGTGATGTGATATGTTACAGTCTGGATTCATGTGACTTAGGATCGGGGTCCCGACATCAACAGACTAGGGCTTGTTGAATACTGTGCTTAGGAAGAGGAACTTGCAGAGATACCTGAAGCAATTGAGAAGCTCGTAGTCCTCTGACATGTTGCAAGATGTACAGGTGTTGAGGACTTTGTGGCAACAGCTGATGACTGTGCAACTACTGAAGGCATTGAAGTTGCCTTTGGAGAACTTGCTTGAGGGTTTTGTAGTGAGGACTTTGAAGTTGAGGAATAGGACTTCACTGCAGACTTCTTCACAATTGATTTCCTCGGAGCACTAGTAGAGGCTCCGAAAGAGGCAACAGATGCAGAGTCTTCATTGAATTGCCTAACAGCTGCTTTGGCAGTTCTCTTAAGTTTTCGTTGATAGTTTGCCCATTTAGCTGGAATGTCTTCCCCACGAGCAACACTTGTGGGATCAACCTCTTGATCATTAGCAGGAGGAGCCCTTCTGCATGGGGGTTTAAGTGCGAATTTCTTCATGTACTTGGGAGTGACATAGCGATAGTCTCTCCACTCCTTCACCCGCCTCCGTTCCATCCTCTGAATTCTGATTCTTCTTCAGAATCCATTTCCTTGCCAATGAAAGCCTAAGCCTTTCTGGAACCATTCTTCTTGTGCGTTGAGGACTTTGAAGATGAGGTCTTTGCAACTGAGGACTTTGAAGATTTCTTCTTTTTCTTCGAGTCATCAGAACTATCATCCTTGTACTTCTTCTTCTTTGATTCTTTTTCCCAGAGAGGATAGTCAGAGATAAAGTGACCAGATTTCTTGCATTTGTGACAAGTTCTATTCTTGTAGTCGCGTGAGGAATATGATTTCCTCAAGCCAGCTTTTGATGACTTTCCAAATTGGCCTCTCCTTGAGAAATTCTGGAATTTCCTTAGGAGCATTGCCAGCTCCTGACTCATTTCTTCAGGATCACCACGGCTACTATCATAATCTTCTCCTTCATATGAGGAAATTACTTTTGCCTTTAGAGCATGAGATCTTCCATAGCTTGGCCCGTAGAGGTCTCTCTTCTCATCTTGTTGGAATTCATGAGTATAGATTCTCTCAAGTATATCAGCAGGATCATGTGACTTGTAATCTCCATGCCCTTGAATCATCAAAGCCAGTGTATTGAATGAGGAATCAAGAGATCTCAGCAGTTTCTTCACCACCTCGTGGTCGGTGATATCAGTGGCCCCCTGTGCTTGAAGCTTGTTGGAGATATCAGTGAGACGATTGAAAGCTTGTTGAACATTTTCATTGTCGAGTGTTTTGAAGCGGTTGAAGAGATTGCGAAGAACATCAACACGGGAGTCTTGTTGAGTGGAAACACCTTCGTTGACTTTGGACAGCCTATCCCAGATAAGCTTAGCAGGCTCCAAAGCACTCACTCTGTCATACTGACCTTTGCTCAGATGGCCATAGATGATATTCTTCGCTTGAGAATCGAGTTGCTTGAATTTCTTCCTATCAGTGACAGTAGCAGTCGGAGAGGTGCGGGGAACAACTTTTCCCACAACATAACAGAGATCGTTGTCAATAGCTTCAAGATGCATGCACATCTTGTTCTTCTAGTAGGGGTAATCAGTCCCATCGAAGGTAGGACATCCGTCAAAAACCTTGATCATACCTGCAGTCGACATAACTAGAACTCCAGGTGGTTAAACCAAAATCACACAGAACAAGGGAGTACCTTGCTCTGATACCAATTGAAAGTGCGTTATATCGACTAGAGGGGGGTGAATAGGCGATTTTTACAAATTCATCACTTAGGAATTTCAACTTGAGGAATTTGAAATGTGATGAATGACTAGCAGTAGAATAAGTACTCAAGTGCATGAGAAACATAGCAGTCGCATATTCATCACGATGAAATAAAGCATGCACAGATTACAAGTAGCGTGATATAGGATAAGCAGGTGAGGAACAAGGTAATTTGAAGAATTTGAGGTCAGGAAATTGAGGAAGTCTTCAGTAAAAACATTAATGATCAATTTCACCAACAAGTATACGACAAAATGAATGGGTTGAGGAAATAGAACCAGGTAGCTCGATGAAGACAATGGTTGGATGACCCAGTTCCAACTGCTGTGACAGTCATATGTCTGGCTTGGAGCAGCCTGCTATTTAAACCAGAGGACACATAGTCCCAAGACACACATTCCTTACCATATTCTCCTTGAGCTAAGGTCACAAAGTCCTCGCCCAACACTCATGGTAAATCTTCAGGGTAGACTTCCAAAACCCTCACAAACTGGTCACCCAATGATCCATAATTGACTGCTGGACGCTCTAGACCAAGGTCACTCCGTGATCCCCAATTGAATGTAGGATTCACTAGACTGTGACGCCAAGCCGTCTGGAAGATACACAGTCTTCAATGGTAACAAGCGTCGGCCCCACACGAGAACAATCTCTTCAGTGATGCTCAATAACTTTGGGTTTGGTGGTTTGGATTTGGGCTTTTCCTCGCTGATGATTTTCTCTCAAAGTCCTTAGAGGATGGGTTTCTCTGAAATGACAAGCGTTAGTTCTCTCTCAAATGACTAGTGGTTGTGGGGGTGTCTATTTATAACCGTGGTGCAACCTCATATGATATGACTGTTATGCCCCCGATAACCATGGTGCAACCATTGAGGACAGCTGGCACCAAGCACAACAACAGTCAAAATTTCAAACTATGAAAGTCCTTAGGCTTATCATATTCCTCACTTGTAGGCAACTCGCATAGGCGAAATCCTAACTCCTAAGTCATATCAATTTCATCAGAGACCAAAAGAATATCGTCTCTATCACTAAAGAACTTGACTAAACCGTAAGAGATTTCCAAAGGCTTAACTCGAAGCATTGTATAGGTTGAGGCTTTTGAGTTGAGCATCAGTTGGAAATTTTCCTTAGTATTACCTCAGCCCCATTTAACAGTACAGTGTTTCCTATGACTCAAAGAAAGGAAATGAAACTACGAAAACAAAATGCTTCACCTGTCACATCCCTAGCTAGCTTTCTTAGGACAGCATGTGTGTGCATCATGTTTCACTTTTTGCATCAATTTGAAATGGGGATTATCAGAAAACCCCAAACCCTCATTTGAATCAAACCAATTTAAAGATTGTGAAAAACAAACAAATCCAAAATGCCCATAAAAAATGTCCCCTATGTCTGATAAATGTGGACATGGATATATTAGGGGTCATTTATAGCATTTCAAAAATAAATATTAAAGCTGCTGAAAATGCCAAATAAAGCATTAAAAATATTTTAGTTTCTAAAATATTCTGAAACTTTTTATAGAAGTTTGAAATATTCAAACTAATTTCCAAATATTTGGGATATTTTATAACTAACATTTGTGCCTAAAAGAATAAAAAAAATGTCAGAAAAAATAAAAGCAGAGAAAAAAAAAGGAAATAGGAAAGAGGCCCAGGGGAGGCTGGCCCCGCAGCCCAGCTAGCCTAGCCAGCCCCACCGTCTTCAACCTCCTGCTAGTAGGCAGGAGGGCGTGTGCCCGCGGCGCGCCGGCACGTGCGCGGCCACCTCCTGCTTGCCGCTGAGGCTGGAGGCCGCTAGGAGCACCAGCGCGACGCTCAAACCCCCTCGAGCCAATCTTCTCCCCCTACCGCCCTCTCTCGCCCTTCCCCCTCTCCTCTGCTCTCTCCTTGCCGGACTAAAGCCGTTGGCGATTTGTCGTCCTCCACGCGTCCCCGACCATGCCACGGTGCTAGAAGCCCCTCTGGTGAGGCCCCGTCGCCGTTCTCCTCCTCTAGAACAGCCAGTCACTAGAATAGAGAGGAGCTTGCCACCGGCCATGGCGTAAACAGCGGCCACAGCTCATGCCTGACCACGAGCTCGTGCTCAAAACGCTCTCAGGAGCCCGTAGCCGCCACTAGCTACTCCTCCCGCAGTCTGTAGCACCACTGCCGCCTTTGCCCGAGCTTCGGCCACCGCGAGCGAGCTCACCGCCGTCAGCTCCAGCCGCCTGTTGCCTCCCCGCGTGTCCCACGCGATGCGGCCGAGCTCAGGCTACACCCTAGTGGTCTTAGCGCACCCGAAGACCCCCTGCAGCGTGTTTCCGGTGAGCCTCCGCCGTCAGTTTGGTCGCCGCCGGCCAAACTCCGATGGGGACGACGTGGCGGCCATCAGCGCTAACCCCCGCGGTTAATTAGCCCCGCAAAGGCTGATAGTGGGCCCCGCAAGCGGGTCAAACCCCAGTCAGCACGGGATCTGACCCCGCTTAGCGGTGGGTCGCTGACCAGTGGGTCCCGCTGGTCAATTTGACCTGTCTCGGTCGTTTGACCAGGCTGACATCACAGTGACATCAGGCTGACGCAATAATGCATTTATGTTTTAAATAAATACCAGAAAATGTTAAAAACTTAGAAAAATCATATAAATTAATCTGTAAATCAGATGAAAATAATTTATATATGAAAATTTATCAGAAAAATCCAATGAATCCAATGGTGCTATTATTATGCATGTTAGAGAAACCTAAGTAGATGAACATTGACAATTACTAATAGGTTAACATATGAAATATGAAATGAGGAATGATTTTGAACCTATATTCAAAATCACTTCATTTCACTTGGACAATAGTTGCATTAGCTCATCCATACATACTGCCATGTCATGATCATGCATCATATTGTTGCACTTCTCGTGTATTGACTGCTTTCTATCTGCATTGCGGTAGGCCCTGCTTCTAAGGATACCTCAGAGTATTCCAACGAAGGAGAAAACCTTTCCGCTACCCAGCAAGGCAGGCAACCCCTTTGTTCATTCCGATAACATCCCACTCTCTCGCTCCTGCTCTTGTTTATTGCATTAGGACCAACGTTCACTTGTCTGTCATACACGATAGATGAACCATTCCTTTGCATGACCTGTCATTGTCACAGTAAATAGCTAAACTTTGCAACCTAGCATACCTGGTAGATGCTTGTGCCATGTTGTGCTTTGCTTACGTTGCCTGCTATGCCTGCTATGCTTAGAGTTGTGTCAGGTCTGATTCATTGGGGTGAATAACTGGTGTGAAACAATGTTGTTCTGATGTGATAAGTTATGATGAACCCAATTTGCTAAAGGTAGCGATGAGAGGCTATGTATGAGTACATAGCGGGTTGTCTCATTGGGGCCGTTCATAGGAACTGAGTTCCGTGTTTGTGATACAAGATTAGTTGCTACCACACATTGGGTTCCGGTAACTCGACCCCTCTCGACTTATCAATTGCTTAGTCCTTGGTCTAGGAGTTACAAGTAGTTTCTCGTGTTTATAGCATGCTAGAGGCCGTGTGTAGTGCTGACCCTAGGGGTGGGTTATGAAGCGATAGGCAGTGGCACGGTGTACCAAGGGTCACACGAATGGTGGGCTTGGGAACTCTGCGCACATCGTTTGGTGCCGTAGCGGAAACTTCGGCCGGACTTCCGTGCGGGTTCAGTCTCGAATAGGCGATAGCCTGGACTAGAGGTCTTATGTGGTTGACGGTCGTGTCCGACTCCCTCGCTGGGCTTCCGCTTGAAGGTTGCCGAGGTGCATGGTTTTATGAGCACACAATGATAAGTGGTGAGAGTGTGTGTGAAGAAGTACACCCCTGCGGTAGGAAACTATTCGAATAGCCGCGTCCTTGGATATGGACTGCTTGGAGAACTTATGCTGCTCATAGATAATTAAATGCATACTCATAAAAATATCAAGACAAGTGTGAGTACCGTGGATGTCACTCTCGTGGGAGACGAAAGTGAATCCATGGTGGTGTATTGATGTGGAGCAAGAGGACTCGTGTGCGATATCTAAAATCTAAACAAAGAGTTAAAATTGTGTAGTATAGGTTAGCCATGAGTCAAAGCTGGCATTGTTGCATAAACTCCACCACTCCCCTTGTTGAAACAAGAGCATGAATAGTCTAGGTCTGTTTTAATGTCTTGCTGAGTACGATTGTACTCACGTTTGCTTAATAAATTTTGGAGATGAGACTCAGGACCCGTCAGGTGGGTTCTATCTAGATGTCGACGATGCTGGATAGCTGGTGTCCTAGCTACGACCTTATGCCCTGTGGCGGGCTGTAGATAGTCAGGCCATGTGCCACCCTTTCATCGGTCTATACTCAGACAGCTTTATGCTTCCGCTTGGTTTGTATGAACTTGTTTGTATGACTTGAGTGTCGGGTCATGTGACCCCAATCTATAAGAACATATTATGCAAGACTCGTGTGAGTCTCTTAAATAAAAGTTGTGTTGTTGTATGTTTATGTTGTGATGCCATAGTTGTATCTATGCATATCGGGCATGTCGTGCGTACATGTGACGTGCAACGATATGTATGGGAGCCGACACCTAGTTATGTGCCTTTAGTAGTACTCTTTATGGGAAATTGCCTCTTTGTGTTTCCACCGAGCCTTGATAGCTTGCTACTGCTCCGGACACATTGATTGACCGACATGTATCCTTCTGTGCTGATGTGTCTGTCCCTTCAAGGAAATGTCTCGCAGTGTAATGGAGTCCCTCTAGCCTGCTATGACTCATCTACATGCAGTGATGAAATTTATGTCCCACATCGTAATGGAGTCCTTGTAGCTTGCTATGACTCGTCTACACACGCTTGAGGCCGATACCTGCATTGCTGGGTTACGTATGCCTGTTTCCATACGGATGTGCCACTTGGGTTCTATGACTAGTCATGTCGCCCCGGATTCTCTATCGTTTGATTGCCAGCGATGTGTTCATATACGTGAGCCAAAAGACGCAAACGGTCCCGGCTAAGGTAAGGTTGTAACCGTGGAGCTTACCGTGCGTGAGGCCGCAAAGTGATGTGATATGTTATAGTCTGGATTCTTATGACTTAGGATCGGATCCCGACATCACGCTTCATAGTCCTTGTTCATATCTTCAAGGTCACACCAACTTCTTCATTTTCAAAGTCTTTAGGGAATACCAAAGTCTTCAGCAAAGTCTTTACTAAAGTCTTTAGTTGAAGACATTCATTTTTAGGGGTCGATAATCTCCGAATATATCAAACTCCTCAGCGACTTATAGAGCGTGTATACAGTTACAAACACGTCAATCTCTTAACCTATAAGTCTTCAATACACCAAGATCACTAACGGGCACTACATGCACTTACACAGACCCGCTTGAAGACTGACTCAAATTTTCTCCCCCTTTATCATCGAAGACCAAAAGGGATGAAAAAATGAGGACTAACACCCCTGAAGAATTTTCATCTTGAAGGTGATGGAGGAGCGCCAGTGTTGTTGGGGTCATTTGTCGAAGCAGGGCCTACCGTAGTGTCATCAACATCCTGAGCTTCATCCGCCTCACGTGATCAAGAATATGAGCTTGTAACTAGATGGGAAACTTGAACTTTTCTGAATTTCTTCTGAGGAGAATAAGACCAGTCAAACTTCTACTGAAAGTTCGTCTCCTTGAGTTCCTTAGGAGTCTTGAGATGTGCGAGAATGGCCCATGCGCGATCGAATATTTCATGCACATAGTAGTGATTTTTCCTCACGGAGTTCTGCATCACAATCATGTTCTGAAGAATTGAGGCAAACTGATGCTTTACCCACTTTTGATTCTGTTCAACATTCTGATGAAGACTTAAGAGAAGCTCTCGATCGCTCATTACATGAGGGTAAGCTTCTTGAGGCTTTTGCATAGAGGCTTTTGCAGCAGAATCTTGGGTAGCAGTGTCATCGTTGGTGGAATTAGATGCAGCTCCGCGAAACTGGCCATCCAATGGACGAGTACCTTCATCAATGACAGCTTTGCCTTTGCCCTCAACTGAATAAAATGTGTTTTTGAGAACTTCGATCGGAGGCAAAAAACTGAAATGATTCCGAAAGTCAGCATTGAATGGAATTGAAGACCTTGATGTGATGAATTTCATGATCCAAGGAGCGTAAGGCTTCTATTCAAATGGAGCTATAGCGGCATTGGCCAAAGTCCTCATGAAGAAATCATGGTAATTGATGGGAATCCCATGAATGATGTTGAATAGCATATTCTTCATGATGCCCTCCACTTCTTCTGCTTCTTTAGAGGTTTGACCCTTCAGAGGACTAAGAGTTTTGGTCAGAATGCGGTATATGGTCCTGGGTACATAGAGCAAATAGTTCACAAGGAAGGTGGTCCTTTGAGGTTTTCCAGGAGCCAAAGGCTTCATCAGCACTTGCATCATGTGATTGGGAAATTCAGGTTCATCAAATAAGCATCTTGCACCGTCTGAGGGAATTGCTATTGTCATAGCCCAAAGCAATTTAGAGGCTGGGGTCGTGTAGTGAGTGGATCTAGTCATCCAGCCCAGAATCCAAGAATTGACATCAGAAGCATCACCTATGTTTTGCAAGGTCGCATAGAATTGAAGAATGAGCTCTTCATTCCAATCACATATGTCCATGCAAAATGGAAGAATTCCAACATCCTGATGAACTACGAGCACCAGTGTAAAGCACATGATAGTTTCCATATATACATGAGGAATTTGTTGATGCTCGAAGACTATCTCTTTGTCACGCAACACTGATGCATAGAAATTCATCTGTGTGGGGGTCTAGAATCTGGTGCGACCGGCCCTTACCAAATCATACGGATTCGGCCCAGTAAAATATATGCGCTCATTGAAGAAATTCACCTTGATAAATTTGGAGTGCTTTGAGCCTTTGAATGGCATGTTTGGCTTCAGCTGAAGATTTGGCTTAAAGCGGCCCACAATTTCCTTGGCATTGTAGGAACTTCTTCAGACTGAGGAATTTGTGCAGTAGTTTCCTCGGGTGTAGTAGGAGCAGCCATTTATTCAGCTGATGCAGCTGGAATAACTTCAGGATTTGAAGTGGGAGGTGCAGTCAAGTCATCATATCCAGTATGGATTTCTTCAGTCTGGGCTGGTGACAGAGGAATTTGGTTGAGGGGAGTGGTCATTGGATAATTTGGGTGTGCAGCTTCCAGATATTCATCATTGATAAGTGGAGTGGTATTACCAGTGTCCACATCCTCTTCAATTTCTTCAATGTCGGCCCCTTCTGTAGTTAACTGAGGCTGGGGTGATGATACTAGAGGGTTCGAAGCATTTGCTTCCACCACTATTTCTTCATCAATCTGCTTTGAGGAAGCAGCAGAAAGATCCTCTTCTTCTTTATCAATTGGAACTATCTCATAGGAAGGCACGGACGAGATCGGAGTTGCGTCAATTGGATCGGTTGAAGATCTTGGCAGAGTCTTCAACTTCTTCATGACTAAGGAATCTGAAGTTGATGCTTTTCTCTTCAGTGTACCTTCTTTTCAGCTGCCTTTGTTTTCTTCACTTCTGATGGAGAAGGAAGGTTGATATTCTTCAACCTTGAATATTTTGCAATTTCAGCAATGGATGGAGTTGGAGCAGTTTCTTCAGGCACAGCAAAAACCTTTAGATGGCCTGGCAATTTCTTCAAGGGCAACAGTGGAGGCTGCCATGACAGGTTCTTCAGCAGCCTAAATTTCTTCAGCTGCGCTTGTAGTTTCTTCAACAGGCTGAGCATAGGATTCAGCCTGAGGAATTTGTGGTTGCGATTGAGCTGCAACCCTTGTGTTGTGGTCCTTGACTGCAACTTGTGTTGCCTTGACAAACCACACCTTGGTGACCTTCCATTCATCATCATATCAATCTCGTTCTTCAGTGAGGCAGTGTATCTCAGACTGAACTCTGATGAGTTGGTTGGGAGTCAAATTCATCACATTGTTCTTCAGAAATTTTTATTTTCTGGCCTTGTGCATTCTAGCTCTTTGAGCTTGTTCTCTCTTCTATGTTTCCTCAGCTATGAAGTGAGTGAGGACATGGTCCACACTAAGAGGCAAATTCAGTAAGGAAAGTGGAGTTTTGGGATCCTCATGCCATATGTCAACGAACTTGAGGGTCAACTTAGGATCCAGCATGAGAGGAACAGGGCTACCCTTTGCAATTGCAGCCTTGTGCTGCTGATGATATCTTCTACAGATCCTGAGGGGTTCACAATAGCTTGGCTATTGTGAGGACTTGGTTTGTGACCTCGTCAAGTAGTTTTCTTTATCTTCAACAGAGTTGGGCTTGTTGAAGCATGTGCTTTGGCTGATGAATTTCCTGAAGCCCCTAAAGCAATAGAAAAACCTGTTGTCCTCCGACAAGTTGGAAGATGCACTGGATTTGAGGACTTTGTGTTC
The DNA here is from genome assembly GCA_022496015.1 of Hordeum marinum. Classification (NCBI taxonomy): domain Eukaryota; kingdom Viridiplantae; phylum Streptophyta; class Magnoliopsida; order Poales; family Poaceae; genus Hordeum; species Hordeum marinum. The sequence continues at coordinate 169,163,341 of CM039676.1, forward strand.
GTGGATGAGGATTGTGTAGCTATTGAAGGCATTGTAGTAGCATTTGAGGAACTTGCTTAAGGATTCTGCAGTGAGGACTTGGAAGTTGAGGACTTTGGCTTCACTGCAGACTTCTTCACTACGGATTTCTTCGGAGCACTAGTAGAGGCTCCGGCAGAGGCAGCAGCAGAGTCTTCATTGAATTTCCTCGCTTTGCCAGCTTGGCTTGTTGTCTTTCCCATTCTTGAGGAAAGTCTTCACCAGTTTCGAGACTGGTGGGATCAGGAGGTTGGTTTGGAGCCAAGGGTGGCCTATTGCAAGGGGGTTTAACAACGAATTTCTTCATGTATTTTAGAGCTACCTATCGATATTATTTCCATTCTCGTGCCCATCTCCTCTTAGTTCTCTATATGCAAATATTTCACTGCTTTTTGGTTTCCTTGCCATGAGTTTCTTCATCAGGTGTGCAATATCCCTCATACAATTCATCAGGTATCTCAAATGTAGTTTGCACTTCAGGTTTCTTTCCACCTTTCTATTGCTTTTTCCCATCAGCCATTTTCTTCGGCTGAGGATTCTGAACTTTTAAGGATTCTGAGGAAGTGTGCAACTTTTCTTCAACGAACGCTGCAAATGAGTTAAGTTGATGAGAACCTAGTGATTCGTTGGCACACATTTTGTACACGTGAAAAGAGTATAGGTGCGAAGAATTTGACCAGGTCATATGCATTCTCAAAAAGTTTTAACGTATATCAAGTTTAGGATCGAGGCCATAGATGTCTTGAGGAATTTTACTAGGTGTTCTTGACATAGGTAAAAGATTTTTGTAGATTTGTGGATCCACACAATTGATGAATCTTGAAGAAAATCATAACTTAGAGAGACACATCAAGGGAAATAAGCTTATAGGGTGTTTAAGAAGATGATACTTGAAGAATAAACACCTTTGAGGAATTTGTGTAATAACATGAAGGTCAAAATAGGGTAGTAAAATTATATTTTAATTACCCTTGTGAAGAACATGACGAACAATGAGAGGAAGTGGAGAAGCTCGTCAGTTCAGATCTCCAACGCCCTAGCTTGGAAAAGGGAGACAGCTATAGCGGTGGGGGGTGAAGATTTATGTGGCTGATGCAAGTACGACAACGGTGAGGTCGAGGCAGTGAAGCCCTTCCTCTCCGGCGGCAATGATTTTAGCGACGATGCTAGATCTAAGCTCGGGAGAGAGAGATAGGGAAGTGGGGAGTAATCCGAGCATAGTGAAAGGGAAGGGGTATTTATAGTGGAGGTGAAAACTGACTAGTCCGAAGATTTTGGACCAGATTGCCCCTTACCCTTGCTCTCCACACGACATATGTCACCCACGTACTATGTAGTTGCGATAGTTGGGGTGGTGGGTTATCCAGTCATGGGAATCAGAACGGTTTGAGCAGGAAGCGTTGAAAATTTTGATAGTGAAAATTTTAAAGTTTCCGTTCGCAAATTCTTCAGCTGTCAAGGACACGGTGAAGAATTTGAACGAGTTTCAAAGTAGAACGCATATGAGGAATTTGTGAACAGACTGGGTTAAGTTGAGCATAGAGGGGGAACGGGTCATATCACATTCGCTTAGATGAAAATCAACTTGAAGAATTAGAAATAAGTGAATGCTATAGAGGACATTGACCACTCAAATATACATCTAGTCAATGAAGAACATCAGTTTCATAGTTTGACGAATTGGAAAATTTGAGGATTTTGACATTAGGAATTTGAAAATTTGAAGAATTTGCCAAATGACGGAAAATTCAACTTTGAAGAATTTCAACTATGGTTGGTGGCATGACCCACAGTATACGAATGATGATTTCAGACATCGCGTACAATTGTCGTAGGGTTCTGAGAATCAAATTTTTCATGAATTTCTACACACTTAGAGGGTTATTCTTCATTTATTGAAGAAAAACATTACTTCTTGTGTTGCACATCTAAGTCATAAATTTTGCATAAGTGTTAGGATGTGTGTATTTTCAAAGAACATTCGAAGATTCTAAGATATTTAGCTCACACCACAACTTGCAAGATCTCTTTTCATCCAAGGGCTTAGTGAAGATATCAGCCAGTTGTTCTTCAGTGGGGATGTGGTTAATGGAGATGTCGCCCTTGAGTACATGATCTTGAAGAAAATGATGACGAATCTAGATGTGCTTGGTCTTGGAATGCTGAACTGGATTTTAGGCAATCTTGATAGCGCTCTCATTGTCACAGTAGAGAGGCACATTCTTCAGCTTGATGCCACAGTCCTTGAGGGTTTGCTTCATCCATAGCAACTAAGCACATCATGAACCAACAGCAATGTACTCAGCTTCAGCAGTAGATAGGGACACGTAGTTCTACTTATTTGAGGACCAACAGACTAAGGATCGTCCAAGGAAGTGGCATGTGCCTGAGGTTGCCTTGCAATCCACATGATCTCTAGCATAGTCAGCATCTGAGTATCCGACGAGGTGAAGATTTGAGGCCTTGGGATACCATAATCCAAGCGATGGTGTGTGAGCTAAGTATCGAAGAATATGTTTCACAACCTTATGGTGTGATTCCTTCAGAGTTGCTTGGAAATAGGCACACATGCAAACACTAAGCATACTATCTGGCCTAGATGCACATATATACAATTAAGAGCCAATCATGGAGCGATATACCTTCCGATTGAAATCTTTACCATTTTCGTCAGTGCAGAGGTGGCCTTTTGAAGGCATTGGAGTTTTGACGCCTTTGCAGTCTTGCATGTTGAATTTCGTCCGAACATCCTTGAGGTACTCTCTTAAGAGATGAAAATGCTATTGTGTCGCTGACGAATTTGAAGACCTAAGAAGAATTTCAACTCCCCCGTCATATACATTTGATATTCTTGACTCATCATATAGGCAAATTCATCACTATAACGTTTGTCAGTACAGCCATAGGTAATATCGTCTACGTATATTTGGCACACAAATAAATCATAGTCAAAGGATTTAGTGAAAAGAGTTGGATCAAGTGAACCGTGTTTGAAGCCTTTCTTCACGAGGAATTCCTTCAAAGTGTCGTACCATGCCCGAGGTGCCTGCTTGAGGCCATAGAGGGCCTTGTTGAGTCTGAAGACTTTATTAGGATGCTTAGGGTCTTCATAACCTGGGGGTTGAGCGATGTATACTTCTTCCTCAAGCTTACCATGCAGGAATGCAATTTTTCACATCCATTTGATATAAGATGATATCATGATGGTTAGCATAAGCAAGCAATATGCGAATAGCTTCAAGTCTAGCAACACGTGCAAAAGTTACATCAAAGTCAATTCCTTAAACCTGCCTCTAGCCCTCAGCTACAAGAAGACCCTTATTCCTTACCACAAGGAATTTTTCATCTAGCTTGTTGTAATAGATCCACTTGGTACCTATGACATCGTGCTTGCGAGGATCTAGCCGCTTGACAAGTTCCCACAAGTTGTTCAGCTTGAATTGATGCAATCCCTCTTGCATAGCTTGAATCCACTTAGGCTCCTTGAATGGTTCATCAACCTTTGTGGGCTCTATGATAGAGACAAAACCAAAGTGCCCACAAAATTTAGTCAAATTTTAAGATCTTGAGGGAGTGAGGGGACCTGGTGGATTGATGTTGTCGATGATTTGTCAATCTGCACTTCATTTGCAACTCTTGGATGCGTAGGTTGACATGCCTGAGGATTTTCTTTAGCACCATTTTCTTCAGCTGAATCAGCATGAATATCTTCATTGGTTGTAATGACTTACTTAGTAGGTTGAGGTTCTTCACTGGATATGATATCTTTAGTAGCCTTCAACTTAATGGATTCCTCGGGAGACTTTTCATGTAGCACAGGAGGTAGGTGCTCTCTTTGCGAGACGTTAGTTTCATCAAACCGCACATCTACAGTTTCAACAACCTTGTGATGGTAGGTTTTGAAGACTCTGTAGGTGTGCGAGTCCTTTACATAACCAAGCTTAAAACCTTCATGTGCATTCTGTGCAAATTTAAAATTGTGGTGAGGATCTCTAATCAATCATTTTGCACCGAAGACTTTGAGATAACTTACATTGGGTTTCTTGCTAGTCATGAGTTCACTTTGAAGTCTTCTTGAAGAATTTGTGAAGATATACCATATAGATGATATGGCAAGTTGTATGAATTGCCTCACGCTAGAAGCAACAAGGAGTCCTGTATTCATCAAGCATGGTGCAAGCCATCTCAACAAGAGTCATGTTCTTGCGCTCCACGCCGCCGTTCTGTTGAGGAGTATATGGGGCAGATAGCTCATGAGTAATACCAACTTCATCAAGATATTCTTCAAGATTGGTGTTCTTGAACTCAGTCCCATAGTCACTCCTGATATGCTTGATCTTGACACCAAAGTTTGTTGTGGCCCTTAAAGCAAATCGTCTGAAGACATCCTGCACTTCATTTTTGTATAGAATAATATGCACCCAAGTGTAAAAGGGGTAATCATCAACAATGACAAATCCATACAAACTTGAAGAATTTGTTAGTGTAGAATAATGAATGGGGCCAAAGAGGTCCATGTGAAGCAATTCAAAAGGTCGAGTAGTGGTCATGATTGTCTTCAAGGGATGCTTGGATCTGGTCAACTTCCCAGACTCACAAGCACCACAGAATTGGTCGTTGAGGAATTTGACACCTTCAATGCCAATGATGTGCTTCTTCTTCACGAGCGTGTGCAAGTTCCTGATACCAGCGTGTCCAGGTCATCGATGCCACAACCAATCTTCCGAGGACTTTGCAAGTAGGCATGTGGCAGGCTGAGGACCTGTAGAGAAATCAACAATATACAAGTGTCCTCTCCTAAAGCCTTCGAAGACTTTGGAATTGTCAGCTTCCATGATGACAACACAACGATATTTTCCAAAGATGACAAACATATCAAGATCACAAAGCATTGAGACAGACATGAGGTTGAACCGGTGGGACTCGACAAGCATCACCTTATCCATGTGTTGATCCTTTGAGATTGCAACCTTACCTACACCCAATACCTTGCTTTTTCCTTTGTCAGCGTAGGTGATATGTTTCAGATGAGATGTATCAAGTGGTATATCCATCAGTGGATTCTTGTCACCAGTCATGTGGTTGGTGCATCCACTATCGAGGACCCACTCAGTACCTTTTAGAGTTTCATCCTGTAGATGAATTAGTACAACTTACAAACTCATATGCTTTAGAGTGAACAATATGACATCAATTTCATCAGACAGAATTTCATCACATAACTTAGTAAGTAAAGCAATGCGAGGACGAGAGAAATGTGGAATTCATTTCTCCATGATTATCTTGCGTCACTTCAAGCATTTCGTCAGGTCTCCAGCAAATTCATCAGACGTTCAAATTCATCTGGAGACCTGACCCTGCATAAGAAATTATCTCAATTTCTTCACCACTCACATCTGGAGGGGTGCCAAAGAGTTCATCATTCTATGAGCTCCATATGAGAAAGGAGGCATTGAAGCTAGTGCATTTCGTTTCAGAAGACGAGGGTTAAAGTACTCATATGAATAAGCAGAAAAATTCTTCGAGGATTTATGAACATAATGATTCGAAGAATAATGCACAAATTCAGAACTCTTAGATTTTCCCTCCGAAACAGATGCATTAGCACGAGAATGATACTTTTGACCATTTGAGGAATTTGGTCCAAGTGAAGACTTTGGTCCATATGAGGAATTTGATCTGGGGTTCCTTTTCTTCATGGGTGGTGTCGTGAGGATATTCACTTGAAGATTTTCCAAGCAGCTCTTGGGAACCAAGATTTTCCTCATAGGTGAACCGTTCCCTCAGTTAGGTCCAACAAACCTCGTAAATACTTCACCTTTCTGATTTTTGAAGAATTTGTAGTTGGAGTCAAGTGATTCATCAGAGGAATATGAAGTTTCACAAGTAAAGCCAGATAAAGTGGATGGATCTACAGGAGGTCCTTTTGCAGCAACCCATGTGGTTTTGGGGTACTTCTCAGGTGTTCGGTAGGATCCATCAGCATTGAGTTCCCTCTCAAGTGCAATGCCCTCTTTCCTAGGGTTCCTATTCAGGATTTCATTTTTGAGCACATTGCAAAGGGTTGATGCCCATTGAGACTTTTGTATATGCCTATCACATATAATTCCTTCCACCCTGCATTTTTGTCAGTGATACTTGTGGTATCCTCAGATGAGAAATTTGTGACCACGGGGATAGTTGAAGAATTTACAACAATAGAAGCATTTGAACATTTAGGTGAAGAATTAGCAGTTTCACGTTCGATGCATTTCAAACAAGGTGGAACAAATACTTCCTGAGCGGTACTAATCTATTGAGGCAGTAAGGAATCATTTTCCCTTTGGAAATCCTCATGAGAAACTCTTACTTTCTCAAGATCTTGCTTTATTTGAAGAAATTCATAAGAAAGCTTCTCATGATCGACTAAGAGCGCATTATGATGACTTTGAATGTTACCATACTTTAACTAAAGACTTTTGAGATCATCAGTCAGAGTTTGAGTTCGATCCACTTCCTCATTCAATAGATCATCACTTTTGTCTAACAGATTCTGAAGCTTTTCAAGTGCACTTTGTTGCTTAGTGGCAATATTAGGAATTTAGAATAGCTAGGTTTCACATATTCATCAGATTCACCTTCACTTGATTCAGAGGAGGAATGCTGCTTGTGTACCTTGGAACCTTTAGCCATGAAGCAATAGGTGGGAGCATAATCATCATTGGTGTGTCCAAGTCGTTGGAGTAGTCATTTTGTTCATCATGGAAGATGGACTTTGTGACAAAAGCAGTAGCAAGAGCAAGGCTAGCAACACCACATTCTGACTCTACCTCAGATTCTTCCTCTTCTTCCTCTTCTTCATATTCTTCTTCAAAATCTATTTCCTTGCCAATGAAAGCCCGAGCCTCTTTGGAACCATTCTTCTTGTGCGATGAGGACTTTGAAGATGAGGACTTTGAAGATTTCTTATTTTTATTTGAGTCATCAGAACTATTGTCCTTGTACTTCTTCTTCTTCGGTTATTGTTTTTCCCAGAGAGGACAGTCATAGATAAAGTGACCAGATTTCTTGCATTTGTGACAAGTTCTCTTCTTGTAGTCTCTTGAGGAATCTGATTTCCTGAAGCCACTTTTTGATGACTTTCGAAATCGAACTCTCCTTGAGAACTTTTGGAATTTCCTGACGAGCACTGCCAGCTCCTGACTCAGTTCTTTAGGATCACCAAGGCTACTATCAGAATGTTCGCCCTCGGATGAGGAAATTGCTTGTGTCTTCAGAGCACGAGATCTTCCATAGCTTGGACCGTAGAGGTCTCTCTTCTCAACTTGTTGGAATTCATGAGTATTGAGTCTCTCAAGTATATCAGCAAGATCAAGTGACTTGTAGTCCCCACGCTCTTGAATCATCAAAGCGAGTGTATCGAATGAGGAATCAAGAGATCTCAGCAGTTTCTTCACCACCTCATGGTCGGTGATGTCAGTGCCACCTAGTGCATGAAACTCATTGGAGATATCAGTGAGATGATCAAAAGTTTGCTGAACATTCTCATTGTCGAGTCTTTTGAACCGGTTGAAGAGATTGCGAAGAACATCAACACGGGAGTCATGTTGAGTGGAAACACCTTCGTTGACTTTGGACAGCCTATCCCAGATAAGCTTAGCAGAATCCAAAGCACTCACTCTGCCATAATGACCTTTTCTCATATGACCACAGATGATATTCTTTGCTTGTGAATTAAGTTGCTTAAATCTCTTCACATCAGCAGTGTTGACAGTGGGAGAAACAGAGGGAACACCCTTTTCCACAATGTACCAGAGATCGTTGTTTATTGCCTCAAGATGCATGCGCATCTTGTTCTTCTAGTAGGGATAGTCCAACCCATCAAAGGTAGGACAACCTACGGAAACCTTGACCATACCTGCAGTCCAACTAGAACTCCAGGTGGTTAAACCAAAATCACACAGAACAAGGGAGTACCTTGCTCTGATACTAACTGAAAGTGCGTTATATCGACTAGAGGGGGCGTCGGTGTGAAAACCGGCGGATCGATTGGTTGATCTTGGATCGATTGGTAATAGGAGACAAGGGAGACAGTATTTACCCAGGTTAGGGCCCTCTTGATGGAGGTAAAACCCTATGTCTTGGTTTGCTTGTATTGATGATGGTGTATCGAGTACAGAGTTTATCTACCTTGAGATCGTATGTAGTGGTCTAAAACCTAAGAGCTATGCTCGTATGACCATATGATCTATGATGATCTGATTGTCCCTAATGACTAGCCTGGCCTCAGATTATATAACACACCAGAGGCCGAGGATAACAAGAGTCCTAATCGGCTACGTCGGTGGAGAGGAGTACTTGTGTTGATCACCAAGTCTTGTGGAATCTTCCTCGTATGTATCATGGGTTGTCCAAACTGACCCATTAATGAACTGCCCTAGGGTTGCTCGGCCCGACCCACTGGTCGGGAGATGACATGGTGAGTTCCCCCTAGTCCAGGACACCGCCAGTAGCCCCCTGAACCGGTCTTCAAGTTGTGGACACTCCTCGGTTCTTCCGAATAATTCTTCATCTTCGATCATCGATCATGAAAACCGGTTCAACTAATCTTCCCATGTCCGATCTTGAGGATTGCCGAGCTGAATCTGGAGAGTTTACATGTCGGGTATCTGAGGAGCCCCTTTAAGTTATCAGCCTTTATCAATGCCTTGCATTTTTTATGCCACACCTAGGGCTTGAAGTGTTTCCCGTGTGGTGGTGTCCTCTTGGATCTAAGATCCAATGCCGAACTACATCCGAGGCGCCTTTTCATAGCCGAGCTCCAACACTATTCAGCATTCATGGTATCGTCTAGCATCCGAGCTCTAACGCCAGACTGCATCCGAGGTATCTTTTTGCAGCCTGGCTACAACAGTGGTCGGCATCCAAGGTGTCATGGATTACCTTGGTCCCTGAAAATTTGAAGGAGTTCATCCGATCTTAAATGTCGGAATAGTCTTTTTGGAGCCAGCAGTTCGCATTAGAGATTTATGATGGACTTCTTCCAAAGTGTCTTCGATCTTGAGCTTTATGCTGGAATGCTTCCGAGCTCCAACACGAGACCGCATCCGAGCTCCAACGATGATCAGCGTCCGAGGTGTCATAAAATACCTTGGTTTTTAAAAGATTGGAAAAATTTAGCCTAGCTTAATGCCGAAAATGCCTTCTATGGAGCCAGCCACTTGCGCCCGAGCTTTATACTGGATTTCATCCGAGGTGGTGCACCACCCCGATTGGTGCAATTTATTCTCTACCGAGATATATAGCCATTAGCCCTCCAGGTGCGTGTCGGTCTAAAACCTGAGATGCCCCTAAAGTAAAAAATAATAATCAAAATAAAACCACTAATCCAGTAGCCCCTGAGACTTAGGTCGATTTGAAAAAATAGGCCTGAGGATCAAGTTCTTGCTTGACGGCATTCGTTAGGGATGTAAACGTAGTACTTAGTAGTTTCCGAGACTTGGGTTGGGTGTGGCCGACCAAGCTAAGGATTGAGTCCCCTCAGAAACGGTATTGCACAATAAATTTTCTGCATTGAATAGGCAATGCATTAGCCCCCGAGCCTTAATTTGGGCACAGGTGGCCGAATTAACGATCGACATTTGTTTGACACAAATTTGTTACGTTTGACACAATTTAAGTTTAATGATTCTATGTATCCAAGTACTTTACATCATTAATGCTCAAATCCGCATTGTACAAGACTTTGTTGACCAACCATCGGCTTCATTCTCCTTGGCCAATAGCTAAGGAGTGTTTTTCCTACTTTATAAAGCCTTTAGAATGGCGAACATTTACGACAAACAAGGTAATCCGTTCATACGACTTTATAAACAAAGGTACGCAGAGAGATATGTTATATTACTATTAACGTAAGAAACATCTTATGGGCAAAATAGTTCCTCTATAAGTTCCTTTTCCCCGGATGTCATGTTGACCATGATCGTGAAACCTCAACTCCGATCAATATGGGAGGAAAACATTGAGGATTTAGTTTGGAAAATGTTCCCGAACTCTGTGGTCTTTAATGAACCAAAATTTTCACTTCCATCATTGTCGACCAATTATATTCATAAGATGGATAGCTTTTGGCTTCACCCAGTCTAAGGTACTAACCCGGATGACCTGGAAGTAAGAATCAGAGAGGTGCTCCCTTTACGTCCTAGCCGAACAATCGGGAACGTAGGGGGTAAGCATAGGAGCCAGGCAACGTAGCTTGGCTAAAATCTTAAGTCAAATTGATGCATATTTATGGATTTGTAACGATGATTATGGAAGGCAGCAGTCACATATAGAATATAAATTCTTTAATGCTAGATGCTATTTTAACTCTTTTGTGATTGTTTATCATTTAAGAGTGGCCCATCGTCAGCTTCTACCCCCTTTGTAAATGCTATGCAGGGTATTTCCGCAGTAACAAGACAACCCTTAGCCAATGTCTTAGTGCCCGGAGGCCATTGTGTTAGCGAAATCGAGGCAATCGGATATCTAGGCTTTAACTTTCATTTAGTCATAGGAGCTTAAAGTTTGGGAGGTCAGTTACTAGCCCCCGGTTAGCGTTCGGCGTTAGCCGAGGTCAATCCATTAACACTCTGGCCAAGTTTATGAAAGGCCCATGGGGTAACCTCTATCTGTCTATAGTTTGACAGAGTCATTGGATCACTAACCAGTTTGTGCTCATTGTGACAGTTAGTTTTTAGCTTTCTCCACTAAGGTACTTAACCAATAGAATCGAAAGTACAATGACAGTGGCTCTCCCTTTGAACACCTAGCCGAACAAAGCGCAATGTAGGAGACAATCATAGGAGCAGGGTAACCCAACTATTGACCCAAGACACAATTCGAAACTGAAGCATACAGAGCAATATCTGAGACACCGAGGTGGAGGTTGGTAGGGAAGATGCCAAACAACGGGTCAAAAAAGATTTCCCGAGCTGAGTTATTATGTAGGGCACCTCGGTCAAGATGATGTTCCTCCTCCTAAAAAAACATACAAATAGCTTAAAAGTGCCATAAGCTCGAAAACCCAAAAAACTTTTGTAAAAACTTTGATGTTCGAACTAAATCAAGTGTTTTGGTGCCAATCCGATAATTGGTCTTAAAATTAACATGTGCTTCTGTCGTGCTTTAACATGATACATCCGATCTCTCAGACTTCAAGCGGGTTAGCCTTTGGCTTCAACCTCCATATACCGGGGGTGGACTGTTTCTCCGAGGCTTGTTTAGTGAACTAAAATCAAGTGGATTTAGAGAGAAACTAGGCTACCTGGCTATTGACCAAACACTCGTGTTAAAAGAGGAGTAGTAGAAAAAGACTTGGGTAAAAGAATTTTATGTATAATGATTGTATGTACCGAAGTACTTTAATGCTATGGTTGGGTTTTACCTTAATGATCTTTAGTAGTTGCGGATGCAAAGCTATCCTCTTCATACCCACCATGTAGTTTTATTTCTCATGTCTAGATGGAAGAAAACGTTCGGTGAACGTAGAGTTGTATCAGTGGTAGATAGGACTTGAGAGAATATTGATCTTACCTTTAGGTCCTTGTGGGTTGGCCACTCCATACTTATCACTTCCACCTTTGGAAAAATCTACGATGATTCCTTGCACTTGGGGATTATCAAGCTCTTTTGTGGCGCCGTTGCTGGGGAGCAATAGCGTGGGGTTGATATTCTCGTGTGTGCTTGTTTGCTTTCTTCACCATATAGATTTTGTTTTGACTTTTTTGTTTCTTTAGTTGTGGGTGAAACAAAAAATGAAAAAAATGAAAAATACAACAAGAATTACTTGCCTCTTATGCCTAAGAAGTTTTTCAAAAAGAGAAGTGATTGGAAGGTTGTGCATTGGAGATGTGAGGGTCAACCTTGAACACTTGTGTTCATGCTCATGGAAACAATGTAGAATTTTTCATGGAAGATTCTGAAAAATAATTATCCCCTTGTACATATCCATTGTATTAGAAAATTAATGTGCCAAGATTTTCTTTTAGGATGATTAGATTGCTTGTTTGGTGTGTGCAGTGGAAAAACAGAAACTTTGTCTGTAGTGCGTGAATTTACATTGTTTACTGGAATCTCAAAAGTTTCTGAAATTTTTACACAATACTTATATGCAATTTTCTGAATTTGTCCTAAATTTTCTGAATTGTTTGAGTTACAGAAGTATACAAAGTTACCAGATTGCTACAGATTGTCCTGTTTTTGACAGATTTTGTTTTATATGCATTGTTATCTTATTTTGATGAATCTATGGGTTGTATCGGGTGGTATGCACCATGGTTAAGTTGGACTACAGTAGATATAATGCTAATATGAATTTGGAATGAGTTCACAACAATACTTAAAGTAGGAATTTGCTTTATTATACTAATGGATCTCATGAGGGTTTTGTTAAGTTTTGTGTGAATGAAGTGTTCGAAGATCGGCGAGGTATCGATATAAGAAGAATACGGAGAGACAAGAGTTTAAGCTTGGGGATGCCCCGGAAGGCATCCCATCTTTATTCTTCAACAATTATCCATATACCTCGATTTTTGTTTTGTTCGCATGATATGCGTCTTTAGTGTTTTTCTTTTCCTTTATGCACCCTTCTAGTATGAGTTACGCTTCATTGATTTGTAGAATTTTTCATGCGCTTCACTTAAATCTTTTGAGTATGGATTTGTAGACTGCTTCATGCACTTCACTTAAATCTTTTGAGTATGGCTTTGTAGAATGCTCTTTTTGCTTCACTTAAATCTTTTGAGTATGGCTTTAAAGAATGCTTCGTGTGCTTCACTTATATATGTTGAGCTTGGATGTTGGTTAATCCATATTAATTGTAGAATGCTCTATGAAATTTACTTATATCTTTTAGAGTATGAATAAAATGATCATCTCAATTTGGCTTGAAGAGTATCCTTGAAATATCATGCCTAGCTAAAAAGGCATTAAAGAAAAGCGCTTGTTGGGAGACAACCCGACACTTTTACTTTATGTTTTGATGTGTTCACATGATTAAGCTACTGTAGTAATCATCTTTTGTGCCTTTTATTCCAATAAAGTGCCAAGTAAAGCCTTTGGGATAGTGTGGATAGTTGCTTGTTTGATTCTCTCCAAAAATAGAAACTTTTGCGTCCAGTATATGAATTATCTGATTTTACTGAAGAGTCAAAAATTCTGAGATTTTTACACAACATTGATATGAAATTTCTGTGATATGTCCTAATTGTTCATAATTTTTAGAGTTAGCAAAGTTCGGTGATCATTCAGATCTTTACAGATTGTTCTGTTTTTGACAGATTTTGTTTTGCATGCATAGTTTGCTTATTCATGTGTTCCTATAGCTTATATTGAGTAATATAAATTGTGGGAATGATGTAATACGGTAGGTATTATGTGGAATAATTATGAATCTTGTCTTGAAAGTACCTAAGAGAATGACTTATTTCTACTACACTTACCCTTCTCACAAAGTTCCGTTAAGTTCTGTGTGATTGAAGTTTTGAAGTTTCGGGTGAGACACCGATATGAGGAGAATAAGGAGTGACAAGAATCTAACATTGGGGATTACCAAGGCACCTCAAGTTAATATTCAAGGAATACTCAAGCGTCTAAGCTCCGGGATGTCCCGAAAGGCATCCCCTCTTTCGTCTTCAACACTAGCGGTATATCTTACCTTGAGCTATATTTTTATTCATCACCTAATATGAGTTTTTCTTGGATCATAATTTTTTGTTACTCCCTGATTGTTGTTATTTATAATCTTTTTTTTCAATACAAAGTTCCAAGAATTGCCTTAGGATGCTTGCATGGCATGTTTGATGTGTGCTGTAAAAAACAGAAACTTTTGCTGTAGTGTTTGAATTTTCTTATTTTACTATAACGTGGAAACTTTCTGAAATTTTTACAAAGTATTTTCATATATATTCCTTAGCATGTCCTAAAGTTTCATAATTGTTAAAGCTACATAGGTACACTGGTTTAATAAATTACTACAGACTATTCTGTTTAGACAGATTCCTGTCATAGTTTTGTTATCTACTTGTCCTATAGTTTCCATAGCCTATATTGGTAGATATAAATTGTGGAAATGATAGTATACAGTACCTTATGTTTGAAAATTATTGTGCAACTTGTCTTGGCAATACATGAAGTGTTGATTTGTTCTTATGTGTACCAACCTATCTCACGAGTTCTTTTTGAGTTTTGTGTGGATGAAGTTTTTTGAGAATAGGTGAAACCGGGATATGAGAGGATTGAACAAGATAAAAAGGCTCAATCTTGGGGATGCCCAAGTCACCACAAGAAAATATTTCAATAACTATCAAGTATCTAAGCTTGGGGATGCTACCCATCCCACCTCTCTTCATCAACAATTATCGGTTATCCTGGGTTGAGCCTAAATTTTTATTCGTTCACATGATGCGTGCTATTATTGGAGTGACATTTTATATTGTTTGATGTTTTAATAAAATCATTAGATATGAAATTTTTAATAAGAGAGAGTCCTCATATGGCTATTTAACTAATTGACTACACATTGATCTTCACTTATATCTTTTTGGAGTAGTTTGTCATTCACTCTCGTGCTTCACTTATATCCTATGAGTAAATGGTTGAATGAATTGAATATCATAAATCTAAATTAAAAAGGCTTCATATACTTATCCCATGGGGAGTAATGACTTCACACATAATAAGTATAGGTGGTGAAATTTATTGAAAGTTAGCAAACACCGCATTGGTGACTTGAACAATCCTTGAAAGAATATTAAAGGAAGAGAGGTTTCACATATAAATAAACTATCTTGGACATCTTCTATGATTGTGAATACCCATTAATTATTTTCAAACTTGAGCAAATTAGTTGAAGTTGGACAAGGAAGACAATGTAATGAGTTATGCTTAGGTATATTTGTATAGAAGTTATATTGTTTTGGATCCTCCAACATGTGGTGCTTGCTTCCACCTCATACTAGCCAAAACTTCCTCACCAAGTAGAAATACTACTTGTGCATCCAAAAAGCCTTAAACCAGTTTTGCCATGAGAGTTCACTATACCTACCTATGTATTGGATAAGATCTTTCAAGTAAGTTGTCATCGGTGCAAAAAGCAATAAAAATTGCTCATAAATATGTAAGATCTTTTATTTTAAGGGAAAAGGCGTTGTCCGAATTTGTGATGGTAAAGAAATGAAAGTGACGGACTACATAATAAAGGTTGTTATGACAACGGGCGATACAACTTGACGTTCCTTTGCATTAAGAGTTTGCACATCCGAAAACAAAAATCGCATGACAACCTCTGCTTCCCTCTGCGAAGGGCCTGTCTTTTTCTTTCTAGTACTTACCTTTATACAAGAGTCATGGTGACCTTCACCACTTCCTATATTTTCCTTTTTCTCTTGGCAAGCATCATGTGGTGGGGAAAGATCCAAGCATATATGGCCATCCAAATATATTTGATCATGGATTATTATCCTTGACAATTATCTATATGATAAATAAGTTGGGAGACGAAACTCTAAGCCCCTATCTTTCTCTGTGTTCGACGGATGCCATTTGCTCTAAAAATATGCTTTGACAGTTAGCAATCATGGAAGACTATATGACAGTTGAGGATGTGGAATTTGCTAAATCAAAGCTCTTACATAGGACCTTCCTAAAAATAAGATGAATTGCAATTGTTTGGTGACTAAAAGCATAGTTTGTTAGTTTTGAAGAAACTTTATGGTCTATACTTTAACATGTGAATAGCTTGTTACTTCAGCATGAGAAGTTTTATGAGATGAGCTACTGTTTATGATATATAATGATGCTAGAAAAAGTTTTTGGAATTATCATTGATCAAACTTGTGCACTTCCTAGCATTCACACTTCATAAATTATTTCTTTTATCATTTACCTACTCGAGGACAAGCAGGAATTAAGCTTGGGGATGCTGATACATCTCCAAAGTATCTATAATTTAAGAAGTATTCATGCCATGTTTACAATAATTCTATATGAGTTTGGTATGATCTTATCAGAACTAACCCGGACTAACGCCGCTTTCAGCATAACTACCATGGTGTCATTTTTTGAGCAGAAATAAAATTTCTCGGAATGGGCTGAAAAATTAGTATGATTTTTTGTGGACCAAAAGAGACCCGTAAGTATTGGAGCTGAGCTAGAAGATCCACGAGGAGGCGACAAGTGTGCTAGGCGCGTCCAAGGGGTGGCCGCACATAGCAGGCTTGTCACCGCCTCGTGGTCCCCCTTAACATGAGATCGACACCAAAAATTCTTATAAATCCAGAAACTACCAACAAGAAACCAAGATCGGGAGTTCCGCCACTGCACACCTCCAGAGGCACGAAAAACCAATCTTGGCCCTCTCTGACACCCTGCCGGAGGGGGTCACCATCACCGGAGGCCATCTTCATTATCCCAGAGGGGACATCAACACCATGGAGGCCAAGGAGCACAAGGATAACCTCTCCCCACAAAGGGGGAGACCATGGAGGAGGAAGCCCAAGGCGGAGACCCTCTCCCCCTCTCTCCCGGTGGTGCCGGAGTGCCACCGGGGGAACCATCGCCGCGGTGATATCTTCATCAACATCACCTTCTTCATCACCATCCTCATCTCCTTTTAGCGGTCCACTCTCCTGCACCCCGCTGCAATCCCCTACTTGAACATGGTGCTTTATGCCACATATTATGATCCAATGATGTGTTTCCATCCTATGATGTTTTGAGTGGATTTATTTTGTCCTTTGTGTTAATTGATGATCTAGATTGGTTTGAGTTGTATGTTTATTTTGGTGATGTACTATGGTGCCTTCCATGACGCGCGCACGTGAAGGATTCCCGCTGTAGGGTGTTGCAATACATTCATGATTCGCTTATAGTGGGTTGCATGAGTGACAGAAGCATAAACCCGAGTAAGGGGGTTGTTGCATATGGGATAAATGGGACTTGATGCTTTAATTCTATGGTTGGGTTTTACCTTAATGATCTTTAGTAGTTGAGGATGCTTGCTAGAGTTCCAATCATAAGTGTGTATGATCCAAGTAGAGAAAGTATGTTAGCTTATGCCTCCCCCTCATACAAAATTGCAATAATTATTTCTGATCTTGTTAATAATTGCCTAGGATAATTCCGCATACCGACCCATCATTATTCCACACACTCTATTTGTAATATATTGTAATATTATGTTAACATCACCTATTTTTATATTTTAGTTCTCCAATATCATGCAAAGCTATCCTCTTCATACCCACAACATAGTTTTATTTCTCGTTTCTAGATGGAAGCAAACGTTCGGTGAACGTAGAGTGGTATCGGTGGCAGATAGGACTTGAGAGAATATTGATATTAACTATATCTCCATGTGGGTTCGACACTCCATACTTATCACTTCTGACTTTGGAAATTGATATGATGATTCCTCGCAGAGGTGCTCCCTTTACTCCCTAGCCAAACAATAGGGAACGCAGGGGTAAGCACAGGAGCAAGGCAACCTAGCTTTGTGGAACACTTAAGTAAACATGATGCATATATTGGCGTAAACACGAACAAGGAAGGGTGCTATACATTAATAATCATATGCAAGAGGAATGGCTTCACAAAGGAAGCCCCCAAGTAAACGGGGTATTTGAATTTTTTTGTAACAAAGGTTTGACAAAGAATTTTTTTCGCAAACATCTTTTTGTCAAAAAGGTATAATGCTTGGTCGAACCGAAAAACATTTAAAAATGAAAGTTTTTGAGCATGAAAGAGACTTATCTGGTTAATGTGCTCGGTGTCGATGACACTACCCGGGCTTGTGGCGGGACGAGGACGCCCATCGAACTTTGACAGATCCGGTGTGTAGTCTTCCGCATGACCAAGGTCCCAGACCCCAAGACCGTACCGAGGTGACCAAACGAGGAGTTTGACACTCTGAAGTAGTTTCAAGGCTCGATGGATGTGGCGAGGCGAAACCCCTGGTCCAGCCGAGGTGGTGGAGTAGGTCGGCAAGGTGACACCGGGGTGACTGCGTGATCGCAGTCGAATCAATTTCTTGTGCACACAATATAGTGCAAGAGAAGAGTAATAACAAATAAAGGTAAGGATATATTAAAAAAGCTTCTAATTTGTTGATTTAAGTGAAGCAAATAAGTAAGGGAATTTGGCTTGGGCGCCGAGGTGCCTGAATGAAGAGTTCGGCTTGACGAAGTGGCGATGCTGCACGGTCGATGTGGTGAGATGAAGTCTTCGGTCCAGTTAACATAGAGAAGCTGTGATCTGTGGATGCCGAAGTCTCATGAAGGTCGGCTGGTGACGCCAAAGTCTCATGCCAGCCAAGGTGTTGAAGCAGGTCGGCTGGTGACGCTGAAGTCCCCGAAGCAGGTTGATGAAGGGATGCCAAATCCCGGTCTAGACGAGGTTACGGAGCAGGTCGACTAGGTGACACTGGAGCTCCATGCCAGTCAACCTATCAAAGCAGGTCCGCGTGTTGGACGTCAGCTTGAAAAAGTAACGGCGCGCTGATGCCAATGCAAGTCGCAATTTCTGACGAGGTCGATGCTGACTTGATGAAGCAACGAAGCGCCCTACCCGTACAACCCGCGGGTGACGAGGTTTGCTTGATGATTATTCGGCCCTCGCGATGCCAAACCCTTGGTCGGATGACCGAGATGATGAGAAAATTTCCTTCAAAAAGGACGTCCGACAACCCGTTCATGAAAAAGATGAACTCGGGTCGGCTTCGTTTTCGACAGAAAATAGATCAAAAAATTGTTGTACTAATCGGATGTTACCTGGAGTTTGGACAGTCGGATCGTGTTGGAAATATTCCCTAGAGGCAATAATAAATTTAATTATTATCGTATTTCCTTGTTCATGATAATCGTTTATTATCCATGCTATAATTGTATTGATCGGAGAATTAGATGCATGTGTGGATACATAGACAAAACCATGTCCCTAGCATGCCTCTAATAGACTAGCTTGTTGATCAAAGATGGTTAAGGTTTCCTAGCCATGGACATGAGATGTCATTTGATAACGGGATCACATCATTAGGAGAATGGTGTGATGGACAAGACCCAAACTACAAACGTAGCATATGATCGTGTTAGTTTATTGCTACTGTTTTCTACATGTCAAGTATCTGTTCCTATGACCATGAGATCATGCAACTCACTGACACCGGGAGAGTGCCTTGTGTGTATCAAACGTTGAAACGTAACTGGGTGGCTATAAAGGTCTACAGGTATCTCTGAGGGTGTTTGTTGGGTTGGCATGGATCAAGACTGGGATTTGTTACTCCGTGTGACGAAGACGTATCTCAGGGCTCACTCGGTAATACAACATCACATTAAGCCTTCCAAGAAATGTGACTAAGTGTTAGTCACGGGATCTTGTGTTACGGAACGAGTAAAGAGACTTGCCAGTAACGAGGTTGAACTAGGTATGGAGATACCGACGATCGGATCTCGGGCAAGTAACATACCGAAGAACAAAGGGAACATCATACGGGATTAATTGAATCCTTGACATAGAGGTTTGATCGATAAAGATCTTCATATAATATGTAGGAACCAATATGGTCATCTAGGTCCCGCTATTTGTTATTGACCGTAGAGGTGTCTCGGTCATGTCTACATAGTTCTCGAACCCGCAGGGTCTTCACACTTAAGGTTCGGTGACGTTTCGGTAGTATAGAGTTATGCATGGTGGTGACTGAAGGTTGTTCGGAGTCCCGAATGACATCCCGGATATCACGAGGTGCTCCGGAATGGTCCATAGGTAGAGATTGATACATAGGAGGTCCTGTTTTGGTTGCCAAAAAAGTTTCGGGCTCATCGGTAGTGTAATGGGAGTGCCGGTAGTGTACCGGGGGACCATCGGGAGAGGTATTTCGTCCCAAGAGGCTACATGGGATGTGGGAGAGTGAATACCAGCCATTAGTGGGCTGGTGGAAGTCCTACACAAGGCCCATGTGGCTGGGAAGAAAAACCCAAAGAGAAAAAGGTGGAAAAAGGCAAAAAGGCCAAAATAAGGAGTCCTAGTCCTACTAGGATTGGAGGAGGATTCCTCTTCTCCTCCCACTTCATCCGAAGCCTAGAGGGCTTGGACCTTGCGACAAGTCTCCTCCTCTGTTCCTCTTATTTATACTAGAGGTTTTAGGCGTTTTGCACTTGATTTTTGAGCCATGTGCTACCCGTTCCTCTAGATCGTAGTTTCTCCTCTAGATCGGTTTTCAGCGGTGCTTAGGCGAAGCCCTGGTGGAATAGCTCCACCACCATTGCCGCAATGCCGCCGTGCTACCGGATAACTCATCTACCTCTCCGCTCCCTCTTGCTGGATCAAGAAGGCGGAGATCGTCATCAAGCTGTACGTGTGTTGAATGCGGAGGTGCCGTCCGTTCGGCGCTAGATCAGAAAGACCGTGATCAAGTTCGCAAGACGGATCGTGTTGAGATTGCGAGACGGATTGTGATGAGTTCGCGGGACAGATCGTGATTGGATCGCGGGACGTATCGTGATGAGATCGTGAGATGCTCGGCGATTTGGATTGCGAAGACGTTCGACTACACCAACCGCGTTTCTTAACGCTTCCCGCTTAGCGATCTACAAGGGTATGTAGATCCACTCTCCCTCTTGTAAATGCTCATCACCATGGATAGATCTTGCACGTGCATAGGAAAGTTTTTGTCTCCCATGCAACGTTTCCCAACAAATCAAGCTAAAATGTTGAGGGGTGACAGGTATAGGAATTCCACACACAATGAACTGTGGGATTTTCCAACGGGCGTTCGAGCTAGATGCTGGACTCCTCGCCCTAAAGTCGACCAGATTCTCGTCCAGATTCGATACGGCTTCGGTAGATCAGAGATTGTCGGAGATTCCTCATCAGAACGCGACAGAATTTTGCAAGGTTGTTGTAGATACAATTCCACCAAAGAAATTGTCAAAGCGACGCTCGAGGAAACAAGGACGCCAAACACAAATTTGTTGTCCAGAAAAATTGCAATCTGCAGACGAGCCATCAATCCTTCTAGCGATCCCACAACGAAACTCTCAGTGAGAGCACCAATGTCGGTGTCAAAACCGGCAGATCTCTGGTAGGGGTTCCCGATCTTTAGATCATAGACCGATTGGTAACAGGAGACAAGGGAGACGGTACTTACCTAGGTTCGGGCCCTCTTGATGGAGGTAAAACCCTACATCCCTCTTTGCTTGTATTGATGATGGTGTATCGAGTACATAGTTGATCTACCTCGAGATCGTATGTAGTGTTCTAATCCCTAAGAGCTATGCTCGTATGATCATATGATCTATGGTGATCTGATTTTCCCTAATGACTAGCCTGGCTTCGGCTTATATAACACACCAGAGGCCTAGGATAACAAGAGTCCTAGTCGGCTACGTCGGTGGAGAGGAGTCCTTGTCTTGATCACCAAGTCTTGTGGAATCTTTCTCGTATGCATCATGGGATGTTCGAACTGGCCCATTAATGAACCGCCCTAGGGGTCCTCACCCAACCCACTGGTCGGGAGACGACATGGTGAGTACCCCCTAGTACAGGACACCGTCAGGGTGAATAGGCGATATTTACAAATTCATCACTGAGGAATTTCAACTTGAGGAATTTGAAATGTGACGAATATCTAGGAGCGGAATAAGTACTCAAGTGCATGAGAAACATAGCAGTAGCATGGTCATCATGATAAAATAAAGCATGCACAGATTACAGGTAGCGTGATACAGGATAAGCAGGTGAGGAACAAGGTAGCTTGAAGAAATTGTGGTGAGGAAACTGGGAAAGTCTTTAGTCCAATTCTTCAAACGGTAACAATCAATTTCATTAACAAGTATCTGAGGAAATGAAGGGGTTGAGGAAATAGAACCAGGTAGCTTGATGAAGGCAATGGTTTGATGACCCAGTTCCAACTGATGTGATAGTCATACGTTTGGTTCGGAGCGGCATCGTATTTAAACCAGAGGACACACAATCCTTACCATATTCTCCTTGAGATAAGGTCACACAGTCCTCACCCAACACTCGTCGTAAGTCTTCAGGATAGACTTCCAGAACCCTCACAAACTGGTCACTTGGCGATCCACAATTGATTGTTGGATGCTCTAGACCAAGGTCACTCAGTGATCTCCAATTGAATACAGGATGCACTAGATCATGATGCCTAACCTTCTAGAAGATACACAGTCTTCAAAGGTAACAAGCGTCCGTTACACACAGGAACAATCTCTTCAGTGATGCTCAATCACTTTGGGTTTGGTGGTTTTGTTTTGGGGTTTTTCCTCACTGATGATTTTCTCTCAAAGTCCATGGAGGATGGGTTGCTCCTAAATGATAAGTGTCAGTTCTCTCTTGGAGCAGCCAACAAACTAGTGGTTGCGGGGATGGCTAATTATAGCCAGGGTGCAACTAACATGATAAGACATAAATGCCCCTAGTGATATAGCATTATGTGGATAGGATGATTGGGGACAGTTGGCGCTGAGCGCAGCAACGATCGGAATTTCGAACTATGAAAGTCCTCAGGCTTATCATATTCCTCACTTGTAGGCAATTTGCACTCGCGAAATCCTAACTCCTCAGGCAGACCAAATTCCTCAGAGGCTACAAGAACTTCATCCCTGTCATTGAAGAACTTGACTGAACCGCAAGAGATTTCCAAAAGGTTTAACTCTAAGGGTTGGATAGGTTGAGGCTTTTGAGTTGAGAATCAGTTGGAAATTTTCCTTAATATTACCTCTGCCCCCTTTAACAGTACGGTGTTTCCTATGCCTCAAAGAAAGGAAATGAAACCACGAAAACAAAAGTCTTCATGCTTTATAGTCCTCGTTCATATCTTCAAGGTCACACTAACTTCTTCATTTTTGGAAGTCTTCAGGGAATACCAAAGTCTTCATCAAAGTCTTTAGTTGAAGACATACATTTTTAGGGGTCGATATTCTCCAAATATATCAAACTGCTCAGCGACTTATAGAGCATGTGTACAGTTACAAACGTATCAGTATCTTAACCTATAAGTCTACAATACAGCAAAATCACTAAGGGGCACTAGCTGCACTTACAAGTAGTGGCACAACTTCCTCGAGGCCATGATCTGGCCGAAGATCAGCTTTTGTACTCCAGAGTACCTCGATCTAGCTCCTTGCAATAAGGAACTAACAAAGTACACGGGTCGATGCACTCTTGTTCTACGCCACCTCGTTAGATCCACTGTCGTCCATTCATTGAGATCCCCCAAGATCATTATTGGGTCCTGCCCTGAATATTCTGTATTGCTCCCGGTAGCACTAGTAACTGTCGGGGAATCTTCATCTGCATCCCTCTGCGCCACCAATGCTGCACTAACCACTTGATTTTGCACTGCTAAATATAGCAGCAACGGCTCTTGCCGTTTAGGAGCGACCAAGGTGAGAGAAGAGGAAAGGTAATTTTCCAGGTCTTGTAGTGTTGCATCTACTTCCGGGGTCCACTTCATAGGGCCAGACTTCTTGAAGATCTTGAAGAACGGCAAGGCACGCTCGACGAACATGGAAATGAACATGTTCAACGCGGCAACACATCCTGTCAAACGCCAGATATCTTTGATGGTCTCGGGTGCTTGTATCTGTTCGACCACCTTGATCTTGTTGGGATTAGCTTCTATTCCTCACTGAGACAAAAAGAACCCAAGTAGCTTGCCGAAAGGAACATTTCTCAGGGTTGAGCTTCTAGTTGATCTGGCGTAGGTTTGTGAAAGTTTCCTCCAAATCATGTATTATAGTTGCTTCGTGTTTGGTCTTGACTACAATGTCATCCATGTAGGCTTCCACGTTTTTGTGTAGTTGAGGCTCAAAACCAATATGAACTGCTCTGCAAAAGGTTGAACCAGCACTCTTTAACCCGAAGGGCATACACACGAAACAGTACGTGCCGCAAGGAGTTAGGAATGCAGTCTTCTCCTCATCTTCTTTGGCCATAAGTATCTGGTGTTATCCGGAGTAGGCATCCAAAAAGGAGAGCATATCACATCCGGGCGTGGAATCGACAATCTGATCTATGCGCGGCAAGGGAAAAGGGTCGTTCGGGCAAGCCTTATTCAAGTCAGTGAAGTCTATGCAAAGCCTCCATTTCCCATTTGCCTTGGGCACCACCACCGGGTTTCCTAGTCAAGTCGGATGCAATACTTCTCTAACCAAACCAGCTGCTTCAAGCTTCTTTATTTCCTCGGCAATGAATTGTTGCTGCTCCAAGCCTTGTTGTCTAACCTTTTGCTCGATGGGTCAGGCATGAGGGAAGACAGCAAGGTGGTGCTTAGTTACCTCCCTGGGAACACTGGGGATGTCAGATGGTTGCCAGGAAAACACGTCGACATTTGCCCGCAGGAAGGCAATGAGCGTTCTTTCTTATTTGTCAGTAAGGGTAGCAATGATGGTGAAGGTACCTCCAGTATCGTCTTCCCTTGTCAGGACCTTCTTCGTCTCAGGATAGGTGACCTTGGTCTTCTTGCTAGTGGAACTCTCCGGTAGGTCATCATCGGGTGCAGCGCACTCCGGAGAGGCGTGCTTCCTGGAGTCCTTGCCAGTGCTCCTTCTAGTCTTCTTCGATGTCTTCGGCTCCTTGGCACGATCTGGGACATCTGTGGCCTCAGCTACTATGTCATCGCGCTACACCTTGTCTACGTAGATAACTGCATTCTTCTTGTTAGAGGGGATGGAAATGATCCCAATGGGCCCTGACATCTTCAAACTATTGTAAGCATAGTGAGATCCTGCCATGAATTTTGCCAAGGCTGGGTGACCAAGGATTCCATTGTAAGGAAAAGGGATCTTAGCCACATCAAACACTATCCTCTTTGTCCGGAAATTCAGCTCCTCTCTGAATGTTACCAGCAGAGTGATCTTTCCCTTGGGCCAGCTCCTATCGGGGTTGATTCCCTGAAAGTTGCCCAAAGCTTCGAGCTCTTCATCATGGATTTGTAGTTTCTAACCCACCTTAGGGGAGATCAAGTTCACTCCGGCTCCGCCATCAACTAACATCTTACACACCTTGAGGTTGCGGATTGTCGGGGAAACCAACAACGACAAACATCCGACAGTAGTAGTACGTTCAGGATGATCCTCTTCGTCAAAGATGATAGGTGCGTGGGACCATTTGAGCGGCTTCCTAGATTCTGCATTCGGCTCCATGGCCTTGACCTCATGCACCTGATGTTTGAGTTATCGGTGAGAGGAGTGCAAGGACGTGCCCCCATCAATGCACATGACTTCGGTCGCTTTCTGGAATGTGGGGACCCCCACTCATAAGCCATGATCACCAAATGCGCATGCACAGTGATCCCAAAGATCAATGCTCGCTAAACACACATAAACTAGAATAAAAGAGTCTTACATCCTTACATACCGTCTTACACAAATAAAGGCCATCTAGGCCAAGTCTTACATAGATAGGGCTGCAAGGGCCTAACACTTAAATATAACAAGTGGTGGAAATCTTGATCAAAGGCGTGAACCCATGCCATCTGCCTTAAACCTACAGGCATTTTGACTGGGAAACGTCCTAGTTCCCATGTTCGTCACCAACAAACTCTTCACCGTATTCCTGCTCTTCCATGCCTAGCCAATTAAAATAACTAGTGGCAAGCCAATGAGTACTTTGAATGTACTCGCAAGCAACCCCAGTTTTGGAACAATGTACAACAATGCATGATATAGCACTAAGTAGGTAAGTTTCACAGAAAGCTAGTTTTGAGTGCAATGACATGATCAAGTAACTGAAGTAAGCATGCATCAATAGTAGTCAGGTGTTCATATGAAGAAGTCATAGTCATCATCATAAGCTGGGGTTGGACGTCTCATGTTCAACCATCACACCAAGTCCTCAGAATTGTCTCATGTACCGTCTGAACATCTCATGTTCAGTCATCATGCCAAGTCATCCAACTCTACTCAAGTATCATACTTGTCACCAACACGCACACACACCAATTTTGTGAAAACATCGGACGCGGTTTAAGCAGGACCTCTAAAAGCACATTTGCCCCCTTGGTGGTTTTGGTAATTAATAACAACATATAAGTCACTGAAGTAATGCTTTCACCAAGTATATTTCAGGGAAAGTCCAGTGATGGGAATGGCTAAAGGATTGTGTAATTACCCCAAGATTCAACGAAATAGGTTGGCCAAGCTTCAAGTAAGAGGACTCTATATTTTACATTTCTTAGAAATCACTTTGTGTCTATAGGAAAGACAATACTATTAAAAGGGGGTAAAGTTTTGATGGTGAACAAAATGCTCAAACATGCACAAGTGATAGTCACGAAAACAACCACATACTCTCCCACCAAAGTATGTCCTCAGCCAAAAATGCAAATCGGTGCAACCAACATCCCTATCATAGTGCCACTGAGTTCCAAACCCTAGACAGACTCTCAGCCAAACCCTAGCACTTCGGTGCAGCCGTCACTGCACTCGGTGCCACCGAGTTGGGTTGCCAACATTCTGTAATGCAAGTTCTCATTTTCGGTCCGACCGAGAATGGTGAATCGGCGTCACTGAGTTTGGTAAATCTAACCGTTGGTCACCTTGTCGGTGAAACCGAGATTTGTATATCGGTCCTTCCGAGATTCAAAAGTTGCCACTTTTAGTCACTTCGGTACCACTGAGATTTACACATCGGTGTCACCGAGTCTGACTTATTGTGTGCAACGGTTGGATTTTTGGGGATGCCTATATATACCCCTTCACCACCACCCACTTGAAAGAGAAGCACTCAGAACTATTCCATACCTATCCTACTCAGTTTTTCAGAGAGAGAACAACCTACCCTTGTGTTGAGGTCAAGATCTTCCACTCCAACCATATGGATCTTGATTTCTAGCCTCCCCAAGTTGCTTTCCACCAATCCCATATCTTCTACCAAGCCAAATCTTTGAGAGAGAGATTGTGTGTTGAGGATTCTATCATGTTGAAGCACAAGAGCAAGGGTTTCATCGTCATTACCAAGCCTATTACCTTTTGGAGGGTGGTGCCTCCTAGATTGGTTAGGTGTCGCTTGGGAGCCTCCTACTTCGTGTTGTGGAGTGAACCAAGAAGTTCGTAAGGGCAAGGAGATCGCCTACTTCATGAATATCTAGGCTAGTCCTTCGTGGACGAAAGCCGCATGGAATAGTCAAGGTTGCTTCTTCGTGGAACCCTCCATGGGTAGAGCCCTCCGTGGACTCTCACGACCGTTACCCTCCGTGGGTTGAAGACTCCATGAACATGGACGTACGATAGCACCACCTATCGGAGCCATAGGAAAAATCATCGTGTCATCACTTGTGTTTGCATTCCTAACCCTCTCTTTATTTACATGTGCAATGTCTTTACTTTCCGTAGCTACACTCTTAGACATTCATGTGTAGGGTGTTACTTGACATGCTACGAATGCTAAAACTTGCCAAGAATTAAAATTGGGAAAAAGGCAAAACTTTTATTTGGTCAAGTAGTCTAATCACCCCCTCCCTCTAGACCTACTTCCGATCCTACAAGTGCTATCTGAGCTTTGGTGTCCATTGCATTGGTTTCACAACCTAGTAGAATTATGGCATCTAGTGAGGGAAATTATCACCGTAGAGGTCTGTACTATGATGGCACAAATTTTGCTAGTTGGAAGCATAAAATGAAAATGCATTTTCTTGGTCATAACCCTGCCGTTTGGTCTGTCATTCTTGTTGGCTTGCAAGGTGAATTCTTTGCGGATGGAAAGGAACCGAATCTTGAAGCGTCAGCGGATGAATTAAAGTTGTTGCAACTCAATGCTCAAGCATGTGACATACACTTCAACTGCCTTTGTCCTGAAGAATTCAACAAAATCAGCCGTCTTGAACACGCAAAAGAGATTTGGGATACTTTGGTTGATATGCACGAAGGAACTGAGTCCGTGAGAGAATCCAAGTTAGATGTTCTTCAAGGTCAACTTGGCAAGTTCAAGATGAAGGATTTTGAAGGAGTTGCTGAAATGTACTCTAGGCTAGCTCTCGTCACAAATGATATTGCCGGCTTAGGAAGTGAAGAAATGATTGACAAGTTCATCATCAAGAAGATACTTCGAGCTTTGGATGAGACATATGACATTGTATGCACATTAATCCAAATGATGCCCAACTACAAAGATCTCAAACCAACGGAAGTGATTGGTAGAATTGTTGCTCATGAGATGACACTCAAATACAAGGAAGACCTTCATCACAAGTCTAGCAATGCTTACAAAGCCACAAGTGATGCTCCCGCTACCTCAAGTGACAACCTTGTCACAAATGAAGAGATAAGCCTCATGGTCAAGAAATTCAACAAGTTCTACAAGAATAGAAGCAAAGATCGCAGCTCCAACTCAAGATATGAAGATAAGCGTTCGTCAAGTCGTGACCGAAACTGCTACAATTGTGGGAAGCCCGGACACTACTCAAATGAGTGCCCGACTCCCTACAAATGAAGAGAAGAGTCACCAAGAAGACGAAGCTCAAGAGACAAATCACCTCGAAGAGAGAGAAGGAGTAGAGATGATCGTTATGAATGAATACCCTCAAGGAGAAGTAGGGACTCAGAGAAGAAGGACAAGCACACCAAGAGCTACTCACTAAGAAAGCATCAAGATCATGCTGGTGAATGGGTTTTCGGCTCTGACTCCGACAACCACTCCGAGAGAAGCTATCACTCCAACTCCGACTATAGTCAAGATGATGTTGCTGGAATTGCACTAGTGACAACCAACTCCTATGATCTATTTGATTAACCAAATGAAGGAGGTGGAAGTTGCTTCATGGCTAAAGGACCCAAGGTATCACACATCGAATATCTTGATTTCGATAGTGATGAAGATGGTTTGCTTTACGATGATGACTTCCTATGTGATAACACTAGTGATCATAATGAACTTGATATTTCTCATACTAGTCAAGATAAGTCTATTGATGATGATAAGATTAAAATAGAAGAACTAACTAAAGAACTCAACACTCTTAGTTAGCTCATGAATCTACTCTTGAAGATCATAGAGAGCTTGTAAGAACTCATGAGAAGCTACGCTTCGAGAAGCTCAATTTGAAGCAAGAACATGAATTTTTTAAAGCTATCAATGACGATCTCTAAAAGAAGACTTCATCTTATATTGCCAAATGACTACTCTTGTCTACATTCATGCCACAAGTCAAAACTAAGCAAACTAGTAACAAAGGAGATAAAGGTTGTTCATCTAGTAGCAACAATAAAAATGATAAACCCAATGATGTTGCTCCTAGTAGTTCTATTGATTCCACTAATGATGATCTCTTAGCCAAGTTACACTTGAGAAATAAAATTCTTTATTGAAAGGAATTATAGAGAAAGTTATCTACAAGAGTCTTGAAGGGTAGAAACAATTTGATGAGATTGTATGCAAGCATGGAGGATACTTGAAGAATCGTGGTGTTAGCTACTTCAACGCTAATGGAGTTGAATGGGAAGAAGGTCAATATCCCAATCCCAAGTTTGTTCCTCAAAAGGAGAAGTATGAAAATACTCTTACCAAGAGGACAAACACTCAAGATGACCTTCCACCACAAGACACCAAGCTCAAGGGCAAGAACAAGCTCCAAGAGGACTTTGACTCTTACGAGGATGAACCCCAAGCTTTGGTGAAGTGGGTTCCCAAAGCTACTACAAGCTCAACTTCTACAAGTGCTACTTCAACACCAAGGATCCCATCAACTTGATGTGGATTCCCAAGAAGAAGAACTAGAGAGTGCTTGAGGGGTGACTCCGCCAATGAAATTCACTCATATTCACTTTTGGCAAGATCTATTTGTAATCAACATCAACCCTATGCAATAGATCAAGGAGTCACACATTCCCTCAAAGGTAAGAAAGGGATAAGGTAATCAACAAATCAATGGACATCATCATACATACATTGCACTCCATGTCCATAGATATCCTTGTATTTGTCTCTTGTGTGTTGGGCCTAACCCATGTAGGTGAGAAGAGTAAGGAAACAACAAGGATGCTCCCAACTCTTGGTGATCTTCATCAACCTTGAGCATCCACCACTACCTCACCAACATGAAGTCTTCATCGACAAAACCAAAGGTTTGTTTATCCCTCTTATGGGGGGATGTCACATCAAGGGGGAGCTTTACTCTAAGACTTGAGTCAAAGCATCTCTTAGTATGTGACAACATTAAATGCTTTATGAAAAAGTGGTAACCCCACTTGTGCTTGATGAGTATGACCTATGATCAAGTACTCTTACTTGGATCCTAAGTTAAATACTCATATATAGATGACTTCGTCATCGCCCAAGTGCTTGTTAGATGCTAGAGTGTTTGTGCATGTTTGCCATGCTTTCATTTGACATCTTATAGTGTGAGCATGTTGGTCTGTATTTATTTTCTCATTCGAGGATATCCAATTGTTGCTATTTTGTTTTTGATTTATCTTTTGCCAATTGGATATACAAGAATTCCTAGGACCACTTCCATAGCTGTCTATGTTTTCTCACCTCATAATCTATTCATGTTGCATCACAAAATTTGAACAAGTGCTTTTCGATCCCTCTATGTGTGGAGCACTCGGAGTTCCGTATCGACAAGGAATGGCCATTAAAACCTCCCAAGTGCATCTCGGTGGAACCAACCACAAAATCTCGGTCTCACCGAATGCCTAGGGTTGATCTGGCTTTTGAATCTTGGTACAACCGATTCCATTTTCTCGGTTACATCGAGTGTCCCTATTAGCTGACACTTGAGGCACTTGGTGACACCGAAAACATTGAATCGGTGTCACCTATAGTGGTGGGTATAAATGCTGTGGAACCCGACGCTTTGAATTTCTATCTCATTTGTCGCAATCCAAAATCCTAAGGTGTCGTTACAAAGACCCCTAGTCGTCTCCCTTGTCTCCCCGTGCTCCTTCGCCGCTGGGAATCGCTGTCGTCGACGAAATCCTCTGCCTCGTCGCCTCCGTAGAGGATCTGCGCCAAGCTAGGGTACGGATTCGATCTCTATTGCGCTCCTCGTATGATTCTTGCGCATTAGACCCTTGTTTATCATTGATACACCCTTTTCACATGTTCCTACCCTCTTAAAACACCAAAATCTCGCGAAAGATGAATTTTCTAGGGTTTTGCCGTCCGCCTCGATGGAACCGAAATGGATATATCGGTCTCACTTTTGTGAATTTTTGTGTGGCTGAGAACTGACTCGGTGGAACCGAGTACCACTTTTCGGTCCGACCGAAAAGGGTGGCAAGCGTCAGTTACTGAGTCAGTCAGTCTCGGTCTCATCAAAAATTCTATTTCGGCTACACCTATAATTATTTGACAGAATGCAAAAATATTGAAAATTCATTGTTCAAATTTCAAAAACCAGCATCATGTTGTGATGACTCATCTACTTCTGCTCTCCTATACTCTATTCATAGGGTCAGTATGTCAGATGCAGAGGACAACCAAAATTTGGCAGAGCAGGGAGTTGACATGAGTTCTGGCACAAGCCTTGAGCCCAGTTCTTTCTCAGATCCAGGCACCCCCAGCTCTCATGGGTTGCCCAAGTCTGCCACCAGGACTAGGAAGAAGCTCAATTCTGATGAAGAAGATTCTGATTTCATTCCTGAGGAGATTCTTGCTAAGAAGCAAGAAAATGCTGCCAAGAAGTCAGCAACTGAAGCTACTTCTTCCCAGAGAGTTGCCAGCAAAGCTTATGCACTTGCTGAAACTTTCTAGGCAAATGAAAGTGCTAGAGAAACTGAGTTAGTTGAGGTCCCCAGGAAAGCTATGCCTAAGAAGGCAGGGGAGAAAAAGTCCAGGAAGAGGATTGTCCATGTGATTGGCAGACCTACCTCTATGTTTGAAGATCTAGAGGAGGTTGCTGGTGCTGCTGCTGAGGAGGAGGAGGAAGAACATGTTGAGATTGCCCCTCCCAAGAAGAAAGCCAAGAAGCTTATGGCTGATGCTATGCCAAAGACTGCACCTCCAAGAGAACCAAGCCTACGGCCAAGCAAGATGTTGCACAGAAGTCCAAGAGGACTACCAGAGACATCCCAACTTCAGAGAAGAACAAAGGGACTGCCTCCAGAGTGGAAGATGATGATGACTTGACTACTTTGATGAATCTCAGACCACATCTTCCAGTGCATGATGCCAGCCACTTAGTTGCTGAGGACATGAAGAAGAGGAAAGACTCAAAATTGAGAGCCTCGAGAGCCATAGATCCTTATGCTCAGAGGAGGAAAACTGTTGTTGACTACAGGTTTTACACAAGAGAGCAACAAGATTTTTATGAGACTGTGTTGCTTGACAATATCCCAGCTGTTAGCAACATGAGGTATGTCAATTGGAAGTTCATCAAAGATAATGTGGACTACTTCCCAAGTGTCCAAGACAACATCCATTGCATTGGACTAGACAAGTTCATTGGCAGAGAGCTTACTGCATGGAACGACGAGATGATCATGCAATTCTACTCCACTGCTCATTTCTACGGAGATGGTAGAATTGTATGGATGAATGGAGGTGCTAGATATGAATCCACTGTTGAGGAATGGGATGCTCTTCTGGAAGTTCCGGAAGCTCAGGAAGGAGATCTAAATGTATACTCTGAACCCAAGGCTAGTCACAATGCCCTGAAAGACATGTATACTCCTATCCCCGTAGACAAGGTGCAAGCACACAAGCTAGGATCCATCTATTATCTGCAAGCAGGCCTCCGGACTATGAATACTATTCTCAGGCATACCTTGATGCCCAAATCAGGAGATGACTAGATGATCCGAGGCTACTCCAGCAATATGTTGATCCACCTTGATAGGAACACCAGGATTAGAGTAATGGATCTGATTGTTGAGACAATCAAGAGGGTTGCTGCTACCAAAAACACTCTTGCTGTTATGCACCCTACATCCAGTTGCTCATCAACTCTCAGTTGGAGAAGCACATTTTTGCTCTAGATCGTCCACATATGCCCCTACAGCCAGAGTTCGAAGATAATGTCGTGGTGATGGACCCAGTTCATCCCATTTCTGCTACAACACAGGCAGAGGCAGAAGCTATTCGAGCCGCTAGTGCTCAAGCCCCTAGATCCAGGAACGAGCAAATGGATCTTCTGATCTCAGCCATCCATGGTATGAAGAAGGATATCAAGGGGATTCTGGAGAACCAGAACAACCTTGTGAGGATCTTTGAGTGAAGAATCAATGTTCTTGGTGATAAGGTGGACAAGTTGTCCAAGATAGTGATAGAGCTCCAGAAGGAAGTTGACTCCATGCACATCCCTCGGGTCTCTTCTACTTCTTCTTCTGATGATGAGGAGGAGGAAAGATCACCTCTCGGACCAGGCACCCAGTTCACCACTCAAACGAGATCAGTCACAATGCCTGCAGCAGAATCGAGGCCCTCTTCATCAGCTCCAGCTATTGTCAGCACAGCTCCTGCTCCATCAGCTCTTGTTTCACCAGTGTCCACTCCAGCTCCATCAACGACATCTATAGAGATCTTTGCCGACGTCGTACTCTCGATTCCTTCATCAACAACCGAACGAGATCAGCCCAAGAATGCTTAGATAGATACCTTTGAACTCTTTGGTAACTTGTTGCCAAAGGGGGAGAAGTGTATATAAATCTTTAGGTTTCGAGAGAGAGAGAGAGAGCATGGTATTTTGTTTCTTTTTCAAAACAATTGATTTTGGTTGCCGTGATACTCTTTTATTTTGCTCGTGATACACGCTAGATGATGTTTGATCATACGCCTTAATGTGTGATGCTACTATTTCCTATCATCTTAATACTTATGTGATGATCATTCATCTTTGGTTGATTGTGTTGTTCTATGATATTCATTCCGATTACTCTTGCACACCACCAAGTGGTATGTGACATGTAAGAAGTGACCCATGCACCTAATCGATTGTGCATTTGCATTCAAACACAAATTTAAAAATAATGCGCAAATTTAGTGGAGCTCTTGCTTATCACATACTTCTCAAAGCAACGATTTTATTCGTTGATTATATCTGTGTTGAAGCTTTGATCTATATGTTGTCATCAATTACCAAAAAGGGGGAGATTGAAAGCACACATTTTCTCCCTTGGTGGTTTTGGTAATTAATAACAACATATAAGTCATTGAACTAATGCTTTCACAAAGTATATTTCAGGGAAAGTTCAATGATGGGAATGGCTAAAGGATTTTAAATTGCCCCAAGATTCAAGGAAATAGGTTGGCCAAGCTTCAAGCAAGAGGACTCTACATTTTACATATTTGAGAAATCACTTTGAGTCTATAGGAAAGCCAATACTATTAAAAGGGGGTAAGGTTCTGATGGTGAACAATATGCTCAAACGTGCACAAGTGATAGTCACCAAAACATCCACATACTCTCCCACCAAAGTCTATCCTAAGCCAAAAATACAAATCAGTGCAACCAACATTCCTATCTGGGTACCATCGAGTTCCAAACCCTAGACATACTCAGCAAAACTCTAACACTTTGGTGCAGCCGACACTACACTCGGTGCCATCGAGTTGGGTTGCCAACATTCTGTTACGCAATTTCTCATTTTTGGTCTGACCGAGAATGGTGAATCGGCGTTATTGACTTTGGTAAATCTGACCGTTGGTCACCTTGTCGGTGAAACCGATATTTGTATATTGGTCCGTCTAAGATTTAAAAGTTGCCACTTTTAGTCACTTCGGTACCACCGAGATTTACACATCGGTGTCACCAAGTCTGACTTATTGTATGTAACGGTTGGATTTTTTGGGATGCCTATATATACCCCTTCACCACCACCCACTCGAAAGAGAAGCACTCAGAACTATTCCATACCTATCCTACTTAGTTTTCTGAGAAAGAACCACCTACCCTTGTGTTGAGGTCAAGATCTTCCACTCCAACCATATGGATCTTGATTTCTAGCCTCCCCAAGTTGCTTTCCACCAATCCCATCTCTTCTACCAAGACAAATCTGTGTGAGAGAGATTGTGTGTTGAGGATTCCATCATCTTGAAGCACAAGAGCAAGGAGTTCATCGTCATTACCGAGCCTATGACCTTTTGGAGGGTGGTGCCTCCTAGATTTTTTAGGAGTCGCTTGGGAGCCTCCTACTTCATGTTGTGGAGTGAACCAAGAAGTTTGTAATGGCAAGGAGATCGCCTACTTCGTGAAGATCTACCCATAGTGAGGCTAGTCCTTCATGGACCGAAGCCGCATGGAATAGTCAAGGTTGCTTCTTCGTGAAACCCTCCATGGGTAGAGCCCTCCATGGACTCTCGCGACCATTACCTTCTGTGGGTTGAATACTACATGAACATGGACGTACGATAGCACCACCTATCAGAACCACGGGAAAAATCATTGTGTCATCACTTGTGTTTGCATTCCTAACCCTCTGTTAACTTACATGTGCAGTGTCCTTACTTTCGGCTGCTACACTCTTAGAAATTCATGTGTAGGGTGTTACTTGACATGCTATGAATGCTAAAATTGCCGAGAATTAAAATTGGGAAAAAGGCAAAACTTTAATTTGCTCAAGTAGTCTAATCACCCCCTGTCTAGACCTACTTTCGATCCTACAACCTCCAACTATCCATGACCATGGACACGGCTATTCGAATAGTTTTACACTCTGCAGAGGTTCACACACTTTACCAACAAGACTCGGGGAAGTTCCGTGTCATCCATGATTCGTGGTATATTACATACCCGTGGTAAGCACCCGGACAATGTCCTTCCCCTAGCGATACTAAACATAGAGTCCACTCATTGGTGCCATCCCTCATGATGTACATCACACGTATCATCCATGAGGGCACGCAACGGTGTGCCCGGTGCTTGTAAGACAGTGCATGATCGTCCATTCCGGTACGACCCCGTATCGAGAGTGACCAATTCACTCCCGCCACTAGTAATGTGGGCTCTATGCTAGTACCCACCAAGGTAATCGACAAAGCCCCTTCCCATAATGAGTATCGTGGTTGTGCATGTAAGGTTAGGATGGTCAGAAAATCTTTAACACTCCATTTTCGAAAACACACACACAACTTGCTCCAGTACACCACTTCTTTATCAAGTGGTTACCCAACTCAATATCATCTCCCTTGAGCATTAGTGGCACCCGATGAGGTTTTCGAAAAGTCTTTGAAATCATTTGTTTGTTTCCTCCACCATGCATAATCCCGATCCCACTTGTGTAGCATCTACTAGCAACCTAACTACTCCCACCTGCACAACCCTCACAAGGAGGTAGGGTCATGCATGGTGCAAGTATCAACAGTAAAAGTATAGGAGGCATCCCACCATAGTGGTCACCAAATCAACACATCAAAGGAAAGTTCTATATGACACACATAAAAAGGATTTTTTAACATGGTCAAAGGGCTACTTGCCTAGCTCAACAAAGTCTTCCGGGTCTACAAAGTCTTTGGGTCCAACTCCCTCGTCAACAGCGTAATCTATCATTGCAATAAATAATGGGAATAATAAGCATCACACAAAAACAGAGCACAAAAATCTACTTCTGAAATGCTACCCTACTCTGATAAATACTACAAACTATTCTAATAATATTTGTCTAGGGTTCTGTTAAACAGAGGCAATAAACTATTAAAACTAGGTTTTAAATATAATCAATACATAAAACATTTTCACAAAATTACACAGGTGGCACTGTTAAATTCTACAGAATATTCTAAGATTTGCGGAGTTGGAAATATTTCAATAGGACAAATATTTTGTCCTATGGAATTTTTGGGATTCTGAAAGAAAAGAAAAAGGAAACTGGTTCGGTGCCAATGGGCAAAAAGTGGCTGGCCGAATCGGCCCGGCCAGCGGAGCCGACCTGCGTGAGCCTGGCGTGCGCGCGCGGCTGATTTAAATCTTACCGGTGGCCCAGGTTCGTCGGCGAGACAAAGGAAGGCAGGAGACCTGGGGGAGGATGACAAGCGGGGCACGCATGTCATCACCTCCCTCGGGCCAAAGGAGGTCGAGGGGGCACACCAGCGGCTACAGGGCATGGGGAGAAGAACGGCGATCACTGACGTGCTCAGGGCCTTGTCACGAGTTGGTTGGTGGAGGAGGAGGGGGCGAGGGAGCTCTCGATAGCCGGCAGTGAGGATGCTGGGCGGCGGTGCTTTGGGTCGAGATTGACCCCGTCGCGATACACAACAATAGAGAAGGATAAGAGGGGGGATGGGGTTAGGGAGGTCCAGAGGTTCCAGATCGAGAGAGAATGGGAACAAAGGAGACCTACCATGGTCGGGCAGCGGCATACCCGATGCGACGGAGGTCAAGCTTGATCTCGAGCTCGGGCGACTCTAGGGAGCAATGGGTGGCTCGGGGGGTCGATTGAGGGTAGGAGAGAGGGACCAAAGGGGAGGGAGAGACGCAGGGGTGGCTTTATATAGCCTACCCACGGTCCATCGAGCGCCCATGCCCGACGAGCTCGGGGCCAAGGACAAAAGGCACGGGAGAGGCGGGGGGTGAGTCCAGGGTGCTGCTGGGGTCGGTCTAGGCCAGGGGAATCGAGAGAGAGAGAGGGGGGAATGCACGTGTGTGAGCCCCCGCGTTGGTTGGCTCGGGTGGCGTAGGGCACGCGCGGTCAGGGGCAAGAGAGAGCGAGGAAGGAGAGGGCCAACACCTTGGCATGACTCGGACGTCGAGGGCATCTCTGAGGACAGCTTGCCCCATCCCAAAGCCGCCAGGGGCCTCGGGATGCTCCTACTATAGTGCGGACATGCACTATAGCGTGCTCTAGAGCATGCCTTTGGCATGCCATGGCAGGCTTGCATGCTTTGGATGCGTCCCTGCATGTCGCATAGCTCCTGGACGATCTGTAGATGCCCTAGGAGCTAGGAGAAGCTAGGGAGAGTAGAGGTGAGAGGAGGGGGAGGTAAAATGGGTGCTGGCCATGCTGTCTAGAAGGTAAAAATGGGTTTTTACCCCACCTAACATTGAGACTTGGCCATAGAGAGCTACTGGAGGTGAAGTGCAATGCTGGCAAGCCGTGGTAAAAATTTGAAGGCAAGGAGAAAAGCAGAACGGGGACAAACAAGGTCTTTTACAAAATATGCAAAAGTGTTTGATGATGGTTTGGCTAAGTAAATGGAGTTTGCTTGCCAATAAATTTAATAGGGGAAAATGGTGATTAGAAATAGGGTTAATCAACATGTTTGAGCTTGATTGAAGAAAGTTCACAAAGTAACTTTATAAAACCTTAGAATCAACATAATCTGCTTTCTGTAGATCTAGTCATTCTAAGCTAATCTCCTTGATGCACTACTTAGTATAGCATCATTATTTGGTGATTAGAGCATGTACAC
Source organism: Hordeum marinum (assembly GCA_022496015.1). Taxonomy (NCBI): domain Eukaryota; kingdom Viridiplantae; phylum Streptophyta; class Magnoliopsida; order Poales; family Poaceae; genus Hordeum; species Hordeum marinum. Next base: position 169,201,675 of record CM039676.1, read on the forward strand.
AAAATTTGGTGTCAAGGGAAGAAACTTCACAATGTAAGGTTGTTCAAACTTGACTCTGGAAAGGAATGGTTTTGGAATATTTTCAGCAAGCAATCAATTGGGATTGAGATGAAACTTTTCAAGATCCTCAAATATAGCATGAGAGTATTGCTAGAATTTTCTTGGAACTTATTAAGAATATTTATTATAGAAATATTTCCAAAGCTTGATTTGGGAAGAAAGGGTATTGAGGGGTTTTGCCCATGATTTTGAACATGACCATGTGTTGAAACTCATATATATATGGAAAATATATGTCCATTGAGTTTCCCTCAATTTTCTCAAATATTTATAAAGCATTTAAATATTTTTTTCCTGATGAAAACTCATTTCTAGCTTTAAGAAAAAGCCTTTAAATGGAACAGCAAAAAAATATTGAAAATTAATATTTGGTGGTTTTGGGAGGTCATATATATAGTAGGTTTTGAAATAAAGCATTTGGGGAAATGGGATCCACCTAATTTGAGGACTTGAAGTGCAAACCTCAACTCAGGGGGATTTTGAAAACCTAATTTGAATAAATTATTTTTGGTCAAAATAAATTTTGATAAAATAGTTTTGGGCACTATTCACATGGCATGATCATTGGGCAAGAAGTTTGGATCAAGGACGATGAATAGGGAGAGGAGTAGAACCTAAGAGTGCCAAACATAATCAATCAAACAATCAATCAAGCATCAGATCAAACAAGCATGCACACAAAAAGTTTTAATTTGTCCCAAATTTTGTAAATCCATCATAACAAAGTGATACAAACACAAGGTGTGGCAGACCTTCCCCCCATACAAGAATCTCGTCCCTGAGATTCCTAGGCTAAGCGCTAAAAAGATAAGTGAACTTAGATCTAAGATAATCTTCTCGCTCCCAGGTTGCTTCTGCTTCAGTGTGGTTGCTCCATTGGATCTTGCAGTACTTGATGGTGCGGCTTTGAGTGCAACATTCAGCTTCATCCAAAATACGGATTGGCCTCTCACGATAAGTGAGGTCTGGCTGAAGGTCGATGGCTTGATGGCCGATGTTCTTGTAGAGGTCGGGCAGTTGGGAACTTGGAGACACTTCTGGAGTTGTGACACGTGAAAGACATTGTGCACATCTGACAGCTCTGAAGGTATCTCTAGCTAGTAGGCAACTTCTCCTCACGTAGCGGTGATCTTGAAGGGGCCAATGTATCTTGGTGCCAGCTTTCCCTTGACGTGGAAATGCTTGGTTACCTTGAGAGGCGTGACTCGGAGGTAGACATGGTCACCGACAAAGAAGTTCACTTCTCGGCGGTGGGAGTCAGCGCAACTCTTCTATCTTGACTTGGCGGTCTCCATACGTTCTCGGACGAGTTGAACTTGCTCTTCTGCTTCGCGGGGGATATCTGGTCCAAACACAAATCTTTCTATGGTTTTTGACAAGTTGAGGGGAGTATGGCACTTGCATCCATACAACACCTCAAATGGCGCCATCTGAAGACTTTACTGAGAGTTGTTGTGGTAGGAGAACTCAGGGAATCGTCGGCAATCTTCCCAAATGGCTCCATATGCCAAAACACAAGCACGAAGCATATCTTTGAGTATCCAACTTACTCGTTCTATCTGCCCACCGGTCTGGGAGTGAAAAGCGGTGCTAAAGGAGAGCTTGGGTCCCATTGCCTCTTGAAACATCTTCCAGAACCTTGAGGAGAATTGGGTGCCTCAGTCTGATACAATCTCCTTAGGAACTCTATGGAGGCTCACAACATGCTCGATCTAAAGGTTGGCTAGCTTGTTACCATCACAGGTGGTCTTGACGGGAATGAAATGGGCTACATTGGTCAGGTGATCAACAATGACCCAAATAGAATCATGTCCCTTGCTTTACCTTGGTAATCCGGTGATGAAATGCATCCCGACTTTATCCCACTTCCATTCAGGCACTTTGAGAGGTTGCAACAATCCAGCGGGTCGCTGATACTCAGCATTGACTCTATGGCATATGCCACACTTAGCAACAAATGTGGCTATTTCCCGTTTCATGTCGTGCCATGAGAATCTTTTATTGAGGACTTGGTACATCTTGGTTCCTCCAGGATGGATGGAATATGGAGTGACATGAGTTCTTGCAAGATCAAATTCTTGCGCTCTTCTTTGTTGGGTACGCAGATGCGATTCCTGAACCATACGACTCCTTACTCATCCACTGAGAATCCGGGGGCCATGCCTGCCTTGATCTTCCTTGATGCCCTCAATGCTCTCATGTCCCTTCTGAGCTTCCTTAATGTCATCCATCAAGGTACGCTTTAATTCAAGGTTGGCGAGGAATTCAGGTGCAACTATCTCCAAGCCGAAGCTTTCAAGTTCTTCATACAGGACAGGTAGCCTTTCCTTCATCATAGCATTCAAGGAACAAGTTCATACGTCTCCAATGTATCTATAATTTTTGATTGTTCCATGCTATTATATTATGTGTTTTGGATGTTTTGTATGCATTAATATGCTATTTTATATTATTTTTGGGACTAGCCTATTAATATAGAACCTAGTGCCAGTTTCTGTTTTTTCCTTGTTTTTGAGAATTACAGATAAGGAATATTAAATGGAGTCGAAACGGAATAAAATCTTTGGAATAATGTTTTCTTGGACCAGAAGCAAACCAGGAGACATGGAGATGATGTCGCGAGAACCACCGTGGGGCCACAAGCCCTATGGGTGCGCCCAAGGGGGTAGGGCGTGCCCCCAGGCTTGTGGGCCCACGACATCTCTCCTAACCCTATTTCTCGGCCTATAAATTCGCAAATATTCCCTGCATACCAAAACGAGCCACGAAAACACTTTTCCGCCGTCAGAAGCCTCCGTTCCCGAGAGATCCAATCTTGGAGCCTTTTCCGGTTAGCTAGTAGCTAGATGGCTTGTAGCTAGATGGCTTGTTCTCTCTCTTTGTTCTTAAATACCATGTTCTTCATCATCTTCATGTAGATCTATCCGATGTAATACTCTTTTGCGGTGTGTTTGTCGAGATCCGATGAATTGTGGGTTTATGTTTAGATTATCTATGAATATTATTTGATTCTTTTCTGAATTCTTATATGCATGATTTCATATCTTTGCAAGCCTCTTCGAGTTATTGGTTTGGTTTGGCCAACTAGATTGGTAATTCTTACAATGGGAGAAGTGCTTGGTTTTGGGTTCAATCTTGTGGTGTCCTCAGCCAGTGACATAGTAGGGGTAGCGAGGTACGTATTGTATTGTTGCCATTAAGGATAAAAAGATGGGGTTTTCATCACATTGCTTGAGTTTATCCCTCTACATCATGTCATCTTACCTAATGTGTTACTCTATTCTTCATGAACTTAATACTCTAGATGCAGGCAGGCGTCGGTCGATGTGTGGAGTAATAGTAGTAGATGCATAATCATTTCGGTCTACTTGACACGGACGTGATGCCTATATGCATAATTGTCTTGGATATCTTAGTAATTATTCCCTTTTCTATCAATTGCTCGAGAGTAATTTGTTCACCCACCGCAATACTTGCCATCATCAGAAAAGCCTCCAGTGAAACCCATGGCCTCGGGGTCTATTTTTAATCTTATACTTTCAGATCTAAAACCAAAAATACCAAGAATACTTTGTTGTATTATTTTTACCTTTTGTTTTACTTTCTGCTCAAGCAATCTATCCTATCGATCTCTATGATATCTCATCCTTGCAAGTAATCGTGAAGGGATTGACAACCCCTTTATAGCGTTGGGTGCAAGAGTTTGATTCTTTGTGTAGGTACATCTATTGGGGACTTGCTTGTATCTCATACTGGATTGTTACCTTGGTTATCAACAACTGACGGAAATACTTATCTACTTTGCTACATCAATTGTTCCTCTTCACGGAAACCAATGCATGCTTGGGAAGTAGCAAGAAAGACTTATGGCGTCGTTGCCGGGGAGATACATAGCAAGTCAGGATCAAGCCTACCAAGTACCCATCACAAACTCATCTCTTGCATTTAAATTATTTGCCATTTGCCTCTCGTTTTACTCTCCCCCACTTCACAAATTTTCCATCTCTTTTTCGTTTGCCTTTTTCTCGTCAAATCTCTTGTTTTCTATGTTTGCTTGTGTTGCCATGTGCCATCTATTTGTTGCATCTTCGCTTGCTAAAAATCTATTGATATGTATCCTCATCCACTTGCTAATCTTTTCAAAAGACCAAATTATGATCCACCAATTGCTAGTGAGTTGAGTGCACTTGATTATCTCTACAAAGTTTTGCTTGAACATCATTAAAATTTTGATCAAGTGTTGAAAGAAGAAAATTTTAAAGTGATTCATGATATCTCCTTGAATAAAAAACATGATCTCCATGTTGTTAGTATGAATTCTTTGAATATCCATGATGCTAATGATATGCAAAATCACAAGCTTGGGGATGCTATGCTTGATGAAGATGATTATTTTTGTTCCCCAAGTTTTGGTGGTGACCCATATGCTATAATTGATCATGAAAAGAACGCTTTGTGTGATAGTTATATTGTGAGATTCCTTCATGATGTTACTAAAAATTACTATGAGAGAGGAACATATGCTTTTACATATAGCAATAATATCAAGTTTCCTCTTTATGTGTTCAAAGTTTGGAAGTTATGCTTGTTTTGCCTTCCTATGGTAGTTGAGTTTTGTTCCCATAATTTGTTTGATCACAAAATCCCTATGCATAGGCAGTGTGTTAGACTTAAATATACTTGCCATGTGATTCATTGTTCTTGATATAGAATGCAATCCTACATGACCTATTATTCTTGGTAGACCTTTCCTTAGAACGATTTGTGCAAGTATTGACATGAAAGAAGGAAATATTAGATTCCAATCTCAATTGAGGAAAGGCATGGAAAACTTCCCTACAAAGAAAATAAGATTTCCTTATGAATCTATTATGAGATCTACTTTTGGATTTGAAACCAAAGATAACAATACCTAGATCTATTGTGTTCTGCATAGCTAGGGGCGTTAAGCAATAGCGCTTGTTGGGAGGCAACCCAATTTTATTTTGCTTCTGTTTTGGTGTGTTTTGCACATTATTACTTCTTTAGTAATTGTGTTTTGGTGTTTTAATTAGTGTTTGAGCCACGTAAAACCTTTTGGGTGATCTATGGTAGTTGTTGATTTGATCTTGCTACAGAACATAAACTTTTGCATTCAGTCCAGGAATTTTCTAATTTTTTCAGAGCGTCGAATTAATCTGAATGTTTGAAACAAGATTGATATACAAAGTTCCCTGATTTTCATAATGTTTCAGAATTTTTAGAGTTTCAGAAATATTCGAAGTCTACAAATTGCTACAGACTCTTCTGTTTTTGACAGATTCTGTTTTCTTTGTGTTGTTTGCTTATTTTGATGTATCTATGGGTCTTATCGGGGGTATGAACCATGTAGAATTTAGAATACAGTAGGTATTACACAAATTTAAATAAAGAATAAGTTCACAACAGCCCCTAAAGTGGTGATTTATTTTTCTTATACTAACGGACCTCATGAGTTTTCTGTTGAGTTTTGTGTTGTGAAGTTTTCATGTTTTGGGTGAGGATTTGATGGACTATGGAATAAAGAGTGGAAAAATCATAAGCTTGGGGATTCCCAAGGCACCCAAGCCATATTCAAGGATACCAAAAATCCTAAGCTTGGGGATGTCCCAGAAGGCATCCCCTCTTTCGTCTTCAATCCATCGGTAAATTTACTTGAGGCTATATTTTTATTCACCACATGACTTGTGTTTTGCTTGGAGCGTCTTATATGATATGAGTCTTTGATTTTTAGTTTGCCACAATCATCCTTTATGCACACATCTTTTGCGATAGACATGCTGAATCATCAATTTATTAGAATACTCTATGTGCTTCACTTATATCTTTTGAGCTAGGCAATGTTGCTCTAGTGCTTCACTTATATATTTTTAGAGCATGGTGGTGTTATATTTTATAGAAACTATTGAACTCTCGTACCTCACTTATATTGTTTTGAGAGTTTCTTAAAATAGCATGGTAATTTTTTTAGGTTATGAATTTAGTCCTAATATAATGGGCATCCAAGAGGGATATAGTAAAAACTTTCATATTAAGTGCATTGAATACTATGAGAAGTTTGACTCCTTGCATATAGTTTTGAGATAATAGAGATGGTAATATGAGAGTCCTGCTAGTGAGTAGTTGTGAATTGAAAGAGATACTTGTGTTAAATTTTGTGATTCCCGTAGCATGCACGTATGGTGAACCGTTATGTAACGAAGTCGGAGCATGATTTGTTTAATGATTGTCAACCTTTGTGTGAGGGTAGGGAGCACGCGATGGTTAAATCCTACCAACCTCTCCCCTAGGAGCATGCGTCTAATGCTTTGTTTAATAACTAATGGACTTTTGCAATAAGTATGTGAGTTCTTTATGACTATTGTTGAGTCCATGGATTATACGCACTCTCACCCTTCCACCTTTCCTAGACTCTCTAGTACCACACAACTTTCGTTGGTACATCAAACCCTCCTTCCTCAAAACAGCCACCTTATATTTTCCTCAAAACATCAACCATACCTACCTATTATGGCATTTCCACATCCATTGCGAGATATATTGCCATGCAATTTCCACCATTTAGTTTTTCATGACATGCACCATCACTTCATATTGCATATAGGGCCATACTTTGTTCTAGGTATCGAGTTGTAAGTTTCTTTTTGAGTTATAAGTAACTAAAAATGTGATGATTTTCATTAATAGAGCATTGTCCCATGAGTGAAAAGGATGATGGAAGCCTTGACTCCCTCACAGGATGGGATGAGTATCCGGACTTAAAAAAAGAGAGGCTAGCGAAGCCCAAGAAAAATAAAAGAGGCCAAAGATGCCCACCAAAATAATAAAAATGAGAGAAAGAGAGAAGGGAGAATTGCTACTATCTTTTTCCACACTTGTGCTTCAAAATAGCTCCATGATCTTCATGATAGAGAGTCTCCTATTTTGTCACTTTCATATAACTAGTGGATATTCATCTTGCATGACCACTTAGTTTTCTTTTTGAGCTTACATACACTTATAGCTCTAAGCACATTTGTTGCATGGCAATCCCTACTCACTCACATTGATATCTATTGATGGGTATCTCCATAGCTTGTTGATACGCCTAGTTGATGTGAGACTATCTTCTCCCTCTTTCCTTGCACCTCCTCCATATTCTATTCCACCGATAGTGCTATATCCATGGCCCACGCTCATGTATTGTGTGAGAGTTGAAAAGGTTTGAGAACAGCAAAAGTGTGAAACAGTTGCTTGACTTGTTCATTGGGGTTGTGCATCATTTAGATACTTTGTGTGGGGAAGATAGAGCATAGCTAGACCATATGATTTTGTAGGGATAACTTTCTAAGGCCATGTTATTTTGAAAGGACACGACTGCCTTGTTGGTGTGCTCGAAGTATTACTCTTTTTATGTCAATATTAGACTATTGTTTAGCATCTTACGGATCTGAATATTCATGCCACAATAAAGAATATTACATGGATAAATATGTTAGGTAGCATTCCACATCAAAAATTCTGTTTTTATCATTTGCCTACTCGAGGACGAGCAGGAATTAAGCTTGGGGATGCTGACATGTCTCCAATGTATCTATGATTTTTGATTGTTCCATGCTATTATATTATCTGTTTTGGATGTTTTATATGCATTAATATGCTATTTTATATTATTTTTGGGACTAACCTATTAATCTAGAGCCTAGTGCTAGTTTCTGTTTTTTCCTTGTATTTGAGAATTGCAGATAAGGAATATTAAATGGCGTCCAATCAGAATAAAATCTTCAGCATAATTTTTCTTAGACCAGAAGCAAAACAGGAGACTTGGAGATGATGTCGGGAGAGCCACCATGGGGCCAGAAGCCCTAGGGGCGCGCCCAGGGGGGTAGGGCGCACCCCCCAGGCTTGTGGGCCCACGACAGCTCTCCTAACCCTATTTCTCGGCCTATAAATTCCCAAATATTCCCTGTATACCAGAACAAGCCACGAAAACACTTTTCTGCCGCAAGAAGCCTCCGTTCCCGAGAGATCCAATCTTGGAGCCTTTTCCGATAATCTGCCAGAGGGGGATTCGATCACGGAGGGCATCTACATTAACTCCATTGCCCCTCCGATGATGCGTGAGTAGTTCACCACAGACCTACGGGTCCATGGCTAGTATCTAGATGGCTTCTTCACTCTATTTTCTCTTCAATACCATGTTCTTCATGATCTTCATGGAGATCTATCTAATGTAATACTCTTTTGCGGTGTGTTTGTCGAGATCCAATGAATTGTGGGTTTATGTTCAGATTATCTATGAATATTATTTGCGTATTTTCTGAATTCTTATATGCATGATTTCATATCTTTGCAAGTCTCTTCGAGTTATTGGTTTGGTTTGGCCAACTAGATTGGTAATTCTTGCAATAGGAGAAGTGCTTAGTTTTCGGTTCAATCTTGTGGTGTCCTCACCCAGTGACAAAGTAGGGGTAGCGAGGCACGTATTTTATTGTTGCCATCAAGGATAAAAAGATGGGTTTTTCATCATATTGCTTGAGTTTATCCCTCTACATCATGTCATGTTACCTAATGCGTTACTCTGTTCTTCCTGAACTTAATACTCTAGATGCAGGCAGGAGTCGGTCGAGGTGTGGAGTAATAGTAGTAGATGCAGAATCGTTTCGGTCTACTTGACACGGACATGATGCCTATATGCATAATCATTGCCTTGGATATCTTCATAATTATTTGCTTTTCTATCAATTGCTTGATAGTAATTTGTTCACCCACCACAATACTTTCCATCGCGAGAGAAGCCTCTAGTGAAACCTAAGGCCCCCGGGTCTATTTTCATCTTATATTTCATATCTAAAACCAAAAATACAAAAAAAATACTTTGCTGCATTGTTTTTACGTTTGTTACTTTCCGTTCAAGCAATCTATCCTATCTATCTCTATCAGATCTCATCCTTGCAAGTAACCATGAAGGGATTTACAACCCCTTTATTGCGTTGGGTACAAGAGTTTGATTCTTTGTGTAGGTACATCTATTGGGGACTTGATTGTATCTCCTAATCGATTGATACCTTGGTTCTCAACAACTGAGGGAAATACTTATCTACTTTGCTGCATCAACTGTTCCTCTGCACGGAAACCAACGCATGCTTGAGAAGTAGCACAAGCCTTTCTGATTAAGGCGTCTGCTACCACGTTAGCCTTTCCGGGGTGGTATTGAACACCGAGGCGATAGTCCTTGATAAACTCCAACCATCTTTGCTTCCTCATGTTCAATTCCCTTTGGGTGAAAATATACTTGAAACTCTTGTGGTCTGTGTATATCTCAAATCGCTTCCCCAGAAGGTAATGTCGCCATGTTTTCAAGGCGTGAACTACGGTTGCCAACTCAAGATCATGAGTATAATAGTTCTCTTCATAGGGACGTATCTATCTGGATATATATGCTACAACTCTACCTTCTTGCATCAGAACACCTTCAAGCCCGGTTCTCGATGCATCACAATATATCATAAACTCCTTGTGAATATGAGGGGTGACCAAAACTGGGGCTATGGTCAATCTCTTCTTGAGCTCTTGGAAGCTTTCTTCACACTTCAGCGTCCATTCGAACTTCTTGTTCTTCTTCAAAAGCCGAGTCATGGGTCAGGCAATGCTCGAGAATCCTTCGACGAACTTGCGGTAATATCCTGCAAGTCCAAGGAAGCTTGTCACTTCCTTCACAGTGGTTGGGGATTGCCATTCAGCCACGGCTTCAATCTTGACAGGATCCACTAACAATCCTTCTACAGTCAACACATGACCCAAGAATCCAACTTCATGCAGCCATAATCACACTTGCTGAATTTGGCGTAAAGCCGGTGCTCTCAAAGCTTGTCTAGGACCAATCTCAAGTGTTGCTCATGCTCTTCTTCAGACTTGGAGAAGACAAGTATGTCATCAATGAAGACGACAACAAACTTGTCCAAGTATTCCATGAAGACCTTGTTCATGAGGTACATGAAGTAGGCAGGGGCATTGGTTAACCCAAATGACATGACCGTGTATTCATACAGGCCATACGGGGTTACAAATGTTGTCTTCGAAATGTCTTGGAGCCTGATCTTCAACTGGTAGTACCCAAACCTGAGGTCGATCTTGGAAAACACCTTAGCTCCATTCAGCTGATTGAACATGTCTTCAATCTTGGGCACTAGGAACTTGTTGTTTATTGTGACTTTATTGAGAGAACGGTAATCGACACAGAGTCTTATAGTTCCGCCCATCTTTGACACAAATAAAACTGGTGACCCCCAAGGAGAGGGACTAACGCGAAGGAATCCTTTTCTGAGCTGCTCTACCAGTTGCTTCCTCAACTCAACCAACTCTTCAGATCCCATTCTATAGGGATTCTGATGGATGGGCCTTGATCCGGGCATTATTTCAATGACGAACATAATGTTGCGGTAAGGAGGCATTCCGGGCAGCTCATCAGGAAATACATCGGGGTATTCACATACCACTGACACTTGATCCAACTCAACTCCCGACAGACAGTTAGCCTGAGGGGCTCGAGTGGTGGTAGGGTTGGAAACATACTTGACTTCCACTCCTTGGCTATTCGTTATGGTAACAATCCTCTTGCCATAGTGTAAGTAGCCTTGGTTCTTGGTTAGCCAATTCATGCCATGGATGACATCCAAGCCTGGTGAATCCTAGACTATGAGGTCTGTTAGGAAGTCTACCCTGTTAATGATAATCTCAACTCGATTACATGCTATCTTGGACTTAATAACTTCGCTCGGTCTTTGTATCAACATACGACTGCCCTGGGTGTAGGTTTCATGCCACTCTCTAGTGCAAACTTTTGAGTAACAAAAGAATGTGAAGCTCCACAATCAAACAATACTGTTGTTGGGGTTGAGTTGATGAGGAACGTACCCAGTATGACGTTCGGGTCTTCCTGGGCTTCCTCTACGGTGAAGTGATTCACACGACCCTTGCCATTATTGAGCTGGTTATGGGGCGATGGGTTCCTTGGTGGGGCTCCACGGCCTTGACCTTGGTTTTGCGCATTGGTACGTGGTGCATCTAGCTTCTTGTTGGGGCACAGTTTGGAGATGTGTCCAGGCTGAACACACCCAAAGCAACTGACTTGATCATGATTGTTGTTATTGTTCCAGCCGCCGCTGTTGTTATTGGGGTTGTTGTAGGCTGGCCTGGGATTGGCATACTACTAAGGCTGGTAGCTCGCACGAGGCGCATGTGATCTAGCCTACTGTGGCTGATAGGTCGGCTTGGCTGGGGCTGGCTGCCAGGGGTTAGGCTTCTGGTTACTGGAACTACCCTTGCTAATCATCTTGCACTTGGGAGTGTCGTCTATGGCACAATACTTGTCTTCCAGCATGAGGGCCTTGTTCACCAGGTCGAAGGAGGTCCGAAGGTCGCTGACGATGAGCTGATACTACAGGGTCTGCTGAAGTCCTTCCATGAAGCATTCGATCTTGGCATCCTACGTGTTGACATCTTCAGGTGCATACCTTGACAGCAGGTTGAAATTCTGCATGTACTCCTTGACAGAGACACTTCCTTGCTTCGGCGCTCAGAATTTTCTCTTCTTGATAGCCATGATCCCAAAAGGAATGTGGGCGGTGCAGAACCCTTCCTTGAAGTTAGCCAAGTGATCACATGATCACCTTGGATGACCTTGAATCCATCCCACAAAGCTCTGGCGGTTCCTTCGAGGCAGTGAGAGGCATACATCACCTCACGATCCTCATTGCCATTGACCAGTGCAAGGAGTTCCTCAATGGTGTGGATCCAGTTGTCAGCATCCAAGAGTACAATAGTCTCGGTGAAGGTTGGGGCGAATTCCTCATGAACTCAGACAAGGTGGAGCAGCCATTGCCGTTCTTGCCTTGTTTCTCGTTGTTCACAAGGACTTGATCCATCTGCTAAATAGCATCAGTGTTGGCTTGACGTTCCTCCCGTGGAACTTGGAAAACATAGCAATGGTCACGATCTCCGATGGAGGTGGTGGCGGGGGAATGTCTCCTTGTGACTGCTCTGGGTGATCTCTAGCGTGAGCAGCCCCACCAGCTCCCTGTTGCTGGCTTGAGGGTTGGCGAAGGTGCTATTGTGGGTAGCGGTCACCATCGTGTTTGGAGTAGCCAAGTCAAACAACTGAATAGACGAGAGGAAAAGCAATAATGGAAAACACGCCTAAGGGGGTTGGTATAGTGCAAGTGTGTTAAAACAAGGGTCAAAAGGCCAACACATTAAGAAAGGATAGATGATGGAGTCGCTTACATGTTACCTAAGGAAAAAGTGTGACTTGCATCATAACAATAAAAACAAACAACAAGCACACATGGCCTCATATGAACCATTACAGGGACTCGACTTTGAATGAGGGGCACATGACTGATCCTACCCTAGGGGTTCTCGAACTCAGGTGGTGGAGATCTCGGTCTCGTAGTCACACTCCTATGATCTTCCTCCTAATCATCCTTCGGACGGGTATCGTCTCCAGTCAAGGGGTCGGAGAACGAGGAGGTCCATCCCGACGACGCTTTGTCGGTCGATTAGTGAAGAGCTCACGGTACACCTTCGCACTCATGCGACGATGGCGTGTGGGTGCATCTCTAGTTGGGGGAACTCCTCCTCGGTAAATGACAACTGGTCGTCCCTCGGGGGCTCCATCCTTCTTGATCCTCTCTGGCTTCGTCTTGGCTTCACGGAGTAGCTATCGAGTGCGGTGAAGTTCCTCGCGGAGCTTCACGGAGTCCTTAATCAAGTGGTGAGCCAGACTGTTGGCAGAGAGGCTGAAGTAGGTATGGAACCTGAGTGGTGTCCATCCTCCTTGGATGGAACCAACGTCCAAATCTCGCCAATATCATCCCTCTTGAAGGGTAGATAGAGGGTAGCTGGTTCGTCAGTCATCTCTGGGATGATTGCTCGACGGAGGATAAGTGCCTTTCGTGCACCTGTCTCGACTGCGAGTGCCAGGATCTCCATCTGTGCTCCTTCAAAGAACCAACTGGTCGGGGAGTCTTTTGGCTTCACGACCACATCAACATGGTACTCCTTCATGATGGCATCGGCCCAGTGCTTGTGATAGAGGAAAATGGGTGGTCGGTGATACTGGCACTTCTCTGGGCTATCCTCAAGGAGTAGGGGAAAGCCGGATGCTAGGAGGGCTTCAGGTACGACGACCATCTACAAAGGTTGAAGGGAGGAGAGTCAGCAGAGTGTTGTGTGAAGAATAGAAGAGGTAATAAGTACATAACTCCTCAATATAGGTTCTAGGTGTAATTTTGAAAATTGTTATATCCTAACTAACATCCATGCTAACTAAGGGCTTCCTAAAGTCATGATGGCTCTGATACCAGCTCTATGGGGACCCCGACTCATATGTCATGATCACTGAATGCACGTGCATAGTGATCCAGAGATCAATGCTCACTAAACACACAGAAACTGGAATACAAGAGTGTTACATCCTTACATATCGTCTTACAAAACTAAAGGCCATCTAGGCTAAGTCTTACATAGATAGGGCCGCAAGGGCCTAACACTTAAATATAACAAGTAGCGGAAATCATGATCGAAGGCGTGAACCCATGCCATCTGCCTTAAACCTACAGGCATTCTAACTGAGAGGCATCCTAGTACGCATGTTCGTCACCAACGAACTATTCACCGTATTTGTTGGGGATATAACCCCATGGTAAGACCCGCCCCGGTGGGGCCGGGTAATACCTGGCGGCTCACTGTCAACTGGGCCGGAAGAGGAAGGCTATGCCGCCTGGTGACTTACCAGATGGGTTGAGACAGAGGCCCAGAGACAGGAGATGGCTCAATACCCGGGCGATTGAGCCGCCCGGAGACGGCTTGCCAAAGGAGGCAAGGCGGCTTAGAGGCAGGAGTAGACACGTTGTAAGAGTCGGTTTGGGACTCGTGTAACCCGGGCCCTTGACCTCTTATATAAAGGCAAGACCCCGGGACGGCTTAGAGAGAAACCTATCAATCGAGAGCTATGTCAAGCGAATACGCTCCCTTGTAATCGATACTCCAATCAAAATACGCAAAGCAGGACGTAGGCTTTTACCTCTTTCTGAGGGGACGAACCTTGGTACACTCGTGTCTTCCATCCTAATCAACCCTTTGAGTCCACCGCCTTAGCGATGGCCTCGAACCTAAGTCTTCGGACAGCTACCGTGACAAAACCACGACAGTTGGCACCCATCGTGGGGCTAGCGCGCGGTGGTGTTGACTTCTCAATGGGCTTTCTCCCAGGTATCGAAGGATACGCCTTTGGGTTGATGACGAAGAGTCACCATGGCAAGGTCTACATCGATGATTCGTGGTAGGGACCGGAGTCCGACTCAATCGATTATGGGTACCGGGTTCCCATTGGCAAGATGCACATGTTCATCGGCAAGATCGGCGGATCCACACCCAGGCCGGACGTCTGCACCGACCTCGTCGAGCTGGCCGACGCATGATATACCCACCCGTGTTCAACCCGGGTGGAAGAGTGTCATCGTCAGCTCTATGCAGGACATGGAATATTCCGTGTTAGGAGGGGAAACCTTGGCTTTCTTGAATGAAGGATCCTCCAGTGGAGACACGGAGTCAATCTATCAGCTTCACGACGGCGGGTTAGGGGGCTATGCCGATGGAGACAGTATTCCGGAGCCCTATGACTAGCCGAGCCGAGCCGCTGTGTTCATGACAGGCCTAGTGCCGGCTTTTAACGGCACGACATCCGGAGCGGCCGCTGAGGAAGCCACACCTGATGCTGAGCCTCCTAAGTCGCCAGCTTAAGTCTTGTTGGAACTTATGGATGAGTTAACGGACCTGATGGCCACAGAAGTAACAACCGAGAATCGGGCAGAACATAATGCCGAGATTAACCGTATCAAGGGACAGATGGATCAGGCCCAGGAGGATATCAATGCATTGTAGGTTCAGATGAATGCAGAGTCGGAAAGGTTGAGGGCGGAGGCTCTCTGTTTTAGCTTGGACCAGCGAGCTCCGGAGGCGACTCAGGGAAGGAGAACCCAAGTGGGTTTCCCTATTCAGCCTTGAATTCTCTTCAACACTCTTGGAGCCGGACCAAGTACACCGCCTGTGGTAACCCGGGTCACGGAGGCATCGTGAAGGACCCCACCGCCACGTATCGTGACGCCGCCCGACCATTACTCTAACCCGGTGGAAAATATGATAGCGGCGGATTCCAGGCTTGACGCCCTCCCCTTGGCCGAAGGAATGCCATTTGGTGAAGAGGCGCGAAATGCAATTAGTCTGTTGCAGACAATGGTGGCTCAGCAATAGAAGTATACATACAGCCGGAGATGGGTGCACTCTATGCCGGTTCACAGTCATAGCTACAGCCGACGCGTAGAGTCGCCGGCGGTTTCTAGCAGCGAGCAGAGGCAAAACCCACCCAATGATAACACGCCCAAAAGGGATGTTCAAGGCATCATGGATAGGGGTCGAGCTCAGCGAGGATCAACACCTGTCACGGATTACCCGGAGATTCCTGAGCCGGCGCTAACAACCCCCCCCCCTGTCAGCACTTCATCCAGGGGAGTTCGTGTGCCGTGTCTCATGACGGATTTAAGGAATGAACGTTTGCCTAAGGACTTCAAAGGGCCACAGAAGGTGCCTAACTACACGGCTGATTTACCCCCAAAGGCCTGGATCGAGAGTTATGAGCTTGCCATGGAGATGCTGGATGTCAGTGAGGCGGTTTGTGCGAAATACTTCATCATGATGTTAGAAGTAACGGCCTGCACTTGGTTGAAGGGTTTTCCACCTAACACCATCACATCCTGGGATGAGTTGAAAGCACGTTTTATCAAGAAGTTCAGGGGAACATGCAAGCAACCCATGACAATGGTAGATCTAGATCATTGTGTCCAGCAGGAAGGTGAGTCAGCCCATCATTGGGTCCGGCGGGTCTCGATGGTGATCCACTCGTATGAGAATATTTCAGCGTCTCAAGCGGTTCTGATTTTGGAGAGGATCTGTTAGGTTTTACCCATTAAGTAGAAGCTCGAGCGGCTAAAGAGTTCTTGTTAGGATATGGGTGAGCTCATGATGGCTCTCACAAAATATGCCGATTCATATACCACCAAGGACCCGGGCTCCGATGATGAGAAATCAGCTCAGGGTAAGAAGAGCAACAATGGCAAGAATCAGCAGCAGAACGGGGCTGGAAACGGCAACCAGGGCACATGGAAGAACTCAGACGACGGGTCAGAATTAGTGGCTAGGACCAATGCTAGGAACAATCGTGCCAGGGGCAATGGAAAATTTAGGCCGCCGTTCAACAAGGATAAGGCAGCTCATCCTTTCAACTTGGAAGAGGCGCTCACCAAGCCTTGCCCAGCGCATAGCCGGGTCGATAAGCTGGCCACCCATACATGGAAGGAGTGCAACATTATGCAACAGTTCCAAGATTACAGCCTTCATTGGCACCATAACAATGGTAATGGTCCGTCAGGCGGTTCAGGTCCGGGCGGCTCAAGAGCCGGTTTCGGTGCCGGTGGGTAAGGTTCAGGTTACTAGGGTCAAGGAAATCAGGGAGGTCATCATCAATAGTCGGGTAATGCTGGTCAGCAGCAGAATAATCAGTCAGGGTACCAGAGCAAGCCGAAGGAACTTAGCGGGGGGCAGTATCATGTTTTCACTACGAGACTTGACAAGCGGGATCAGAAGCTGCACAAGAGGGCAGTTAATGCGGCCACGCCGGCTCTCCCATGATACTTTAAGTGGTCAGAGTACCCAATCACGTGGAGCCGGGAGGATCACCCGCGGGGGTTTATAATCCGGGTCACCTGGCTCCGGTGGTAGCTCCTCAGGTTGGGGGTTATAAGTTTACAAAAGTACTCATGGATGGTGCTAGCAGCATCAATATCTTGTACTACGACACTTTCTAGCATATGGATTTAACTGACAAGGCTCTTAAGCCATCATCGACAGTTTTTCATGGGGTGGTGTCAGGTAAGTTGACATACCCGGTCGGGAAGATTGCCCTAGAGGTGGAATTTGGAGATGTGTATAACTACAGGGTGGAGACCTTGTGGTTCGAAGTGGTGAAAATTAAGAGCCCGTATCATGCTCTGTTTGGCCGACCGGCTTTCGCAAAGTTTATGGCCAAGACTTGTTATGTCTATCTGCAGCTCAAGATGACGGCCCTCAATGGAACGATCACAGTGCACGGTGATTGGAAGATGGCCCTTGAGTGTGAGGAAGGAGATGCGGCTTATGTGGAATCAAGTTGCACGGAGGCAGAGATCAAGGGTTATAAGCATAATGTCGACCCGACGAACATGACTCCATTGAATAAGCCCAGTACGGAGTTTGAGCTGCCCTTGAAGTTTGCGGCAAATGACACCAAGGTGGTGGATTTCACTCCGGGCGACTCATCAAAATAGTTCACTATCTCGGCTAACATGGACCCTGCATAGGAAAGTGCGCTCATCAAATTCATCCGTGAGAATCGGGACATCTTCGCATGGAAGACATCTGACATGCTGGGTGTACCGAGACAATTTGCTGAGCACCACCTTAATGTGGATCCCAAGTTTAAGCCGATCAAGTAGGTCCTCCGTCGTTTCAATGAAGAGAGGTGTAAAGCAATTGGAGAAGAGGTGGCTCGGCTCTTGGGTGCAAGGTTAATCGTGGAAGTATTTCACCCGGAGTGGTTAGCAAATCTTGTGCTGGTGCTTAAGAAGAACGGTATGTGGCGTATATGTATAGATTACACATATCTTAATACGGACTGTCCAGTTGACCTGTTTGCTCTCCCTCATATCGACCAGATTATTGACGCAACGGCGGGTTGCGAGAGTTTATGCTTCCTAGACGCCTATTTAGGTTATCACCATATCAAGATGGTAGTTAAAGACCAGGAGAAGACATCATTTATAACACCTTTTGGGGCTTTCTGCTATGTGTCTACGCCTTTTGGGCTCAATAGTGCGCAGGCGACTTACCAACATTGTGTGCGAAATTGCCTTCACGATGAGATTGGGTACAATGTTCATGTTTATGTGGACGACATTGTGGTTAAATCAATAAAGAAGGAGACATTGCTTGATGACCTGAAGGAGAAGTGTGACAACTTATGGGTCTACAAGATGATGCTTAACCCGGCTAAGTGTGTTTTCGGAGTTCCTGCAGGTAAATTCCTGGGTTTCTTGGTTTCAAAACGGGGGATCGAGGCTAACCCGGACAAGATAAAGGCCATCATGTCACTAGCTAAGCCGGCGAGCATCAATGATGTGCAGCGCTTGGCGGGTCATATTGCCGCTTTAAGCTGCTTCATCATCCACCTGGGGGAGAAGGCTATTCCTCTATACTAGATGATGAAAAATACGGATGATTTTGTCTAGAGTAAGGCTGCGGATGAAGCCCTGGAAGCGCTCAAAAAGCAATTGGTTGAGCCGACAATGTTGGCTGCTCCGGCTGAGAAAGAGCCTTTGCTCCTCTACGTGGCAGCTAACAACAGGGTTGTCAGCGCCGCGATTGTAGTAGAGCGTAAGGAGGCAGGGAAAGAGTGCCCGATTCATAGGATGGTTTACTATGTTAGTGAGGTTCTCATGGAATCCAAGCAAAGGTACCCGCATTGGCAGAAACTGATATACGGGGCGTTCATGGCAAACCGCAAGTTGAAGCATTACTTGCTTGGACACTAGATCAGTGTGGTTAGCTCTACCCCGTTGGGTGATATAATTCAAAATAGGGAAGCCACGGGAAGGATTGCTAAGTGGGCGCTAGAGCTTGGGCCACTTAATCTAAAATATGTGCCTCGCACAGTTGTTAAGTCT
This sequence comes from Hordeum marinum, assembly GCA_022496015.1. Classification (NCBI taxonomy): domain Eukaryota; kingdom Viridiplantae; phylum Streptophyta; class Magnoliopsida; order Poales; family Poaceae; genus Hordeum; species Hordeum marinum. The sequence goes on from CM039676.1 coordinate 169,220,550, forward strand.
CAGGCATTGGTGGACTTCATGAACGACTAGACAGAGTGTCAATCACCTTAGGAAAAGTCGGACAACACATATTGGAAAATCCACTTCAATGGGTCCAGGCAGTTGGAGGGATCAGGGGCTGGAGTTGTCCTAACTTCCCCCAAAGGTGATAAATTTTGTTACGTGTTGAAGCTGATGTTTCCTTGTACTCACAATGCAGCTAAATATGATGCCTTGCTTCAAGGCCTCCGTGTGGATAAGGAGATGAATCTGAGCCGAGTTAACCTCGTGTCTCAGCAAGTTTTGGGCACGTGGGACTCCAAGGACCCGCGGATGGCGGCTTATCGTCAGGAAGTTGTTATCATTGCTGGTCATTTCAAAGGTTATCAAGCGGATCATATTGATCGTCACAAGAACGAGGCGGCTGATGCATTATCGAGATTGGGATCTCAGCATAAGCCGTTGCCGCCTAATGTTTTCTTGGATGTGATATATCACCTGTCCATTAAGCTACCTTCAGAGGAGGATCGGGCTATACCTGACTCGAAAGGACAGCTGGTGGCGGCTCTACATGCTATTCCGGATTGGACGTTACCTTATCTAGAGTACCTGACTCACGGCGAGTTGCCTGAGGACGAGACCCTGGCATGGAAAATTGTGAGGCGATCTAAGTCCATGACCATCGTTAATGGCGAGTTGCATAAGCGCAGCGTTATCGGTGTTTTCCAATGTTATGTCTCTTCTGAAGAGGGAAGGGAGATTTTAAATGAAATACACGCTGGTGATTGCGATCATCATGTCGGTTCAAAATCCTTGGTGGCAGAGGTTTCCGACATGGTTTCTTTTGGCTGATGGCTCATAAAGATGTAGAGGACCTGGTTTCCATGTGTGACGGTGTTAGAAGTTTGGAAGATGTGCTCACCTACCGGCTCAGGAATTGCGGATGATTCCTATCACTTGGTCGTTTGCTGTCTGGGGCTCGACATGGTTGGACCTTTCAAGATGTCTAAGGATAAGAAGACCCACCTCTTGGTGGCGGTGGACAAGTTTACCAAGTGGGTGGAGGCTGAGCCGGTTAGTAAATGTGATGCAGCCACGGCGGTTCAGTTTGTCAAAAAATTGATCTACCATTTCGGCTATCCTCGTAGTATCATCACGAACAATGGAACAAATCTGTCCAAGGGGGCTATGAAGGCATTCTGTGAAAGTGAGCACATCCAGCTTGATGTCTCTGTTGTCGCTTATCCACACTCCAATGGTCAGGCGGAGCATGCAAACCAGGAAGTCTTGAGAGGTATCAAGCCCAGGCTTATGGTTCCTTTACAACGAATGCCAGTTTGTTGGTTTGAGGAGCTACCCTCCGTCCTCTGGAGTATCAATACTACACCCAACAGATCAATAGGCTATATGCCTTTCTTCATGGTTTATGGTGTAGAGGTCGTGTTACCAAGTGACATACGTCATGATTCGCCGTGGGTGGCAGCTTACGTGGAAGCTGATAATGAGACAATGCATTAGGACACGTTAGATGCACTAGATGAAGCGCGTGATCTTGCAGCAGCTCGGTCGGCGATTTATCAACAAGACCTGCGTTGCTATCATAGAGGCAGGGTTAAGACCCGGACGTTCCAATAAGGCGACTTGGTATTACATTTGATTCAAGATCAGACAGATGCACACAAGTTATCTCCCCCTGGGATGAACCTTTTGTGGTCAGCAGAAATTTGAACAATGAGTCATATTATCTCATTGACGTACGAGGCGAGTCACGTACTTCTGTGCAGGAGACCCATCGGTAGTGGAATATCCCTCATCTGCGGCCTTACTATACTTGAGTCATTGACTCCCATCTTAGTACATACATACTTCATTGTGTCTATATTTTTCATATAATAAAGTTGGCATCCCTGCAAGCCGGGGCCTCTGCCATTTTTCTTTTGCATTACAGATTTGTGTAAAGATGAACACTTCTACATGGTCACTTGGGGGCTTCCAACCCACTGGGTTTAGCTTGCTCACCCTCTTGATCGGCTCTTCAGCCAAAATGGCAACATTGTACGACGACTTACAGGATGACGGCTTATTAGTTGGTGGTCCACAAGAAGGCGGCTTACGAGTTGGCGTCCCTTAGGATGGAGGCTTAGAAGATTGCGCACAACTTGATATCATCGACAAGTTCGTTTGGGGCCTTTCAACCCTCTCGATCAGGCTGTTTTGCCACTGTGAGGCGGGTCGTGGACCCAAATCGTTGACTCCGTCAATAAGATCACTAGGGGTGCAGCAAGTTGTACAATTACCCCCTTTTGATGCCTCTCCAATAGGTGACCCGCCGAACTCTTACCAGTTAATCACCGCTTAGAGACATTGTCTGTCCAACGTACCAGACACTTAATCTTGGTAGGAGACCCTGAGCACTGGTTAAGGTTCAAATGGCATACTGTGTCACGTGAGAGGGGGCTTATGGGACCTAGGGATACTCATGCCCTGCTATGTCTCTTTCTGGGACGTTGCGCTCTTCAATCCTTGCCTGGAAACCGAGTATTGTTATGAGTTCAAGCAGCAAGTCCACCCGGCGGAACCAGCACCCGTGTCTCTTTCTGGAAAATTGCGCTCTTCAATATCGCTTGGAAATCGAGTATTGTTATGAGTTCAAGCAGCGAGTCCACCCAGAAGAACTGGCGGATGTGTGTCTTTCTGGTTCGTTGTGCTCTTATCAGTTAATCTCGCCTAGAGACCCTGAGCCGCTCAAAGGAGTTGACGGTCACTCTCGTGAGGCCCTGCACTGGTATGAGTTCAAGCATCGAGTCTAGCCAGGAAACCATCATATGAGTTTCTAAAAAGAAAAAAGAAAAACAAGAACATGATGCATTGCATCGTGCATTCCATCATACATTACATCATGCATTGCATCATACTTACATATCATGCCGGTTTGCTAAAGCGGGTCAGAGCAAGATTATGAAAAAAGAAGCAAGGCTACAACCGATTTTAATATCTCTGGGTTGTGTTTCTTAAAGCCGCACTTACAATAATGCAGAATATACTCTGTCTTGTTTACTCTTGCCGGTTTATCTCCTAAGATGAACTGTTGTTCAATATGATGAAAGATATTGTAAGAAGAATGCAAGACAGAACAAAAGTGCAGAAGATGATTCTAAAGTCGTGTGTGCATGATGGCATGAATGGGGCAATCAAGTTATGCTATGCCTATTACAAGGCTCTCCAGGAGCTCAAAATATGAAGGACTTCAAGTTTTTTCGTACACTTTCAAATCTCTACGGCTCAGCAGGCCGGGTTACAATCAATGAAGAGCAACAAAGTTTAACTTGCCGACGGGTCATCTTGCGTCGGGTCTTCGCGCTCTTCGATCTGAAGATTATCCACATCCCAGTTGCAGTTCAATAAGGCTTTTAACTCAGCTGCATCAAAAAGAGGAGACGGATCAACTTCAAGGGCAAAGAGTGGCTTACGGCGTGCAGGGATCAAGTCCCTGGCATCAAAGGTCGGGCAACGCGGACATTGATTGTTTGCATCATAAGCCACCTGGTAGGCAGTTAGACCCACCTCGTCGACAAGGGTAGAGGCAAGTATCCTGGAGGCCTTTATGCATTTGACATACTCAGCTTCAGTAAAGTCTGAGCCGTCATCCTTTTTGGATGGGAAGTTGTTCATCCTCTCTTTGGTAGTTAGCTCACGAGCAAAGGCTAGGGACTAGCTTAGAGCAGCTATTGCCCCCTTCCTGACGGATGATCGGCTCCGCTCTACAATCGGCTTGAGCAGAGTGTATAAGACTTCTTTGACCCCCTTCATGAACTTGGGAACATACTTGACAGTCATCAAGGCTTTATTGGTGCAGAGGGCTGTCACACCCTTTGTTTTGCCTCATGACTAAGTTAACACGACTCAAAAATTAGGGCCAATTAAAACTTTTGTGTGCATTTGAGTGCTTGAATTGTGTGTTATTTGCTTGATTGTCTGATTGCTTGCCAGTGCTCTATAATTCATAAAACATCGTCCTACTCTCAATACTCTTTTCCTTGATCCCCACTCTTGTCCAATGATCATGCCATGTGAATAGGACTTCACGTGCTTTATTTGAAACTGCAAGTCCCCAAATTGGGTGGATCCTTTTTCCCCAAATGCTTTATTTGAAACCCCACTATATATATGACTTCCCAAAAATACCAAATGTTATTTTTAAAGGTTATTTTACTATTTTATTTAAAGGCTTTTTCTTAAGGCCAGAAATGGTCTTTTATAGGGGAAAATTACCTAAATGCTTTAATAATATTTGTGAAAAAATTAGGAAAACTCAGTGGAATATACTGTCCATATATAAGAGTTTCAACACATGGTCATGTTCAAAATATTGGACAAAACCCTTCAAAACCATTTCTGCCTATTTCAAGAATTTGAAATATTTCTATAAGAAATATTCTCAAATAAATCCAAGAAAATTCTAGAGTGTCACACATGATATATTTGATCATCTTTCCTGGTTTCATCTCAATCCCAATTGTTTGGTTTCACCAAAACATTCCAAAACCCCTTCTGACCAGAACCAAATTTGAGCAACCGTACATTGTGAAGTTTCTCCTTTTGATCTCAAAACTTGTGGACATGTTCTTATCCTGGAATAATGCAGCCACACCAAGTGGTGCATCAAGGAGAACAGATTAACTTGACGAAATCCCCTCAAACCCATTTCTGCTGCCAAGAATTTGGTAATATTACATTGTCAAGTTTCCCCATTGGTCCCCAAACATTTTGTTCATGTTATAGTCCCTAAAATATTCCACCACATAAAGCGGTGCATCAGGGAGGATAGTTTTTCTTAGCTAGATCTAAGCAACTCCATTTCTTCCCATTTCTAGGGTTTGAAACTTTTACATTGGGCATTTTCTCTAAATGTGGTCAAAACTTGTGATCAAGCTCATTTATACCTATTTCTCAATCCTGTTAACTCTCATGTCAATCACAACAACTTAGCTAGCCCAAAACTCCATCAAACACCTTCTGGCAGAAAACCAAAACTGTTGTTTTCACCTCTTCCATTGATCTCCTTAAGCTCAAATTTTTACCACACCTTACCCTATTCCCATCTACCTGCAGTAACAATTTTAGGTTCATAGCTCAATTATTTTGGGGGTGAAACCCCAAGATTCTCTCCTGGACAGCTAGTTTTTCCCTCTCTCGGCCTCCACTTCTATTCTAATGAAAACCTCAGGGCATTCTATGCTATTTCCACTTTGTTTTACCTGCCTCTAGCTACTGGACATGCATGGTCGCGCACGAGAGGCCAATGGCATGCCATATGGGTGCTCCAGAGCACGCTACAATTCCTGACCGCATTGTAGCCACCACCCTATGCATGCCCCGACAGCCTTTGGCCTCTTGGTGGTGTCTCCCGAGGTCACCTCGACATCCTCAACACACCACACTGTCGGGCCCCTCCTCCCTTGCCCTCCTCTCTCCCCTGCCGGGCGCGCCCGACCACCCCTTGTACATGGTCCATGGTGCGCTTCAGACCGGTTATAAGAGCCCGCCTAGAGTGCCCCTCTCAGCCCCCTTAGCCCCCTCTCTATCCCATAATCCCCCTGGACCGGCCCCTTTTGCCCTCCCGTGTCCCCCATCCATCGCCATGGTCGGAGCCTTCCGCCACAGCCTCGCTCGGGTTCGAGCTCCTCACCGATTCTCTCCTCCTCTAGGCCTCACCTGGGAACTGCCAGCATCACCACTAGCTTCCCTGCGCCCCTTTTTCATTTCCTCGATGGCCGGAGCATAGCTACCACAGCCGCCGTTGTACACCTCTGCCACGACCGAGGTTCCTCTGCCCTGACGCCTCCCAACAAAGGAAAGGACCCCTGGGGAGGTGAGGCCCTTCGCCCTGATCCCTCCAACGGCCAAAGCCTCGCCGGGGGCGGTCTGAGCCGCCGGGGCGACACCGGCGAGCGGTCGGCTCCGCCTCCCCTATCTCGCCCTGGCGGCGGTGGGATAAGCCCTGCCAGCCGGGCCCGCCTGTAAGCCACCCAAGGGCCGGGCCCGGCGGTTTAAGTGGAGACGAATCCAGGTATTGGGACTTTCCCCGACCGAAGGCGCATTTTGACGAATCTGCCATCGACGTGGCACCTGGCGTGCGCAGCGGGACCGGCCCAGTGCACCCACTGGCTATCTTGCGCCCAATGCGTGAATGGCCCATAGGGTAAAACCCTTTTTCCAATTTCTGTTTTGCCAGAAACTTGTAAAATTATAATAAATTCATACGACCTCCAATTTTGATGATTCAAATTCCTATATTCTTCTAAAAATACCATTCTACTTAATTATACAACTTCAAAATTTTCCACTACGATTTTTTTGCACTGTTGAAATTTAAATTAAATTCGAATTATTCAAGCCCCACTTGCAAAATCCCTAGAGAGTTCAAATTAACTCCAAATTGGGTGATCCAAATTCCTAGATGGCTATAATGTCATTACCTATTTATCTAGGCATGGTTAACATTTCCCCATGCCCCTATTCTGCTTGGCCCAATAAACAATCCCTTTTCCCATTTATTTCCTGCAAGGAAATTCATAGGAAAATCTTCACAACTCCTATTTATAGTGCACATGTTTCTAAAACCATGCCATATTTGTTAGGTTCATCCACTCATTTTTGTTAAAACATTTCCTGTGGACATCTTGTAGGATCATCATTCCCTTCATTTCCACCAATTCAAGACTCCCCCTTGATCCACATCCAATGAAACCTCCTTGGCCATTTTCTTGTGACTAGAGGTTTCCAAGAAAAATAAAACTCATATTTATAGAGCACTTTTATTTTCTGTTTGTTGTGTTGCTTATTGCGGCTATTTCCGATGGTAGTTGACGGAGTAAACGAAGTGCTCGGAGTTGGACAAGAAGCGTGCGAAGACCTTGAAGACGTTGCTAAGCCAGGCAAGCAGCCCTTTGACCATGACTATGAAACCTTTTATTGCATGGTATTTAGCACTTTACTTTGTTGTATTGATCATGATGATGTGGTGACCACTTTGGTGGGATGCCTCCGATATTTTCCCGTTGATACTTGCATCATACATGACTCTACCTCCTTATGAGGGTTGTGTGGGTGGGAATAGTTAGGTTGCTACTAGTTGCTACGCAATTGGGTGTCAAAAACGCACTATGTATGACAAAGTTATGCCTGTTTTAGTTAACACCGATCCATTATATGGTGTTCCTTGAAAGAACATCATTTTCTCGTGACTCGTTCCAGCGCGTCGGGCCAAAATTGGTGTCCTTGGCACTGGGGATATTGTTTCCAGATATATATTGATCGATTCCACGAATACCTTCTTGTTCATGGCTGCATTGCACATACGTTACGACATGCCACGTTGATACCCCTCCATTGTATCTACCATTTTTGATTACTTCATTCCAATATTATACAACTTTCACATACTTTTGGCAACAATTTATATGATTTATTGGACTAACCTATTGATCCAATGCCTAGTGGCAGTTCCTGTTTTTGTCTGCTTTTTGTTTCGCGGAAATTCCATATCAAACTAAGTCCAAACACGGTAAGAATTTACGAAGATTTTTGTTGGAATATTCATGAATTTTGAGAAGTCGAATCAATGCAAACGCAGGCCGACGGCGAGCACAAGACACCAGGGCGCGGGCCAGGGCCCGAACACACCCTGGTGGGGGGTTCTCACCTCGTATGTCGTTTTGAGATCTCCTTGGTCAGCAAGAAAGCTAATTTTTGGATAAAATCCCCTCAAAAATTTTGCCCGATCAGAGTTACGGATCTCCGGGAATATAAGAAAGGGTTTTTGTCCAGAAAATAGGAAGGCGAAACAGAAGAGAATAGAGAGGGAGATCCAATCTAGGAGGTTCTCCCGCCCCTCCACCGCCATGGAGGTCGTGGACCAGAGGGGGAACTCTCTTCCCATCTAGGGGGGAGGCCAAGGAAGAATAAGAAGGAGGGGGTTCTCTACCCCTCTCTCCCGGTGGCGCTGGAACACCACCGAGGCAATCATCATGACAGCGATCTGCATCAACAATCTTGATACCGTCGACACCAACTCTCTCCCCTATATGAAGAGGCGTAACACATCTCTTCCCCACTGTAATCTCTACTTAAACATGGTGCTCAACTCCATATATTATTTCCCAATGATATTTGGCTATCCTATGTTGTTTCAATAGATCTCTTTTGTCCAACGGGTTAATTGTGATATGATTTTATGGATGTGAGTTGTATGTTGATATGGTGTTGTCCTATGGTGCCCTCCGTGGCACGCAAGCGTGAGGGATCCTCGCTGTAGTGTGTTGCAATATGTTCATGATTCCCTTATAGTGGGTTTCTTGAGAGACAGAAGCATAAACCCGAGTAAGGGGGTTCTTGCATACGGGAGTAAAGAGGACTTGATACCTAAAGTTATGGTTGGGTTTTACCTTAATGATCTTTAGTAGCTGCATATTCTTGCTAGAGTTCCAATCATAAGTTCATATGATCCAAGTAGGGAAATTGTGTTAGTGTATGCCTCTCCCTCATTGCATATAACAAGTATCTACCATATCATATTCAATTGCCTATGGACAATCTTTCTCTTCAGTTACACAAAAAGATTTCTATGAAACAATTTAATTTTATTGTTCTTTTATTAAAACAACACCTAACTTTTATGTCCATGTCCTTTATTATCTTGCAAAGTACTTATAGATTTATTCACGCAAAGTAGTTTCATACTTGTTATAGGTAAAGCAAGCATTAGCATGCGTAGAGTTGTATCGGTGGTCCATATAACTTGAGAGAATGTTAATTAGACCTTTAGGTCCTCGTTCGGTTTGACACTCTTACTTACCTAAAAAGCCTACAAACAATCCCCTACACTTGCGGGTTATCAAGACCTTTTTCTGGCGCCGTTGCCGGGGAGCAGAAGCGTGGGGTGAATATTCTCGTGTGTACTTGTTTGCATTTTATCACCATGTAATTTTTTTTCTGTTATTAGCTCTTTTATATCTTTAGATATGGATAGGGAACACAAAATACCAAAAACATTAGATGTACTTGCTGCTCCAAAAGTTGAGGAACCACTAGTGTTCTGTACTACTAAAAATATTACTTGGATCATCTTCGATCCCTTTGTGCTCTTGTTGTAAACCCAACTAGATTAGTTGTGGGAAAATCATTAAATGAGAAGGCTCATTATGTGCGGCACCATATATCTCAAAAAGGGAAAATCTTGTGGCATCAAATTAATACTTTGTGCTGCTATGCTTGGTATCTATGTGAAATTTATGATTTTACTTGTTGTTCTGAAGAAACTAAGAAACACCTCCCTACAAATGTGCGTTTAATAATAAAGAAATACTATCTTCTTATGCCAGGGAGGTGTATTGTTATTTTTATGATGAGAAAATTAAAGAATTTGTTGCTTTTAAGGGTGCCTATGAAATTGCTTCTTTGATTGAAAAGTATTGTGCTACTCTTTACGAATCTAATTCTTTTGACATACTTAAATATTGGTATGAAAACTATGCTTCTAATTATTATATCAATGAATTTATTGAAAGAATGACTGCTTCCTTAGAGGGGAATAATATTTTGCAAGAATCTATGGAAGAGGAAGTTGCTGAAATTTTGAGCTCATTAGATGAAAAAGATGAGGAGGAGAGTGAAGAACTAAAGGAGGAAGAGCGGATTAGCTAACCGTTCCCACTTTCTAATGGGAGTAAATCTTCAAATCATACATTATTTAATCTCCCGTCGCACATACCGAAGGATGAATGCTATGAAGATTGCAATGATCCCTTGGATTTGTTTGAAATATCCTTTTTTGATGAACTTGATGCTTGCTATGATTGGTGCCATGATACCAATATGAATTATGCTTATGGATATGAACTTGCTATAGTTCCTTACATTAATCATGATTTTTTTGCTATTGCACCCACACATGATAGTCCTATTATCTTTTGGTGCCATGATACCAATATGAATTCTCCCAACTACACTATATCGGAGAAGTTTGCTCTTATTAAGGATTATATTCATGGGTTGCGTTTTACTACTACACATGATGATTTTTATGAATATAATATGCATGCGCTTACTTCTCCTACTTGCAATTACTATGTTTCTGATACTATAAAATTCCAAGAAACTACTTATGTTATGTATTGGCCTTTACTTTGATGTGCTTGAATTATTCTTGTATGACATGCCAATGCATATCAAGCGAGTTAGACTTCATTGTCGCATGATATATATCACATTGTGCTCACTACTAAATTACAAATGATTGTTAATTAAAATTGGATTTGATATACCTTGGGATCAGGGTGCATCCATTACTTGATTACTTTATGCCTAGATTAATGGCTTTAAAGAAGGCGCTACCTAGAAGACAACCCAGAAGTGTTAGAGAGTCATTTATTGTTGTGTACTTTTGTATTATATTGTGCCAAGATTTTCCTTTAGGATGATTCATAAGATGAGTAGAAACAATGCTGAATCTGTAACAGAAACATTGACTCCAGTGCGCGAATTTTCATTTTACTGGAGCGTGATAATAAGCTTAAATTTTAACAAAGTATTTTAATACAGATTCTTTACATTGTCCTAAGTTTTCAGAATTTTTGGAGTTACAGAAGTATGGGCAAAGTTTAGATTCTTTTTGACAGATTATGTTTTTGATTCATTGTTTTCTTGTTTTGATGAAACTATCGATTTTATCCGTGGTATAAGCCATGGAAAAGTTATCATACAGGAGGGATAATGCAAATATAAAATATGAATGGGCTTGCAAGAGTACTTAAAGTAGTTAATTTTCTTTATTATACTAACGTATCTCACCAATCTTCTGTTAAGTTTTGTGTGAATGATCTGTTTGAAGATCGAGGAGGTCTCAATATGAGGAGAAGGAGGAGAGGCAAGAGTTCAATCATGAGGATGCCCAAGGCACCCCAAGTAAATATCCAAGGATACTAGCATCTAAGCTTGGGGATGCCCCGAAAGTCATCCCATCTTTCTTCAACATGTATCGGTATGTTTTCGAATTCGTTTCATTCATGTGATATGTGTAAATCTTCGAGATTTTTTGCGTTTAGTTTCCACTTTTATATTATGCACCATGCTGGCATGAGATAGTCCATGCTTGATTTATAGAATTCTAATTGCACTTGACTTATATATTTTGAGTATGGCTTTAAAGAATGCTTCATGTGCTTCACTTATATCATTTGAAGCTTGGATTGCCTCTTTCTCTTCACACAGAAAACCGTTATTTGTAGAATGCTTCACTTAAATATTGCTTTTGCTTCACTTAAATTTATTAGATCATGGTCTTGTGTAGAAAGAAATAAACACTCTTTCTTCACTTATATCTATTTAGAGAGTCAACGGGAATTGGTCATTTGCATGGTTAGTCATAAAATCCATAAATCTTAGGGATCACTAACTATGATATCTTTGATTCCTTGCAATTGTTTTGCGATATAGAAATGATAATATGTGGGAGGTACTAGTGGATGATCGTGTTTAGTAAAATATTGGTGTAAAGGTTCGTGATTCCTGAAGCATGCATGTATAGTCTCCCATTATGACAGGAAGTTGGAGCACAATTTATCCTTGATTGTCTATATTTGTGTGATGGTCAGGGGAACGCGATGGTTAACTCCTACCAACCTCCCCCTAGGGGCATGTGTAGTAATACTTTGCTTCGAGGGCTAATAAAATTTTGCAATAAATATATGAGTTCTTTATGACTAATGTGAGTCCATGGATTATACACATTCTTACCTTTCCGCAATTTGTTAGCCTCTACGGTACCATGCATTGCCCTTTCTCACCTCGAGAGTCGTGCAAACTTTGCCGGTGCATCCAAACCACGTGATATCATACGCTCTATCACACATAAGCCTTATTTTATGTTTTGCAAAACAGCCAACATACCTACCTATTATGGCATTTCCATAGCCATTCCGAGATATATTTCCATGCAACTTGAACCGCTTCCGTTTGATGACTTGAGCATTCATTGTCATATTGCTTTACATGATCGTAAGATAGCTAGCATGATGTTTCCATGGCTTGTCCGTTTTTTATATCTTTGCTATGCTATATCATTGCACAACATTCATATAGAGTCATATTTTGTTCTAGGTATTGATTTCTAATATTGAATTGTAAATAAATATAAGTGTGATGATCATCATTATTTGTTATTAAAGCATGTCCCAGTGAGGAAAGGATGACGGAAACTATGATTCCCCCACAAGTCGGGATGAGGCTCCGGAAAGAGGATAAAAAGGAAGAAAAAAAAGAAAAAGAAAGAAAAAAGAACAGAAGAAAGAAAGAAAGAAAAAGAAAAAAAGAGATACAAAGAGAGAAGGGGCATGCTAATTCCACACTTGTGCTTCAAAGTAGCACCATGTTTTTCATATAGAGTCTCCTATGTTGACACTTTCATATACTAGTGGGAAATTTTTATTTTAGAGTTAGATACATACCCACTTAGTTTTCATACTGAGCTCTCATACACTTATAGCTCTTAGTGCATCCGTTGCATGGCAATCCCTACTACTCATATTGATATCTATTGATGGACATCTCCATAGCCCGTTGATACGCTGAGTTGATGCAAGACTTTCTTCTCCACTTTTACCCCTTTAAAACCTACCACAACATTCTATTCCACCCATAGTGCTCTATCCATGGCTTGCGCTCATGTATTGCGTGAGAGTTGAAAATGGTGAAGCGCGTTAAAAAGTATGAACCAATTGCTTGGCCGACACCGGGGTAGTACATGATTTATACTTTGTGTTAAGAAGACAGAGCATGACAAGGCTATAGATTTTGTTGGGATAGCGTTTTGTCGATGCACTAGGACATGGGCATCCAGAGCCCCTGACTTATGCATAGGCAGTCGTAGCCAAACCCATCAACACAAACAAAAACCAAGGCCAAGCAACGCCGGCAAGATGGGTGCAACAACCCAAGACAAGCTCGGAATGCGCCAAGCACGTCCCCAGTGCTTGCCGGGGACCGAGGAGCTCGCACTCTCAAGATGACCCGACAAGCTAGTTCCTCGGCAAGCATGAGACGATCGGCCACCACTCCACCGCAACGCTACTCCAGTCACTTATTGATGCGGTGTCAAGCTCCATGCATCTAAGTGACTCACGCTGGAAGACAGATTATGCCCCCTTGACACCCGTCTGTAGGCGTGTCAAGCTATGGTGTAGTAGTTAGGTATAGCAATGGTAGGAGCTTGCCGGGGATGCACCCCCGCAAGCCACCTAGACTGCATTGATGGAATTTTGTCCTAAAGTGCCAGAGTTAGGTATGATAGCACTGTTAGCTATCTAAGCATTAGACAATGCATGTTTTGCCATTGTGGTTGCCCCTTCGACTATAAAAGGAGGCCCATGGCAGCCTAGCTAAAGATTGGGACCTTTGGAAACTTGTACCCACGTAGCAACTCTTTACCCGAAGGCAACCCTTGTCAGGATTGAGCATTGCGTGCCTTTCGTGTTCCTCTGATCAATCCACAAAAAGCAAGAGTAGGGTTTTATGCTTCAAAGTGGACCGAACCTGGGTAAAACACCAGTGTCCCGATCGCCGCGTTGTCTCACCATCTCCACTCTTTGTGGAAGTGACCACGCCCCTACTAAACCACAAAGGTGCTTGCGGCCCCATAGGTGATTGAGTGCATCCTGCCCCGACATCTTTTGCGTGCCAGGTAGGGGTGCGCCATTTGTGCAAACCCGAGTTTGTGAGAGGCAAATCAATATTCTTCTTCATCTTTTCCATCCATGGATCCCAAGAAAAAGTCCAGGGTGACCACCCATCCTTCCACTTCAAAGGCTCCCTAGTATGTAGCTGCAGACACCATTGGCACTGTAGCGGTTGAGAGCGAGGCGGGCGTCATGGGTGACGCGACCGGCACAGGCAGCACCGTTGTTGTGTCCCCCGTGGCCGATGTTGGGGCGGGGACCGCCGGAGAGGAGCAACAACAGCAACAACTCGGTGAGCACGGTCCAGGTGCCGTAGACGGAGGAAACAACCAGTCTCCACCTCCCCGCCATGCGGTTGGCCGTGGCCGCGAGAGCAGATCACAATCTGGAGCAAGCTGTGACCCCTTGGCTGAGCCTGTCACCGGCGCGGTCACTGAGTGTAAGCCACGTCTAGAACAAGACGGAGCGCCGAGCGGGGCCGCAAACCCATGGGCTCGGCATCCTCCATGTCAGACCACTAGTAGAATGTCTGTCTGTAGTCCCGGTCGGGATGGCCTTTAGTACCGGTTCCCCAACTGGTACTAAAGGGTCGGGACTAAAGGTCCAGACCTTTAGTACCGGTTGGCCCACGGCCGGTACTAAAGGCCCACCACATGGCTGCCTGCGTGGGCTGGTGGTGGAGGACCTTTAGTACCGGTTGGTGATACCAACCGGTACTAAGTGTTCTGTTTTTTTGTTTTAGCTTTTAGGTTTTAATTTTCCTCTATATTTTTTGTGTTTTCCATTCATTTCAAATTTATTTTACGGTGCTACATACTATAAACAGTACACAACTTGATGCATATATATATATGTAATATAATATACAATATCTCATAGACAGTATATGTACAAATGTAATTACACATCCATATATATTCTGGACTTATAAATTAAGGCCCAAAACCCAGCAGGGACTAGCTAGCTAGTGCTCCGGATGAAATCTCAGTTTTCTACAACTGATTTGCTGGCATTATTGAGGCGGTGGTAAGGAATAGTGCTCTCCGTTTACATCAATGACATGTCGAAGAAGAAATGCCGAAAATTCCTCTTGAAGTGCTACAAAGCGTTTCTGTGGTGAGAGCTTCGACATAATCTACCAAACCTCGAGTTGTCTTTCACGTGCTCTTCTGCGACATATATGGCATTCGGTCTGGATGCGAATGTTCTCGCAGAGGAAGTATCCACATAAATTTGTCCCCTGTGGCTGCTTTGCGCACTTTGGAGAAGAATAGAATTCAATAAGATAATTAATAATCAAGCATGATAATGGTATTGAAACTAGAATTAAAGAGATGCGCGGACCTAGTAGTACTACTTAATTACCTGCATCTTTTTCCACTTTAGCTTATGTTTCCATTGACGACCGTGATGGTTTTTTTCTATGATATTTTTTCAAACACTATGCGTCAAAGAAAAAGAACGAAGGATTTATTATAATTACTTTTGATATCAGGAAATAATGAAAGAAAGCAAGGTCGATAAAGATTGAAATTACCGTTCTATCATAAAATACAAGTCCACGTATGATTGTTCTAGTCTATCTAGTGAGTCGTACACTTGAACAAGTCCATCTACGATGATAATATTTAGGAGGATATAGTGGTCTCTGCACAGAAGTTTATATAATTAACTCATCAACTACACTTGACAGGGAGCTAGTAAGCAAAAATAGAATTTGTAGTATACAAGACAGTAAACACTCACCCCATGTTGTAAGGAAATATTATAGTAGATTTGGTATTCATTAGTGCCTCTAGATATTTTTCCAAGAGCTCTTCTGTGTCCTTGGCATAATGTTTTACCACATGACCATGAACAGTATTTGGGTCGATGAACCCAATGTCATCGATTCCCTCTTGTTTCAATTCCCACATCTTCAATCTGCATAATAGTGTAGAAAAGAACATATATAGTGAGGATAAGCCAATGAACGATATCTGAGATAGAGACTTAAATTATTAAATATATAAATCACTTACAGACAATAGCAACTGATGAGAGTTTTGTCGATAGAGTCCATGTGGTATAACTGGAAAAGTTCTCAAAATTCAAGACATATTTCACATCCATTGACGTAATGCTCTATCCTTACTTTGACCATGACCGCTGTCTCCCCTCGCTTTGCTTCACGTAGGTACCAATCATGCAACTATCGCATCACAGTTTGTAGTTAATTATACTGCTTGGGTGTGACAAGTGGTTTTCTGATGGCATATTTCATTGCGTACTCAGCTTCACGGTACCCGTGGATTTCCTCGGTGCCAAGGATTTGTCCAAGAGTGAGACCTGCAACCTCTAATTCTTTGAGGTCGATTGGGTTGCCAGCAACATTGACTGCTTGGATCGATTACTTGCTTGGATTGGTACTGACCTTGAGTGGAGAGATAGATTGCTTGGATTGTTCTCCGAGCTGGGGAACTGTTTTCCTGCCAGTAGTACCACCTATCGTTCATGTCATACTTCCCGACTTCTTCCTTGGGCTGGGCCAACTTCTCTGCTCACTTGCCTTCTAAATCTCTCACTCATAGTCTGTCGGCATACGCTCCACATATGTCGGGGTCCGATCAATAAAGTGTTCCCTAAAGTGCTCTTTGACTTCCTTGGGTATTACCTCCTTTGGTGACACGGGCTTCTTCGCAAAAAAGGCTTTCACTTGGAAATCACTTTCAATTTTGTTTTCCTATGGTGTCATGTCATAAGGAATCTTCGTTTTGGCCGGAGGCTCGGGTTTCTTCTTTGCTTTCTTCCGAAGAGGACTGCTGATGGCCTTCCTCTTTTGGGAGCCCTGCTGGCGGGACCGCTACTGGGGTGGAGTCGGCTCACGCGGCGGAGATCGATATCGACGATATAGACTCGCGGCGTGCTCCGTCCCGAGATTGGGTGGACTCGTGCTAGGATCAATATCGAAGTGGGATGCCTCTCGAGGTGGGGAGCATTGTTGGCGCTGCGATGCCTCTGGTTAGGATCCTTCGCGCTGGACATCGATACTCGGAGGAGCCGGTGGCCTTAGCGCTGAGTGTGGAAAGACGATGTAGTCCTTACTCCATAGAATAAGACCACGGCCAGCTTCTGCCAGTCTGGACTCCCCCTCACCTCAAGGGATGTCAAGTTGTAGTCCATCATATCCTGGCTCTATTGCGTCCACTGCGACATGAGCATACCCAGCTAGAACCGGATTGAAATGCCAGAGAACATCAGGTGTATTTGGTAAAGCATAGCCCGTCACGACCCGCACGGGTATGTTCTTCATTTTCTAGCTCACAAGATGTCTTCTCGGTGATATCATCCACGGGGGTGTGACCCAGCGGTGCCCCCATGGAACCCACGCTGCTTTTGGCAGTGTAGATGGGACGGGTTCCGATACCTCCTGCCGCGGAGTTGCCCTTTGCTGGGCCAGTTCCTATATCTGTAGTTGTTGCTGCTCGTACTTCTGTTCCAACTTTGAAAGTCGGTCTGCTTCCACCTTCTTTTTTCTCGAACGGCTTTTATAACTGTCCTTCCAGCCCGCAAACCCCTCATACCACGGAACAACGCCCATGCCTCGTGTTCGTCCTCCGTGTTCGGGATTCCTGAGGGTGCGTGTAAGGTCGTCGTTTTCTCTATAGGGGTGAAACCATCCTTCTTGCGCAGATTTTATTGCTTCAATTAACTAATATGATGCATGCTTCAGACTAGCAAGTGCAATAATCTTCCTTGTTGCTGGGTCCAAGTTTCCCCCATGCCCAAAAAACCAATTCCTGCACCTCCGGGGCCAGTGTAAGGTTACTAGAGTGATCCCTTAAGCATGCATCTTATTCTCTAATGCATCCCACTTAGGAATGGCTGAATTGTATCCACCTGTCCCTAGTTTATGGTGATAATTTTTTTCTCCGTGTTTATCTTATTCTTTGCCGACTTCTCCATGGCAGCTTCTGATGTCTTGTACTCGATAAATTTGTCCCAATGATTCCTTACCTTCTCGTACATTCCTGTGAATTCGGGCGCCTTCTTGTATGTAGCATTGTACTCGGTCCATAATCTTTTCTTCCAAGTCTGGAATGTGTCAGCTATCTTATGGAGAGCAAACTCCTTGACTTTGTCCCTTTGGCGCTCGAGAGAGAATCTGGTAGGATGAAATGCTCCATGAGCTCTCGCCAATGGGCATCTTTAATTCTTTTATCGACATAATTCACTCCTGGTTTTGATTTGTTTGGCTGAATCCATTCTTGCATTGCAATCGGGACTCCGTCCCTAACAACCACTCCACATTGATGCACAAATGTCTTGCCATTGGCTTCAGGGTGAATCGCTTCGCCATCATGTTTGAAAGCATCAAGATTGAGCTTTATGTTGTCGTCCAATATTTTGGCACCGCCTCGTACCTTTCTACTAGATTGGCTTGATCCGAGGGATGATAATAAAAAGAAGAAAGATTTGTTAATATATATATATACAAATCAATTAATACATATGTAATGATCACCAGAGGCTAATATGTATATACCTCGTCGGACATTGTTAGTTGTTCTGGATTTTGGAACATAAGTTGTTCTTCCTCGGCCTCACATCCATCACCGTAATCGTTCGGATATTGTGAGCCGTCATCATCATGTGATTCACCTAGAAGGTTTGCTGGGTTTTCGGAGGAGCGTATCATGTCGAAGATGTCCTCTTCATGAGCTCTACCGGCATTGTCAATAGCTTAATAACTAATCCATAATAATATAGTTAAAACAAATTAGTATTCAAATTAGCATGCATTCAAGAAGCAAAATAACTGATAGTTAATTAATGATGCATCATCGAATACATATATAGTAGTTATTAGAAAAGATCTCATTATAATCTCGGATAATAATTAATACATCGGCTAATCCATCGATCTAGCTAATACATCATAATAATACATATATAGTAGCTAATATATCGATCTAGCTAGAACCCTAGTGCCCGACGGATATCGGGGCGGGCGGTGGACACCCAAAGAGAAGGAACCATCACAGGAGCATAGCTCTAGTGAGATCCCCGAAGAATCTTCCACGTATTGTTGGACAAGGCCTCCAAAGCTTCCATGTAGCAACGGACATGCTCGTTATCCTTGATGACATGGTATTGTACCACCTCCGTAGGGGACTCAAGCCTCCGAATCGTCCGTGGCCCATGCGGCCGCCACCAGAGAACCTCCTGGTCGACGATGGGCTGGCTCCTCACCAAGTTGCGCCGCCCAGAAGGCAGCACCTCCAAGTACCAGCCCGGCGGAGCCCAGTCCCGGACAGGGCCCCTCGGCTCAAGCAACGGACCTCCTCCACCGACTCGACGACCAGGATGCAGGATCGGCATCTTTGACGTCGAGAAGAAACAATTAATTATGAAAACAAATTAAATAACACTTAGCATCTAACAAATTAAATAACACTTAGCAAAATTAGTGGATTAGGGGAGCGGCCCCACTTGTTAGTGGATTAGGGGGCGGCCCCACTTGTTAGTGGATTAGGGGGCGGCCCCACTTGTCATTGACATCTAACAAAACACTTAGCAAAATAGCACTTAACATCTAACAAAACACTTAATCATTTTAATTAATCAGTGGATTAGGGGGCGGCCCCATTTGTCATTGACTAGGGCCTGCCCAGTCAGCACAGTTGACTGGGTCAACTGGTAAACTGGGGCCCGCGGGCCCACTGGCCAGCTTCCCTAGGGGTGGGGTTGGCCGTCCACGTTAGTAGGCCGCGCCAGGGCGGCGCGCGGTGGGGTTCGGTGAGCTCCGGCAAGCGTGCGGGGGTCGGGGCGGTGGGCAAGGGGGAGGGGAGAGGCTCACTGAGGGTGCATCTGTGCAAAGCTGCTCAAGGGAGGCGCGGCGTCGGGGCGGTAGGGTCGGGACAGTGGGCTCGGGGCGTCACGCGGCATCGGGGCGGCGATGGCTAATTTCAGCAGCCTGGCGGCGCAAATCTAAGCTTCTCCCGGTGCGTGGCTCGGCCCAGGACAAGGGTTTTTCTATTTATACCTAGCAAGCCTTTAGTACCGGTGCGTGGCTCGCACCGATACTAAAGACCCTTTAGTACCGCTGCAAGCCACGCACCGGTACTAAAGGTCCTCCCCAAAAAATGCGTGGGTCGGTGGACCTTTAGTACCGGTGCGTGGCTCGCACCGGTACTAAAGGTTTTTAAATTCATCATTAGGTATTATTTTCAGAAAAACCCCTAAACTTTAGAAAATCATAGAAAACAATCTATAACTCCAATGGAAATAAATAATATATGAAAAAATATCAGAAAAATATAAAGAATCTGTTTATGGCACTTCCATGGATGGTTGAACAACTTAAACAGCTGTATAAGACAATTTGATTAAATGGCATTTGAAATGTCATATCTGGAGTTTGAAAAGTAGTACAAATGAACTCTGAAAAGGTTGTAACTTGGCATGACAACATAATTTCACCCGCATAGCAACTTCTAAAGAGTTGAGAGGGTTACGGCAAAATCTAGATGCACTTCGTGTACAAACTGGATAATCTCTTTCGAAGTATGAGGGTTTCCGACGAAAACGCATCTATTACAAAGGGATTTCATTTTAATAACTTATTTTGACTCCATACTTTTTGTGTGTTCAATATGCACCATTCAAAGGCACATCATCAATTTTCAAACCCTTTCTGACTTCATTTGATATTTTTCATGCATTTAATGATTTATTTTGAGCTAAATGACCTTGAAATTGAAAAGCAGTACAACTGAACTCGGAAAAGGTTATAACTTGGCATGACATCATAATTTCACCCACATAGCAACTTCTAAAGAGTTGAGAGGGTTACGGCAAAAACTGGATGCACTTCATGTACAAACTGGACAATCTCTTTCGAAGTATGAGAGTTTCGGACGAAAACTTATCTATTACAAAGGGACTTCATTTTTAATAACTTATTTTATTTAACATCCCAAAATTCTAAATTTTGGAATGTTATATTAAATAAATAAGTAAGATTGTTTGCTTGAATGTTGTGTGATTGATTGTGTGAAATTGAGTGGAATTTTGAAAATTTTGAAATTTTAATGAGAGGGAATAAAATGACTTTCCCAAAATTTTCTATTTCGAATCCCTATTCAATTTTGAGTTCAAATATTTTCAAAACCCTCTTATAAAATCAAATGAGAGGAGGTAAATGACACTCAAAAATCAGATACAATGTTTTGACTCAAATTTTAAAATAAAAACTATTTGCCATTTATTTGAAATTCTAGTTTCTTTTCATTTTGGAGATATTGCAAAAAATACTATTTTTTAAAGTATTTTATTTGGCCTTAAAAAATATTCATGTTTTAGAAAATATGTTTCTGAAAATTTTGATATATAATATACCTATATAAAATGTTTTTATTTATTTTTTATTTTTTTTTCTTTACTGTTTTTAAAAAAAAACAGGAAACACTGTTCATTGCGGACACTGTTCATCCGAGAGAAAAAAACTGGGCTGCGCCCATGTGCAGGCCGGCTGAATCAGCCCATGTGGCCCTCTTGTTCTCTCTTTTCCTTTTTGTCTATGATTTTAGTCCCACCTTGCTTAGCTTTAGACCTTTGTACCTCCCTTCCACCTATAAATATAGACCCATAGGTGAAGCCAAAAGTCATCCACTTCGGGTTGAATCGAATCGTTTCGGTTTGACTAGCTTTTTCGAAATTTATCACATCAACCTATCCAATCAACCTATCACATCAACTTTTTCGAAATTTCAAATTTCGAAATTTATTCAGATTTATATTCAAACTTCTTTTGATCATATCTTTTTATCCGTAGCTCCGTTTCCGATGAATCCAATTGCGTCGGATCCGTATCGAAGTAATCTTTCCGTTCACATCATTAGTGTTATCATATCAACATATAATTTTGATCTTGCTCATACTTCTCTATTAGTCCCCAAAATGTGTTCACACACTGTACTAAGCTAATTCAATGCCATATTGAATTGCTTATAACTTTTGATCCGTCATTTTGAACCTAGTAATTCTTTTTTTCTACACGTTCCTATTGACTTCCATATATAGTAACATCGTTAGTTTCAATCTTTGAACCTTTCAAATTGGAGCGATTCAATTTGAATCCGAACCTTCATTTGATCATATCTTGCAAACTGTAACACCTTTTCAATTGATTCCTTTTGCCCCTAAATACTCGTGTCATATATTTCTATTCGTAACCATCGTACTTTGGTTCAACTTCTTTTGACCTTTGTGAAATTCAGATTCAATTCATACTTGAATTTACTGTTCAACTTCTTTTGACCTTTTTAATTAAATTCTTTCTACAAATAAATTATTATGTCTTATACTATTTGTCAAACAACGTTCATGTTGTTCTCCCATACTTTGGATCGTCTTTCGTAGTCTCTCCAACCTAACCTTATATAGCAATAGTTCATCATCCATTAACTCTTTTGAGTTGATTCCTCCACTTTCACTTTATAACATAGTTAGAACCTATATTTTCTTATTTTAACCTTAGTATGTTGTTATATTCGCTCCAAGACATGTTTTGTTCTTGCGTTCTTTTGGTTCTTTGTTTTGGCATGAATGTTTATTGAATATTACTTGCTTACAATAGATTTCATCGGAGAGTGACGTATAGTTCTATCAAGTATTTTCTGAGAGCGATACTTATCTTCATCAACAGTACAGGCAAGTTCACTTGACCATTTTGTTCATACCTATGTTTTATTGCATGTAGTGACATCATTCAACAAATCCCTCCCGTAGTGTTATTGAAATTCTTGTAGTTGAGTAGAATGCATGAGGTAGGAACCCACCACTTGTTACTAAAGCCCCGGGAACGCTAGGTAGTGCAATGCTATGGTAAAGTAGACGGGTCTGGTATGAGTGTTCGTGAGTGGTGTGAAGAAGGACTCCACGTCAAAACGACGACTTCATGAAGGCTTCTTCAAGACCTGCATATTCAAGACCTCAAGACTTCAAGACTCAAGAAACAAGTTTTTCAATACACACTACTGGGTGAGGGATGGTTGGAACGGTACCCTGGAGAAACCAGTTGATTTGCCTAGGTGTTGCTGGAGATGGCCAGTATTCACGCGGAAAGCCTCACCCAGACTCAAAGAGAAGGATGAATACTTCATGCCCGGAAGCTTACCTGTGTAGCCACAAATCATTATGGGCTCTGGCTTGGTTGATCTTTGTTGTGACTCTGCTGGGCAGTGCTACAAGATGTAGTCGACGTTAGGATTGGATGGGAACTGCTGGACAGACAGGGAAGCACTCTCAAAGACCATGTTTCGTTCATCCTATTCTCAAACACCATGAAGTGCGAGGACTTACCAGGAGGGAACGAATCTTGTGGGTAAAGTACACAACACTCTGCAGAGTTAAACCTAATCGATTAGCCGTGTCCCCGGTTACGGACAATTTGAGCTTCTAGACTTGGATCTATCTCTGAACTCTCAACACTGGACTGATAACTAATTGTGGGCAACTTATGATACTTATGGGCATTGAGACGTTGGTTGGCGGAACCATGTCATGATAGGTAACTCCATAGTGAAATTCCTGATATTCCTTTGTTGTAGGAAAATAAAATCAGCTTTTACGCAAAAACTCAGACACAGAGCCACAAAGCCTTTGCATATAGAATAGTCTTTATTCTTCTATTCTACTATGGTGATCTTGCCAGTACATTCCATGTACTGACCTACACGGCTGCAACGTCTTATGTTGCAGATACTCTTCTACCACGGGTAAGAGTACGATTCAGGGTTACGGTCTACACTCAACCTGTCGTTGGTGTTATTGGGACTCCACTCCCGTTGACTGTATTCCGCTGCTATTTTAAGGTATATATCAGTTTTACGTTATTTACATGTGATTGCACTTTGATATATACATTGATGTACTATGTGTGCCAGCATACTGATCCAGGGATGGCCCAGAACACATAGAGGCTTGCCTCGTTTTGAGTCGGGTCGCTACAGAAATGGTATCAGAGCACATGTTGACTGTAGGACGTGACCCTAGAAACTGGAAAGCCCTTAGGAAATGATTTCTCGAAAAACCTTGTTTTAAAAAAGACCCTTCACTTCTCATCTTATTTGAGTTGTATCAAATGATCTCTCGTACCTCAAAATGTTAGAAAATACCCTTTTCCCCTTGACCACACTAAGGATCAACTGAGGCCACTTGGAGAAGGACAAGATATCAAAACAACTGATGGTCACTTCAAAGTAAAGAAGATTTCACCATGCATTAGAAGAGTTGAAGCTACACGAGTTGAAGACTGTGAAGACCCGAAGAAATTGAAGACCATGAAGAATTTCCAAGATATTATGCCCTAGAATACCAAACCCCTGTTGTATACTTACGTTAGATACGATGATTTCTGAGATGTCATTTGTGTGTAATTTTCGACAGCCACAACAAAAATCTATTTTCAAAACCATTGTTTGTATTGTGTGTATCCTCTCCTTTCTCTCTCTTACCCATCTCATCCTCAAAACCTTGAACCCAATAGATGATGAGTGAAGCTGGACTCGTGTATTCTGGATCGATGACTCGGTTAGAAATAGAAGAATGGATTCAAAACATGGAGGATCACCTAAGGAGTAACCTTGTTACAAGGAACAAGATGGTCCAATATGCTCTTCGGTACTTTGCAGAAGGTGCTGCAAATTGGTGGAAGATGTATGAGGATATCCATGATACGCAAGTATCAATCACTTGGGAAGAATTCAAGATGACTCTGCACGGATCTCATGTTGTTACCAACATCCAGAAGCCCTGCAAAGTTGTGAAGAAGATTTGTGCATGCAAGATATGTGGAGAGATAGGACACACCCAGGAAGAACACAAGGATGGATGCCCTCATTGTGAAGAAAATCACCGAGCTAAGGAATGCCCAACTGGGCAGGTGACATGTTTCCTGTGTGAAGGAACTACGCATTACCCGGCTCAATGCCAAATGTACACCAAGGTACACGAAGTCATCAAGTAGCAGAAGGAAGCCATGAAGGAAGCCTTTAGAGAAAATTTAGGAGAACTCGTGATGAAGGAAGATGTTGAAGACCCTGATGGAGAAGGCCTAACCAGATTTTACTCCAATGCCTGCTATTCATGTGGAGAAGAAGGACATTTCTCACAGGACTGTACGAAGGAAAGAAAAGAGTATCTGGGAAACTTCCCAACAGAAGAAGTGGAGTTTGATCCACAGGAAATTGAAAGTTTGATCGGAACAAAGGAACCCAAGAAGAGAAACCGAAGACGTTCTCAGAACAACCCAATTTCTGCAAAGAAGGATTTGAGTCAGATCATGTGTTTCCGGTGCAAGAAGACAGGACATTACTCCTATACCTGGCAGGAGAAGAAGACTAAACATGAGTAGTTTGAGTTTTGGATTTTGGAAGTAATAAATGTTATAGGTAGCACTCTTACCATTTTGAAGTTGTGTAACGGAAGTCTCAGTGTCTGTAATGAAAGTCATGAGATCAATGGAATTTATGATGTCATGACTCTCCTGTGTTGAACTATATGAGTTGCCATTCTAAGAGCAATAGTCTCCGACCAATTTTCGAGGATACGAGAAAAAAATTGATCTAAGCAGACCTGAGTGCATTTCATTTTAAGTGTGGTAGTGACCACAGGTACCTCCCGGTTAAGGAATTTGGATAAGTCAATACGGATGAAGAGAATGTGTAACCACCTCAAACTATCTGGATGATAACCTTTGTGACAACGTGTCTTTGAAGTTGGAATATTTAGAAAAGGAATGATTGTGATGAAACCATACCCAAGGTTAAACAAACCAATGGAAAGGAAAATGAATTCCATGGAGTGGAATCCAGACAATAATAGGTCTGTAAATTGTTACCTCAAGGGTATGGTGTAGTGAACTGAAGGTAATGTTGGAATATGGAACAATAGTAACCTCAAGAGTGAGTTAAAGCTATTCAAGTATTCAAGTGAACCCACAACTCACTGACCTCAGGATTGATAAGGATCAAGCCCCACCTTTGTGAAGAAACATGGAAGAAGCTACGACTGATCAGCAAACATTTTCTTTAGGAGTATACGGAAACCTGAGAGTTGTGAAGAAATGATAGATGTTTTTGTTCAGCTTGCAGAATCAATGGATTTATCCGAACTTTGTTCGTTGACAAGAGATATTTCTGCAATGCTTGTGAGGAAGCCCAAGTGTTAGAATACGAGATCCACTAAACCTTATACAAGGTAATGATTTCAGTGCGACATGGCTTGGCCACCATGACGACTTACTCTTATCATTCTCTTGCTATTCGGAATGGTAAATCTGAGCGACTTACCCATAGAAAAGAGATGACGTTCTTTGAAGCTTTTTGTTTAAGCCTTAGAATGGTATGATGTAAACCCCTTGTATACGGCAGCTGCTGTCACCCGTAGGAATTTTACGGTGAGGAATGAAGCCACGACCCATTTTTCACTGCAGGACAACCACTAATGGTAGACCATCATGAGATCGTCAAAAAGTTACTTAGAATGAACGCGAGACCTGCCAGCTAAGAAGACCCAGTATCGGTGGTAATACATTTTGTTATGAGAATACAAGATTTTGATTTTAAAACGGAAGAGCGTCATCGAAGGAGCTATCGCGAAGTATGTGAAGAGATAGATGCACCCAGAGGACTATCATGATTTTGAGGGACTAGTAACTCTCATTTTAAGTGTGGTAGACCCCACGCCTTCTTGGTCAGTGGTTTTGCTAGAAGACCCCAACCCTAACCTATTCTTTCTAGCCTTTTCGAATCTCGAGGACGAGATTCATTTTAAGTGTGGTACTTTGTAACATCCCAAAATTCTAAATTTTGGAATGTTATATTAAATAAATAAGTAAGATTGTTTGCTTGAATGTTGTGCGATTGATTGTGTGAAATTGAGTGGAATTTTGAAACTTTGAAATTTTAATGAGATGGAATAAAATGACTTTCCCAAAATTTTCTATTTCGAATCCCTATTCAATTTTGAGTTCAAATATTTTCAAAACCCTCTTATAAAATCAAATGAGAGGAGGTAAATGACACTCAAAAATCAGATACAATGTTTTGACTCAAATTTTAAAATAAAAACCATTTCCCATTTATTTGAAATTCTAGTTTCTTTTCATTTTGGAGTTATTGCAAAAAAATACTATTTTTTAAAGTATTTTATTCGGCCTTGCAAAAATGTTCATGTTTTAGGAAATATGTTTCTGAAAATATTGATATATAATATGTCTATATAAAATGTTTTTATATTTTTCTTTATTTGTTTTTCTTTACTGGATTAAAAAAACAGGAAACACTGTTCATTGCGGACACTGTTCATCCGAGAGAAAAAAACTGGGTTGCGCCCATGTGCAGGCCGGCTGAATCAGCCCATGTGGCCCTCTTCTTCTCTCTTTTCCTCTTAGTCTATGATTTTAGTTCCACCTTGCTTAGCTTTAGACCTTTGTACCTCCCTTCCACCTATAAATATAGATCCATAGGTGAAGCCAAAAGTCATCCACTTCGGGTTGAATCGAATCGTTTCGGTTTGACTAGCTTTATTAAAAAAATTCTTCTCTCTCGCGAGATTTCTCGAAGTCGTCTCCTCTTTGGATTTATATCTCCTCTGCATTTTAAAGGTATTCTCTTCGTATTTTTTCTTTTATACTCCTGTAGTTTAATATCCCTAGACTAGTATCTCTATAGTAGTATACGATAGAGTAATTAGATTATTAATTAGTCTCCGTATTTACTCATTAGTCCTACAATTCTTTTAGACATAGCATTTTTCCTCCGTAAAATAGCTTGGCCCAAAAATTTCAAATAGCCATAACTTTCTACTCGTTTATCAGAAATAGATGAAAGAAACGTCTAGATTTTCGTCTTGACCTCGCCTATCCAATCAACCTATCACGTCAACTTTTTCGAAATTTCAAATTTCGAAATTTATTCAGATTTATATTCAAACTTCTTTTGATCATATCTTTTTATCCGTAGCTCCGTTTCCGATGAATCCAATTGCGTCGGATCCGTATCGAAGTAATCTTTCCGTTCACATCATTAGTGTTATCATATCAACATATAATCTTGATCTTGCTCATACTTCTCTATTAGTCCCTAAAATGTGTTCACACACTGTACTAAGCTAATTCAATGTCATATTGAATTGCTTATAACTTTTGATCCGTCATTTTGAACCTAGTAATTCTTTTTTTCTACACGTTCTTATTGACTTCCATATATAGTAACATCGTTAGTTTCAATCTTTGAACCTTTCAAATTGGAGCGATTCAATTTGAATCCGAACCTTCATTTGATCATATCTTGCAAACTGTAACACCTTTTCAATTGATTCTTTTTGCCCCTAAATACTCATGTCATATATTTCTATTCATAACCATCGTACTTTGGTTCAACTTCTTTTGACCTTTGTGAAATTCAGATTCAATTCATACTTGAATTTACTGTTCAACTTCTTTTGACCTTTTCAATTAAATTCTTTCTACAAATAAATTCTTATGTCTTATACTATTTGTCAAACAACTTTCATGTTGTTCTCCCATACTTTGGATCATCTTTCATAGTCTCTCCAACCTAACCTTATATAGCAATAGTTCATCATCCATTAACTCTTTTGAGTTGATTCCTCCACTTTCACTTTATAACATAGTTAGAACCTATATTTTCTTATTTTAACCTTAGTATGTTGTTATATTCGCTCCAAGACATGTTTTGTTCTTGCGTTCTTTTGGTTCTTTGTTTTGGCATGAATGTTTATTGAATGTTACTTGCTTACAATAGATTTCATCGGAGAGTGACGTATAGTTCTATCAAGTATTTTCTGAGAGCGATACTTATCCTCATCAACAGTACAGGCAAGTTCACTTGACCATTTTGTTCATACCTATGTTTTATTGCATGTAGTGACATCATTCAACAAATCCCTCCCGTAGTGTTATTGAAATTCTTGTAGTTGAGTAGAATGCATGAGGTAGGAACCCACCACTTGTTACTAAAGCCCCGGGATCGATAGTTAGTGCAATGCTATGCTAAAGTAGACAGGTCTGGTATGAGTGTTCATGAGTGGTGTGAAGAAGGACTCCACGTCAAAACGACGACTTCATGAAGGCTTCTTCAAGACCTGCATATTCAAGACCTCAAGACTTCAAGACTCGAGAAACAAGTTTTTCAATACACACTACTGGGTGAGGGATGGTTGGAACGGTACCCTGGAGAAACCAGTGTATTTGCCTAGGTGTTGCTGGAGATGGCCAGTATTCACGCGGAAAGCCTCACCCAGACTCAAAGAGAAGGATGAATACTTCATGCCCGGAAGCTTACCTGTGTAGCCACAAGTCATTATGGGCTCTGGCTTGGTTGATCTTTGTTGTGACTCTGTTGGGTAGTGCTACGAGATGTAGTCGATGTTAGGATTGGATGGGCACTGCTGGACAGACAGGGAAGCACTCTGAAAGACCATGTTTCGTTTATCCTCTTCTCAAACACCATGAAGTGCGAGGACTTACAAGGAGGGAACGAATCTTGTGGGTAAAGTACACAACACTCTGCAGAGTTAAACCTAATCGATTAGCCGTGTCCCCGGTTACGGACAATTTGAGCTTCTAGACTTGGATCTATCTCTGAACTCTCAACACTGGACTGATAACTAATTATGGGCAACTTATGATACTTATGGGCATTGAGACATTGGTTGGCGGAACCTTGTCAGGATAGGTAACTCCATAGTGAAATTCCTGATATTCCTTTGTTGTAGGAAAATAAAATCAGCTTTTACGCAAAAACTCAGACACAGAGCCACAAAGCCTTTGCATATAGAATAGTCTTTATTCTTATGTTCTACTATGGTGATCTTGCCAGTACATTCCATGTACTGACCTACACGGCTGCAACGCTTTATGTTGCAGATACTCTTCTACGACGGGTAAGAGTACGATTCAGGGTTACGGTCTACACTCAACCTGCCGTTGGTGTTATTGGGACTCCACTCCCGTTGACTATATTCCGCTGCTATTTTAAGGTATATATCAGTTTTACATTATTTACATGTGATTGCACTTTGATATATACATTGATGTACTGTGTGTGCCAGCATACTGATCCAGGGATGGCACAGAACACACAGAGGCTTGACTCATTTTGAGTCGGGTCGCTACATTTTAACTCCGTACTTTTTGTGTGTTCAATATGCACCATTCAAAGGCACATCATCAATTTCCAACCCTTTCTGACTTCATTTGATATTTTTCATGCATTTAATGATTTATTTTGAGCTAAATGACCCTAAAATTGAAAAGCAGTACAAATGAACTCTGAAAAGGTTGTAACTTGGCATGACATCATAATTTCACCCACATAGAAACTTCTAAAGAGTTGAGAGGGTTACGGCAAAAACTGGATGCACTCCATGTACAAACTGGACAATCTCTTTCGAAGTATGAGGGTTTCGGACGAAAACTCATCTATTACAAAGGGATTTCATTTCTAATATCTTATTTTCACTCCATACTTTTTGTGTGTTCAATATGCACGATTCAAAAGTACATCATCAATTTTCAACCCTTTCTAACTTCATTTGATATTTTCATGCATTTAATCATTTATTTTGAGCTAAATGATCCTGAAATTGAAAGGCACTACAAATGAACTGTGAAAAGGTTGTAACTTGGCATGACATCATAATTTCACCCACATAGAAACTTCTAAAGAGTTGAGAGGGTTACAGCAAAAATTGGATGCATTTCGTGTACAAACTGGACAATCTCTTTCGAAGTATGAGGGTTTCGGACGAAAACTCATCTATTACAAAGGGATTTCATTTCTAATAACTTATTTTCACTCCATACTTTTTGTGTGTTCAATATGCATGATTCAAAAGTACATCATCAGTTTTCAACCCTTTTTGACTTCATTTGATATTTTCATGCATTTAATGATTTATTTTGAGCTAAATGATCCTGAAATTGAAAAGCACTACAAATGAACTGTGAAAAGGTTGTAACTTGGCATGACATCATAATTTTACCCACATAGCAACTTCTACAGAGTTGAGAGGGTTACGGCAAAAACTGGATGCACTTCGTGTACAAAACTGTTACAAAGATACCATGCTAGAAAATGCATGCATGTCCTTCACATAGAAGGTGATGACAGTGAAGCCACTCACGTCCCAGAGTGGGATCTCGTGGTGTAAGACTTTTTTTGTGTGTTTGTCCCTTGATTATGATTGCACCGTAACCATGGAGAATCTTCGTCATTTAACATGATGCTTGGGTTAGTCTTCACTCTGAAAGTAGGGATTTCATGAATCTTTTCATAATCTTCTGACATGTATATCTTGTCCTCCACTCCCACAATGTTTCTTTTCCCTGAAAGAACTATCTGGCGCTTTGGCTCATCGTATGACGTATTCGCTTCCTTATCTTTTTTCTCCTCAGTTTGCTAGACCTGTCCTTCACATAGAAAACTTGAGCCACATCATTGGCTAGGATGAATGAGTCGTATGTGTACCCAAGATTGTTGATATCCACTGTTGTCATTCCGTACTGCAGGTCTACCTGTACCCCGCCTCCAGTATATTTGACTCATTTGCACCAAAACAAAGGGACCTTAATATCAGGTCCATAGTCAAGTTCCCATATCTCCTCTATGTGACCATCATATGTGTCTTGAAAGTTGGTTGCGTCATAGCGGACACCACTTTTTTGGTTGGTGCTCTTTTTATCTTGGGCGATCGTGTAAAATGTATTCCCATTTATCTCGTACCCTTTGAAAGTCGTAACAGTCGAACTTGGTGTCTTGGCCAACCAGTACAGTTCATCTGGAACATCGTTGTCATTGATGAGCTTTGTTTGCAACCAACCGGCGAAAGTCTCCATGTGTTTAAATTCAATCCAGGGGTCAGTCTGCTCCGGGTTCTTGGACCGTACAATATCCTTGTGTTCCTCGATATATGGAGTCACCGAGGTGGAATTTTGTAGAACCGTGTAGTGTGCTTGAGTGAAAGAATGCCCGTCCATATTTATTGCTTCTTTCTTTCCTAGTGTGCCTTTTCCACCCAGTCTCCCCTCATGCCGCAATTCAGGAAGACCAATCGGCTTAATGTTAGGAACAAAGTCAACACAAAACACAATAACCTCCTCTGTTCCATATCCCTTGGCGATGCTTCCTTATGGCCTAGCATGGTTATGAACATATTTCTTTAATACTCCCATGAACCACTCGAAGGGGAACATACTGTGTAGAAATACAGGACCCAGAATGTTAATCTCTTCGACTAGGTGAACTAGGACGTGCGTCATAATATTGAAGAAGGATGGAGGGAACACCAACTCGAAGCCGACAAGACATTAGACCAGGTCATTCTGTAACCTTGGTAGGATTTCTAGATCGATTACCTTCTGAGAAATTGCATTGAGGAATGCGCATAGCTTCCCAATGGATAATCGAACATTTTTCGATAGAAGGCCCCTAAGTGCAACCGGAAGTTATTGCGTCATAATCACGTGCCAGTCATGAGACTTTAGATTTTGAAATTTTTTTCTCTGCCATATTTATTATTCCCTTTATATTCGACGAGAATCCAGACGGGACCTTGATACCGAGAAGGCATTCAAAAAAGATTTCCTTCTCTTCTTTCGTAAGAGCGTAGGTGGCAGGACCTTGATACTGCTTTGGAGGCATGCCGTCTTTTTTGTTAATTCTTTGCTTGTCCTCCCGTGCCTCCGGTGTATCTTTTGTCCTTCCATACACGCCCAAGAAGCCTAGCAGGTTCACACAAAGATTGCATTGCGGACCTCTAGGGATTTCCAATATTCAAGTTCCCAAAATATAGATTTGTTCTTCCACATGGGTGTGTGTCCGTTGGCGTCATTCGAAACAAATTGTCTGCCAAGACCCTTTCCAAAGATTACTTGTAAATCCTTGACCATATCAAATATATATTCACCAGTACAGAGGCCAGGCTTCTTCCGGTTATCTGGCTCACCTTTGAAATGGTTGCCTGCCTTTCTTAAGATATGCTTGATCGGTAGAAATCGATGATGTCCCAAGTATACATTCTTCTTACATTTATCCAAATATATACTTTCAGTATCATCTAAACAGTGCGTGCATGCATTGTATCCCTTGTTTGTATGTCCTGGGAGGTTACTAAGAGCAGGCCAATCGTTGATGGTTACAAAAAGCAACGCTCGTGGGTCAATTTCCTTCTGTGTGTGCGCATCCCACACACGTACACCTGGTTTTTTCCACAACTGTAGAAGTTCATCAACTAGTGGACTTAGGTATACATCAATGTCATTGCCGGGTTGGTTAGGGCCTTGGATGAGCACTGGCATCATAATGAACTTCCGCTTCATGCACAACGAGGGAGGAAGGTTGTAGATACATAGAGTCACGGGCCAGGTGTTGTGACTGGAGCTCTGCTCCCCAAAAGGATTCATGCCGTCTGTACTAAGAGCAAACCATAAGTTCGTTGCGTTAGCTGCAAAGTCCTCGAACCCCCTCTCGTTTTTTCTCCACTGCAATCCATCAGCGGGTGCTCTCAACATCCCGTCTTTCTTACGTTCTTCTTTGTGCCATCACAACAACTTGGCATGCTCTTTGTTTTGGAACAAACATTTCAACAGTGGTATTATAGGAGCATACCACATCACCTTGGCATGAACCCTCTTCCTGTGGTGTTCGCCCTCCACATCACCATGGTCATCGCGGGGGATCTTATAGCACAGTGCATCGCATACCGCGCATGCATCCCAATTCTCGTACTCCTCACCGCGGTAGAGGATGCAGTCATTAGGGCATGCATGTATCTTTTGCACCTCTAATCCTAGAGGGCAGACAACCTTCTTTGCTTCGTACGTACTTTCAGGCAATTCGTTATCCTTTGGAAGCATCTTCTTTATCATTATCAGCAATTCTTGAAATCCCTTGTCAGTTACACCATTATTCGCCTTCCATTGCAGCAATTCCAGCGTGGTACCCAGCTTTTTCTGGTCATCTTCACAATTTGGATACAAGAATTTCTTGTGATCCTCTAACATGTGCTTCAACTTCAACCTCTCCTTGTCACTTTTGCAGTTTCTCTTTGCATCAGCAATGACCCAACCAAAATCATCAGCGGGCTCATCTAATGCCTCTTCTTCAGCTTCCCCCATTGATGCCTCTTCTTCAGCTTCCCCCCATTGTTGTATCGGCGAAAGGATAGTTGTCATCATCCTCTTTTTCTTCATTGTCTTCCATTATAACCCCTCTTTCTCCATGCTTGGTCCAATAGCTATAGCCGTACATGAAACCGGACTTCAGCAGGTGGTAGTGAAGGGTTTTTGAGGTAGATTAATTCCTATCATTCTTACAGTCACAACATGGACAACACATGAAACCATTCTGCTTGTTTTCCTCAGCCACACGAATAAAATCATGCAGGCCATTAAGGAACCCTGGACTTAGTCGGTCATCGTACATCCATTGTCGGCACATGTTCACTACACAACATCGAAGTGACCAAATTAATACAACTTCATCATCACATTACAACCAAAGTAGAGCTAGCAGTGACCAAATGTTATTACTGCAAATAATAGATACTTATAGTTCA
Source organism: Hordeum marinum (assembly GCA_022496015.1). Lineage (NCBI taxonomy): Eukaryota > Viridiplantae > Streptophyta > Magnoliopsida > Poales > Poaceae > Hordeum > Hordeum marinum. Next base: position 169,254,890 of record CM039676.1, read on the forward strand.
TACATACATCTCATAAAACAACATACAACTACATAAAACATGTAAATGCAACAACAAATGCAATCATAATTGCAACTAAGGTAACAATTGAGATAACGACATAATGATACCAAGCCTCTTTATCAATGGCATATTTTCTAATCTTTCTAAGCTTCAAGAGCATTCCATCCATCTACTTCTTGTGATCATCGACAATATCGACAACATGCAACTCCAATCCCATCTTCTCATCTTAAGTTCTTTTCAATTTTTCTTTCAAATGATCAATTTCTTTTTCAGCTTGTGTTAACTTCTCGAGTAGAATTGCATAGTCGGTTGGAATTTCTGGTTCAACTACTTCCTATAGATAAAAACATCTACGTCAATTTGGTGGCATAATTAATTGTCATAGACATTAGATGATGTGTGAAATAGTTATAAAAGATAATGACATACCACATCTGAATCATAGACTGGACGAGGGCCGACGTGGGCGGATACCATAACCATGACACTATAGAATAACTAACAATAATACAAGTAAGTAAATCACACACGCAGCTATCTAAATCATACAAGTAAAAAAATTTAACAAAAAGGTTTTAAGAAGAATAAGAGGCTCACCAAGGTGGCCGGTGCCGCCACGAGATGGTGCGGACGGTCGACAGTGGTTAGGACGGGGATGGGAAGGCACCAAATAAACCACACCTACACATATGCAACATAACATGTTAATTTGAGCTCAAATTGCATATAAATCAAATAAACTCCCACATAATGATCACTCCCCCAAAACCTAGCTAAAACCCACAAATCACATATCTTTGAGCATACCACAAGCTAATCTAGCAATGAGTGATGAAGGGGCAAAGTTGCTAACTTTTGTGAACACTTGGATAGATGGGGTGCCTTCAAATCTTGACAAATCCTTGGCAAAATGGAGGATGAGCTTCGAGCAAGAAGAAGAACAGGGGAGAAAACAGAGAAATGAGAGCCCCTTCGATTGGCTGCGGATGAAGCATATATATAGGAAGTCTTTAGTACCAGTTGGTGTCACGAACCGGTACTAAAGAGGCATGTGGGGCCCAAGTCTGACCAAAAGCCTGCCACACCCCTTTTAGTACCGGTTTGTGACACGAACTAGTACTAAAGATCCCTTACGAGCCGGTACTAAAGGTCTCCCTACTCCTAGCCGTTGGAGCCGGCACGAACCGGGACTAATAGCCTCTTTAGAACCGGCTTGTAACCAAACCAGGACTAATGCATCGGACAGAAGGTCTGTTTTCTACTAGTGGACCGCCCTAGCAAGCGGTGCACAATGGCAGGAACACGGCAGCCGGCCATCCTAGTTGCACCAGGAGCTGGGGGACGTCACGATCCGCCTCCTTCGCCATACCGGATACGACATTGGAAGCAATAGCGCTTTTCTAGATGCTGCTAAATTTCCCACCAGTAGCTGACAAGATGGAGGAGTGGAGGGCTATGATCCAGAGTTTGATCTCCTTCATCTAAGCTAATAAGTTCCGGGATGCGGAGTCATCGCGATGTACACGGACGGTGACAGCGGCCCGGGCCGGCGATCATGTCGAGGGGGGCACACCCACGGTGCAGTCCCCTCCGCGACAGCAGACCCAGAGACAGCCACCGCAAGCTTCGCATGCTGACGAGTTCGATGAATCATCTATGGTTTCATCCGGCCCGCGCGATCGTTGGGATCATAGACGTGTGCTAGAGCATCGATGGAAGGAAGACGCGCGCATCACCATCGAGCGGCATCGGGAAGCACATCGTCAGTCTAACAAGAGCAATGGTTCAGGTGCTGGCAAGCCCTCGCCCAGTGCTGGCGGGTACCTGCCTTACGAGGTTGGGTGCCCTGCCTTCACTAGCGAGCTGCGACAGGTCCGTTGGCCATCGACACGAGCTTTTAAGCCAGAACTGACGGACAAGTATGATGGAAAATTGAACCCAGCAGTGTTCCTAGGCTTCTACACGATAGCCGTTCAAGCTGTCGGAGGAAGGGATGAGAAGGAGCTCGCCTACTATTTCCCTTTGGCACTCAAGCCCACTATGAGATTGTGGCTGATGCACCTGCCGGAAAACCCCATTTCATCATGGGCTGACCTATGCAACGAGTTTGTTGGTGCCTTCACCAGCGGCCACCAAGAGCCTGGACAGCCCAGCGACCTGCAAGTCCTTCTGTAGAAAGAGGGAGAGACACTATGGAAGTATATCCAAAGATTCAGCCGAGTGGACCGCAACATTCTGGACATACACCCCGCAGCTGTAATTGCCAGGTTCCACTCGAACATGCACAACAGGAGGATCCGGTCCAAGATGAATGTCAAAGTCCCCAAGACCGTCAATGAGTTGTACACATTGGCGGACAAGTGTGCCCGTGCTTAAGAGGGAAGGCGATTGCCTAGAGAGGAGGCTGGCATTGAAATCAACTCAGATGACAACGACGATGCCCCTGCTTCGAAGGGGAAGAACTGAAAGCACAACAAGAAGCGCAAAGGAAAAGCGGTGTTGGCCGTTGAGAGCTCTGGTGATCTCAGCGCCGGCAAGAAAGCCAAGGCCAAGACCCCGGCAAGGGAGCTGCGACATGCACTGATTTCCGTAAAGCCGTTGCCGCAAAGAAAATTGGGAAATCCAACGGTCCATACTACAAGATCCATTGCACCCAAGGCCATGATCTCCAAGAATGTCGCCAAGTTGAGCAGCTAGCTGAGAAACAGAGGGATGAGAATGAGAAACACGACAAGGAGAAGGCCCAAGATGGTGCTACCGGGAAGGGTTGTGGTGGCATAGGAGACAGTCGCGACAAGACCCTGCAGCAGAAGGATAAGCCGACCAGAGGCCACTAGAAGAAAGAAATAGATGACATGATTGAGCATGAAGATCAAGAGGAGGATTCCAGTGATTGAGAATTTCAGAAAGTAACTGAACCCATGTGTGTTGACGGGGGTGCGTCCTTGCCTTCCTCTCAGCGCCAACTCAATCAGTGGGAGCGTGAAGTCAATGCCATGGAACCTGTTGTAGATCCACGAAACCACATAGGTGGTCCCGCACGACTATCATCTTTGATGAAGAGAATCATCCTGACAATTCGCAACCTAAAGGTCACCAAGATGTTAGTTGACAGCACGACATGATTGAACTTGATTTCCCCTAAGGTGGTTGAGAGGCTGTAGATCCCTGATGAAGAGCTCAAGGCAACGAGTACATTGCAATGTGTAAATCCCAGCAGGAGCCGACCCAAGGGAAAGATCACTTTGCATGTGACGTTTGGTGGGGAGTTGAACTAGTGGACCGAGAGGGTGGTATTCGATATGGTTGAATTCCCCTACCCTACAATGGAATTCTCGGTCGCCGAGCTCTGAAAAATTCATGGCGGCGTCACACTACGCTTAAAACACCTTGAAGATGCCAGGACCCATTGGAATCATCTCTGTTCCATCTGACAAGAAGGACACAGTCATATGCGTGGACAAGATGTATCGATACGTGGTAGTAGCTAAAGCAGCGGAAATCCCAGCTCCTGCTAAGAGTTCGAAGAAAGCAAGGAAATCTGGTGTGAACACTAGCAAGGACTCTGGGCAGCGCGCCTCTTCATAGTGCGCTGCACCTAACGATGGCCTGCCGGAGAGTTGCACCAACAAGAAGACCAAGATTGCCTATCCTGAGACAAAGAAGGTCCCGGCAAGGCTGGAAGGCACTGGTGGTACATTCACCATCAGTGTCACCCTTACTGACAAATAGGAAAGCGCGCCCGTGGCCTTCCTGCGAGCGAATGTCGATGTGTTTTCTTGGCAACCATCTGACATCCCTGGTGTTCCTAGGGAGGTAACTGAGCACCAGCTTGCTGTCTTTCCTCATGCCAGACCCGTCAAGCAAAAGGTTAGACAACAAGCTTTAGAACGACAACAGTTCATTGCCAAAGAGATCAAGAAACTTGAAGCAGGGGCTTGGTTAGAGGATTACTACATCCAACTTGTTTAGCCAATCCGGTAGTGATGCGCAAGGCGAATGGGAAATGGAGGCTTTCCATAGACTTCACTGACTTGAACAAGGCATGCCCGAAGGACACTTTTCCCTTGCTGCGCATCAATCAGATCGTTGATTCCAATTCCGGGTGTGATTTGCTCTCCTTCTTGGATGCCAGCAGACGGCCCCACGTCCAGCACAAAAAGCTATGGTAAAGGGGTGCTTTGTCGTCTGCTTTTGAATAGTGGACAACAAAGATGTTTCTCGTCCGCAATATAGGTCATGCAGACGGCAAAGCATGTGGATGGCACAGGAACCATGTTAACCTCGATAGGTGGCTAATAGCAGCCTTTGCCGTCTGCCCGCAGACGACAAAGGAAGCAAATCTTTTGCCGTCTGCTAGAGATGACAAAGAGGTAGGATTTGCTAGCCAGATAGATGCGGCCATTTGCCGTGTGCCCGCAAACAGGAAAGGGAGCAGCTCCTTTGCCGTTCGCCAGCAAACGACAAAGAAACCAAATGGCCCAGACCTGGTGCTCCAAGGTTGCGTATGATGCAGCCATGTGGCTCCTTTGTTGTCTTCAGCAGACGGCAAAGCCCCTTTGCCGTCAGTGGCAGACGGCAAAGTGACTATATTGCATATTTTTAATCTCTTTTTAATATATCCAAGCATTTTCACAAGCAAATGTATGATATATATATTTCACAGAAACTATATCCATGCCATATGGATATGATCATCCAACAAACATATCAAATCAAAAGTGCAAGTTTCACCATATTACAATAGTTTCATCCATACATAGTTAGTTTCATCCATATTACAATAGTTTTATCCATAGGTAGCAAGTTTCACATAACTTCATCGATACAAAATCAAAGTAGAAAGTGAACACAAGCACTCAATCAATGTAAGCTGCCGTGACGTGAATCAAATATGCAAAATTGGAAATAAGAAAGTTAAAAGAAGAATACTTGAAGAAGAAGAAGAAGAAGATCTAGAATAAGAAGAAGCGTTTTTCTTCTCTTTCTCTTTGTCGTCTTGTTTTTCTTCTTCTTATTGCTTATTCGTGTCATTTTAGAGATAACCAATGTAATTATGCCATTTTTGACCTAACTCAACTTATTGTGTCATTTTGCAAGAAAATAAGCTAAGTATATGGCATTTGTGAGGATACTAAGGTAACTAAGCTTATTATGTCATTTTGGAGGGAAAAAAGCTAAGTATGGGTCATTTTAGAACTGACTTAGGTAAAATAGGACACTTTGGAGATAAGTAAGCTTATTATGTTAGTTTGGAGGAAACAAAGCAAAGTATAGGTCATTTTAGGGCCAACTAAGGTAAACTATGTCATTTTGGAGCTAAGTAAGCTTATTATGTCCCTTTGGAGGAAAATAAGCTAAGTATATGACATTGATGAGCTAACCAGGGTTATTATGCCATTTTTGACCTAAGTCATCTAATTATATCCTAAATGAAGTAAATAAGCTAAGTATAGTTCATTGTGCATTTGCTAAGAAAAACACTAGAGAAAACTTATCATTCTCGTCATCACGGAGGTGAAGCACCGGGGTGGCTCGGGCCAATTTCACCTAGGTTGTGCGATGCAGCTCGGGAGTTATGTTGCACAAAAGATGATTTGCAATTTCTCGTTTGCACGACGACACTGAAATGTTAAAATTAGTAACTAATGGCCATTCAAATGAAACTCACCGTTCCCGCTGCGGTAATGACTAGCATCGACGGAGGGGTCTCACCAGTCTTCTTGCACATAGATTTCACATTTGGTTTTGACAAGTCAATCATATTAGTTATTAGTGAAACGAACCTTACATGCATGATTTGGCATATATGAAGAACAAACTTACCACGAAGATCTCGTACATGGCCCGGTGAGATGCCTCGTTCCGTGCCCACTCCTCCTCCAGCAACCTAGTCGTCCTCTCCTCCGACTCCCTCTCCTTCTCCACCGCTTGTCGGTCCCTATTCTCTAAAAGCGCCTGGGTTGCCTCTCTCTCTTTCTTAATAGTAGCCTGCAACACAACTCCTCGTTAGCATTGTAATCATCTTTGTTCGCACACACAATGTAATGGAGCAAAGATATATGAGTCCGTATAATTAATCTCGATGGCGAGCTCGACTATCCATGGATGAGTGAAAGCACATTTGCTCCCTTGGTGGTTTTGGTAATTAATAACAACATATAAGTCATTGAACTAATGTTTCCACCAAGTATATTTCAGGAAATGTTCAATGATAGGATTGGCAAAAGGAGATTGTGGGCATACCCCAAGATGCAAGGAAATAGGTTGGCCAAGCTTCAAGCAAGAGCACTCTACATTTTATATTTGTGAGAAATCACTTTGAGTCCATAGGAAAGCCAATACTATTAAAAGGGGGTAAGGTTTTGTTGGTGAACAATATGCTCAAACGTGCACAAGTGATAGTCGCCAAAAACAACCACAAACTCTCCCACCAAAGTCTGTTCTATACCTAACACTTCAAATCAGTGCAACCAACTTTCCCATACCAGTGCCACCGATTCCAGAACCTAGACAGACTCTGCCAAACCCTAGCCACTTCGGTGCAACCGATTCCATACCGGTGCCATCGAGTTTAGGTTGCCAACTTTCTGTTTTGCAATTTCACATTTTCGGTCCCATCGAGAATGTTGTATCAGCGTCACCCAGATTGGAAATCTGACCGTTGGTTACCTTATCGGTGCAACCGAGTTTCCTATATTAGTCTCACCGAGATTCAAAAGTTGCCACCCTTTGGTCACTTTGGTACCACCGATATTAACACATCGGTGTCACCGAGTTTGTCATTTTGTGTGTAACGGTTGGATTTTTGGGGATGCCTATATATACCCCTTCACCACCACTTACTCGAGAGAGAAGCACTCAGAACTATTCCATACATATCCTCTCAGATTTTCTGAGAGAGAACCACCTACCCTTGTGTTGAGGTCAAGATCTTCCACTCCAATCATATGGATCTTGATTTCTAGCCTCCCCAAGTAGCTTTCCACCAATCCAATCTCTTCCACCATGCCAAATATGTGAGAGAGTGATTGGGTGCTGAGGAGTCTATCATCTTGAAGCACAAGAGCAAGGAGTTCATCATCATTACCGAGCCTATTACATTTTGGAGGGTGGTGCCTCCTAGATTGGTTAGGTGTCGCTTGGGAGACTCCTACTTCGTGTTGTGGAGTGAACCAAGAAGTTTGTAAGGGCAAGGAGATCGCCTACTTCATGAAGATCTACCCATAGTGAGGCTAGTCCTTCGTGGACGGAAGCCGTTATGGAATAGTCAAGGTTGCTACTTCGTGGACCCTTTTGGGTGGAGCCTTCCGTGGACTCTCATGACCGTTACCCTTTGTGGGTTGAAGACTCCATAAACGTGGATGTACGATAGCGCCACCTATCGGAACCACGGGAAAAATCATTGTGTCTATAATTGCATTTGATCTTCCTACCCTATCCCTTCTATACATGCTTGTTGTTACTTTCTGCTGCTATATACTCTTAGACTTGCATGTGTAGGGTGTACTTGACTTGCCATGAAATGCTAAAAACTGTCTACCCTAAAACATGGTATAGGCAAAACTTTTAATTGGTCAAGTAGTCTAATCACCCCCCCCCCTCTAGACATACTTCTGGTCCTACAACGAGGCCTTATCTCAGGACATGAGCTTGTTTGGCGCAGCTTGATCTCCCAGAGAGTGCGAGGACAACGTATAAGTCCATCTCCAATGGCTATTGAGCCATGGGTCCTCCTGTCGCCAGCTGCAATCACAAGCTCTGGATCAATAGGATGCTGGCTTGGGTTAAATTCCTCGCCATTAAATGCCATCCCCATATCTCTGTACCTCACGAGCTTGTGGTGGGAGGATATGTTGGTGAAGTTCTCGGGATGATCGAGGTCAGACTCAGAGAATAACTTTGCCTTCTTGTACGAGGCAGTATAGGCCATGGCATAGAGGTCGTAGACCTCTAGCACCTCCGTGTTATTGTGATGCGCCTAACAGAGAGAGAGAGAGAGAGGAACAAAGTATTAGTAACGGGCGAAATCTAGCATCAAGAATGAATTGCATGAATCATGAAACAAACCACATACCCAATTCTGCCCGAACTGATATAAGTTGGCATTGCCTTGATGGTGTGGCACAGCAGCCATTTTCGCACGCCGGTTCTTGGCGTTGTTCTGGACGGCTAGCCATTGGTCTGAGCACCACTCATCCACCAATGCCTCCCAACAATCCACCTTATCCGCACACCATCTCGGGGGAACCTATGTGTGTAAAGAAAAATAGAGTGCTACGCCTATAGATCAAATCAAGGAAACTAAGTACGAGGCCTTAAGAATAGGTAATTATCTTCATGAACTGCTCCTTCTCCAGAATAGGTAAGAACTTTTGTCGCGGCCTCCTCGTATCCCTCCTCACACCTGTAGAAGGTCTGCAATCAAACGAGACAACACTAGCTAGTACAATAAATAGCTATTATTGATTTTTAATTGTGTAAAGGAGAAATTACCCAATACTGTCTGATCACCATGTCGACCCTCGTGTGGCACAAGACACCATCCATCCTCTCCTCTGGCGGGGTCGGAGCAGCCAAGTAGTGATCCCACGTCAATCCTAGTTGTCGAACCTGGCCCTCGCAAGGCAATGTGACAAACCCCGGAAAGTTTTGCTGGCAAATCACACCAAGGACAGAGTTGGGCCTGTGGGCATCCTTGGCGTGTATCCAACCCCTGTAGTATGACAAAGGCAACGCATTAGATATTTTAAGAAACATGAAGGGAAAAGGTTATAAAAGTGTAAATGCACTTACTTCTCCCAACTACGCCTAATCCACCACCTCTTCTCATGGGTCGCCGGCACGGGCAGGTGCCAAGTACTACCACGCTGGTAGACGGTAGCCCCGTCAACCACCTCGTCCTTGCTATCAGAAAACCCATCCCTACCACCATAAGCAGGGCCACTCGGATCCGGCAAGCTATCCCATTGGGTCTGGTGGGACGCACCCTGATCCCTGCTCTACTCCGGAGTATCGTGGGATGAAGCCTGTGGGACAGGAGTCTCGTGGGACGAATCCTCGTCGACCCGAGGCTCGTGGCCCGGAGTCCGCGTAGCCTCCTCCTTAGATGGGTCCACCCTAGCAGACCTGTGCTTGGGTGAATCAGCTGGGGGTGGCGGCGAGGAAGTCATAGCAGCCTGCCTACCTTTCCCACCATGGCCACGTGTGCCTCTACCACCTCTCTTCTTCCCCCGACCTCCTCTCTCGGTGGGCAACGAGGCCAATGAAGAAGCGCCCACCTCTGTTTGGATACAGTCGAGCAATGCGCTCCGGAGAGACTGTGGTGGAATAGAAGTACCCCTCCCAACGAAGAAGGAGCCACGGAATGCTCTGGACCCGCGCCGACCATCTTTCAACACCTGCCATGACAAAGAGTAAACAAAATTAGTACAACACAAAAAAATTGAATACCGACATGTATACAATTTAAGTGTATCATTGATACGTCCAATTTGCATCATGCTTTTATATTGATATTTATTACATTATGGGTTGTTATATGATAATCCCCAAGTGGAAGGAATCATCCTAGAAAATTCCAAAGGTGGAAGTGATAACTATAGAGTGTCGAACCGACAAGGAGCTAAAGGTAAGATCAATATCCTCTCAAGTCCTATCTACCATCGATACGACTCTATGTACACCGAACGTTTGCTTCCATCTAGAAACGAGAAATAAAACTACATTATGGGTATGAAGAGGATAGCTTTGCATGATATCAGAGAACTAAAATATAAATATAGGTGTTGTTATCATAATATTACAATATATTACAAATAGAGAGTGTGAAATAATGATGGGTCGGTGTGCGGAATTATCCTAGGAAATTTTTAACAACATCGGAAATCATTATTGCAATTTTATACGAGGGAGAGGCATAAGCTAACATACTTTCTCTACTTGGATCATATGCACTTATGATTGTAACTCTAGCAAGCATCCGCAACTACTAAAGATCATTAGGATTAAAGCATCAAAGCATCAAGTCCCCTTTATCCCATACGCAAACAACCTACTTACTCGGGTATGTGCTTCTGTCACTCACGTCACCCACCATAAGCGAATCATAAACATATTACAAACCCTACAGCGGGGATCCCTCACATGTGCGCGGCATGGAGAGAACCATAGGACAACACCAATAATAAAACATGCACCTCAAACAAATCTAGATCATCAATCAACCCAAAGGAAAAAAGTAATCTACTAAAAATATCATAGGATGGCAACACATCATTGGATCATAATATGTAGCATAAAGCACCATGTTCAAGTAGGTGATTATAGAAGGGTGCGGGAGAGTGGAGCGCTAAAAGGAGATGAGGATGGTGATGAAGAAGGTGATGTTGATGAAGACGATCACCGCGGCGATGGTTCCCCCGATGGCACTCCGGCACCACCGGGACAGAGGGGGAGAGGTCCCCCCAAGCTTCCTCCTCCATGGCCTCCCTCCTCTATGGGGAGAGGTTATCCCTCTGGTCCTTGGGCTCCATGGTGTTGATGGACCCTTCGGGACGATGAAGATGGCCTCTGGTGATGGTGACCCCCTCTGGTAGGGTGCCAGAGAGGGCCAAGATTGGTTTTGCGTGGCTCTGGAGGTGTGCAGCGGCAGAACTCCCGATCTAGGTTTCTTTTCAATGGTTTCCAGATTTATAGAAATTTTTGGCGTCGATCCCACGTCAAGGAGGTGCTCGAGGGCCCACAAGCTCGCTAGGCATGGCTAGGGGGGTGGCCGCGCCCAGTGGGCTTGTGGCCTCCTCGTCCACTTTCTGGCCCAACTCTTCGCTCCAATATTTTTTATATTTTCCAAAAATATTCTCTGTAAATTATCAGCCCATTCTGAGAACTTTTATTTCTACACAAAAAACGACACCAAGGTAGTTCGCTGAAAACAGCGTCCTTCCGGGTTAGTTCTAATAAAATCATATAGAATTATTGTAAACATGGCATGAATACTTCATAAATTATAGATACATTGGAGACGTATCAGCATCCCGAAGCTTAATTCCTGCTCGTCCTCGAGTAGCTAAATGATAAAATAAATAATTTATGAAGTGTGAATGCTAGCAAGTGCATAAGTTTGATCAATGATAATTTCAATCACTTTTTCTAGCATCAATATATATCATAAACAGTAGCTCATCTCATAAAACTTCTCATGATTGAGGAACAAGCTATTCACATGTTAAAGTATAGCCCACAAAACTTCTTGAAAACTAACAAACCATATTCCTAGTCATCGAACAATTGCAATTCATCTTATTTTTAGTAAGTGTCTATGTAAGAGCTTTGATTTAGCAAATTCCACATACTCAACTATCATATAGTCTTCCATGATTGCTAGCACTCAAAGCATATTTTTAGAAAAAATACCATCCATCGAACATAGAGAAAGATAGGGGCTTAATGTTTCGCCTCCCAAATTATTTATCATATAGATAATTGTCAACAATAATAATTCATGATCAAATATATTTGTATGGCCATATATGATCGGATATTTCCCCACCACATGATGGTTTCCAAAAGAAAAAGGCGAAATATAGGAAGTGGTGAAGATCACCATGACTCTTGTGTAAAGGTAAGTACTAGAAAATAAAAGATAGGCCCTTCGCAGAGGAAAGCAGCGGTTGTCATACGCTTTTTGTTTTTGGATGTACAAACTCTTAATGCAAAGGAATGTCACGTTGTATTGCCCTTTGTGATAGCAACCTTTATTATGCAGTCCGTCGCTTTTATTTCTTTGTCATCACAAATTTGTACAACACTATTTTCCCTTATAATAAAAGATCTTACATATTTAGGAGCAATTTTTATTGCTTTTTGCACCGATGAAAACTTACTTGAAGGATCTTATTCAATCCATAGGTAGGTATAGTGGACTCTTATGGCAAAACTGGTTTAATGGTGTTTGGATGCACAAGTAGTATTTCCACTTGGTGCGGAAGTTTTGGCTAGTATGAGGTGGAAGCAAGCACCACACGTTGGAGGATCCATAACAATATAACTTCTGTGCAAATATACTCAACCATAACTCATCACATTGTCTTCCTTGTCCAACTTCAACTAATTTGCTCAAGTCTGAAAATAATTAATGGGTATTCACAATCGTAGAAGATGTCTAAGATAGTATATTTATATGTGGAATCTCTCTTCCTTCAATATTCTTTCATGAATTGTTCAAGTGACCAATGTGGTGTTTGCTAACTTTCAATAAATTTCACCACCTATACCTATTATTTGTGAAGTCACTACTCCCCATGGGATAAGTATATGAAGAATTTTATTTTCAGATTTATGATATTAAATTCATTCAACCATTTACTCATAGGATATAAGTGAATCACGAGAGGTGAATGACAAACAACTCCAAAAAGATATAAGTGAAGATCAACGCATGGTTAATTAGATAAATATCCATGTGAGGACTCTCTCTTATTCGAAATTTCAGATCCAATGATTTTATTGAAACAACAAACAAAATAAAATTGGCACTCCAAGAATAGCATGCATCATGTGAACGAATAAAAATTTAGGCTCAACATAGGCTAACCGATAATTGTTGATGAAGAGAGGTGTGACGCGTAGCATCCCCAAGCTTAGATACTTGATAGTTCTTGAAATGTTTTCTTGGGGTGAGCTTTTGTATCTCGTTCAATCCTCTCATATCCCGGTTTCAGCTATTCTCAAAAACTTCATCCACACAAAGCTCAAAAAGAACTCGTGAGATAGATTATGAGAACAAATCAACACTTTATGTACTGACAAGACAAGTTGCACAATAAGTTTCAAACATTATGTAATGTATACTATCATTTCCACAATTTATATCTACCAATATAGGCTATGAAAACTATAGGATAAGTACATAGCAAAACTATGAAAGCAATCTGTCCAAACAGAAGAGTCTGTAGTAATTTATTAAACCAGTATACCTATGGAACTCTAAAAATTATGAAAATTTAGTACATGATAAGGAATTTCCATGAACATACTGTGTAGTAATTTTAGAAACTTTTTGTGTTCCGGTAAAATATGAAAATTCAAACACTAGAGCAAAAGTTTCTGTTTTTACACAGCACACATAAAACATGCAATGCAAGCATCCTAGGGCAATTCTTGGAACTTTTTATTGGAAAAATATATTATAAATAACACCTAACAGAGAACAACAAAAATAAAATTACGCCCCAAGAAAAGCTCATATTATGTGATGAATAAAAATATAGCTCCAAGTAAGATATACCGATAGTGTTGAAGACGAAAGAGGGGATGCCTTCCGGGGCATCCCCAAGCTTAAACACTTTAGTGTTCCTTTAATATTACCTTGTAAGCGCTTTGGTAATCCCCAAGATTGGGTTCTCGTCACTCTTTACTCCCCTCATATCGGTATCTCACCCAAAACTTGAAAACTTTAATCACACAAAACTTAACGGAACTTCGTAAGAAGGGTTAGTGTAATAAAGATAAATCATTCACTTAGGTATTGTCAAGACAAAATTCATAATTGTTACCCCATGATACCTACTGTATTATATCATTCCCATTATTTATATTAATCAATATAATCTATAGGAACACTTGTAACAAGCAAACTATGCATGCAAAACAGAATATGTCAAAAATAGAACAGTCTATAAAGAACTGAATGATCACCATACTTCCCTGACGCTGAAAATTATAGAAATTAGGACATATCACAGAATTTGCATAGAAATGTGGTGTAAGAATTTCAGAATATTTGGACTCTCCAGTATAATCGGACAATTCAAATACTGGACGCAAAACTTCATGTTTTTGCACAGAATTAAACAAGCAAGTATCCGCACTATCCCAAAGGCTTTACTTGCCACTTTATTGAAATTTAAGGCACAAAACCTGATTTCTACAGTATATTAATCATGTTAACACATCAAAACAGAAAGTAAAAGTATTGGGTTGTCTCCCAACAAGCACTTTTCCTTAATGCCTTTTTAGCTAGGCATGATATTTCAATGATACTCTTCCAAGCCAAATTCCGATGATCATTATATTCATACTCTAAAAGATATAAGTAAAGTTCATAGAGAATTATTAATTAATATATATTGACCAACATCCAATCTCAAAATAAATAAGTGAAGCATACGAAGCATTCTATAAAGCCATACTCAAAAGATTTAAGTGAAGCACAAAGAGCATTCTCCAAATCAGTACTCAAAAGATTTAAGTGAAGAACAAAGAGCATTCTACAAATCCATCAAGGGCTATCTCATACTAGAAGGGATCATAAAGGAAAATACAAACATTAAATACACATGTCATGTGAATAAAACAAAAATCGAGGTATATCGATAATTGTTGAAGAATAAAGATGGGATGCCTTCCGGGGCATCCCCAAGCTTAGGTGCTTGATGCCCCTTGAAATATTTACTTGGTATGCCTTGAGAATCCCCAAGCTTGGACTCTTGTCTCTCCGTATTCTTCTTATATCGATACCTCCGCGATCTTTGAACACTTCATTCACACAAAACTTAACAAAACCCTCGTGAGATTCGTTAGTAATATAAAAGCAAATTACTACTTTAAGTACTGATGTGAACTCATTCCAAATTCATATTAGCATTATATCTACTTAGTCCCACTTCACCACGGTTCATACCCCCCAATACAAGCCATAGATTCATCAAAATAAGAGAACAATGCATAGAAAACATAATCTCTTAAAAACAGGACGGTCTATAGTAATCTGGAAACTTCGTATACTTCTGTAACTCAAACAATTCTGAAAATCTAGTAACAATTAAAAAACTTGCATAGCAGTACTGTGTAAAAATTTCAGAAACTTTTGACATTCCAGTACAAAAATGTAAATTCACGCACTACAGCAAAAGTTTTTGTTTTTGCACTTCACACACCAAACAAGCAATCTAATCATCCTAAAAGTAAATTTTGGCACATTACGTTTATAATACAATGGATATATACAAGGTCATAATTATTGTACAGAATCTTCCAAGAGAAATTATACATTTTTTCCATGAGCATGCACACAAGGGTTAAAGGTCGAACCTCACTTCTCCAATGCAGAACCTTACAATCACTTCTCTTTTTGAAAAACTTCTTAGGAAAGAGGGCCAAGTAACTCTTTATGTATTTTTTATTTTTTTTGTTTGTTTCACCCACAACTACAAAAAGTAAAAAGGGAAAACAAAATCTATTTAGTGAAGAAAGCAAACAAGCATACGCAAGAATATCAACCCCACGCTATTGCTCCCCGGCAACGGCGCTAGAAAAGAGCTTGATATCCCCAAATGCAAGGAATCATTGTAGCAATTTCCAAAGGTGGAAGTGATAAGTATGGAGAGTCCAACCCACAAGGAGCTAAAGGTAAGATCAATATTCTCTCAAGTCCTATCTTCCACCGATACGACTCTACGTACACCGAATGTTTGCTTCCGTCTAGAAACGAGAAATAAAACTATGTTGTGGGTATGAAGAGGATAGCTTTGCATGATATAGGAGAACTAAAATATAAATATAGGTGGTGTTATCATAATATTACAATATATTAAAAATGGCGAGTGTGAAATAATGATGGGTCAGTGTGCGGAATTATCCTAGGAAATTGTTAACAAGATCGGAAATCATTATTGCAATTTTATATGAGGGAGAGGCATAAGCTAACATACTTTCTCTACTTGGATCATATGCACTTATGATTGCAACTCTAGCAAGCATCCGCAACTACTAAAGATTATTAAGGTAAAAACAACCATAGCATTAAAGCATCAAGTCCCCTTTATCCCGTACGCAAACAACCTACTTACTTGGGTCTGCGCTTCTGTCACTCACGCCACCCACCATAAGTGAATCATAAACATATTGAAACCCCTACAACGGGGATCCCTCACATGTAAGCGGCACGAAGAGCACCATAGGACAGCACCAATAATAAAACATGCAACTCAAACCAAACTAGATAATTAATCAACCCAGAGGACAAAGGTAATCTACTCAAAACATCATAGGATGGCAACACATCAGTGGATCATGATATGTAGCATAAAGCACCATGTTCAAGAAGGTCATTACAGCGGGGTGCGGGAGACTGGACTGCTAAAAGGAGATGAGGATGGCGATGAATATGGTGATGTTGATGAAGACGACCACCACGGCGATGGTTCCCCTGATGGCACTCTGGCACCACCGGGAGAGAGGGGGAGAGGTTCTCCCCCTCGAGCTTCCTCCTCCATGGCCTCCCCGATCTGTGGGGAGAGGTTATCCCTCTGGTCCTTGGGCTCCATGGTGTTGATGGACCCTCCAGGACGATGAAGATGGCCTCCTGTGATGGTGACCCCCTCTAGCAGGGTGCCGGAGAGGGCCAAGATTGGTTTTGCGTGGCTCTGGAGGTTTGTGGCGGCGGAACTACCGATCTAGATTTCTTTTCGATGGTTTCTGGATTTATAGGAATTGTTGGCGTCGATCCCACGTCAAGGAGGTGCTCGAGGGGCCCACAAGCTCGCTAGGCACGGCTAGGGGGTGGCCGCACCCAGCAGGCTTGTGGCCTCCTTGTCCACTTCCTGGCCCAGCTCTTCACTCCAATATTATTTATATTTTCCAAAACTATTCTCCGTATATTTTCAGCCCATTCCAAGAACTTTTATTTCTGCACAAAAAACGACACCAAGGTAGTTCTGCTGAAAACAACGTCAGTCCGGGTTAGTTCTACTAAAATCATACCAAAATCATATAGAATTATTGTAAACATGGCATGAACATTTCATGGATTATAGATACGTTGGAGATGTATCATTATCACACGTTATGGTACAATACTTATGCCTTTTCTCTCTTATTTTATAAGGTTTACATTAAGAGGGTGAATGGCGGCAGGTGGAATTCTGGATTGGAAAAGGAGAAATTCTGACATACCTATTCTTCAAAACTCCAAAATGCCTGAAAATTTCTGGAGAATTATTTTGGAATATATAAAAAATACTGGTTGAAACAAATACCAAAGGGGCCCACCAGGAGGTGGCAAGCCTGCTTGGCACGGCTCACCCCTGGCCGCGCCTAGTAGGTTTGTGGCCCACTTGGTAGGTCCCCGATGCCCATCTTCTTCTATATGGAGGGTTTTGACATAGACAAAATCATAAGGAAGCTTTCGGGACAAAGCGCCGCCGTCTTGAGGCGAAACTTGGACAGAACCAATCTAGAGCTCCGGCAAGGCTGTTCTGATGGGAAACTTCCCTCCCGGAGGGGGAAATCGAAGCCATCATCATCTCCCATGATCCTCTCATCGAGAGGGGTAAATATACATCAACATATTCACTAGTACCATCTCTTCTCCAAACCCTAGTTCATCTCTTGTATCTGATCTTTGTCTCAACACCTAAGATTGGTACCTATGGGTTGCTAATATTGTTGATTACTCCTTGTACTTGATGCTAGTCGGTTTACTTGGTGGAAGATCATATGTTTAGATCCTTTATGATAATTAATACTCCTCTGATCTTGAACATGAACATGCTTTGTTAGTAGTTACGTTTGTTCCTGAGGACATGGGATAAGTCTTGTTATAAGTAATCATGTGAATTTGGTATTCGTTTGATATTTTGATGAGATGTATGTTGTCTCTCCTCTAGTGGTGTTATGTGAACGTCAACTACATAACACATCACCATTATTTGGGCCTAGGGGAATGTATTGGGAAGTAATAAGTAGATGATGGGTTGCTAGAGTGACAGAAGCTTAAACCCTAGTTTATGTGTTGCTTCGTAAGGGGATGATTTGGATCCATATGTTTCATGCTATGGATATGCTTAACTTAATTATTATTTCGTACTCGCGAATGCTTGCCAGAGGGGTTAATCATAAGTGGGAGGTTTGTCCAATTAAGGCCAGCACCCAAGCACCGTTCCGCCCACATATCAAATTATAAAAGTAACGAACGTGAATCAAGTGAGCATGATGAAAACTAGCTTGACGGAAATTCCCATGTGTCCTCGGGAGCGCTTTGCTTTATATAAGAGTTTATTCCAGCCTGTCCTTTGGTACAAAAAGGATTGGGCTACCTTGCTGCAAATTTTCTACATTTGTTACTTGTTACTCGTTATGAATTATCTTATCACAAAACTATTTGTAACCGATAATTTCAATGCTTGCAGAGAATACCTTACTGAGAAGCGCTTGTCATTTCCTTGTGCTCCTCGTTGGGTTCGACACTCTTACTTATTCAAAGGACTACGATAGATCCCCCATACTTTTGGGGCATCAAGACTCTTTTCTGGCGTCGTTGCCGGGGTGTGAAGCGCCTTTGGTAAGTGTAATCTAGTAAGGAACAATTTATATAGTGTGCTGAAATTTACTGTCACTTTTTACTATGGAAAGTAATCCTTTGAGGGGCTTGTTCGGGGTATCTTCATGTCAACCGTAAGCACAAAGAGTTACCCCTCAATGTACTGAACCTTCTGAAAATATTTACTATGAAATTCCTTCGGGTAATATAGAGAAACTGTTGGATAATCCTTACGCATGAGATGGAACACTGCGTCCTGATTTGCATCTAATCTATGTGGATGAAGTTTGCGGATTATTTGAGCTTGCAATTGTGGCTGAGGATCACGTCAAGAAGAAGGTATTCCCTTTATCTTTTAAGGAGAAGGCATTGACATGGTATAGGCTATGTGATGATATTGGATCATGGAGCTACCATCGATTGAAGATGGAATTTCATTAGAAGTTCTACCCTATGCATCTAGTTCATCGTAATCGGAATTATATCTTTAATTTTTAGCCTCGTGAAGGAGAAAGAATTGCTCAATCTTGGGGGAGGCTTAAGTCCATGTTATATTCATGCCCCAATCTTGTGCTCTCGAGAGAAATTATTATTCAGAATTGTTATGCTCGTCTTTCTCGTAATGATCAATCCATGCTCGATACTTCTTGTGCTGGTTCCTATATGAAGAAGGATATTGACTTCAAATGGGACTTATTGGAAAGAATGAAACGCAACTCTCAAGATTGGGAACTCGACGAAGGTAAGGAGTCAGGTCTGAACCTTAAGTTTGGTTGTGTTAAATCTTTCATAAACACCGATGTTTTTTGTGAATTTAGCACTAAATATGGACTTGAATCTGAGATAGTAGCTTCTTTATGTGAATCTTTTGCTGCTC
This sequence comes from Hordeum marinum, assembly GCA_022496015.1. Classification (NCBI taxonomy): domain Eukaryota; kingdom Viridiplantae; phylum Streptophyta; class Magnoliopsida; order Poales; family Poaceae; genus Hordeum; species Hordeum marinum. The sequence goes on from CM039676.1 coordinate 169,274,095, forward strand.
ATGTTGATCTCCCTAAGGAGAAGTGGTTTAAATATCAGCCTCCCATTGAAGTAAAAGTAGTTGAACTTATTAAAGTTGAATTGGAAACCATTACTTATAATGTTGATCCCTTTATTCCTGTTGTGTATATTGAGAAACCACCTTTCCCTGTTAGAATAAAGGAACATGCTAAAGCTTCAACTGTGGTTCGTAAGAACTGTGCTAGAACACCTACACCCCCTAAGCAAACTAAAGTTGAGCCTAGTATTGCTATATTTAAAGATTTCTTGGTTGATAATATTGATGGGCATGTTATTCAATTTTGTGATGAAGCTGCTAGAATTGCTAAACCCGATGCTAAAGATAAACATAGACCCATCGTTGGCACGCCTGTTGTTTCTTTTAAAATAGGATATCCTTGTTATCATGGCTTATGTGATATGGGTGCTAGTGTGAGTGCAATTCCCTTTACCTTATATAAAGAAATTATGAATGATATTGCACCTGTTGAGTTAGAGGAACTTGATGTTACAATTAAGCTTGTTAATAATGATACTATAGCACCAGTTGGGATTATTAGAGATGTTGAAGTCTTGTGTGGGAAAATAAAATGTCCTACTGATTTTCTTGTCCTTGGTTCCCCACAAGATGATTTGTGTCCCATTATATTTGGTAGACTTTCTTGAATACCGTTAATGCCTGGATAGATTGTGAGAAGGAAACTGTTACTATAAGTTTTGGGGACAAGTCTCATGAGTTTAATTTCTCTAAATTTCGTAGACAACCCCATGATAAAGAACTGCCAAGTAAGGATGAAATTATTGGTCTTGCTTCTATATCTATGCCTCCTACTGGTCCCTTAGAACAATATCTGCTAGACCATGAAAATAATATGCATATGAATGAAAGGAACGAAATAGATAAGCTCTCTCAGTGCATGACACCTATGGGACCACGAGGATCCCTTTGTGGTTCGGCGGGGAGAAGGTAGGCACCAAGAGCAGATCAAACGAACGATGCGAGGGGAGATTTTTTACCCAGGTTCGGGCCGCTACGGAGCGTAAAACCCTACTCCTGCTTCGATGTATTATGGATACTTCTAGGGTTCCAGCTACAGGAGCGCTATGAACAGCTGCCGCACGCGTGAGCTAGAAGGTGGGAGCCAAAAGTCCTCTCTCGTAACACCCTAAGCCTCCTTTTATACGACCAAGGGGATCCCAACAGTGGCGTACAGAGGGCGCACGGGGTGCACGGTGCAACAGTGTTATCACACCTAACCCTGACGGAGTGGGACAAATGCATTTAATGCTCCGTCAAGCGTCCCTGATATTCTACGGGACGGGACATGAGCTCATCCCATCCGCACCGCTTAGCCTCTCCATCAGCAGCTCCTTGACATGTATCCTGGGGATCGACACCTAGCCTTCGTGCTGGCAAGGTGGCGAGGCCTTTTCAAGTGCCCTCCTTGCCGGGGCTCCGCAGGCCACCCCTGGCAGGATCTTGCCAGGGTTCCAGCCCTCTGCCTTCGGTCTTGTATTTGTTGACTTGAGTGTTCCTTTGACGTCTTCGTGCTTGCTTCCAGTAGTCCTCCAGCGGGCCTTGCCACGGGCGCGACTACAACTGCCCGTGCACAAGTAAGCGGTACTAATAGACCTGATCCTTAGTACACCGATAGGAGCCCCAGGTTGGGCCACACACAGTGCGAGGCATTGTTAGTCTAGGCCCAAACAGTGCACGGGCACACGTGGCAGAGGTCTGCAGTTGCAATCATTCCGCTTACTGCGCCTCCCCACCATGCATGTTAAGTGCGCGACGTGGGAGGCGTGCGCGAAGCGGTCGCAGTTATTTCAATTACTGCATCAGGACATTTCCTCCACGCGCATCGCATGCATAGCAGGGAATCAGCAACGGGCGCCCATGACTTCAAGTCCTGCTCGTAGCAAAAACCGCAACGCCATGGATTGGGGGAACGGGGCGGCTGCCTGTTCGCCCCGTGATCGCGGGCGGTGCTATTGGTGGAAATGGGCGGCGACTCTTGGAGCGAGGGAGAGCCAGCCCCGCGCTTCTCCATATAAATTGGGGGGGAGCGAAGGCGAGGTTCACCCATCTTTCTTCCTCATTGGGAGAAGACCTCCAAAACCTTCCCTTCCCACCTTCTCGACCTTGAGTTGTACCCGCCCTTGGCCATGCTAGGCGGCGAGGGCGACCTCCGTCCTTCACCCGTTCGGCGAGGAGTTCCCGTCAGGATCATGCCACCGCTTCAGCCATGGAGGCGGAGGGTGGCTCGAGCATGCGTGGCGGAAGGGTTGCGAGGGGTCATGGTCGGTGTGGAGGCCGAGGCCGGGGGAGGCAGAGCACAGTTTCACCTCTTCCCCCGACGCCAGACCCCCTCCTTGAAGAGACCCACGCTGAGGGGACGGTGCTGGAGTTCATCCTGGAACTGCGCGGTCCCCTTTGAAGCCATCTGCGCCTCCCTCACCCTTTCTCCAGGGTGATGGAAGTTGACAAGCCACCTGTCACGCCCAAGATGTGATCCTATCCTTATTTTGGATCGAGGGCCTCAATAGGGATAGGAGCGCATCTCGTCATGTTGCAAGAATGGATATCATTACAAGTACATGTACTGAAGAGATGATTATACGGAACTGGCTTACACTCGCCACAAGCTACATCCAGATCACATAGATAAAACAACACATTCAAACATCATACAGAAGAGGAGGGTCCGACTACGGACGAAATCAAATGATAAAATGACATCCATCCTTGCTATCCCAGGCTGCCACCTAGAACCCATCCTAGATCGATGAATAAAAAGAGGAACACCAAATCAAAACAAGCATCACGCTCATGTCAAATCATCGCATTACCTGTACCTACAACTGTTGTTGTAGTAATCTATGAGCCATAGGGACTTAGCAATCTCATTTCCTAGGGTATCAAGACAAGCAAAGCTTAATGGTTGAGGTATGGTTAAGTGGTGAAGCTAAGGCAAGCGACTAAGCATTTATTTGAGTGGCTAACTTACGAATGCAGAAAGTAAGTATGGTTGCCTATAGATAACGGATGTGAACTAGAATGATCACTAAGTGATCCTGAACACCTACTTACATCAAACATAACCCCACCATGTTCTCTCTTGGATAAGGACTCATGAGAAGAGATAGTCACGGTTACGCACACCGTTGGTGTATTTTTATTAGAGTTTACTTCAAGTTTGCTATGACCGGGTGTTAAACAAGTTTTCCAGGTTGCCACATAACCGCGGGCACGACTTTTCGAAAGATTTAACCCTGCAGGGGTGCTCCAACTCATCTATCACAAATTAACCACACGCGGCGTTGGAATTCCTCAACCGCGGAATCACCCGTAGTATTTGCAGAATCCCGATGGAAAATCTCAACTTCGAGATAGCCCAATGTCACACCCTGCGTTTTGCCTCATGACTAAGTTAATATGACTCAAAAATTAGGGCCAATTAACACTTTTTGTGTGCATTTGAATGCTTGACTTGTGTGTTATTTGCTTGCTTGTCTGATTGCTTGCTAGTGCTCTACAATTCATAAAACATCCTCTTACCCTCAAGAACTCTTTCCTTGATCCCAAATCATGTTCAATGATCATGCCATGTGAATAGGACTCAAAAAAATATTTTACAACATATTATTTTGGACAAAAAGCATTTATTTATATTAGGTTTTCAAAACCCCATGATTGAGATTTGCACTACAAGTCCCCAAATTGGGTGGATCCTTTTCCCCCAAATGATTTATTTTAAACCCACCATATATAAGACTTCCCAAAACCACCAAATATTTATTTTAAATATTATTTTCCTATTTTTAAGGCTTTTTTTAAGGCCAGAAATGGTCTTTATAGGGAAAAATTATTTAAATGCATTAAAAATATTTGAGAAAATTTAGGAAAACTCAGTGGACATATATTGTCCATATGTAAGAGCTTCAACACATGGTCATGTTCTAAATATTGGAGAAAACCTTTCAAACCCATTTCTGCCTATTTCAAGGATTTGAAATATTTCTATTAGAAATATTCTCACATAAATCCAAGAAAATTCTTGCATGTCACATATGACATATGTGATCATCTTGACAAGTTTCATATCAATCCCAATTGTTTTGGTTCACCGAAATATTCCAAAACCATTCCTATCCAGAATCAAATTTGAGTAACTTTACATTGTGAAGTATTTCCTATTTATCCCAAACTTTGTGATCATCTTATATTACCCAGATTATGATGCTACACTAAGTGATGCATCAAGGAGAATAGTTTTGCAGACCTAGATCTATAGAAACCTTATTCTGTTGATTACTACGGATTACAAAGTTTACACTATCAACTTTCTTCATTTGGGCTCAAAACTTGTGATCATGACCAAATGGAATTTTCATTTGGCACCGGTAAATATCAGGGCCATTGGCTACCCCAATATGCCCTAGGAAAACATCAAACACCTTCAGCCATGAGCTTGTGGACAAGCAAAGTGGGTCCAAAAAGATTCCCCTTGCCCCCAACTTTCTACCACAACATATCATAACCCCCCTTTTACCTCCAATAACATTTCCATGACCTCTTCTCAATTATTTGGGGGTGATACCTTCAATCTCTAACTCTTTTTACCATGGCAGCCCCTCTCTCACCTCTCTCCCACAATTCTGTTCATGCTTATAAACCCAAACTTTTCTACAACATCACTTGCATACCTATAAATCAAACAAAGCCCAAAGATGATTCTCATGTGGAAAATATGAGCAAATCATCTGAAACCAGATTATGGTAGTAAATGCAGCTTTGTACTCCATGATCAGTAAGTGGCTTGTATATTTATCTCCATGATCTGGAAATTGGTGGGAACGTAGTCCCTCCATAAATAAGGGCCCTAGACAAGGTTTTAACACCAATTCCCTTCGGTACAAACCCCTCACATGAGCCTCCGGTTTGCTGCTGCAGACTTAACCACAATGAAAACCTCCCATCCCCAGCTCACTTTTCCTTGACACCTTGCCAAGTGTCCTCCTGCATGTGTGCAATACATGTTAGACAAACTTGGCTGACCAAAAGCATGCTCTGGACATCCCTTGGCGTGGTGACCACGCCATTGGCTTGCAGAAACGGTGCCCTGCCGTCGACCATTGTCCTATAGCTCGCGTCTCTCCTTGACAAAGCATCCACGTGTGCCGAGGAATCCCTCCCTGCCTCCCACACCCTTCCCCGATGCTAGCAAGGCTCCAGGATAGCTCTAGAATGTGTGCTGCCCCATGCCAAAGAGCATCTGAAGCGCACCCGAATCCCCCCTCGTAGCCCCTGTCTAAAGGCCTCTCCCCGAGCACCCTGGTACCCCTAGTCCACCTCAACCCCCTCTTAGCTACCTCCCATGCTTCCCTATTCGATCTCCCGCGCCCTTCATCAACCCCCCATGGCCGAAGGCCCTCCGCCAGCCGCAGCTCGAATATGGGCCTCTCGGTCTCTCCCTTCCCCTATGAGCCCCATCGAAGAACCCCCGCATCCCCACGGCCCTCTCCCACTCTTCATGATCTCCTTCCCATGGCCGAGACGCCATGCCCATCGCCGCCGTCAACCCCCTCCGCCATGGCCGGCGTTGCGCCTGGCCTTGACCACCCCCAGGGTCAACAGCCTCCCAGGCGGGTGCGTCAGGCTGACCCGAGGCCATCGGTGGCCGCAGCACCGCCGAGGGTGGCGGGAGCCACTGGGATGAGCGTCGGCTCTGCCCTGTCCCACATCCTCTGCCTCACCCAGATCGAGCGGGAGGTGGGGGAGGGACCCGACAGGCAGGGCCCGCATGTCAACAACTGGCCGACCAGGCCCCCCAATTGAAGTGGAAGCGTCCCCCTGCTGCTTCTCGCGTCCCTGCTGAGAAAACGTACTCCCTGGAGTATGCCTTCGGTGTGGCCTCATGTGCGTGCAGCCGTGAAGATGGGCCGGCCCAGTCCAGTCGACCCTTTGCTTTGCTCAGTGTCTTAAGGCCCATTAGGTATATTCATTTTTCCTTTTTTTATTTCTTCACAGACTAGAAAATCCATATTAATTTCATTTCAAGCCCAAATTTGGTGATTCAAATTTCTCCAGTTTGCTAAAATCATGATATATCCGGAAATATGGCTTACAATTTTTTCGTACAAAATTTGCTGCATAGTTCAAATTTAAATTCGAATTTGAACTATGAAATACCCCCAATTGTATTGAGTGAGTCAAGTTTCTAGATACTCCAAAAATCATTCCTTGTTTATGTAGCCATGTTGAACATTTTTGCCATGCACCTATTTTGTTGGATCTAATAAATTGCCCATTTTCCATTAATTTCATCTTAGGAAAATCCTAGGGAATTCAACCTAATTCTAAATGCAATGAGACCAATTCTGTGGAAATCTTATAGGATCATCATTTCCTTCATTTCCCCAATTCAAAACTCCCCCTTGACCCACATCCACCAAAACCTCCTCAATTATTTTTCTCATGACCAGAGGTGTCCAAGCAAAAATAAAACTCCTATTTATGGAGAACTCTTATTTCTTTGCTTGTTGTGTTGCTTATTGCAGTTATTTCCGACGATAGTTGACGAAGTAGACGAAGGATGGACGAGAAGCGTGTGAAGACCTCAAAGACATGGCTAAGCCAGGCAAGTAGCCCTTTGACCATGTTAAGAAACTTTTTCATGCATGACATATAGCACTTGTTGTTCAGATGATTTTTCATGATGTGGTGCTCCCCCTTTGGTGGGATGCCTCTGACACTCTACCATTGGTACTTGCATCGTGCATGACCCTACCATTCTTATGACGGTTGTGCAAGTGGGAGTAGTTAGGTTGCTAGTAGATGCTACGCAACTGGGGTCGGGATTATGCATGGTGATGGAAACAAAGAATCAAACACTTTTCAAAAAACTCGTCGGGTGACACTAATTCCCGAGGGATATGGAGATGAGCTAGGTAACCACTTGATAAAGAAGTGATGTACCGGAGCAAGTTGAGGGTGTATTTTCGAAAACGGAGAGTTTTGAGATTTGCTGTCCATTCCAACATTACATGTGCGACCACTCTACCCCTATATGGGAAGGGGCTTTGTTGATTACTATGGTTGGTGCTAGCAGGGAGCCCGCATTACCAGTGGCGAGAGTGAAATGGTCACTCTCGAGACGGGGTCATCCCGGAGTGGAAGGCCATGTGCCGTCTTTACAGGCACCGGGCACACCGTTGCGTGCCCTCATGGATGTTACATGTGATGTATATCATGAGGGATGGCACTAACGAGTGGACTCCTTGTTTAATATCACCATGGGAAAGGCATTGTTCGGGTGCTTACCTCGGGTATTCAATATACCACGAGTCGTGGATGACACGGAAGTTCCCGAAGTCTTGTGGGTAAAGCGCGCAACCTTTGCAGAGTGTAAAACTATTCAAATAGCCATATCCACGGTCATGGACAGTTGGAGGTCCTGCTTAAACTGCGTTCGATGTTTTCACCCAACTTGGTGTGTGTGTGTTGGTGACAAGGATGATACTTGAGTTGAGTCGGATGACTTGTCTTGATGACTGAACAAGAGATGTTCAGGCGGTACTTGAGACAAGTTTGAGGACTTGGCATGATGGTTGAACATGAGATGTCCAACCTCTGCTTCATGATACATGCAAATTGTTCACATGGATAACTGCCAATTGTTGATGCATGCTTACACAAGTTACTTGATCATGTCATTGCACACAAAATTAGCTTTCTGCAAACTTACCTGCTTAGTGCTATATCATGCTTTGTTATGCCTTGTTTCAAAACATGGGTTGCTTGCGAGTACATCCAAAGTAATCATTGACTTTCCACTGGTTATTTTACAGGCCAGGCATGAAAGATCAGGTTATGATGCAGATTACCTTGGTGACGGACACGTGAGATAGGGCTCTTCCCAGTAAAAATGCCTGTAGGGTTAAGGCGTATGGCATGGGTTCACGCTATCGTTGAAGATTTCCGCTGCAATCATATGAAGACTTGGCCATAAAGGCCATATTTGAATAATCCGGTGTGTAATGGATGTAATACTCATTTTATTCAGTTTTTGTTTGTTCACTGAGCATTGATCTCTCGGATCACTATGCACGTACATTCGGTGATCATGACTTATGAGTCGGGGTCCCCACCAGAGCTAGTATCAGAGCCATCCCGACTGTAGGAAGCCCTTAGTTAGCATGGACGTTAGTTAGGACAAAACAATTTTTAAGACCCTTCAAAATTACTTACGAAGCATCTATATTTCTCACCTCTCCTAAATTTTCAAAGGAAGCAAAGGTTTTTGCCTTAGCACTTCCACCTCTTTTCTCTTAGCTCTCCTCGTCTGCTTTCCAAAAACTTTGCAAGTGGTCGCTACCACCCTTGTGCCCCTGACCACGAGATTGCTTGCAATCCTCATGGGTAACCTAGAAGGAAGCCACCTTGCCAGACGATTGACGACATATCTTGGACCCAAGATGGCGACACTAGAAAAGGAGCTACGAACAGAAGATACCTTCTCGAAGGATGAGGATGTCAATACTTAGATGATAGTGACACCCTCGACACAGCCCCAGGATGATGCCACCCTGGCCTTCGATAACCAGGGCACATTACATGCAATGTCATGATATGCATCGCTAATAGAGCAACCCTCTACTTTTTGTTGTTATATCGGTAACCAACGGTGGATGAGAACCTCGCCATTTGGTCCGACTCACTATAGTGAGTAGGAAAATGGTTCACTTCATCCCCCGCTCTCGGTGTCGACATTATCATCAATGTGACCAGCAGGATACAACTCTACCATACCTTTTCAATGTCATTTCATAAAAGATTTCCTACCTGGAATGCTCGACGTCTCGGAAGACAGGGAGGCATTGGCACGATAACAAGGACACCAGAAGACCTTGTCAACAACAGCCGTGAAGAATCACCTTCGCCCTCAACTCAACAGACCCGAAGTTGTCAAGGACTCTTCAGGCGCAACCATGATCACTTTGATGAACAATAACCAGAGCCATAGCGGCACCTGAGGAAGACCTAGACGGCTAAGCGAACTCCTCTCCTAGACACGAAGCAAGCACGACTACTGAGTCCGAGAACCCCTAGGGTAGGATAGGTCGTGTGTCCCCTATGTGAAGTCGAGTCCGTATGATGGTTCGAATGGAACCATGATGTGTGTTGCTTGTTTTTCCTATTTGTGCTTTGGTGTAAGTCCCACTTTTTCCCTAGGAAACAAGTGCGCGACTATATCACCAACCTTACCTTGATGTTTGTGTTCGGCCTTTTCGGCGCTTGCTCGATTGCGCTTGCACTATACCACCCCCTTAGGCACTCCTCTCGATGCTACTTTCCCTCCCCCATCTCGTCAACTGAATCCCAGCAAGACAAGATGCACCAAGGATGCACCTCAACAAACAACCGACACGGAAGACTTCGACTACAACAGACTCAACAAGACGCAACCCCGTAGAGTTATGCTTTTCCCTCAAGATTGGAAACCCCTCCCTTGCCCAACCTAGACCTCAGAAGCTCCCCCAGCACAAGGCTCTAATCATGTGTTTAATACATGGATTTGCCTAAGAACTTATTGAGCTTCATTAACCCATGCTTTGCACTGGGTTCATTATGGAGCTAGTGACCATAGTGAACAAACATCCTTCATTCTTACGCTAGCACTTGAACTGATGATGCCATAGGGAAATTGTTTTGAGGATGTATAACTAGTAGGCTAATAATTTGACGAGGTTTTAATAGATATCTTGAGGAAGTAGTTGAGAACCTTTGGTGGATTACGAGACTTTTATGTTGGTGAATGAACTTGGTGGATCCAGATTGATAGAGTAGCATAACTTACTTCCCCCTTGAGCAAATTGGATTTAGTAGGACAATTGTGATCACAAGCTGACATTCTTGGAGGTATGATAACTTGATTTTGACAAGTACTGGTCATGGATTGATGATGATACGGTCATGGCTTAGAATAGCAAGTGAGATTTTCATGGACTCGAGGTTTGGATTTAGATAGGTGACTCTAATAAAGTATTGGTCCTAAGTACAGAGTAATTTGGATTTAACCCAATGATTTAGACCATGGTGCCATGATTCTCAATGGGTGATAATATATGGATTGGAGTTGTCAGAGTAGATTTACGAGTCTATATGAGCTTGACCTTGGAGTTTAGTTGATCATGAGATTGGAAGCCCGTGGGTATACTATGATAACATTCCTTTCAATAATTTGTGGATTATGGGAACTCTAGGAGATACATGAGGCAATCATTGGTATTGGATCTGTAGTAGTAATGGATCATGTAATGTTGGACGGTATTTGTGGATCGATTAAGTTGGATTCGTAGGAAGGAAAGAAGATCTTGGATTGTTATACTACGAGTTTCCTTAGCCTAGTAGTGCAATACCTTAGACCTTGGTTAAGTTAGTGGGGCACATGGATTATAGTGTCATGTTCAAGCTTAGCGGCTTTTATGCTTTCCCGAGGATTTTTACATAGGGGAATATATGAGTTAGCTATGGGATACATATGAGATTTTGGTTTAGTCCTTCTCTCAAAACCTTGGAGATATGAGTAGCATGTGTAATATTGGAGTTGACTTATATGAGATGGTACCTTCGAGGATATATGGTGATTTTGTTTGGAGTACTAGGCAATACTATTGGCATTTAATAGACATTCACTCACATCCTAAGCTCCTTGAAACCCCGAAGCTTTACCGGACCATGACGTGGGCGGATTTTAACCATAGGCCTTGGACTATAAGTTCTTAGACTATGGTCGGTACTCCACCTTGACCACCACCAATCCTGTTCAAAAGGAAGGTGGCCACGAAGACCTCTATCGGGTTGGACCACAAATCTTTGATACCAGTGACCATCCGAGACGAATGCCCTCTCCTCTCACATATCCCATGAGCAATGTGTTTATGTGATACTTCGGGAAATAGGTTGTTATCCTCCGGGATGACATACTTATTTACCCAATGAGAGGAAGGAACACCTTAGTCCTGTTTTGACCAGCCCCAGGAACACTAACTCCCATGCCTCTCAAGTATAAAGTCTCACCTTGAAGGAGTTGGACTCCATGAAGCACCCTCCCTATAGAAGAAGACTTTCTCGCCCGAGAAAGATGAAGAACCGCTGCGATTGCGAAGCCACGACAACGATGAAGAAGAAGCAAAAGAAGTCAACAACCACTCCTATGCCACCTACATCAACTAGATTATGTCAAGAAGCACCGACATCCAAGCATGATGAAGCCCTTGCACATCAAGAGGATTATAGAGCCCCTTGTCTTATCAATCACCTATTAGTTCCTTACTAGTAAGGGACTGAGGAGCTGATAACACCCCTCACTCCACCACTTTGATGGTGTACGATGAGCATGACATCCCTACTCCCTTCAGATGCCTGGAATGGAGTGGACAAATGTCATGACTTCGTTATTAGCCCTCTTTAGACAATATAGGGCATAAACTGCGACTCGACCATGGTAAGCCACCTGTCAAAGGTAGTTCATCCCACTTGCCAAGCATCAGACCTTGGGGATTAGATGGCTGATCTATACTCTGAATAATCAGCTTATCTAGAATCCCATTGAAACTTTCCCAGATGGTAGAACTCGTTTTGATACCAAGTCTCTAAGCTCAGTCTTAGGGGCGAGACTCATCGCAGACCTTGCCACGGAGAGACGAGTAGACCAAACACTCAAAGACCATCCAGAAATGTGCGTCTATGACGAAGAAGACAAACGACCAAAGAAAATGAAGAATCTACCTTGGCAACTTACTCAAGCAGAAGATCTCGAAGAGAAGCCCACAATGATGCGCTTCAACACTCTCAAGGATGAAGACCACAAGCATCGGAAGATCCATTGTTCCAACAGAGTCAAGAACTCCCTGTCAAGGGAAGATATAACCTTGACCCCTTCTATTTTAACGTAAGACATCTAGATGTCACTAACAACCCCAAGACCAGCACACAGACACCCTACTTTGCCAGGTCTTCTAACTTTGGGTTACACACGCAAGCCAGGCCCTGCAAGAACCTCGTTCACCAAACCCTTGACCATTAGGCGAGCCTAGCATTTTATGAGAACCCCGTTCACCTTAGACCAAGTCAATGGTGCACTCGAAGACATATCATCAGGCACTTCAAGATCCAGAAGGACAACCAGGCCGGAGCGGAAATAGTGTGGAACGTGAAGACTACCTCACCTCTGAATGTCCGCATCAACACCTAGCCTAGGAATCTCCGGGACGAGATTCTTCTAAGGGGGTAGGTCTGTCACACCCTGTGTTTTGCCTCATGACTAAGTTAACATAACTCAAAAATTAGGGCCAATTAAAACCTTTTGTGTGCATTTGAATGCTTGACTTGTCTGTTATTTGCTTGCTTGTCTGATTGCTTGCTAGTGTTCTATAATTCATTAAACATCCTCCTACCCTCAAGAACTATTTTCCTTGATCCTAACTCTTGTTCAATGATAATGCCATATGAATAGGACTCAAAATATATTTTTTTACAAAATATTATTTTGGCCAGAAAGCATTTATTTAAATTAGGTTTTCAAACCCCCCTGACTGAGATTTGCAGTGAAAGTCCCCAAATTTGGTGGATCCTTTCCCCCCAAATGATTTATTTGAAACCCACTATATAATACTTCCCCAAACCACCAAATATTTATTTCAAATACTATTTTCCTGTTTTATTTAAAGGCTTTTTATTAAGGCCAGAAATGGTATTTTATAAGGAAATATTATTTAAATGCTTTAAAAATATTTGAGAAAATTTAGGAAAACTCAGTGGGCATATATTGACCATATATAAGAGCTTCAACACATGGTCCTGTTCAAAATATTGGACAAAAACCTTCAAAACCATTTCTGCCTATTTCAAGGATTTCAAATATTTCTATTAGAAATATTCTAACATAAGTCCAAGAAAATTCTTGCATGTCACATATGACATATGTGATCATCTTGACAAGTTTCATACCAATCCCAATAGTTTTGGTTCATCGAAATATTCCAAAACCATTCCTATCCAGAATCAAATTTGACAAACTTTACATTGTGAAGTATTTGGGGGTGATACCCTCATTCTCTCCCTCTTTTTACCATGACAGCCCCTCTCTCACTTCTCTCCCACAATTCTGTTCATGGTTATGAACCCAAACTTTTCTACAACCTCACTTGCATACCTATGCATCAAACAAAGCCCAAAGATGTCATTCTCATGTGGAAAATATGAGCAAATCATCTGGAAGAAGATTATGGTAGTAAATGTAGCTTTGTACTACAAGTGCCCTATATATTTATCTCCATTATCTGGAAATTGGTGGGCACGTAGTCCTTCCATAAATAAGGGCCCTAGACAAGGTTTCACCCCCAATTCCCTCCAGTACAAACCCCTCAGATGAGCCTCCAGTTTGCTGCTGCAGACTTAACCACATTGAAAACCTCCCATCCCCCAGCTCACTTTCCCTTGACACCTTGCCAAGTGTCCTCATGCATGCGTGCCCTGCATGTTAGAAAAACTTGGCCGACCAAAAGCATGCTCTGGACATCCATTGACCTCCAGAAACGACACCCTGCCATTGACCATTGTCCCGTAGCTCGCCTCTGTCCTCGACAAAGCATCCATGCACGCCGGGGAATCCCTCCCTACCTCCCATGCCCTTCCCTGATGCTAGGAAGGCTCCAAGATAGCTCTGGCATGCGTGCTCCCGCACGCCAGAGAGCATTCGAGGCGCACCCGAATCCCACCTTGTCACCCTGTCTAAAGGCCTCTACTCGAGCACCCTAGTACCCCTAGTCCACCTATACCCCCTCTTAGCTACCTCCCATGCTTCCCTATTCAATCTCCTGCGCCCTTCATCAACCCCCATGGTTGAAGGCCCTCTGCCGGCCGTAGCTCGAATATGGGCCTCTCGGTCTCTCCCTTCCCCTACGATCCCCATCGGAGAATCCTTGCATCCCAAGGTCATCTCCCATTCTTCATGATGTCCTCCCCGTGGCCGAGATGCCATTCCCATCGCCGCTATCGGGGCCCTCCGCCACGGTCGGCGTTGCGCCTGGCCTCGACCTCCCCCGGGGGTCAAGGGCCTCCCAGGCGGGTGTGTCAGGCTGACCCGAGGCCGCCGGTGGCCGGAGCATCACCGGGCGTGGCCGGAGCCATCGGGATCAGCGCCGGCTCTGCCCTGTCCCGCCTCCTCTGCCTCTCCCAAATCAAGCGGGAGCTGGGGGACGGACGTGACAAGCGTGGCCCGTGTGTCAGCGATCGCCCGACCGGGCCCCCCAATTTAAGTGGAAGCGCCTCTCGCTGCTTCTCGCATCCCCTCTAAGGAGACGTACCCCCTGGAGGGTTGTGCGGGTGATTTGATCATGATACTTGCATCGTTCATGAACCTACCATTCTTATGAGGGTTGTGTGGGTGGGAGTAGTTAGGTTGCTAGTAGATGCTATGCAAGTGGGGTCGAGATTATGCATGGTGATGGAAACAAAGGAATGTTTTCAAAGACTTTTTAAAAAAACCGTCGGGTGCCACTAATGCTCGAGGGAGATGGTGATGAGCTAGGTAACCACTTGATAAAGAAGTGGTGTACCGCAGCAAGTTGAGGGTGTGTTTTCGAAAATGGAGAGTTTTACGATTTGGTGACAATTCCAACCTTACATGTGCGATCACTCTACCCCTATATGGGAAGGGGCTTTGTTGATTACTATGGTTGGTGCTAGCAGGGAGCCCACATTACCAGTAGCGAGAGTGAAGTGGTCACTCTCGAGATGGGGTCGTCCTGGAGTGGAAGGCCATGCGCTGTCTTTACAGGCATCGGGCACACCGTTGCATGCCCTCACGGATGATATGTGTGATGTATATCATGAGGGATGGCACCAATGAGTGGACTCTTTGTTTAGTATCACCATGGGAAAGGCATTGTTCGGGTCCTTACCTCAGGTATGTAATATACCGCAAGTCGTGGATGACACGAAGTTCCCTGAGTGTTGTGGGTAAAACACGCAACCTCTACAGAGTGTAAAACTATTCGAATATCCGTGTGCACGGTCATGGACAGTTGGAGGTCCTGCTTAAACTGCGTCCGATGTTTTCACTAACTTGGTGTGTGTGCGTGTTGGTGACAATGATGATACTTGAGTTGAGTCGGATGACTTGGCTTGATGACTGAACATGAGATGTTTAGGCGGTACTTGAGAAAGGTTTGAGGACTTGGCGTGATGGTTGAACATGAGATGTCCAACCCCTGCTTGATGATACATGCAACTTGTTCACATGGATAACTGCCAATTGTTGATGCATGCTTACACAAGTTACTTGATCATGTCATTGCACTCAAAATTAGCTTTCTGCAGCTTACCTGCTTAGTGCTATATCATGCTTTGTTATGCCTTGTTCCAAAATAAGTTCAAAGTACACATTGGCTTGCCACTAGTTATTTTATTGGCCGGGCATGAAAGATCAGGCTATGATGAAGATTACCTTAGTGACGGACACGCGAGATAGGACGCTTCCCAGTCAGAATGCATGTTGGGTTAAGGCGGATGGCATGGGATCACGCTATCGTTGAAGATTTCCGATGCAATCATATGAAAACTTTGCCATAAAGGCCATATTTGAATAACCCGCTATGTAATGCATGTAAGACTCGTGTTATTCAGTTTCCATGTGTTCAGTGAACAAAACACCAAGCAAAAGGCCAAGCCTTCCACCTTTTACCAAGTATATAAGTGCATTAAATTAAATAGCAATAATATTTTGATAATAAATAAATGTTCATGTTGTCACATGGAAGCAATTGCACATGCAGCTAAAAATGCTATAAGAAGGGCTGAGCAAGCGGTAAATTAGCCAAACAAAGGTTTGCTGGGAAGGTGGAGGGTTAGAGGCTTTTCATGTCATATTTGGGAGGCTAGACAAACAAGTGGTAGTAGCGAGACATAACGATAAAAGCGGGACAACTAGCATAGCAATGATAGTAATGGTATCCAGGAAAATGTGTCATCTTGCCTGAGATCCTTCTTGGAAGAAGAACGAATCCATGAAGAAGACGAGCCAGTGTAGTTGAATGAATCCTTACACTCCGAATGCTTTCGGAACTCTATCGAGAAGGAACAATTCGAAACAACAATCAACACACGGTACACCACAACATACTCATGACATGATGCGCAAACAATATGATGCATGAAGATGCATGTTATGCATGACATGGCAAAGCACAACAAGAACTCCTACACATTAAGTGAAGCTCAATATGCATCGAGTTGCATATTGACGAAACTCCACGCTTGAGTAACTTAGTTCATTCTCGTTTAGGTACTCGTCAATATTAAATATTGTTTAACAAGGATGGTCATGGCATACGATGACGCATTCAAAACTATACATCTTCGCATTTTAAATGAGCACGGAAGCAACATATAACAATTCCGGGAAATCCCCATATGTAATTTCTCTTTAGCTACTGATCTGCCCTATTCACAATTTTAGTGTTTTTAACCATCAAAATAAATGCCACCATGTTAATCTACACATTTTTCTAGTCAAGTTGCATATGTGGATCATTTTTATTGAAGCTTCGATCAATAAGTTATGAAATAAATCGTTTTCACACGGCAATTACGCAAATTAATGCAAACAGCAAGGTTAAATATTTTAAACATATGTGAAAGTTGGTTATTGTGAATCTACACAAAATTCTAGTCATTTTACATATATAAAGTATTTGCATATGATTCACGGTTGGTGAGTTATGATATGCATGAACTTAGGGTTTTTTATGCAATCATGTAAACTAGCAGGGTGACCCGCGCAAAATGCGCGGCTAGATTTGTGTATTACCATGTTAGTAGTCCATATGGTAAACATCTAAAATATAAAGCTTTGTACTTGTTAGATTTCACTTGCACATTTCCTATAATTTTTTGGGCGTATATATTTCCATCAGAAATTAAATGTAAACATTAATGTCCAGCTTCTAGCTACATATTGGCAATATGTAGTTGTGTTCTTCATCCGTGCATTGTCACGCCTCAAAATATTTTCAAGAATACGAACTTTTAAATTCCCACTATAGTTTGGTCATGTAAAGCAATGTAACATACATATACTGAGGCAAAATTTATATAATATTCTTTCTCACTCACTCTTGACATAGTTTTTTGTATCATATCAAATTTGTTATCCCATCCGAATAAACTTATTATGCTTGACATCGAACGTCCATGAACACATGGATGTAAATTCACATGGACATGGGTAAAACACATGAATTACTAAGACAATGCAATATTTTTGCATAAGATCTGAGCTCATGGTTACTTCTGTTTCTTTGAGAAGTTGTCAAAAAATGCTACCTATAGAATTCCATTGAAGCAAACATAGTTCCTCATTTGGTGCTCCAGTAACTACTGCTTCTAATAATATATTTGGAATAATTAGCTATGATTCTTTGGAATCAACCTCCTTTTGTCGCTTCCAATCGGCACAATAATATATGTTGATAAAAATATCTTTCAACATTATAATGCAAACTAAAATAATAATTGCCCACAACTTACAACACAAATATCCATATAGTATTGCACATTGCTATATTTAGTCATGATTCATATTGCTTTCAGAATTAATTTATGTGCATATGATGGATTATGGCGAGAAAAATGTAGACATATGTATATACTTTTATATTCTATCCATTAATTTTTTTTGTTTGACAAAGAGGTAACGATTTAAATAATTTAGCTATGTGCAAGAACATTACCGTTTGTTAGCCTCATATATTGTTGTTGTGGTCAAGTGATGATTACATGTTTAATTGTTGCTCTCATAAAGTGGTAATTTAAATATTGAATTGTTGGCATAAGCAAGGCGTTATAAATCATAGATCTGAACTTTGTGTTTCATACGCATTTCATGATCTTACAATAGAAGGGCTCTCAATGTTCCATGTATGCTTCCGAATGGCATCAAAAGTTACTCTATATATGCCCTGACATCCGACGCTATATAAATATTGCCATGTATTATTCATAAAAGTTGGTATCAATCAATTTATCTATCCTAATATTTGTGATATTTTTTGTGGTAAGATAAATTCATTTTTGTTGTCCTTTTTATTTCATATGAAATTGTATCTGATATTGTTGTGAATTTCTATTTGATGCTCACTTCATCGACTAAATCAAACTGTATTATGTATCCAGCTATCAAGGATGTACTCCCAACAAAAGTAAATATCTTTGTTACATGAATTATAGATAAACGTATCAGGCGAGCTAGTGGCACGTGCTAGTGGCATAGTAAATTTGAGAGGTCTATTCAATGTATTGGTATATTGCATATTTTACTAAAATTTTACAAACAGCTCTCAGAATAATGTAGAGAATTAGTGATACTGTAAGTTCATAAAAAAACTTGTTGAGGACAGTCAATCCCATCATACTGATGTAGTTCTCGACAAAATAATTTTCTGGTTGACATCATATATGACCTCATTAATTGTAATATTGCCGCTTCCTACTGTACAGATCAGACTGCTTTGCTGATTCGGCATGAACTGCTACTCCATTTTTTAGCTTTTCCTTATGTGCTTGTGCTTTAGAAGGTACCGTCTTCTAATTAAACCTATTGGATCACCACGTAGTTGCCAGTTGCGTTTTTATTTGTGAGTCTTTCGGACTGGAGATTTCCTATGCTCTATTTGTGTTCCTAAAATAATTTCCTCCTCTATGCATAGGCAGCATAGCAATACGTCTTTTGCCGGATTTTCTTACCCTTAGAGAAAGGCTAAATATGACGGATATATATATTAAATTCATAAGAAGACAAAAGATGAGCAAAAACAAAATATCGAGATATAAGAGGATGTGTTTGCTAGATCTATCAAGGAAAGCAACAAACCAATAAATCAAGAGAAAGAAACATACATACCGTCTATCTCCAGCGTCTTGGGTGTCTACATGCATCAATTCATTCATTCTTCCCAAATTTGCATGAATGAATTGGATCCCATTAGCAACTGACGTGCCTTGCCGCTAGAGGTCGTCGGCGGTGGGCTTGCGAACGTGTAGCTAAAGCCTCTTGGATGTGTACATGCATCAACTTCTTCCTAAATTTGCAAGAAGGGATTAGATCCCATCGGCCACTAAACGTCAGCTGCCGCTCGAGGTGGCCGACGGCTACCGCGGGCTTGTGATTCGAACGTCTAGCTCCAGTCTTTTGGATGTGTACGTGTATCAAGGCTTCCCTTCCTCCTCCATTTGCATGCAGGTATTGTATCCATCAGCCATTGACGTGATCTGGCTCTAGAGATGGGCGCCAGCTGCTTGCGATCTGAACAGGAGATGCCCCAAGATGATACTGCATGGGTCCGCCTAAGACACATCTACATAAGACAAAATTATGTCACATCTAAGATGACATCATCCTTTTTAATCCCGTTCCACCTTTCATCTTTGTCCTTGTTTGTTGCCGTTGTTGCTTGGGCTAGCCTTTCAAGCGAGGGAAATACAAAAGAAAGTGAGTGCAAAATTGATCCAATTATTCATCCCGCCACGGCCCCAAGCTAACTTCCTGACCGATGTCAAAGCAAGCCATTCAAGCTAAGCTTGGTTCTTATGATGTACGGGCTTGCTAAAAATCAACCAATACAATTTGTTGAACACAATAAATGACGTGTCATGGTGCATGCATGCACCATCCACACTCCAAGGTAAGAAAAAGGTAGGCCGGCGGCACGCATACTTCAGTTTTTTATTGCAAAGTTCCCTTCAACATGCCTCTAGGTCACCGCCTATTAGCTTACCCCATCCATGGACATGAAAAATGTTCGTGAAATGACAATTTTGAAAAATGTATGAGAAGTTATAAAATATATCATTTTTTTGAAAATAAAAAATGTTCATGAATTCTAAGAATGGTCACGAATTTGAAAAGTATATTCAAGATACAAAAGATGTTCGACAACTTAAAAATGTTGTTGGATTCAAAAAATATTCACGATTTTAAAAGTTGTTCAAGATTTTGTAAAATTTCATGAATTTCAAAAAAATGTTCCTTTTTCTAATCACAAGGTTGAAAAATGTTCGTGAACTCTTAAAAGTACATTGGGCAAGAAAGTTGCTTGTCGGGAGTGTAATTAGACTTGCAACTATGACAAAAAATGGGTTCAGAACGAGTTAAATGTCGAGGTTGGACTTGCAGCTTGACAAGAAAAAAAGCAAGCCTCCAATTGCATATTGGAGATGGAGCTGCAGTTGGACAAAAAGGGTAGGGGCCCAGTTGCGTGTCAAGGGTGTACTTGCAACTAGGTCAAAAAAGGGACGTCCTCTCTCTCAGTTGCGTGTCGGGGATGGAGCTACAGTTGGGACAAAAAGGGTAAGCCCCACTAGTTGTGTGTGGAGGATGGACTCGCAACTAGGATAAAAAAAAGGACGTCCCCTCTCTCAGTTGTGTGTCGATGGTGTACTTGTAACTAGGACAAAAAAGGGACGCCCCATCTCTCAGTTGCGTGTCGGGGGTGGATCTGCAATTGGGAAAAAAAAGGTAAGGGCACAGTTGCGTGTCGATGGTGGACTTGCAACGAGGACAAAAAAGGGGACATCCCCTCTCTAAGTTGCATGTCAACGGTGAAGGAGCAATTGGGACAAGAAGGGTAGGGGCCTAGTTGCGTGTCACTCGTGGACTTGGAACTAGGACAAAAAAGGGACATCCCCTCTCTCAGTTGCGTGTCAAGGGTGGAGCAGCAATTGTGACAAAAAGTATAGGGGGGCCAGTTAGGTGTCGATCGTGGACTTGCAACTAGGACAAAAATGGGACACCCTCTCTCTCAGTTGTGGGTCGAGAGTGGAGCTGCAATTGGGATAAAAAGGGTAGGGACCCACAGTAGCGTGTCGAGGGTGGACTTGCATCTAAGACAAAAAAAAGGATGTCCCCTCTCTTAGTTGTGTGTCGAGGGTGTATTTGCAACTAGGACAAAAATAAGATGCCCCCTCTCTCAGTTGCATGTCGAGGGTGGAGCTGCAATTGAGACAAAGGGGGTAGGCCCCAGTTGCGTGTCGAGGATGGACTTGCAACTAGGACAAAAAAGGAACACCCCCTCTCTCAATTACGTGTCAACGATGGACCTGAAATTGGGACAAAAAGGGTAGAGGCCCTATTTGCATGCCGTACTTACAATTAGGACAAAAAAGGGACATCCCCTGTCTCAGTTGCGGGTTAAGGGTGGAGCTGTAATTGGGACAAAAAGGGTAGGGGTGCCCAGTTGCGTGTCGAGGGTGGACTTGCAACTAGGACAAAAAAGAGCACCCCCTCTCTCAGTTGCGCGTCGAGGATGTACTTGTAACTAGGACAAAAAAAGGATGTCCCCTCTTTTAGTTCCGTGTTGAGGGTAGAGCTCCAATTGGGACAAATGGGTAGGGCCCCAGTTGTGTGTCAAGAGTGTACTTGCAACTAGGACAAAAAAAAGGAACGTCGCCTTTCTTAGTTGCGTGTCCAGGGTGGAGCTATAATTGGGACAAAAACAATTAAAAACAAGTTACAATGTGTGCATATGTATATCAAGCAGTGGACATATAACTGAAACCATAAGAATAAAAAGCTTGCAAAAACAAGACTGCCGGAAGAAAAAAAACCTTTGCATGTGTGTGCCATTGGTAAGAACACAAATGAATGGGGTCAGCCCACGACCAAAAAACAAAATCAAAGGCAGCAGCCCGACACAGGAAACAGACTAACTACCAGCCCACACACAGATAAAATGAGCTCGTGGCCCACACGAGAAAAACAGCTAACAAAAAAGGAACAGAAAACGAGAGAACCCCTATACCGTGCAGGCGTACAAGAGTGTGCTTGGGAGTACAGATCTTGGAGCAGTCAGATCGTGTGGTATGAAGGTTAGATGTGACATCCTTAATTTTCATCTAGATGTGTTTTAGTCAATCTGATACCATATATTGCTTGCATTGAGAACTAAATCTCAACCATTAGATAATATTATCTGTCGGCCTACTAATACTTTGTATATTTCAATCGCATGGATTTTTGAACGTGTCTTGGTAGGACAGGACATGTTAATTTGCTACCGGGTAGATAGGTGATGGGCTATTTCTATATGTGAGTTTCCTTGTTGTACACTTGATCGTGTCCAACATAATAGTATAATCTGATTGTACGCGGGACCTGGCCATGTCGTGAGTTTCTATTTGACAAATCTCAACCGTTAAATATCTTAACTTTCTAGAGATGAATCTTAGTTGTTCGTTTTCTATCGTTTTAAGTATCTAATAGATCTCTGAAATTTGACAAATTCGCCGAGACTAAGAAAACACAGCTGAGCCGAATTTGACTAGTCCAATAGTACACAACGGGTGCAACATAACAATGTAGCGCCTGGGGCACGGGATAGGCAGGCTTTGGCAGGCTCACCATCGGCTTCAAGGCCCGGATCGACGGAGAGGCCACCCAGGCCGGTCGAGGCTTGGCAAGGAGCCAGAGGCAAGGCGGGCCGGCTGTGGCTTGGGCCCACCGTCGGGAGGCGGGACAGACCAGGCCTAGGGAAGGCGGCCCACCTGCGGGCGCTTCGAGCGGGAATGGTCGTGCTCAGCATCCTCCTGACGACAGAGGAGAGCGGCAGCGGGATGCAGGGCTTCAGCGAAGAACGGTTGATGGCACAACTCCTAACGACACGGGCGAGGCGAGGAGGTCCAGGGCGACGGAGGATGCTCCCGTCGATATTCAGCCGGTTCTGAGGTGGGGCTAGAGGCAACCGACAACGCCCATGGCTTCTCCTGTTGAGCAAAGGGAGAGGGAGCTCGATGTGAGAGGAGGCAGAGGAAGAGAAGAGGGAGAAGGTTACGAGGAGGCGGGGCACTGGCCGAGGCGTGGCGCTGCTCCGACGGCGGCGCTCGCCAGTGCGGTTGCCGGATGCCGGACGAAGACGACGGTGAGGACGGGCTATGACGGTTGTCGATGGTTGAAATAGAGGCAACGGAGGCTGGGGCGACCGGATCTCGGCCGAGCCGAGGTTGTGCTTGTTGCTGGCGACGGTGGCTCATAGGCGAGGTGAGGAGGTCCTCGAGGCGCGCGGTCGAAGAAGCTAGATCTCCTGGTGCTCGGGGACAAAGGCGGCTCAGCTGCGGCGAGGTGGAGCAGAGGGGTGACAGGCTCCTTTCCCTCTATCCAAATCAGGATCGAGGAGGTTACGGGCAATGAGTGGAGGCGCGTGGGAGCTATAGGCACCCAGACGCGTCCAGGATGTATGGGAGGAGGCTATCTCGGCCGTTGCAATTGGCCTGCTAGGCAAAACAAGGTGGAGACCAGGCCCTAGGGGCGGCGGTGATGGCTGCGAGGTGGAGAGCTTTGGTTGGGGGCACGATCCCGAGGGAGGAGAGAGAGGATGGCGGCGCTAGGGGGAAGGATGGGACAGTTCCCTAGATTTTAGGGTTACACAAAATAGACGGTCTATTTATAGCAAAACATGGATGATATTGATCCTCCATTTGATCCGACGATCGAGGTTAATAGGTTAGGGTGCTTAATTGAAAACGGATGAGGGTTTGGGGTATTACAGGGTTGATCCGGACCCATTGGTCACGACCATATGTTTCAGGTTCGGGGAAGTTAATGGGTGCATGCGAGGGGTCTATGCATTGTGCAGAGGAGCTAGGAATAGAAGAGAGGGAAAGCGTGGGCATCCCATGATAGAGTTTTAGAAACACGAAAACATCTGCTAATAAACCGATGACCGCACTGCTACGGTTGACCGTTCGGGTATCAAATGACCTCTGAATGTGACGAAACTTGGCAAGTGATCTACCTACAATAAAATAAGTTCACGTGCCAACTTTCAACCCATCCTGAGGTTATATTACGCACACTTTATAAACAATATTTTACCGGTGCCGCGGGCGCGTGCAAGTGTGGTTGGTCTCGAAAAGGTCGACGACACAAAGGGAGAGAACCGACAACTACAAATGGATGCAACTTTTTGAAAATGAGTGACGATGCTATGTAGATGATGCGAATGATGCAATGATGAATGTG